>OU753578.1:4800000-6000000 GCA_916701695.1 Agrochola macilenta | reverse complement strand
CCTGTTCCTCATGCCTTTATAAGTTCAATAACATTATATTCAAGACTAGCTTCTGCTCACGACTTCTCCCAAACCTTCCTCAAGAATTGGGCTAGCCAATGCAAAAATAATTTTTCAAATCCGACTGGTAGTTCCGAAGATTACCCCCTGCATACAAACAAATTTTACCTGTTTATAACATTATATTATAAGTATATAAGTACAGTTAAGTTCAACCAATTATTAATACCCTACCGTAATAATTCTAATCCCCGCAACAAAAACACCTCGAAATTCTATCCATAATTTTCAAAGGACATTCTTCAGGTGCTTAGAGGGGTCATGAGAGGGCACAAACGGTTGAGGAAATCTTTACAAGCCATCGACAGTTTTATGAAAGGGCCCTTTGATGTTTTTGACTGAAGACGTCTTGATAATTGCGTCCGAAGAAATGAATTAATCCTTCATTCGTTGATTAGTTAAATAAAAATTAATAAATCATTTTATTCCTCGTGGTTCCGGACGTAAATAATAGTACCATCCCATTTCTCGCGACTAAGGGACTCACTAGAGAATGGGCAGCAGCGTTCTCAACGCATTTTAACACCATAATGCGATCGCCAACCCGCCTACCAAGCGTGGCGATTATGGCAAACCCCCCCATTTGGTAGAGTCCTATGTTCAACAGTGGACGTTTTTCGGCCGAAATGATGATGATGCTGTTTTTTTTTCGGATAACACAAAAAGTCCATACATTATTTGTAACTTGTTTGCACATATATCACTATTATTATATTTGTAACTTAAACTAAAGACGAATCTGTGAAAAGACTACTCAACATCTAGACACAACGAGAAACGGTAATGGTCTAAATAAGATGTAAGTCTTCGCACAACTTGCCTTATGGCGGAGCAAGTAAAAAAGTAAAGTGAAGTAAGTGGGAGTGTTTTTGGTTTAGTGTTTTTGTAGGTTATTATGTTCACTCTACGAAAATGATAACACTTTTTAGACGTTATTAGCCCAGAAGCCCGGAAGTCTGACAACCGTTCTTACCAAAGGGCATCGTTATCCAGTTACTGGGTTGTGGAGGTCAGATAGGCAGTCGCTCCATGTAAAATACTGGTATTCAGCTGTATCCGGTTAGGCAGGAAAAGACTAGGCTAGGCAGATTGTTCGCCTTTTTAGACGTTATCATAGAGGCAAATAGATTTTGTTTTTGATAGTACGCATCACAGTGATTTACCTTTTTTTTATTACATAGACCAAAAAATGTTGTTTTGACTCAAAACAGTTTTTTATTAGATTTTTATCAACATCGTAACTTAATATTATGTTATGAATGCCAAAGTGAGTTTGTTTGTTACGCTTCACGCTAAAACGGCTGAACAGATTTGGATGAAATTGGCACATGGGTAGACCATGTCCTGGACATAGGATACTTTTTATCCTGATATAACAACGGGCTTTTTTTTGTCTAGTTTTATGCAGGAGAAATCGCTGGGTGCAGCTAATTGACTATATCATGACAGTTTTGTTCCGAAAGTTGTTCAGTTCCATGGTCTAATAAAACAAGGTCTGGCATTCCGGGACTAACACATGCTTACGTCACTATCCAGTTGCCACTCTATTGCAACAAAACTTGATTATGAAAAGATTTTCAGAAACCATTCTGTTAAAAAATATGTACAAAGCTTTTAAATTGCCGTTTCGTGTGTCTAATCAAACGAAACAATTCAATTTAAACATAAACCAACGTAATTGTTAACCTCATTGTTTTATCGGATTCGCACAGGTAATAAAGGTGGTTGGGGAGTTATTATTACAAACTTCTGGTAACACAGATGTGATGACGTGTGTTGCCCACGTGACCACTGTGTTTCGGAATGCCATACCTGGCGAAGTATATTATTGTACCATGTTCTCTTCTATGACAAAAATGTGGTTTCTCTACAACATTATTTTCATAAGGCGACTTCCATTCGGAATGCTTCCAAGAAAATTACGACTTGTAGAGATATTTTTTATTTATAATTATTTTTTTAATGAATACCTCTTTTTTCCTAAACTAGATTAACCAAAAAAAGGTTTACGATTATAAAGATCTTGGTCCTTTTTCGATTATTCTCGATTCTCCGGTAATCCGCGAGGGATTGTGTGATCAGACGAAATTCAGACGAAATTAATAAAAGGATTTATAAAAGTAGCTTTACGAAACTCAGACTTAGGTACGTAATTAGAAGTTTAGACAATGTTTAGATTAGGTATCTACCCAATCAATCAGTTTGTTTTTGGGTATGTTACTTATTTATTATTATAGGTACAACTTACTTAGGTAGGTACTATTAATTGAATTAGGTTTACAAAAGGAAAAAGGACTGGATATTAATTTCTACACGATACTAAGGCTGCCTGTCTATATCGACGGAGCGAGGCAGCGGAGCGGAGTTGCGGACTGTGCGGATCTAGGACGAGTTCACGCGACTAGTAATTTGAGCGGGCTGCAATACCCCGCGGCCGGGTTTTTCCGTTCCCCGCTCCGCTTCGCAGTTTTGTATGCTTTTTTAAACTAGTTCGCAAATCCCTGTCCACTGAAGCGGGCCGGAGATTTTATGCACTTCTATTTGTTAATATTGGCACAGCTCCGCTCCGTTCCTCTCTGCTCCAGTGGGCAGTCAGCCTAAAGCCCGGAGTTTTCGATTCGCCCAGCACAGTGGACCCATTAAGGACTCAGTAGAGTAAACTGTAGGATACTTGTATTTCCACCAACAAATAGTCACAAAGTATGCAGATTACTCTTGCGAGTTTAATGGAGTCCGCTCCACTCACGGTGGAAACCCGGTTTTAATAAGATTGGATCTTTTCAGTTTTTATTATTAATTATTAAGTAAGAAGGTATGTAGCCTTTTTTTATTTCAATAATTCCGGCTTATTGGTCGATTCGCCCGAATTTACTCACCCAAATCGGGCAAATCGACACTTTTAAATAATATGTTTTTTTTGTAGGCTGTTCGCACAAAGTTAATTTATTTGTGGGCGAATCGAAAACTCCGGTAATACGTATTAGGCTATTGGCACTTTTTTATTTTATGGCCGTAACGGTACTTACGGCCGTACCTACGGTAAATAGTAGGTAAATTATAAGTACTTAGTGCCAGAAGTACTTAATCTAAGAATCGAGTTTTATTTTGTAATAACTCTAGTTTCATGATTTCTACTTCCTATAATTTTATTAACACCTTTCGATGGTTTATTGGTGATTCACCCGAATTTACTCGCCCGAAACGCACAAATCGACACGTAAAATATTTTTTTTTCATGCCATTCTCACGAAATTAATTTATTTCTATTATTTGTAGGCGAATCGACAACTCCAACAAATCGATTCGCCCACAATTACATTCCTAAAATAAGAATCACCAATAAGCCCCTTTGAGCTAGTTCAAAAACTTACTCAAAGCCACAAAAATAACAAATCTGTGCGCTAAACTAACAGTTTTAAAACTACATCCGACTTTTTGTACACACAGTGGAAAAAAGCGATAAGCGCTTTTTTTTTAGGAGAGCCGCATGGTAACGGAATGAAAAAGGGATTAGCAAAGGAGTGGGGTGAAGTGACATAAGTCACTGGGGTGGCTTAATAGGTACTCATCAGTCGACTTAGCGGATGAAATGATAAAAAAAACTGTAGGTATTGTTGAAATAAAGTAGTAAGTTAAGAGCGTTTATCCAAAAAGTTGGCAACGTCGCAAATAGCTGTCAAATATTTACCTGTTTTGATTAATTTGGCAATATTACTGTATAGAAATATGAAATGTGGTTAGCTAGTGAACTAAAATATTTATGTAACACCGAACAGTTAGTTTTAGATGTAAAAAAAGTATTTGGAAACTTTCCAAATGCGTTTTTACACCTAAAACGGTTACAACATAAAATTCAATGTTAAAATTGTAATTCATTATTAATATTCTAGTTCGCTTGTTAGCCACATTTCTTATTTCTTATTTCCCTACTAAACTTACTACGTAATATTGCTAAATTAATCAAAACAGCGAAATATTTGACATCTATTTGCGGCGTTGCCCACTTTCAGAATAAACGCTCTTAAGTACCTAACCCAAGTATCAGTATTAAGCTTTGTAAAAAGTCAAAGTCAAATTATTTATTTCAAATAGGCCCATAAAAGGCACTTTCAAACGTCAAAATTTACAAAAAAATATGAATTGATTCTAGTCGCCACTTCCAAAAGGTTTACTCCTTTAAAATGTTTTACATGTTTTATTTTGTATAGGTACATTAGTAATATAATTATATGTGAAGACGATGCTCCTAGAATAAAAATACTATACCACAAATAGGTTAAAAGAATTAAAAATGAAGCAACGACTGATAAATTAATTATGTGATAGATACATGGTGCTCACATATTTACAAACATTTTACAATTAATAAGTTAGTGAGCGAGGAAGTAATCACATAATGTGAAATCAATGAAAAAAACACTATTATTAGCAACTGTTTGATTTTGTCTACATTCTAGATTATCCTATGGGGCAGGATCTGCATGTTTCCAAGCATCTTGGATATAAAATTGGAAATATATCTTTGTTTCTTAAGAAACCGGTGATTGGACACCCAATAACGGATGGCCAAATAAAGAGCGATTTTTGACACCATAATGTCAAATACTGGTGAAAATGACATTGTCATGACGGCCACCACTCTTCAGGAAAACGTAGCTATTCTTCGTTGATAACTTATCATAAATAAATAGTTTCAATACTTTTTTGTTTGAGAAATTGTATGAAAGTAACTTAACGAAAAATTTCAACGCAGTGGGGTCCAGAATCATGTACTGAATCAATGGTAACAGGTGGCGCGTCGATTATACCCCACATACCCTTTTACAATGGAGGGACATTGTGACAAAAACCAGCTGATAACTAGTACAACACAACTCATAAAGCCACGTACAAAACACTATTCGATTCTCGTCATAATAAAACCTCAAACAATAAAAACGGCAGACATTTTAGAGGCGTTAATTATTACTAAAACAAAAGAGTGTCGTGTCAAGAGGGACTCTATTAGTGTCTCACGCGACTAACAGTTACAAATGATTCACTATACCACTAAAGGTGAGTTTACACTAAATGGAGGTGAGCAGTGCTGGTCCAGTGCAAACGGCCGCGATTTATGATTTGGTCGTTGTTTGAGTTGTACATTTATTGATGGAATGTGTCCAATATGAGTCCAGTAGAAATAATTTAGTAAGGTCCCTGAATTTGAACAGAACTTATGTAGGCATGTTCCATATTCCAACCAAATGGCGACGATGAGAAGGGTTTGTTCAAATTCATGGCCCACGTCTTGTGAAAGTACAATAGGGATGATGCCTGGGTAAAAAAATGAAATTCTAATTAGTCCGTCAGTCAGATAATAAAAAAATATTAGACACGTATTTTTTGCTTTATAAAAAAAAATTCAAAAATCATTTATTTCAGCCCATAGGCCATAACGCTAGACAAAATTATAATCAATGTAAAGATATATAAAAAATAAAAAATAAAATAAATTGTTAATTAATTAAAAAATTATTATTATTAAAAAATTACTATATATGATAAAACGCATTTTAAGTTGGGGAGTGGAGGTCGCTACGTCACTAGTATGTTGAAAATCTACATATTCGTGACGTCATGGCACATTTTACCTCAATGTATCGCCGTAATCTTTAGATTACGTAAAACAAGAAAAAATACGTGTCCAATATTTTTTTACAATCTCAAAGACGGACTAAAAAAAATTTTTGTCATCATCCCTATTATTAAGGGTACGGTACGTATACGATGGGACTGATATACGCTATACGTAAAAGCCCCTATTAACAAAATAAGGACTTTACATACATTCATTCATACATATTCGATTCTCCCACTTCTGTGACACAGGCCGCCTCTCTGTGAGGGAGTGGGCCGTAATCCACCACGCGGGCCCAGTGCGGGTTGGTAGATGTCACATGTCTTTGAATTTTCGGGTCTAGGATCATAATCGTCGACCGTAGGTTCAATAAAATTGAGGTAAGGGACAAAATACCCAAAATGAGTTGAGTATACAGTTTTGTTCTGAATTTTTCGCTCTTTCGAATGGTGTATATGAAAAAATTCTAGCTTAAGAAAAATGTCCCTTACTGGCGAACTGACGAAAAAAATCTTTGTCGGCCTCTCCTGAAAAATCACATTTTGTCCCTAACCTCAATTGAACCTATGGTCGACGATATACTCGTTTCCCCACGATGTTTTCCTTCACCATTTTGGAGTCAAAGACGGACAATTTCATCACCACTGCTCTAGAACCAAAAATTCTAAGAAGAGTGATTAACATCCACCAATCCGCACTCGTGTGGATCACGGCACACTACCTCTCACAAAGAGAAGGCGTTTGTCCCAGCGCTGGGAACGTTATAGGCTGATTATATGCTATAAAGAACTAGAACAAGAATAATAGCATTATTTTCTTGTTATTCTTGTCATTTTAGCAAGTATGAAGAGTCCAACGAAAGAATGCTCTGGCTGTTCACCCAAAAAAAAATAGGTAAAGTGGTGACAGAATGTGCATTTTCTCGTTAGGTGTAAATCGACCTTTTGGAGATTCGTCAAAAAGTCGTGATTGTTTTGTCACGTGTTTAGGCATTGTAATGTAACTGTCACGTTTGATGATACTGGGAAAAAATGTGACGAAATTGATCATGTGATACAATGGAGTTGTTCCTACCTGAGTATTTTCTTTTTAGTTTTGTCATGCCTGTAAATAATTTCAGTACAGATAGTGCGATCCACGAAGACGCGCCCCACTCCGCTCCGCTCCGTAGTAAAATACAGCTTACAGTACAGTAATCGCGGAGTGGGGCGCGTCTTCGTGGATCGATCGCACTATAAATTGTTCGGACTTTTCGATTAAAGATGAAGCGGGGAAAAACCTGGTCAAGACGCTGACCAGAGATCAAGCATTAACATATATTTTTTCCGCTTTAAAGATTTGATAATTTTATTTTTTAAGACAGAACATTTTCCTCTCGTCTTCCTCTCGTCAGCGCCTTAAGTGCCGACGTCCATAAATGATACTTAGCTCGTGGTTAGACTAAGACATGTTCCTTCTCTATCTTGCACTTGTAATTTGACAGTTGTGTGACAGTGACAGGAATAACACTCACACTGACAAGGTGAAAAGTACCTAACGTTTACAGTTCTCGGCTTTAGTACGGGGTACCATATTTTTGAGTAACTAAGTACTCATAAGTTTCAGTGGTAAACCTGAAACCTTAAGCAATACGTTAGTTTGATAATTAAAAAAGACTTACGAGTATACAGGGTGGCGATTAAAACACCTACATCGGTCAAGGGGGTGATAAGATTGTACCCGTTATACTAAACAACTGACACCCTGAAACTCATATCAGATTAGTGAAAAAAAAAAAAAAATCCTGTCCTACAACAGTAAACAGACTATTTGGATTCATGCATGAAAAGTTTTTTTGATGTGTAACATCTTTCTTCGTACTTGCCTGCAATCAAAATCAAATCTAAATCTAAAAAAATATATTTGATGTCACCATTGAACAGAAAGCGCGCGGTGCTAGAGTTTCCCGTCAGAAACGACCTTGATGAAACCCCGCCCCTTTAATGTAGCTTAATACCAAGGTGAGATGTCAGATGTTACAGATCATGGGCGACTACTGTAAAGCGCGCTCGTGTTTTCTTTACCGATCGTATAATATGTGTTTCATAGCAAGCCCCTTGATGGATGCACGTCACTAAAGTAGCCAGTTTCGTCTGACGATTTAAAAAAGATCCACCAGAGGCAGCACTAGTGGGGGGTACACGTGTTTTGATTTCTCTATTGACAGTAACCTTCAGAGGAAAATGGCTAATTGTCACGCTGTATTTACACTACACTGTGATGTCCAAAAAGAAAAAAAACATAACTAAGTAGGTAGTTATAACACTAAGTTCAACTATAGTTACTTGACGTGCTTGTCCTATTAAAACAACTCAAGTAATTATAACACAAACAATTAATTAGAGCCAAGAAGAGTTCCCAGAATTATTTACTTTGTTCATACGCAAGCACTGAAATATTTACCATTTAATGTTTGTAAAAGACAAGTCAAGACCCTCCCCCAAGTCCTTCGAGGAATGGTAGGACTTAGGGGAGGCCCTCACCCAACAGTGGGAGGGAAAGTAAGAGCTACAAGAATTAAAAAACACGAAAAATACAAGTCTTATTTATACAACTAAATCAACAAGTAATACGTATATAAAATTAAAGCAAACGCGAATTTCAGGAGCTATTAAATTACCTGTTAAGTAAATAGATACATATCAAATACAAAAATTGCTTGTTAAATACAAATTAAATCAGTTTTATATAAAACTAGCTTTTGCCCGCGGCTTCGCTCGCGTAGATATCGGAAAATATCTCATTGCCCGCGGCTTCACCCGCGTAGATATCGGAAAATACCTCACGGGAACATACTACCATGATTAAAAACACCATAGGTGTTAATTCAGGATAAAGACGTTCTTTAATTCTTCTTTATTATTATTTATATAGGCATTTGGGCCTAGTTTCAAGTTTTTAGATCAAAGGAATAAGATTTTTCATATAAACTGTATCCCCCTTTTCACCCCCAACGGGGATAATTTTTGAAAAAAGTCTTTTGAGACTTTTCCTTTATTTCAAATTTATTCATTATTTTTGGTTTTCAGTTTTGGTTTATCATTATTTTTAGTTTCAAGTTTATTAACTCAACAAAAAAGATTTTTCATACAAACTTTCATCCCCTATTTGATTTCTCTTACGGGTTGAATTTCGAAAATCCTTCCTTATTCCTTGTCTACATTTTGAAGGAAACCCCTCTGCAAAATATCAGCTTTTAGGACCAAGGGTTTGGACTGGGCGTTGAGAGTCAGTCTGTAAGGACTTTTCTTTTTATTTATATAAAATAATAATATATATAGATTAGCTTCCGCCACCGACTTTGCCCACGCAATATCGTTATAAATTATAGTCTATGTTACTCAGTGATAATATAGCATTCTACTGGTAAAATAATTTTTATAATCGATCCAGTACTTTTTGGGATAATTCACTACAAACAAATACACAAATATTTTCTCTTTATAATATAGTGGAGATAAAAGCAAAAACGTAAGTAACGTAAAAGCAGTAACGTAACGTAACGTAACATAAGTTACTTAAAAGAGTAGTCAGGGCTGTATCTATATAGTAAGCACACCGTACATCGTCAGTAAAGTTTGTTCCTATATTGTGGGCAAGTCAAACTCAAAGAATTTATTTCAATTAAACCATTTACAGGCACTTTTGAACTGTCAAGGAATCGGTCAGTCAGAAATATGAAGCTAGTTGCCCATTCCAAAGCGTAGTAGGTACCTATGGAGAAGAACGGGCAAGAAACTCAACGGACACTCTTTTAAATAAATTGATACAAAATATTGGTTACATCAATCATGTTGAAATTAAACATGTGAGAACAATGTAGAAAGACGTGCACGTTAGAAGCGAGTCTATTGCCAACCACAGAATTGAACCCTGGACCCCATGCTCACCCTAGGGAGTACTAGACTAACGAGAGAGTCAAAAATGCCAAACTACGGGAAAAAAAAGCTTTGATAAAAAAAAAATTACATCTATTTCAGAAACTCTTCCTTTTTTTCGTCGGTAAAAAATAAAAGCAAAACCGAGTTCACTTGCTTTACCTATTCATAAGCAAAATAAGCACGAAAGGTCAAAATAGCTCTTAATTACAAACATACGTATACAATGTTTGTCGTGTAACGCGAACCGACGTTTTAATTACACTACTCGTTTAGAGGAAGCACGTACTCCTTTCAAACCACTAAAAAGTCGGTATGGTGGCCCTAATTGGATCACGAGGGTGAGAGTCACGTGCTTAATAAAAATAGGAGAGCAGAAGGCCCAAGGCTTTAATTTTGCTTTTTTGCTTACAAAAATTACACTTTTATGCCAAGTAAAGTCAGCCATTAATTATGTATAAGCTGATTTTTAACGCTAGCATTAAAAAAAAAAAAATAGATGCATTGTTTTCATTGGATCTATCTACATTCTATTCCTAATTTTATTTGGTGTCAAAGCAGTACATCCTCTCTCCCATGCATGTCCATTGGCTATCATCTCAGAGTTCAATTTCTTCCTATATAGCCATAATAATATCACCTGTCACAAAATCTCTCTATAATTTTCAATGGTTGGTGTGAAATGGACCTATTGCATTTCCGCATTGTAGTGGTTCTCCGACCAGGTGTCGCGTTGTACAATTGTTATTAGTCAGAAACCCCGGAGGCCTACGACAACGTATTTGTAAAGCTCGGTATTACAACAGTGTCAAAGCGTTCATCTTGTTCTCTGTAATGTAATAAACTGAATGAGATAAGGACGTTGGGATGCTTCATAGAGGTGTAGATTTACAGTAATATAATAATGTTTTTCGTTTGTGTTTTTTTTTGTTCCAGTATTTTTCTGAATATTCTATTCTATTAATATCTTCATTTTTTTTTTTTTCAATATCCCGCTATGATTTTATGGACTTACACTTGTGATTTTTTTAATAAATACTGTTTTTTTTTTAAAGTCTTCACCTTTAGTTTATCCGATAAAATAACTCATAAGCTTTTAGAAATAATAAACAGAATCCAAATCCAGCCAATAACATAAGAGATATGGCAAACGCAATAAAAAAAATAATAATTGAATAACATGAAAAATATTAAAGACCCGTTTTAAAGATAATTTTCGATAATTTTTCATGAATATTTAGAAAAATACGGGTCCACATGCCCATGGGCGACATTGTATTTTTTCCATTATATCTACATCTTATGGATAGGAACCCCTTCTCGGGTATAAGCCTCCTCCAGCTTAATCCAGTTTTCTCTGTCTGCGGCTTCCTCTGTCCATTGCTTTCCTGCTACTACGAGTACGTCATCTATCCAGCGCTTCCTAGGCCACCCTTGCCGTCTCTTACCTCTGGGTTCTGTCCACCGGGTTGCCTCTTTAGTCCATCGCTTGTCGGTACAACGGGCCAGGTGTCCGGCCCATTTCTACGGGATAATGCAGAGCATCTGTTAACTTCGTTTTCTGTCTCATATGTTCACTTCTGATTTCCCGTGTTTTTGTTATTTTCAGTACGCTCCTTTCCATAGCTTTCTGTCATAGAACTACTCGTATCTTTTTTGTGGTATACTCGTATGTCCAAGTCTGATAGCCATATATACTCGTAATAATAAATACCAGTCTATGTTCCGTGTGGTGCTGGACGTAAAGAACAGTACCATCCCATTTCTTCCCGTGGGTGTCGTAAAAGGTGACTAAAGGACTCAATATGGAATTGGCCGCAGCGTTCTCTATGCATTTTAACACCATACTGCGATCGACCCGCCTGCCAAGCGTGGCGATTATGGCAAAACCCCGTCATTTGGGGGAAGCAATGGACGTCTTTCGGCTGAAATGATGATGATGACCAGTCTATTATCTTTCCACTGCAGGCCATAGGCTTCTTCTCATACTGAAAAGGCATGAGCATTGATTACCACGCTTGCTCAAGACGGCTTGGCGATTTCAGACTTATAATAAGTCTAGGGTTCTTCACGATGTTTTCTTTCACCGGTGTCAGTATAATCTCCAATATAAACTTAAAAAGTACATATTATTTGAAAATGTCACATTGATAGGCACTTGCCCGAATTTTACCCCGCAACCTCGTGTATGAGAAGCATAGAATTGTGGCGGCATCTACATCGCCACATGCGAACTACGCATCACACTGACTTCACGCGAAATTCTGCATCACGCAAGCAGGTCAATCGTCGGGCAGTTGCCCACCAGACACGACATGCGTCTGGTCAGAGGATCCTCCCTTTTCTATAGAGGATGAGCGAACTTTACACCTTGTTCCTCATACCTCTATACTGGTGACCCAGAGTATGAACGTCAGCGCAGACTTCGTGCAACTACTTCAGCGTTACATCATCATCATTACTCCTGCCAGCTTTCGTACGGCGAGCCATCCAGCACCCACGGCTTCAACGGGTATTCTTCCCAGCAGCATGTTATGCACGCATTCCTGGTCATCACCCTCAGCCTCATCAGCAACCTTGGCACAGCATACTGCACTTTCGGCCAGTCCACAATCAAAGCCCTTCAAACCTCTCATGCACGCTTAGCGTGACCACAATAGAAACGGGTTTTGTCGACGGAAGAATAGACAAAATGACAGATAAACAATCACAATCTGTCATTTTGTCTATTCTTTCGTCGACAAAACCCGTAGAACACCCGTTTCTGAGGTTGTCTTGCTACGCGTGCTGGTCGACGCCAGCAGTCACAGTCTCAACCCAGCGCTATACTACATACGACCTTATAATATTCTTTGAACCCGATCACCTTTAAAAAACTTTTCTTTAATACCTAAGGTATAAAGTACATTGTATCACACCAATTTTCAACTCCATCGAGCGTGTAAGGTGAAAATTGAGTTACTTATATATTCTCACACATTCTCTAGAAAGTTACGCTGTTCAATAAATTATGTTACAATATTGGTAGTGAGTTTACAAAGTTATTTTCATCTTATAAAATGAACGAAGTTACGGAGTAAAAATAGTCGTCTTCTCTCTGCCCTTGAGATATAAAAGGCTAGGTCTTCTTCTTTTCGAGTCGATAGTAAATACATGTATTATGTTAAACAAGTTGGATCCAGTAGGTGGCTTCGCCAACCGCGGCATTAGTGCCATATTTAGGTCCTCAGAAATGCAGGTCTGTGGACACTTTGGACACTCCAGCATATGGGACATGGTTTGGTCAAGACCACCGCATTCGCACTGGGTATCGGTAGGATCTTTTATCCCCATTTGGCTAGATTTTGCTTGAAGCGGTCTATTTGGGTCCGCAGTCGATTGATTGCTTTCCATACAGGCCACTGCAGGTCACGTCTGGGTGGCAGGTGCTCCTGAGGTTGGACGAAGTTGGGTGGTGGCGGGTGCTGTCTTTCTTCATAGAAATGGCTAGGTTATATAGACTAATAAGGAATGTCAACAGGGTTTGCAGCAGTTAAAAGTGCTCACTGATCCAATTGTTAATAGGATAGTAGCATAGTGTAAATAATCTTTACAAGTTTTTATGTAATTTTATTTTAATAATGCTTCTTGTGCAGTGGGCTCCAGAGAAACCTCACCCTCTAGCAATGTACAAAACAATGCAAGGGGGTGAGGTTTCTCTGGATCTCACTGTACCTAAATACTTCGTCTTTCGTTTGACGTGACGTCGTCTGTTGAGGAGTTTGTGGCGCCACTTCTTCTTCCCAGCTAACGCACTAGGAAGTGGTGAAGGGTGGGCGTTTTGGGGGACTGTATTATGTAATTTTGACGTTCGAAAAGTGCTGATTCTCAACCTAGTTTGAATAAATGTCTTTTGAATTTGACGACGATTTTTGAATTTCGGCTATTCCTCAGGTAGGTTCACCATAGATACATTGGATTGCTTATTACCTAAAAAATACACCCTCCCCCCGTTTGACTACCCCGTTGGTCTCGTGGTCGCAAACGTGACTGCTGAGCGTGGGTTCCAGGGTTCAATTCCCGGGCCAAGCAAAGTGTTTTTAAAGTGTTTAAGCAATTTATTAGTAACAGCCCGGAGTTTGGCTGCGTGGTTTGGATAGCGTGCCTCGGAAATCAAGTTACGCCGTTGGCCCTGCGCCTGATCTCTCCGGTCGTGTCGGGTTGCTGTCCCATTAGACTATGAGAGTGAGGGAAGAGAGAGTCCACATGTGTGTTTGTGCACACACTTGTGCACTATAATTATATAATTATAGTGCACAAGTGTGTGCCTGTATAGGATGGACATTTGAGATGGGGCAGTAAGGACAGCTATCTTAAACGTTGTCGCTAGAAGAAAACAGTATTAAGAGACGGTCCTTAACTTTTTGAGGCATTTTAATCTGCATTCACAGATTTTGAAAAAAAAATACAGTCAGCAAGAAAATGGGCAGTTTTCACAAAAACTTTTTTTGATGCCAATCGATCTTGTTTTTTATAAGGATCAAAAAACTCTATGGGACTAACTGAGGTTTGAGTACTAGAAAAGTCAGAAATCGCCAAAAACTGTTCCCATACATTTCGGAGGAAATGTGACTCCAAGTTACCATTTTACGATGATAGACTGGCCGAAGCTAAACTAAAACAAATTGAACTTCAAATTTCGAACGAATAGAGAACAAAATTCAGAACCATTGTTGCTTTTGAAAAAGCTTTTCCTTACTGCTCCATCTCAAAAATCCATCCTCTATATCACCCGCGCCGAAGGCTGGTCTCCACTGAGATTGGTCGCCATGGTCGAAATTCGATCTGGAAAAATACTGTAAGAACGATTATTATTTTTAAAGACATATGACATCTACCAACCCGCACTGGGCCCGCGTAGTAGATTACAGCCCCCTTTCGAAGAGAGAAGGCCTGTGTCCCAGCACTCCCAGCAGTGGGAACAAGATAGGCTGGTTATGCTAAAGAGTCTCAACTAAAAACCTCCGTCAACTGATAACGTTCACTTCCGTCAGCAAATAGTTTGAATCCCACGCTTCTACTTGCCCTAACAATGAGCAGACATTTCTACGTGACCCGAACGTCGGCGGAAATTGCCGAATGCGACCGAAACACATCTTATGTACGTGGTGGAGCGCCGAACGGGATAAATGAGAGGGTTGGGAGGGATGAGAGTATGAAGAAACTGTCTGTCAGTATATTGTAGTAATTTTTTTGGTTGTGACATACTTAGGTACTTATCTTTTTAGGGTTCCATACGTCCGAATAAAAAAACAGAACTGTCATAGGTTCACTCGTATGTCTGCCTGGCTGGCTGGCTGGCTGGCTCTGTCCGTCTGTCACCGAATCTACTGGACTTATTTAGTTGAAATTTTGGTACACATATGAATTTCTGTGACCCAAATACGGACTTGTAAATTAAATAAATTAATTTTGAATATGGAGGTCACTTTACGGGGGCAAATTGGAAAAAAAAAAGGCAGACTGCGCCGTGTGACATATCAAATAGAAGGGCTTTTTATTTTTTTTATTAATTACACTTTTGCAATTTTTTTAAAATAATTTTTACATTTGCAGTTGGAATGTATGGGAGATTTATTTTTCAACTACAGAGTGTTGGTTTTGGGAGAAATTAATCCCAACTACGGAACCCTTAATTGTGCGTGGTCCGACATGTATTTGGGCGGTTTTTTTCCTTCCTATGTTTTCTTTAATTTGTTCACTTTGTAGTATATTTTTTGGAAGTCGGTTGTTTTTGTATCATAAAGTCTGTTATTTAATAGGCTTCATTCACAAACAAAAACATCTTACCCTATGTTCAGAAAATGAATATATGAGTTGAACAAACGTCAGCTTCCATTTGCACCCGAGGGTGAGTTTCAAAAAGAAGTTTCAAGTTTTATAAAATTCTTTTTGACGCTTTGTAAGGCATTATTCCTTGACTTCAAAGATGCAACAGGCACGTAACGAGCTGGAAACGATATATTGACAAACACTTTACAACGCTGCGTATTTAGGCGTGCTCCCATTGAATGATGAGCGAGATGACTATAAATAACTAAACAAACTTCATAACATAATAATATAATATTTGATGCTGTTATAATAGGTAGGAGCTAGCGTTGTACTCGTATTTTAGGTAGTGATTTTACGCCGATCGATTGCCATCTTTTTCAATAGATCTCGAAATAATTGAACCAAGCGTCAGATGACGCACCCGCGGTGGGTCTGCCCGCGGTGGGTTTGGAAGGCTGCGGAAGTGGTAAAAAAATAAATTTTAGTAATAGTAATTAGTACGCCGGCTCAAACTTTTTTCATAAATAGTTGATATCATACTTAACATACGAAAGACTGACACCAGTCTTACCAAGGGGTATCGTATTACCCAGTTACTGGGTTGTGGAGGTCAGATAGGCAGTCCTTCCATGTAAAATACTGGTATTCAGCTGCATCCGGTTAGACTGGAAGCCGACCCCAACACAGTTGGGAAAAGGCTAGGCAGATTGAGTTGATATCATACTTAACAGAAAAATCGTCAGCTGCATCGTGGAGGAGGGACTATGCATCAGCTGCTCGCAAGAACTGAAACACAACATACAGGCCATTGACATATTAAAAATCCCTTTAATATATATAGTTAACACAGTTTTAACTATATATAGTTAAAACTGTGCTGAAGAAACACAAATCTCTTCCTTTTGACCCCAGCATAACCTTAAAAAGAAGAAAATACATAATAGCGGATGTTCCTAAAACTAAAACCAAGTTCGCCCGGATACAATACAACAGACGCTCAGCTCAGCTGTATAATAGACTAAACAAAGAGATTTATGTATATAATAAGAACACAAATGAATTAAAAAAATATATATCTACTTGGATAAAACCGCTGACCTATGACGACACGGAGTCGCTGCTGGAATAAAAAGTAACCCCACACCTAATGCCCTCACCCCTTTGAACCTCACGCATACACACTAATTCACACACCTTCACACTCACATTCACGCACTCTCACTGTCACTCACATACTTGCATGCCTGCATACGGGCTGCGTCTTTTGTTTTTAGTTTTAATTCTCTTTTCTTTATAATTTTATTTCATTTAGCATCATTTTGTATAGAGTCAAAAATAAAACAAGTAAATTGTAAGTATTTAAGATATTGGAAGAGCGGATTCTCCTAACACAGGCTTATTTGCTTAAAAGGAGACTCCAATCACTAGCTGTTAAGGTATTTACTTGTAAAAATAATAAACCATTTTTTCATTTTTTCATTTTCATATATTAATGGTACAGGCGTAATATTTTTCATGTTTAAAAATATATACTTTGGGCAGCAGACATAGTTTTTCTCTCTCATCTTACAACGCCACCTCGCCCTTACATCCCTAAATCGCCTTACGACCTCTAAGCCCTACCTTTGTTATTGCAGCCTCTTTGAGGTCGAGATGGGCTCCTCCTATTGTGCCCTATAATCGGATAGGTGGGACAGGATGGTTTGAAGGATGTGTCAAGTTCGTGTTATGTTGTGGATTGAGGGCACAGTTTTAAGGCTCAGTTTACATTGCCGCGAAAAGGAATAGAACAGTTTTTTTTTACAAAGCATAATGAACTTTATGTCAATAGTTTTACGAAAACAAGTTTCAAACTATACTCCATAGGTGGTAGTTAAATACGAGGTAACCAAATCGCAAAAAGGGTTTTTATATATGACACTTTCTTGTTAAAAAATAGATATAAAACACAAATAAATTAAATTTATTTTAGATTTTTACAATAGTTGCCCCTTTTATTAATATACATATTATGTTAAACTTTATCAATTATATTATATTTATAAACTACGCTTCGTAGATGTAACTGTTTGAGCACATTTTTTTAGCTAGATTTATAATAATAATATAATATTTTGTAATCTGTCTATTGTAAAAAGCACAAACTCTAAACGTCAACGAATTATAACGTTGCTAAATTGAAGAGTACAACTGTGACGTAGCAAGACAACTGAAGTGACAGATATTGCGTTTAGTCGGTTACTTGACAGCTGTCTCGTCAGATGGTTTTTTTGTTTACCTTTATTAAACTACCTAAACCTATGGAGAAAATAAGATAAGAGCAAAATAACAGGTCGCACGTCTTCTGAAGAATTCTCGCGCGTTCTCGGGAATTCCCGCAGTAACATGCTCGTATCCAGTTTTTATGTTAGACAATTGACATAAAGTTCATTTTGCTATGCACAAAATCGTTACAAAAACTCGCTTCTACTCCTTGAGTCTAATAGGGAGAGTAGTTATGTAGGTAACAAATATAAGAAATTAGGTGATTTTAATTCTTCTCTGGTATCAGCATGAAATAAACGGGAATAGCTTTATGCCGTAGTAAAAGTATTCGCTAGTTCGCATTTTAACCATGTTTAATATTCCAGCGTATTGCCATGAAATAAGCATGAAATAAATTGTCTTTCTCAATTATTTTCCCTGCATTGATTCTTAAAAAATAAGTGACTTTAAAAAAAAAACTACAATGTGAAAATAATTTTAATTTTGAAAGTCGGTCTCTTTGGATTGTATTTTAATGTTTTGCCTGCACCGACTTCTGAAATTAAAGTAATTTTTCACTTTGTAGTGTTCTTTTTGGAACTCGATTTGTTTTTTTTTTTTGTAAAGAAGCTTTTTATATTTCACTTTTTAGTTATGGAACCTACTCCACACCAATTCGTATACCGCTCTATATAAACAACAGTCTAACTACCCAAGCAAAGTTAATAAAAATACTATAAGGTACACACGACTACACATCAAGCTATACATTTCCAGTATAAGCTGACATCGCATTGCATGGAGATTCTATACAATGCGAGGTCAGCATAATCTGGAAATGTATAGCATGATGTGTAGCCCTGTGTACCACTGCGCAAGCTTCTTCTACCACACGAAAAAAAAAAACATTATCGGTCGGAAAATATCGATGAACATAACTACATAAAAAAAATAAAAAACATACAGACGAACATGATAACCTCTTCCTTTTTTGAAGCCGGTTAAAAAGTAGCCTATGTCCTTTTCTAGGTCTCAGGCTACCTCAGTCTGCCTAGCCTTTTCCCAACTCTGTTGGGGTCGGCTGCCAGTCTAACCGGGTGCAGCTGAATACCAGTATTTTACATGGAAGGACTGCCTATCTGACCTCCACAACCCAGTAACTGGGTAATACGATACCCCTTGGTAAGACTGGTGTCAGACTTTCGGGCTTCTGACGACTCGTAACGACTGTCAAAGATCCACGAATGACGGCTGGACCAACGGCTTAACGTGCTTTCTGAGGCACGGAGGATTCTCGGTATGTAAAGATGGTCACCCATCCACTGACCAACCCCGGCAAGCGTAGCTTAACCTGATGGATCGACCAGTGCGGCTGTTGTTACTTAGCCACGAGCCTCCTCTATAATGAGCCATGAGCTCCTCTAGGTCTTAGGCTAACTACGTGTCAAATTTCATAACGATCGGCTTAGTGGTTTAGGCGTGAAGAGGTAACAGACAGACAGAGTTAGTTACCTACTTATGTATAAAGCTAAAGTGCCCACGCGCACCGTGCGTTTGTTTGTTCGACATTCGTTTGACATGCGAGAACTGTTAGTTTCAACTTTTTTTTCCAATGTTGCCTATGAATATTTTTGGATTTAAATGATTTAGTCGACGAGAATATCCGTCAGGCCATAGAGCAAAATCGCCCCCAGACGAGATTAGCCGTTATTTTAGAGTAGAAATAGAGATTTGTACTGCGTGTCAAGTGTCGCCTTTTCGGAATCAGCAGGGCTTGACGGTTGGGGCGCGGTCGTACCGATTCGGTGTCGCGGGACTCTACCATATTTTGCCCACGGTTTCGCCCGCTTGGAGGTCGAGAATTATCCCACGGAAACGTACAACCGGGATAAAAAGTATTTTATGTCCTAATTCAAGTTATGGCCTACCCATGTGTAAAATTTCATTTAGATCCGGTCAGCCGTTTTAGCGTGAACGCGTAACAAACAAACTCATTTTCGCATTTATTACTAGCTGTTACCCGCGATTTCATCTGTGATCCAGGATGAAAAGTAGCCTTTGTCCTTCCCCAGGTCATGGTCTACCCCTGTGCCAAATTTCATCTAAATCTGTTGAGCCGTTTTAACGTGAAAGCGTAACAAACAAACTCACTTTCGCCTTTATAATATTATATACATAGTTAGGATAGTTAGGAGGAGTTCTAGAAATAATGACTAATTAAAGAAGAAATAAAAAAAAAAATTGTTCAGCATAGTTTTCTAACTAATATAACTTTCATAATCATCTGAGACCGTGGATTACTGGGAAATAAATAATAGTCTTGTTAACTAACAAAAAAACTTATAACGAAGTTAGATAGTTAAAGTTTTCTGTACTAAAGAGATAATTTCTTGGACTTCCTTCAGAGACTTGTCATAATAATTCTCCTTTAACATTTACAAGAGCTTTCAGTAGCTTGTAGGAATCAGCTTACAAAAAATCATAGATATAAGAAAGAAGCAAAAAATAAACAAAAATAAAATTGTCGTTGTCTCGATGAATAAATATTTTGACAACTGTTTTAGTGATTTTTGCTTTTGGATTTTGAATTTTGCTAGCTGCGCCAGACGGTACCCTTGTTGCGTAACACTCACAATCTGGATGATTTTGAAGGATTTTGCTAAAATATTGCTTTAGACTGGTTTTAAGGCTGTCCGGGAGACAGCCGACACGGGCTGTCTGTACTGAGACCTGTACAGGTAGCGCCCGCAATGCTCTGAAACGAGAGAGTAGAACGATACATTGTACGAGCTCTACCCGGAGCGGGTCGTGTACTGACCAATCCGCGTCGCTGTGAAACAATGTTCTAGAGCCTCACGTGTATCTCCGTTCCGGGAACCCGTACGGGTCTCCCAGACAGCTGTGAAACCAGTCTAATATATTCGAAAAATTTGTGTGCTCAACAATGTAAATAACGTAATGAATGTTGTTGAACTGTCAATATAATAACATTTTTATAAAGGTACGTACCTACTTCCATAAAGCAATCCAGTGACGCTGGATCGGCCATTAGCAGCTGCTCTATTTAAATCCAGCGCTACTGAGCTACTTTAATCCAGCAGATATAGGACTGAATTGTATAGAGTAAAATATTGATCCAGTGTCACTAGATGCCTGGGCTCAATTTGGTTATAATACCAGCCAATTATTGTCATTGAGGAGCTCGTGGCTAAGTAAGAACAACCGCATGGGTCGATCCATCAGGTTAAGCTACGCTTGCCGGGGTTGGTCTGTGGATGGGTGACCATCTTTACATACCGAGACTCCTTTCCGTGGATCTTTGATGATCGTTACGGGTCGTCAGAAGCCCGAAAGTCTGACAACCAGTCTTACCAAGGGGTATCGTATTACCCAGTTACTGGGTTGTGGAGGTCAGATAGGCAGTCGCTCCATGTAAAATACTGGTATTCAGCTGCATCCGGTTAGACTGGAAGCCGACCCCAACATAGTTGGGAAAAGGCTAGGCCGATTGACCACCCTGTTATTATCGCACTGCAGGGCAAAGGCCTCTTCTCATACAGAGAAGGCACGAGCAATGCTCGTGCCATCACCATGTTGCTCAACAAGACGGGTTGGCAATTTCAGACTTATGTATATTAACTATAAGTCCAGGTTTCCTCACGATGTGTTTCCCTCACCGATATCAGTAATGTCCAAGATAAACTTGTGTACATGTAAATTAATTGAAAATTTCACATGTGTAGTTGCCACCACAACCTTGTGCATGAGAGGCGAGACATTATCCACTTAAAAATTTGGTTGGTACCACCAAATAAGTGAACCGTGTATTTTATTATTACCATTACTTTTTAACGAGCAATTACTACAAATATCTTAATAGCAATTGGCTCGCTAGGGCTTTGGTCTCCAATTTTATGCTTTATGCTACGTCTGACTTCTGCGTCAACGTTCTTAACGACGTCTGAACGCAACGCACGACATTGGCGGTCAATACGTCCACAATGGATGACAACGTCATTACTCGCGAGTGGTCATGTGACACTTGACACAACCTGACATCGCAATGGTTCGAAATAACTAAAGCGTTCGAATGCCGCGTACGATGTCAAGACGACGTCGACGTGTGAAGGAGACACAACAGTACATTTCTATAGTAAAAATCGTGACGCGGCGTACGGCGTGACGCTGTAAGCGCCCGATGGCGTTTATACGAGAGCATAGTCTTAATAAACGAGATAATATTAATATTATCTATACCAACGGTCGGCAACAGGTGGACCGCGGTCCATATCCAAACCGCGAACGGTCGGAACTTGGACCGCCAAATATTGTTAAATAACTTACCAACTATTCAATTTAAATAATATTTTTAAATAACTTCAAAGTAGAATCTTATATGATTATAAAGTTTAGTTTTAGTAGGTAGACACAGCTGCAGTTACTATTCAGTGCTGTGTTTCACAAGAGAGAGCGTTTCGAGCGGGAATGGGTGCAAATATGGTATAAAACAGCTTAAAATAATTACCTTGTATTTATATTATACAAAATAAAAATAAAACAACTAGAAAGTACACAGTAGGAAGTGACTGTATCAGCCTTAATCAACGATCAAATAAGCACTTTCCTCTTCAAAAATAATCTCCTTAACCCCTTCCAGTCTGGCTTCCATCCTGGTCATAGTACCACCACAGCGCTTCTGAATATTACGGATGATATAAGGTCAGCCATGGAAAACGGTAATCTAACGGTCTTAGCTTTGCTTGATTTCAGCAATGCTTTTAATACTGTTGATTTCGATGTTTTGCTTGGCATTTTATGCTCTCTTAACATATCTCCATCAGTAATTGACTGGTTTCATAGTTAGCTGTTCGGTCGCCGGCAACGTATTTGCATCGGAGAGACCTTGTCTTCCTGGAGTACTTCTGCCGGTGTACCACAGGGTGGCGTGCTATCCCCTTTACTTTTCGCAATGTTTATTAACTCGATCTCCGACGAACTAATTTCGAAAATAAAGTCCGCGATAGCATATGTCTATCTTCTAAGGATGACCTACAGTAACCATTTTTATCTTTCAGAATTTGATAAAAATTTCATTATATTTCCGAAGCTATTTTGACCGGTACTTTATTTATCCTTATCCAATAAAATATCTCATTTAAATTGGGCATTTACACCATATCATTAAAATGAATACTTTAAAAGATATCACAGATTCAAAATTACGCGTGACAAAATAATTATGGTTGCCGACAACGCGGGCGCAGCGGTAGGAATCAACGACTTTTCCTCGGATATTAGGTATGATCTAACTAATCCAGGTAGTACGCACCCGTGGGATATTTTCTTACATCTACGCGGGCGAAGCCGCGGGCAAAAGCTAGTCTACAGTATACATGCCAGACCATTAGACAATATTATAGTTAGTAGTTGTGTCAAGGTAGTTCTCCGACCGCTAAGGGAATAAAACTCAATGTATTAGAATTTAATGTGTTTCTATTACTGTCAGGGCGCGATAAAATTTACATTTCTGTATGAAATAACTGGTTGGCTGGTTATGGTAGTTTTAATAGTATAACCTTAGTTTATTCTAAGAGCCGGTTTCTCGTTCTACGTTGAAAGTTTCCGTTACATAGATAGATAGATAGATAGATAAATACAGGTCAAGCTAATATAAAGCTTGTAAAAAACAAAAAAAATCCGGTCGGTTATATTGTCATCTATACATACACACACGTATTTACACGATTTAAAAACTAACGGATTTAAAATAATAATATGTACAAGTATATAAGAAAGGAATGGGGGGAGGAAAAAAAAAATTTAAAAAAAATGTAGTACCTAGTTCCAAAATCAACTACTACTACCTACCGAATTAAAATGTAATTTTAATGTACATTTATATTTAATAAAACCGTACCGAAATCAAAACTGTACTTTCAATATTTTTGAAAAAAATTGTATATCGATTATAATGCCGAAATAGTTATTTATGCTATAAGTGCGGAAGGTAGGTGATTTCCGATGAGTGGCATTTTATTCACGAGCGAGCGCAGCGAGCGAGTGTATAAGTCGACACGAGTCGGAAATCATCTTACGCACGTGTATCATACAACGTTTTACTATGCATTGTGAGAGAAAAAAAAAAACTTCGACTTCGACTTCGACTTCGACTTCTACTTCCACTTATACTTCCACTTCCACTTCAACTTCCACTTCCACTTCCACTTCCCCTTCCACTTCCACTTCCACTTCCAATTCCACTTCCAATTCCACATCCACTTCCACTTCCACTTCCACTTCCACTTCAACTTCCACTTCCACTTCCACTTCCACTTCCACTTCGACTTTGTCTTTGACTCCGCCATTGCCATTGCCATCGTCATCGATATCGTCATCGCCATCGCCATCGCCAACGTCATCCCATCGCCGTCGCCATCGCCTTCGCCATCGTCATCGTTATCATCATCATCTGATTTGTAAAACTTTTCTCTAATAATAAAAACTCTTTGCAACGGGCTGACGACGGCCACCAAAATTAAAAAAAAAAACCGAAAAGTAAAAAGCACTAGTCAAAAAAAGTGACACTTTCCGCACTAATTTACTGCTTGGAAAAGGCTCTTTTCGAGCAAATGCATTGTAAATATAGTTTTTAGAATTTTTGTCTGTTTGTCAGCATGACGCAAATTCTACTTGATAGATTCTGTTTAAATTATGCATAGATATTCCTTATAAGTGTGGTCAAACTGTAGGGTATAAACTATCACGCTATTTCCGGGGGATGAGTGATATTACATTATGTTCGTATTTTTCTCCGCAATTTTTAAAAGGACACGCCATAATGTTAGGATATTCCAGATAGTTACCGATTAAACATTTTAAATGATTATCATTACGCTATACCTTTAAAGAGCTAAGCAGCCAATCATGAAATATAAGAACGGCTATTTTAGCGAGCTGCTTTGAACAACAACATTATAAACTAAAGTAAAGTACGTAGTAGCTCTTTTCTTTAATCTTCTTTATAACCTCAGGTATTTGGTCCACCTTTAAACAATATTTTTTTACTTAAATAAATCTTTAATACATACATAAATAATACAAGCCTTTACTGTTTGGTTCGACTAACACTAGCCAAGATTTCATTATTTTTCAAGACTTGAAACGTTATAAATGAATTACAAAATAATTTGCAGGTAACATAGGGAAATTACGCCCGCGCACTCAAGTGATACAGCCTATAAATTTCCAATTCCAGAACAAACTTAACCTTGTAGTTGAAAATAGCATGTTATTAAAGATTTTTAGACTTCTTATAGTTATTCCAGTAATCTATACTAAAGAACTCTTTTTCTAAATTTTAGGTTCAGTAGTTTTGGAGATAAGCCCCTCCCCCTTAATTAATGATCGATATTCATCTGTTTTCTTAAAAAACTTTGAAACTATTAATGTCAAATTTATAAAAATAAACATTTCAGACCCTCACAATAAGCTCTTTCATTTGTCATACGGTAGATACAAGCAGCATAACTTTTTTTTAATTTTCTGATTTGCCCCCAAAAGTGACCCCTCCTACTCAAAATTCATTTATTTACATTCCACGTCCGTATTTCGGTCACAGATAACTCATATGTGTACCAAATTTCAACTTAATCAGTCCAGTAGATCCAGATCAATTTTATTTGGCTGTAACAGGCGGACAAACAGACACACAAGTGATCCTATATGTGTTCCGTTTTTTCATTCGGACGTACGGAACACTAAAAAAATATAAGTCTCGAGAAATACAAAATGGCGACGGCATAGCTACAAGACAATAACGAACGTAGGTATTGTTGTTGGAACTTAGATGTTAATTAAAATTGTGTTTCTTGTTTATCTTTTGTTTCAAATAATGTTTTTTTTACAAATAATCATAGCTTATTGTTTTGTGAATATTACCTTTTTTTTTGAGGGTGAGAAATTATCAAATAACTTCTCCCGCTCTGGGCGGAGCGTAAGGAGGGTAAGGCAGAGGTCCTTTAGCACACCCACATTTCGCCAGTTATGTTTAAGTCCCATGTAATAGGGAGCGAGCCTATGGCCATCAACAGGCCACAAATCCAGACAGAGGCCTAAATTTGGGTGATCACATGCCCATGGGCGGCATTGTATAGGCAATAGGGTAGGGTGGGGGACACCTCTGCCTATCCCTTCGGGGATTACAGTCGTTGTAGTATGTTGTTCTGTTATTAACTAAAAATCAGAATACATAACTAAAACAAAAGTAACACAAGAAAGGCTAGGCATTTAGCTAGCCATTTGGCTCTCCATTGGTAACTTTATTTAACCACTAATAATGGAACTTTTCCCTCGTGTCGACTCAACTTTTATTATCAATATACCTGTGTTCCATCACGCCACGTGACGTCAGAATTAACCCAGGTTCACATGGGCGATTTTTTCCCGCGGCGATTTTTTTTTGTGCACTGAATTTTCAACGCTCTGTTTAGCGCCGAGAGTTGAAAATCCAACAGTGTGTTATTTCAACGCACTGGGACTGGGACGAGAATAGACCCCAGCGCATTGGATTCTCAACGCTCGGCTTAATACCGAGAGTTGAAAATCTAGTGCGCGATAAAATCCCGTCACGATATTTATCCGTCCGTGCGGACGTGGGCTTAAGGGGCATAGCAGACACGATACTTTAGCATTGGTGAGATTTCGGAATCTTGATACGGTGAATAAACGATAAACTCCACACACAATCGGATACCAGTCAGCGGCTTAGAGGGTTTGGCATCTGTAAAACTATTGGAATTTTAAACATTCGTCAATATTAATAGATCTGTCAAAGTCATGTGTCAAAACATTGTGTAAATGTCAATCTATTTTCTATAGCTTTCTACCGTTGTCGACCATCTTGCGCGTTAAGGAACCATTCCGGCTCGACACGACTGGTTTCTATGAATTTCTATGAAATTCCTTCCGTAGCTAGCGACAAGTGGGTTTCATATAAATACATAGAAACCAGTCGTGCTGCTGCCACCTACGGTCGGTACCTTCATGTGTGTTACGAAACAGTTCCCATATTTTTTCTATCTGCGATATCTGCTCATTATTTACCCATAATCCATCGGAAACATGGTAATGTTTATTTTTACCCACTACACGCACCGCAGAGTTGTCAATACGTTACAGCATTGATGAAGTCGCAAAATCGCCGATGCTTAAAGTATCGCGTCTGCTATAAAAAATCTTAATTAGTATTTTCTTAACTATGTTGGAGTCGGCTTCCAGTCTAAGCGGATGCAGCTGAGTACAGGTATTTTACATGGAACAACTGCCTATTTGACCTCCAAAACCCAGTTACTGGGTAACACGATACCCCTTGGTAAGACTGGTTGTCAGACTTTTGGGCTTTTGACTACCCGTAACGACTGTCAAAGATCTACGAATGGCAACGGCTTAAAGTGCTTCCTAAGCACGGATGGGTCTCAATGTTTAATAGATGGTCACCCATCCATGAACTAACCGCGGGAAGCGTAGCTTAACTTTCACTAGACCCGTACGGCTGCTATTATTTACCACGCCACGAACCTCACGCGTCTGCTATAGCCTTTATCGAAATATACCGGTGTTCCGTCACGCCATGCGACGTCAGAGATCGAATCAGTTTTATGAGATTGTCGGTAAAGCAGTCACGATCATTATCTTACCGTTTTACGGTTCGTTCGTTACCTATAAAGTTACCAGCGACCCAAATCTTTGGTAGGATTGGGTTGACATAAATCTAGGAGTACTGTGATAATCATTATTCGTTGGTATTAAGTTATTATTATTGATGGTTCTAAGGTGTCTCATATTAATTTGTCTGTAAAGAAAATTAACAGTTGTCCACGCGACTTGTTCGTATAATTATTAACTTCTATGTCTCGGTTGATGAGTTTCGAAACTCTTTTTTTAGTGCTTCTCTCGAACAACATAGCTCGATTTCCACACTGGTATAATGCAGTGTTGTGGTAAGGTATTGCACTTTTCTATGAAACAGCAGACTTTTTTTTAAATAATCGACGAAAAATTCCAACCTAGGGGCGTTCAGAATCATGTACTGAATCCACGAGTAAAATTTTCACGTTCAGGTCCCTGCCAGCCTGTATAATACATACTTATGTTTCTCTTTCTACTACATAAAGGCAGGTATATACATACTAGCCCAGTAAGCCAGGAAAGCACTGACTTGGACGCGTGTAGACACTAGTTTCAAACCCATCCAGTGCAGAATTTGCGCCCTCAAGTCAGTCCAATTGACTAACCTACCCGTCTATTTTCGGGGCCAGTAGCTTCCCCCGCCTTACTAACTGACTTACTGCTTCAGCTTATCTCGTCTACATGAACCCATTGACTGGGCCTGACTTACTGACTTACTGCCGATCTCGTCTACATGAACCAACTGACTGGGTCCGAAATTCCGAGTCACTGAGTCCAGTCACTGGCATCGTATAAATAGGTAAAACTGGCTGGTAACCGGAACTCCACGTCAAAGCGCGTATTTTACGTACTGGCATTGTATACACCAGGCATAATGATACCAGTAATTTCTGTGCACTGCTTGTATGAAATGTGGTTTTCCTAGATAGTATTGAACGTTTCCTAGTATTGCTATTTACTAAGCTATTATTGTGGCATTAGGATTCCACTAGTAATGATTGAACTGTAGGCAATTTGATTTCGACTGCATTTTTTTTTGGGTGGGAAATCATCAAATGACTCCTCCCGCTCTGGGCGGAGCGAGAGGGAGTGTCAGACTTTTACTGACTAAAACCCACCCGTGTTCCTTCCGTTGCCTGTGTGCCGGGGCCGCGATATCCCTTTCGGACAAACTCGCAACCCTGGCAGGCATTGGCCCTTACGGACCCCGTCAGTTGGTGCTGACATCTCTTTGAGGCGCGCGTGAAACACAACGCGCCGTCGACCCAGGCCTGGTCCTAATCGGACGGCGAGCTACCCATTGCCCACCGTCCGCAAGCCCGCGCCTACGGTGGCCGGAAGTCGGCTCGCGACTCCCGACGCCCGGGGCGTCTCCTGCGGCGACTAGGGGCGCGAGGGCGCGCATCTTGCATTTCCCTCGCGCGCTCCGCCTCCTCCTTCGCGAGCATTACTGCTTCGCAGAAGGAAGTGACGGCTTCCCATGCACTCTCGCTCCGGACCATAGCCTGAACCAGGGCCGGACGCGAGAGATCGCCGCTGCCGATCGCCTCCGTGAGGACACGGCGGTGCCCCGCCCAAGCCGGGCAGACCTCCACCGTATGCTCCACCGTGTCCTCCGGGCGATCCACACAATGGTAACACCCGGGCGTTTCCTCCCGCTTTATCCTGAACAGGAACCTCCCGAAACAACCGTGTCCGGTGAGGACCTGCATCAGGCGGATCCGTTGCGGACCTGCCTTTTTTATTCAGATTTTCACGATTGCTGTGGGGTTCGATTTGCTTGGCTGTCGATATGTTCTAATATAACACATCACATAACATCGCGCCTGTTATGTTAAGTATGTTCCTACCTAATAATACCTAATTGTTAATGCCTGTTAGGGGGCGAAAAAACGAATGAACTAATGTGCCGATAAAATCGAATGGTTACCTTCCATAAACTATACTGGGTACGTCGTGTCTTTGTTGTCTTGTCATGTTATGTGAAATATTCTTATAATAATATACATTATACAGGGTTACAGGGTAAGTTTTTTTTGGGATTAGAGCTCCTAGAGTCATTTTTTTATGTATCTAGCTAGAAGACATGTCCATTAATAAAAACGACTAAAAGCCAAAAAATAAAGGATTTTTAAAAATAATCTTTAAAATTTAATATCTCCATAACGGTTAAGTTTCGGACATTTTATTTCAGAATCAAATTCATCAGAAATGACCTGAATAATAACATCCTTTAATATTCAGTACGACTTACCTACCCTGTAACCCTGTATATCCCTGGGTAAAGTGCACAAACTAAAATGGGTGAAACTAGAACATTATTCATCGACAAAAAAATTGGCATAAAAGAAAATGATAAGATATATCTAAAACGTAAGAAAAAACCATGAAAAATTCACACAAAAATTTCTAAATTTCTCAAAGAAACGTGTTTACTGGATGAGTGTTTTAAAGGGTTTCTTTGTATTTGCCATGCAATATCAATTATCAGCCATCATTATTGTTTTTATTTTACTGAAATTCACTCAATTAATAAAAAGTTATTATGTTTTCAATACAGGGGAATTTAATAGGCAGAAAGTTTTTTTTTTTTTTTTGTCGATTAATAATGGTCTAGTTTCACCCATTTTCGTTTGTGCACTTCATCCAGGGACACACTGTATAAAGGAATTATACGATTTCCTTGTTCAGTTCCAAATACGACGAAATGGTGCTGTTAATATCCTAAGCCTAACTTAATATTATAAAGAATGCTATATATACAGGTCCATCCGTCTGCCGAACACCCTGTATATAGATATATTATAAATGTTACTATCCTAATCCTAACTTAGAATTATAAACGCGAAAGTGCTTTGTTTATTTGTTTGTTACGCTTTCACGCTAAAACGGCTGAGGAGCACATGGGTAGCCCATGACCTAGATTAACGGAACCCAATCTGTTGCTTCATTCGCCCAATTCTGCTGTGACTCGAACAATAATTTTTCAATGACATCACAATCATCGTCATCATCATTTCAGCCGAAAGACTTCCACTGCAGGACAAAGGACTCCCCTAAGCACCGCCACTTCAACCGGTTCTGTGCTCCCAGGAGATTCCTGTGGCCTTCACCAGGTCATCGGTCCATCTTATGGGAGGCCTTCCAACGCTACGTCCTCCGGTACGCGCTCGCAAACTCCAGAACCTTTCGGCCCCTTCAGCCATCTGTTTTGCGAGCAAAGTGCCCTGCCCACTGCCACTTAAGTTTGCCAAAGCCTAAAGAAGGCTGAATCTTGGTTCCCTTGGTTCTGAGACCTCACAATAGCTCTACTATTTTATTATATATTCGTGCTAGGAGTACATTACCTAACGTAACGTAAATAACAAAACGTATCTAAACACGTTTTCGATATTTTCTCCTTTCCGATAGGTAAGTACCTACTTGTATTACAGCAGTAAGCTTAGTGTATGATTTATTTACAACAGTAACGTGCTTGACTTTCTAACAACGTTTGTGACATTTGTGCGCCGTATATCAACTTTTCGTTTTCGTAGGGATTCATTAGGAAAGGCTTTGGTGAAACGTTGGCGTGGTAATGGTGGTTTTGACTTTATTTTTAGGTATTTTGGTTTATTTATTTCTTGTTTAGACTCATGTAGAGGATCAAATTAATTAGCTAGCGAAACTTCGTAGACGTGATGGGTATCAAGTTATCAATATCTAAACTTGATGGCAAAGTAATAAATTAAATAGATGTTTTTTTTTATATATTTTTTTATTTTTTGTGTAGGTACCTTCACAAAAAAATAAAAATTTAAATTTAATAAAAATTTAAAAAAAAATCAAAATTCAAAAGTCATCTATTCAACCTAGGCTGAGACTCAGCATTTTTCGAACCATGCCCAAAACGCCCGTCCTTTGCCACTTCCTAGTTATTTAGCTGGAAAGAAAAAGTGACGCAACAAACTCCCCAGCAGAAAGTTATGTCTGTTAGTACCTAGTAATTGTTGACAGGCCTACACTGTCCTCCCATGCTTGAAGTGCTGAGTCTCAGCCTAGTTTAAATAAATGACTTTTGATTTCAATAGATTTTTGATTTCAGCAGTTTTAACACGAAAACAACACAGTATAAATAAATAACAGTATTCTATCTCCATAGAAAAAGATCGAAACATCGCGCTTCGAAATTTATGTGTATATCAGTATGCAACAGTATCGAGTGCGCGGCAGTTACGCACGGACGCAGTAGGTAATTATTATTATTACTACCTAGCCTGGCCGTAGGTAATTATTTCAAGGTCACTGCCGAGATATAATATTCAAATTCAATTCAAAATTATTTATTTCACATAAACCTAGATCAGATGTGAAGTTACGAAACGTTAGAAGCTAGGTGCACGGTTCCAATTGGTCGTTTCCTGTGGAGAAGAGCCGGTAAAAATCTACACGGTTATTCAGGGGTTATTCACGGTTATTTAAGGGGGTAAAAATAAATGGCTTTTACAATATTTTCAAATAACAGTGTTAGTACGTATGGGACAGTGTAGGTCTTTTAACAAATACCAGGTACTTAACAAAAAAGGAGATGGTCAACAAATCTACAGTCCACTAAGCCTGCAGCGTTCTCACATTCACAAAATAGAAAAGAATCTTTATAAATGATAAATAAATTAATAAAAATAAAAACCAATTTTAAACGAAATGTCATGATTGGTATTACAACTGTACCAAATCTGAATAATTATCATGTCCTGCGAATACTATCCTGTAATTATAATACTGCTACTCATTTATTCTGTGACGAAACTATCGATACAATGTATGTGTAGACTATATTGTTGATAGCTCCAGATCAGCAATAATCCTATATTACCCAGATAATTTACCCCAAACTAGGTTAATCATCCTTTAACTCTCTTCATTAACATCAAACGCAGTGTGTAGTGTTTTGTAGATAATTGACAGTTAAACACGATAAGCAATATTCAATAAGGATTAATTTGATCATACGTGCTCTCGTATTACAATGTTGATCCTGCGAGTTACCATCAAGGATCAAATATCGGTAGTAGGTATCTTCTTCTTCTAGTGTGGTTAGTGACTGACCTGGTGTCAGAGTTTTAAGCCGCCCATGGGCCTCTGACTTGGCTTCACATGCCGTCGAGAAATATCTCTCAGGCATGCCGGTTTGGGTAGCTCGCCGTCCGATAAGGACCAGGCCCGGGTCGACGGTGCGTTGTGTTCCACGCGCGCCTCAAAGAGATGTCAGTAACAACTGACGGGGTCTGTAAGGACCAATGCCTGCTGGGGTTGCGGGTTTGTCCGAAAGGGATATCGCGGCCCCGGCACACGGGCAACGGAAGGAACACGGTTGGGTTTTAGTCAATAAAAGTCTGACACGCCCTCTCGCTCCGCCCAGAGCGGGAGAAGTCATTTGATGATTTCCCACCCTCAAAAAAAAAAACAGACATGCCGGTTTCCTCACGATGTTTTCCTTCACCGTTTTTGAAGCAAGTGATAATTATACAATACGCACATGAATCCGAAAAGTCAGAGGTGCGTGCCTTAGGTTCGAACTCGAGACCTATATCCAACGGTCACACCACTAAGCTATCACTGCCCTGTTAATGGTAGTATACCTAATTAAAGAAGAAAGAAAATATGTTTATTTGGGGTAAACATGACGCAAAGAAAGACACAAACACAAAAAATAACAAGTTGGGGGAAAATATGCGTCACAGCCACGCAAGCCATCGCTCAGCATAATGCTGCGACCTTAAGAGACAGAGCTCCAGCGCTGGCTAATCTAAACTAATATTATAGAGAGAAAAGATTTGATTTTTTGGATGTATGTTTGTGTTTGATTGTAATGAATAAACTCAAAAACTACTGGATCGATTTAAAAAATTCTTTCACCAGTAGAATGCTATATTATGACTAAGTAACATAGGCTATAATTTATAAAGATATAGGATGCTAGTGAGTTTTAATTTGGAGACTAGATTCTTCAACTATCCTTTTTTCATAGTTTTTATTATGTTTGTGTTACGGACGCTTTTAACGTGCACGTTTTATTATTTCACTTAGTAATGATTAAATTCCGAGTATTATGGTACCATAACAAGTATTATGGCTTCATAACAAGTATTTTTCTCTTCTCTAGAGGGGCTTGTGGTTAAACAATAACAGTCGCACGGGTCAGTCGAAGGTTAAGGTACGTCTGCCACAGTCGCTTCGTGGATGGGTAGCCATCCATTACATACCGAGACTCCTCCGTGCCTCGGAAAGCACGCTAAGTCCCGGCTGTCATTTGTAGTTCTTTGACAGTCGTTACGGTAGCCAGAAGCAGGGATGTTGCGGATGCAAATTTGTTAACAAATATTTTGTGTTTAAATTGATGTACAAAAACAAGTCATTTGGGAAACCTTCATGAAATTCTGAGTAGTAAATTGACGCTATTTTATCTTTTATACAACTAGAATTAAATCAAACCTCATTAGTCTAGTGGTCACAAGCGCTACTGCTAAGCATGAGGTCCCGGGTTCGATTCGGTCGGGCAAAGTGTTATTTGGTATTTTCATCCTCTCAGTAACAGCCCAGAGACTGGATTTGTTCCCGGTTGATGGCAATAGGCTCGCCTCCTATAACATGGCACTTAAACATAGCTGGTGAAATGTGGGTATTCAGAGGTATGAGGAACAGGGCGTAAAGTGCACTCATTCACTATAGAAAAGGGAGGATCCTCCGACGGTGTCGTGTCTGGCGGATAACTGCCCAATGGTTGAAGTCGGGAGCTTGTATATATGTCAATCGCGCGGTATATTCTAATAGAGATGATGACTAAAAATTTATTTTTACTCCGTCTTTGAGATTATAAAAAATATTGGACACGTATTTTTTTCTTTTTTTACGTAATCTAAAGATTACGGCGATACATTGAGGTAAAATGTACCATGACGTCACGAGTATGTAGATTTTATACATACTAGTGACGTAGCGACCCCCACTCCCAAACTTAAAATGCGTTTTATCTAAGTAATTTTTTATTAATATGATAAAGCAAAAAATACGTTTTTTTTTTTACCGAGGCGTTATCCCTTTTGCGCGATGCAGGATTTGTTTGACGTCAGGATGTTGTGTGACGTCAGGTCTTTTGATACATAGTTCGCATGTGTGGCGATGTTGATGCCGCCACAGGTATACTATAGGCTATAGGTACACCTCTGCCTAACCCTTCGGGGTATGCAGGCGCGATTTGTGTGGTATGTATGTTAGTTAAATCATAAATGTATTAATCTGCTGAATACATAATCTATTTTCTTGGTAATGGCCATTAGTGGCTCGTTTGATATTCTGTTCAAAAGGTTTATTATCTATAGTCTATTCATGGAAAAAGCCTAGTATCGTAAATTGAATACTAAGCTGAGCTTTATTAAGTTACTGACAACTTGACAAATTATTAAAAGTACACTAGTCGACCGCTTGAACTCGTTGGTGGGCGTGACTAATATGCATGCTAATTAGTCTAATAATTTATTTATTTCGTTTTATTTTTTCAGTATTTATTTATCTAGTTTTAGCGGTTTAGCGCGTAAATTTTCATGAACAGACCTTCGGGCGTATAGAATGGACAAACTACTGGATTTATTTACTTAAAATAATATTATTGAACTTTTAAATAAATTGTCTATCCCTGTATGGTTTCTATTTTGCCATTATTTTACTACATAAGTTATTTATTTACGCCCAAAGACGAGTTAAAACTAGTGTTCAAATATGCCTGGAAGAGATCGCAGTAAGCGATAAGGCCGCCCATTGTATATTTTGTAGTGTATTACTTTTTCTTTATGTAATGTATAATCTGGTGTACAATAAAGTATATATTAAAAAAAAAATATATATATGGAAGTTTCGACTCTCATAACTTCCAAACCAATATTTTTTTCCAATTCTGCTTCCATACAGGGCTAGATAATGACAAGACAAATTTATATAATTTTTAGTTTTGAACGTACACCATCAAACACACGAGTAATCACTATACTACGTGTGTATGGAAAAATAACGGTACTTTGCCAATTCATTTATGAAAATATTATGTATGTAAGAAAAAATCTACATCTTTCTAATAAAATGAGTGATAGACATAATTTTAATACTAGAAATAAAGGTAAAACACATCAACCATTTTTCAGATTTTCTAAAGAACATACATCTTTTATGGGGTAACTGGGGTACTGTGTTAAATGTTACAAAACTCATATTAAAGTACACTCTGTAAACAAGCATATTATAAATTAGACGATTATATCCAAGATAAGAATGCTCGGAAACATGCTGGTCCTGCTCCATAGGATAATCTAGACAAAATCAAACTGGTTGCTAATTTATTGGTATTTGTATTTTTTTATTTGACATTGATTTTACATTCTGTGATTACTTCCTCACACACTGACTTATTAATTGTGAAATTTTAGGAAAATCGTCTACTTTTACAATGTTTGTAAATATGTATCACATAATTAATTTATCTGTCGGTGGAGTTTCTTGCTCATTCTTCTCCATACGAAAACTACCTTTTGGAAGGGGCGACAAGAATTAATTAATTTTTTATAAATTTTGACGTTCAAAAGTGCCTTACAAGGGCCTATTTGAAATTAATGACTGAATGAATGATGAATGATGAATTAACTTTGACTTTAACCGCCTAGCGTACCCTTAAGGGTCGAAACGACCAATTGCAGTTGTAAATTTTCGGTCGGGGTGCTCAAGCTTAGTTACTGCGACCAACTGTGAGAAAAGGCCAGCAAGTTATAAAGAGGCTCAATTATTTAAAAAAGAGAGCATCATGAAAACGGCGAAACGTTTTTAAAGGTTCATTAATTTAAAAAAGTGTCCATCATTAGAAGGTCAATAAGTTTTTAGAGGATCACTTAAATATTTAGTTTTTATATTTTAGCTGCGCCCCGTGGTTTCACCCACTTAAGTATAAATTCCGTCGGTATATAGGGATAAAAACTCCTATGTCCTTCTCTAGGTTATGGTCTACCATAAAACCAGAATATCTTTATAGGAAACTGACCTGGTCACGTGACATAAATAAAATTAAAACAAGAGCATCTTCCTACCTTCTGTTGGCTTCATCACACAAAACTGCTGCATTCCGTGGAAGCTTTAAATTCGCTGCCTCGCGTTGCTGGAACGACTTGCCACCTCCTTTTCGTGCTATTAAAACAGTTGGAACTTTTAGTACTAATTATAAGCAACATTTGTTACGAGTACAAAAGGAAACCAGTTTCTAAACTCACCCGGGGACTGCACGCAGTTGATATTGGTGGCCTTAGCGAAGTGTTCAGTGTTCTTAGCAGTGTGAGTTTGCTTCAATCGCAATTGTTTTTCTCGGTGACCGAATCTCTTTCTTCTGATTTACACTACACACAACACAACGACACTTTTCATTTGCACCACTTTCTTGCCTTATCTTATATTATTCACCCATTGTTTTATTTCTATTAATACCTCTCGTTATAGACTAGTAGATTCTTTGAACCTTAAATTATAATTTCTGTTAAATTTCATTACTTCTTCTTTATTTGTTGACAACTTACTTTAGTTGACAGTCGTGCGCCCGCGTCCCTTCGCTTGTCACCATAGATAAATAATAGTCTATACTATGGACAAGTGATGTTGGAACGTCGGGCGTCTAAAGATTAATTTATTTATTATTTAGTTTCAGTTTTTATTTGTACTATTTTTTTATTATTATTTTTGTTGCTTTTTGTTTTATTATTATTTGGGATGGGATTTAAGTGAGTCCGTAGATGTGTCCGTGACATCACAGTGGGCCCTATCAGAATACCAGCGCTGCGGTATTTATTTTTAAATATCGCCGCATTATGCTGAGATAGTGGCCTTTTTGGCCTCGCACAGGTCGTTACTATGTTTGTATTTTCATTTTTTTATTATTATTTACTGTTTGTATTTCCTGTGCGTGTCCCAAATAAAATATTTTTCTTTCTTTCTTTCTTTACCCATGTGCCAAATTTCATCCTAATCCGTTCAGCCGTTTTAGCGTGAAAGCGTAACAAACAAACAAACAAGGACACTTTCGCATTAATAATATTAGTTAGGATTAAAGTAAGGATTGGTCTTGTATTCGTTTCTTTAATGCCGTTTCATATAAATTATTGAAATGATTTTTTTCGGACTTTCTGAACTAGATTCGACGATTCACTTAAAACATAGACTAAACAGCGTTTATTCTAAAAGTTGGCAACGTCGCAAATGGCTGGCAAAAATTTACCTGTTTTGATTAATTTGGCAATATTACTGTATGGAAAAAAGAAATGTGGCTAACTAGCAAACTAGAATATTAATAATGAATTGCAATTATAACATTGAATTTGATGCTGTACCCATTTTAGGTGTAAAAAAGATATTTGGAAAGTTTCCAAATACTTTTTTTACATTCAAAACTAAATATTCGGTGTTACGATATTAATTATTGCATTTCATAATTAATATTCTAGTTCGCTAGTTAGCGACCTTTCTTATTTCCATACAGTAATATTGCCAAATTAATCAAAACAGCGAAATATTTGACATCTATTTGCGACGTTGCCCACTTTCAGAATAAACGCTCTTTTAAAAGATTGGCTTCAATTTAATTTTTGTAACAAAACTTACTTTTGTGTAATAAAAGCTTCTTGTTTAACGCGTCAATTAAGTTTTTTCTTTTAAACATATTCTATCTAAACATTTTAAAAATTCTTTTTTTTCAGAAAAAATTATCAAAATTATTTTTCAGACGCAAGCAGCCGCACGGGGTTCAAAAATGCTAGAATTTAAATTACTATTTCACCGGCCGGCCGCAACCGTTTTGTAATTGTTACAAAATAATAATATAACACACGCAGTAGGTTCACAAGTCTGTAATAACCTAACGTACAGTACAACTACTTTCTTAAATGTCCCTCGGTAAACTTCGTGTTTCGTCAGTCGTCGGATTTATATTGCTCTTTGCACTTGGTGCAGACCGGGCGCTCTCAATCTACTTGGAATATACTTCCAAGGGCAACGTATAAAATCCGACGACTGACGAAACACGAAGTTTGCCGAGAGACATTAAGAAAATTGTTGTACTGTAGTTACAGACAACAAAAGAAACAAACAAGTTTTTTAACATAATTTATTGCTATGTAATAGCTTATTGCCATCAACCGGCCACAAATCTAGACTCCGGGCTGCTACTGTGGAATGCCAGGTATTCTAATATCATAAATGTTGCTTTTAAGGTACTTAAAAGATCTTAATGATCGTTCTTTTTAAGGTAGCTAATCCACTAATTAACACAACCCACTTAAAAAAAAACACTAAGTGTAAAATAACTTTAATTTCGGAAGTCGGTGTCTTTGGTTTAAAACTTTCTTTTTGCCACCGATTTCCGAAAGTCGGTTGTGTTTTTTTTGGAAAGTTTTTATCTTATACTTAAATTCGAATACCAGTACCTGCTATGTAAATAACAGTGACAGGAACTTATTATAACATCATCCACATAGGCTAACTGGAAAAAATACGTATTATTGAAGCTAAATAAAAAATACCCAAGTAAAGTTAATACAATTTATATTGTTTTTTTTTTGTTTGGAATGACCTACCAAACAAAAAATTATCATCAAAATCAATTCATAATTGGCGGAGTAATCGGCTAACAAACATACAGTCGAATTAAGCACCTCGTCTTTTTTGAAGTCGGTTAAAAGTAATTTAAAAAACACATCGTGTAGAAACCGGGACTTGCTCAGAAATCGTCAAAGCATTGTGGACCTATACTATATATTTTCCCTGTGCAATAAGACTATCCTACATATCGCTAATCATCAGCAGCCTAAAGCAGTCCACTGCTGGACAAAAGCATCTCCTATTGCACGTGATTCATCCCGATTCTCAGCAACTCTCATCCAGCTGCTACCAGCCACCCTGAGAAGATCGTCGCTCCACCTAGCATGAGGGCGTCCTACCTTACGTTTGCCGAAACGCGGTCTCCAGTCAAGATCACGTCAACTCTATCAGCCATTGGTTCTACAGCTAATATGGCCGGCCCATTGCTACTTCAGCTTGCTTATTCTATCAGCTATGTCGACATCTTTGGTTCGACAAAAGAAGTCTAAAATAATTAGTTACGGGGCATCTATAAAGAAAGAAAGAAAAATATTTTACAGCACAGGGAATACAAACAGTAAATAATAATAAAAAAAAAATAAAAAAAAACAAACATAGTAACGACCTGTGCGAGGCCAAAAAGGCCACTATCTCAGCATAATGCGGCGATATTTAAAAATAAATACCGCAGCGCTGGTATTCTGATAGGGCCCACTGTGATGTCACGGGCACATCTACGGACTCACTTAAATCCCATCCCAAATAATAATAAAACAAAAAGCAACAAAAATAATAATAAAAAAACTTTTTACAAAAAAGGAAGTCGGTTGGATTTTTTTGTAAAAAGTTTTTATTTTTCACTTTTTAGTTGTGGTACCTACCCCACACAAAGTCGAATACCAGTACCTGCTATGTAAATAACAGTCACAGGAAGTTATCATCATATCGTCCACATACCCGAAGTGGAAAAAATACGTATTTTATTGAAGTTTACTCAAAAACTATCCCAGCAAAGTTAATAAAATTTATATGGGACCAATCCGGTAGCATACCCTTTCAAACAAAAAAAGAACTTTCAAAATCGGTTCACAATTGACGGAGAAATCGACGGACATACATAAAAAAAAAAAAAAAAAAACATATATACTCGTCGAACATATAACCTCCTCATTTTTTGGAAGTCGGTTAAAAAAATAGTACAAATAAAAACTGAAACTAAACTGAAAATTAAACATTATTCGGTTGAAATAACTATGTATTATAAAGTTGTTAAACGTGGTTGATTTTCTTTAACTTACTTGTTGTGTTTCTGTAAATTGCCTAAAACGTTAGAAGTTGTGCTATAAACACTAATTGATTAATTACTTTTGTTAATAACTAGTTTTGTAGGTGACGTTTTAGTTAATGAAATTGTGAAATTAATATTTTGGGAGTGTCTGACTAGATCTCGGTTTACGTATAATTAATTTTATATTGATTTTCATTTAAAGCTTAATTGGTAGACTGGGAATAGACCTTTCTTATGTATCAATTCGACATCAGGATTATCATTAGGGGCTGTTAATTTATTACGATTTGAGCGTGGAGGGGGTCCGAATAAGTCTTATTTTTTTACATAGGGTTGGGAGGGAACTAGATTGTTCTTACGTAGATCACAAAAGTAGTAGTAAGTAAATTTTGGTAGATAATGATCTTACGTAAGATTGAAAGGGGGGAGGGGGTTCACGCAAGTCTTATTTTTTCTTATTTAGGGGCGGAAAAAAGTGGTTAAAATTATCTTTCGTAATAAATGAATGTGAATGATTGTATGCAAGATACTACTTATAATTCCACGCGTCATGTTCGTGAACGGTCGCCGTCAGTTGAGACTGGTCATCTCTTATCTGCCAGGGCTTATTTTTAATCTTATATTTTGAACTGTTTTGATTATTTTTTGTACATTGTTCTCACATATAGAAGCAACAAGAATAATGTACCCAGATTTTTTTAATTTTCTATATTTAAAAGAGTGTCCTTGGAGTTGGAGTTTCTTGCCCGTTCTTCTCCATAAAGATCTACGTTTTGGAATGGGCAACTAGCTCCAACTTTCTGACTAACTGACCGACTATTTGACAGTTCAAAAGTGCCTGTAAATGGTTTAATTGAAATAAATGCTTTGAGTTTGAGTTGAGTTTAAATTACAGTTAGCCACCGTATAAATATTGCACAGGGAGTTTAAAATAAAAGTTCATCTGTGTAGAGTTTCGTCTCGGATGTGTCACATTGAATCTGCCCCTGGGTAACCCTGGTTGTCAGACCTTTGGGCTTCTGACTACCCGTAACGACTTTCAAAGATCTACGAATGACAGACGGGACCAACGGTTTAATTAACGTGCTTTCCGAGGCACGGAAGGGACTCGATATGTAAATGATGCGCACTCGTCCACGGATCGAACTCAGAAAGTGTAGCTTAACTTTCGATCGACCCGTGGGCTGTTAGGTATTATTTCGATTACTACGCAATATTAGGTAGGTATACATTATAATTTCTGTAATTTTCCCCAATAACTTGCTATTAATAAATCTTGTTTCATATAAAACAAGTTGTATATTGTATAATAGCCACTATTAAATCCAGTTACTTTGGCGGGTAGATTAACATCTTGAGCCGTGTATATTTTTATTTCTTTCGATTATTGCGCCTGGCACGACACCCTAAGATTAAGTGGCACGCACTTGAAGGATTAAGTATACAATTTATAAATATCAAGACTTTGGAAAACAAATTTCTTTGTAACGAATTATAAGACGCAGGCCCTTAAGACATCGCCCATTAATACAGCACTGCTCCAGCGCAGAAACGCCCCGGCATAGCCTCGAAAAATCTTGCCACCAACGCGACGTAAGCAAGGCAACCGCCAGTAGCCAACGCACCGTAAGCAAGGCGACCGCTAATCGCCAAAGCGCCGTCAGCAAGGCGACCGCCCGCTGCCGGCGGTGCTTGTTGTTGATTCACAAGCAAGGCGTTATCGCGTGGCCGGCGAGGCGTCACCGCGCGAACGGCAAGGCGCCTGGCATACCGCCTGCAGGCGTTTCTTTGCCGGGGAGCGGGATCCTCGCTTGAAGCGTGTTAGCGACGCGACGTGTGACGTGCTCGCGTGCCGCTCCTTTAATTTATTTTGTGTAAATTCAGACACAATTAATTATTGTTAATGTATAAATGACTATGACAATGGCAATGACAAAGGACGAAGGTGAAGGGTTTTTTGGGAGATAAAATACTAGATTTTTTTGACTTTCTTGATATAGCGAGCCATGAAGTGGTCTCTATAACATCCTACAAAGACCGATCATAAAAAATATGTGGGTAAATGGGGTTGCGATAGGTTCCTATTTCCGGCAATGCATGATGATTTCACGAAATCTGCTGCAAGTGACAAGTCCAGATCAGCGAGGTGGTTGACGGCATCTACATCGCAACATGCGAACTACGCATTACACTGACGCGGACGTCACGCGAAAGCCTGCATCGCGCAAGCAGAGTTTACCGCGCGATCAGCATATATATAAATTCTCGACATCCATCATCGGGCAGTAGCCCACCAAACACAACACCCGTCTGGGCGGAGGATCCTCCCTTTTCTATGGAGGATGAGTGAACTTTAGACCTTGTTCCTCATACCAGGTGTAATCTTTTTTCAGCGCAATCCTATGTGACATAACATAACACCTGCAATCTCCGAAGGGTTAGGCAGACGTGTACCTATATAGTATACCCAGATTTTGCCAGTTATGTTTAACTCCCATGTAATAGAGGGCAAGCCTATTTTACTAGTATGTGGTATATAGACAGAAAACATAAGTTAATATTACAGATCGATAGTAAGAAACTGTTTCCGTATAATATTTTCTCACATGCTGACAACTCACAAATCTTTATCTGGTCCACACATCTATGTCAGTATCTAAAATATTACACTCACAGTATAAATCAGTAACAGTATTATGTCTTCATAGAAAACAGTCGAAACGACGCACTTTGAAATCTCAGTGTATATTCTGTATAGAGTGCGTGGCAGTTACGCATGGACGCGGAAGGTTTATCTACTGAGCGGCCGTAGGTATGTGAAGGTCACTACCGACGCCGAGTTATAATACTGTTGCTTTATTATACTGTGTCACACTTTTCCTTAATATTTTTCTTTATAAAATCCATAGACACGTTTATTTTGTGAGCCGAGCTTATCGGCTATACATTCCGTCATACTTATGGCGTATCACACCGAATATTTTCTATTTTTTCCTGGAAATGTACAAAAAACTGTTGTACGGTATTTTTACGCTTGACGGAACGTGAAAGGAATATGACGAGTGAAAAGTAGATAGTATTTGAGTAGGTATGTAGGTTTTTTCATAGAAGTATATAATTTGTAGGCCTCCTCTCGGTGAGAGAAATTACTAAGCAATATTTAATGGTAAAAAAAACACTTTTTCGGTTGACGAATTTATCTCAAAACTATAACCGTTAAATTGGCGATGTTTAAGCTAGGTAAAACACAACCAAGGAACCAGTTGGATCTTAATTATAAAAATCGAACATTACCTCCGCTAGGTTTAGAAACCGTTCGAGTGATTTTCTGTTGTTTTTTTACATTGTCTTGATAAATAAATACATAGCTTGGCATCTTGGGTAGTCATTGCTTGTATTTGGAGTTATTTTAAACCATTTTCTGTAAGTAACTGTGTTAAACGGTACTTAAGTAATTTACCTGCGAAGAAATACAATCAATTTGAATTTCCGTCTCAATTTTGCTTTTTCATCATACCCAAAATAAAATAAAAACAAAACGAGACAATAAACTGAATAAAATCCCCTTTCCACCTCGTTTCACAGTATAACCTTTTTTGTTTCGTCGTAAAAGGATATCCGAACATAGCCGATCTATCAATCGGGAACATGACGGATTCTCGAAATGTCCCAATAAATTCCGGATAGGTTTTACGTTGCCTAGGTTAAAGCTAGACTTGTGTCCAATACATTCCTTTAGTCTACGTTCAGGATTAGGCATATATTTTTATTGTTTACCTCACCTAAACCCAAACCTACTATAATATTTAAAACGTATGTACTTAAACATAGGTAAAAATAGAATACTAAAGTACCCGTCATGAAAAGCTATAAATTTTGTAAACAAAGAACTTCCCTAATATCCTAAACATATTTTAGCGATTTATATCGCTGTCGTCTAATGTTTTGTGTTACTGGAACTCAGACGCGTTCAGTACCATATTACATTAGACGACAGCGCTTTATATCGCTAAAATATAACCCGACCAAGTGAAATTGCTCGTTAGTTTCTTATTACTTTGAGTTGATTGAATTTGGGATTATTTGTTGTTGATTGAATTGTCGCTACGTCACTGTAGTAAAAGTTTTTTATTGACAAAATGTATAGCTTCTCGTGGCAGGGACTTTAGTAGGAGTACGCAGACGTATATACATTTCACCAGTTATGTTTAGGTCTTAAGTAAAAGAGAGTTAGCGTATTGCCTTTAAGGCTACCTCTGCGGATCATCCGCAGTGGTAGCGCGAAATTAAAATTTTCTTACGTATTTTGCAACCTGCTGGTCAGTGTCAGGTTGTATGTTGATTAAAATATGATTCGCGGCCGTAAAAAAAAATTATGTACCTATTTAGGTACCTAACTATAATAATAAGAATCATGATTATATCTCTCTCAGTTAGAATTGGTCTCAAATGTCATGATTTTCATGAAAACATTCAATAGGGTAATTTGAACTTAGAGAGTTGCATTGATGATTTTAGTAATTAGTATTAGTATGTGTAGCGGTCGCGAATCATATTTTTATCAACATACAACCTGATACTGACCTGTAAATTGTAAAAACACTTAAGAAAATTTGAATTTCGCAGGCTACCTTTTAGCCCAGTTAATATCGACACAAAACTACGATTTTTTTATATGTTCTTAGGTTCACTGAGAGAAGTTTATACCCAAGTTTGCAACCCTGAAAACTTTGTGTTACTCCCACTGCCGCCGGTAGCATACCTCCGCCGTGAAACCGCAATAGTTCAATTCAACTGGCTCGCGTCATGTCTCGCTATGCAAAATTCGAGGAGCGGAACTCGAGTAGCAGAACATGACGCGAGCCAGTTGAATTGACTACTGCGGTTTCGCTGCTACGGTTTCGCGGTGGAGGTGTGCGACTGGCGTGAGTAGAAACTACTCTCACCCCACCTACCCATCACATACACCAATTAAAGCAACACACAACATCATACAAATATCAACACAACAACTTGTTCATAACAATTTTTTGTCTAAATATTTTGCATATACATAATAATTTTTAGTTTTACCCACCTTATGAATGTATTAATTAATACCGAACACCTGCTAAATGTCTCAAAATATTATGTTCACTATAAAGTGCTGTTAAGTGTGTGATTGTTGGCGAACGAGGAAGACTGACCTACCGTGATACAGTTTTTACTAGTACGGAGGTCAGTGTGAATTACTCTCTAACAACCATAATATTTGTACGCACGACATGAGATGTTATGTTTTGTATTTTATTTTTTTCTTTATAAGTATTTGTTATTCTTATGGTTGTTATTGCGATGCTGGAAATAAAAGTTTATTTTATTTTATTTATTTATTTACCTAACAACATTACAAAAAATGTTTGATGTTGTTATTGACTGGGCTATTTGTGCTTCTACCTTAAGTCCCATGTAAAAGGGAGTGCGTTGCCTTTAATCGGGCAGAAATCTCTGACTCAGAAATTTTTAAATTTCGAGTAACGCCATAACAAGGATCTCCTGTTCTCCCAAGAGTGATGTCTTAGTACCTATACAAGTGACGTAAGGATTACATCAAGCGAAAGATGAACAGCCTTAAGGTGCAAGCACACATATCAACTTGGAAAGGTATCGTCACCTTATCGCCGCGGTTCGTGGGCTTGTCCCGAGGCGAGGCGATTACGTTACGATTCCGATTAGTATGCGTTGCAATAAGGAGTTTCATACAAAGAATACTGAATAGCTTGAGTTGATACGGTGACGATCCCTTTCCGAGTTGATATGTGTGCTATTTCCTTTATGGCAGCTAATAACAATCGCCATTATCGCTAGCAAGTATGGCGATAATTTAATTCCAATTTCACCCGAAGTATTTCTAATTAAGCGTCATCATCATTTCTGCCGAAAGACGTTCACTGCTGGACATGGGCCTCCCCCAAGCACCGCCACTTCGACCGGTTCTGTGCTTCCCGCATCCAGCGGATTCCTGCGGCCTTCACGAGGTAATCGATCATCTAATTAAGCGTAGGTATTATTAAGCACGATTCTATACCTATTTAAATATTTCATGTTATACAAAATAATTTCAAACTATAGCCCGAGGCTACCAAAGATAATTTATCGTAATGAAATTCTTAATTCCTACATTAGCATTTATGTCAATCGCAAATTGCGAATATATTGACCAAACTGGGAATATTCTGATCATTATCTAACGAACGCTGAACCAAAAAATAATAATATTATATTCATTATTTTTTATTTTTTATTATATATTAATGTTATATTCTAATGATCGCGAAACCCAATATATTTGTACACCAATTTCATTGGTAGGACATAGAGCTCGACTAAAATGTATACATAAGACCTTTATTGTAATACCTGTGTTCACAAATAAAGATTGATTGATTGATTGATTGATTGACGCTTTAGGCTAAATTATTTACATAACACTTTTGCCCGCGGCTTCGCCCGCGTGGAGGTCGGAATTTATCCCAAGGCAACGTACCTTCTGCTGGGATTAAAAGTATCCTATGACCTAACTCTGGTCATGGTCTATACTGCCCTGCTTAGCCAAAATGCGCTATCTCAATCGGAGTAAGTTTTTAGAAAATAGTTTTTTTGTAAATTGTAATTTAAAGAAAAGTTGAAATATAAAAAAAACTTCTTAGTGGTTTTTTTAATGATTTAAGGTATATAGCGCTATTTGGCTTATACCATTTGATGCGAACATGTTATAGCTATTGAATGGTATAAAAAAACTAAAAGGGGGTATCTCAGAGATAGCGCCTTTCGGCTTAGCAGGGAAGTATACATGTGCCAAATTTCATCCAAATCCGTAGTCATTAAGGCATGAAAAGGGTACAGATGGACAGAGAGTTACTTTTGGATTTATGATGACTAGCTGCTGACCGTGGCTAAGCCCGCGTGGACCCTCATTATTTTTCTAAATTAGTCCTATAGTAATATCTGTCAGTGAAAGTCACGTCAAAATCGCTCCAGCCGTTTTGGAGATTAGCCGGAATAAACAGACAGACAAAAATAAAAAATAAATGTTTATTTTTTGTTATAAGTACCATAATTAAATGCATTTAGTAAAAAGCTGTTATTTTAACATTGCAAACAAACACTTAAATTTTATTTAATGTATGTATGTACGTATAATATTTTATGTATTATAATTATGTAAAAATGTGCCTTGCCCTACGTATGTTGAGGTCTATCTAGTCTAACCGGAAGCAGCTGAATACCAGTATTTTCCTAACCCTGGTTCAGCCGTTGAGGCATGAAGAGGTAACAGACAGACAAACAGACAGAGTTACTCTCGCGCTTATGATATTATTATATACCTGTGTTACGTTTTAGAAGAGTACAGTTTAAACTCGTGTTTGAGCTAAAATGTTGTGGTCTTTCATGAATGTATACTTAGTGCGCGCTTACATATGTAGAATTTGTTTGAGCTCAGACACAGAAAATGGATCTTAGTGTATGTGGGTGTTACATAAATGAAATAAGGGAACTGAGAATCATTTTATAACTACATTGATGATGTATAAAAGGATGCTAAGTCCCTTCAAATCCTATGCATGTAAAGCTGTAACATCAGTGTTGTTTAATTATACTCGTAGGATCGGTATGGCTGTTACAAATGAGTAAAACTCCCTTTTTTTTTTGGGTGGGAAATTATCATTAACTTCTCCCGCTCTGGGAGCGAGAGGGCGTGTCAGACTCTTACTGACTAAAACCCACCCGTGTTCCTTCAGTTGCCTTTTCGTTGCCAGGGGCCACGGTTTCCCTTTCGGACTTTCCCGCAACCCCGGCAGGCATCGGACCTAGGGGACCACGTCACGAGTAAAGCCCCCCCCGCCCTTCAAACTAGGAAAATCCTGTATCTTGAAGAACCGTGTTCTTTAAATATTTATAATTGCGTAATAATTCTTATGTTAACATATTTATTGAGTGGGTTTAATTGTAAATTGTGTGTGAGTGAGTGTGTTGCTTTGGGTTAAACTGGTTTCATGGTGTGTGTGTGGTGTGTGTGTGTGTGTGAGTGTGGTATACTTAGTAAAAAATAAGCTGTACATAGACAGTCTGAGTCACGCAACGCGAATGGTTTGCCTCGCATGGCTCCAGCTGCGTTGACGGGGTGCTCTCGGTGAGCATTCGTAGCATTCGTTCGTTGCGAGCCGATTTAACAGAGAGTCGTGCGTTCCGGGTGGAAGGCACGCATGTCTGGCGATGGGCGATGTCTGTACGCGTATATTAACATCACTGGCATATAAACCTTCTTTGAAATTGGAACACAGGCCGCTTGGCCGTTGAAACCGTTGAATGTCCAATCTGCCTAGCCTTTTCCCAACTATGTTGGGGTCGGCTTCCAGTCTAACCGGATGCAGCTGAATACCAGTATTTTACATGGAGCGACTGCCTATCTGACCTCCACAACCCAGTAACTGGGTAATACGATACCCCATGGTAAGACTGGTGTCAGACTTTCGGGCTTCTGACGACTCGTAACGACTGTCAAAGATCCACGAATGACAGCCGGGACCAACGGCTTAACGTGCTTTCCGAGGCACGGAGGATTCTCGGTATGTAAAGATGGTCACCCATCCACTGACCAACCCCGGCAAGTGAAACCGTTGAATGTTATAGTGCAAAAAACATCAAAAAGCGTCCCATTGAGTTAGTGACTCAATGGGCTCTTTTTAGTTATTTATACTGTATAATTTTGTGTTAGGAGTCACTATAATAAATCTTAGACATTTTCACATTTTATCGACAATGGATCTATTATAAAAAATGACTGTCTAGGTCACTTAGAGTAATTCCCAAGTCTCACATACTTAAATAGGGAAAATCATGTTCTGAATATGTAAATAAGCTAAGCACGTAAGTAATGAAATTTGCAGACCGACCCAAGTTAGCTCAGCTTAAGCAACAGGTTACGAAAAGTAGACTTAGCATGTTTCGAGCTGAGTCTCATGTTTATATAGAATAACTAAGTAATAAACTTCTAATATAAGGCATATGTCTTCCCGCCGACGAGGAAACGACTGTCAACGATATTCTTGCTTAAGAAACGTACAAAAGATTGTAAGTCCCGTGTAAGCAATTCTCATCAAAAAAAAAATCTGCTGTTCCCTACATTTATGTTCGCGTATCTCGTCGAAATGTAGGGAACAGCTGATTATTTTTTCGCGATTTCAGCGTTGGTCCCACAGTGAAAGTTGTTCATAATGATGAGTACAATGACTCCTTAAGAGGTTTAGGGTAAACAAAAACTAAGGTTGTATTGTATATTAATAGTTGATCGCTGACCGTTCACACCGCGAGTACTCGTTTGTCGCAGCGACAAGAGCTATCAACGAGAGTACTCGCTCAGCGACGGTCGCTTGGCGGGCATAACACTCGCTGACAGACTCACGCTTGGTACATACGCATGCTAGCGAGTAATCGCTCGTCGCCGTCGCGCACTCGCTGCTCGTTTCTCGCCAACTAGTTTTTAGTTGCTAGCTCTATTTGGTTCGCGTCAATCGCCGGCGCTGGGCAGGTGCCATACACTCTAAGAAAGAAAGCGCTTCAAAGCGATTTTTTGCTTCAAAGCCTAAGTGACAAAAAATGTGTACAAAGCATTTTCTCAAAGAATGTTGCCTTCAAAGGAAACTATTTGGACGAGACCTCTAATTTACTGTGGTTTTAGTCGGTTTAGTGACGTTCTTCTAACTTATTTAGTGTAAGCTGGTAAGGCGAAGTATATTTAGGGGAATTTTGTAAGAAAAAAAAATCGTATATCCGAGTAAAGATGCACAGCTGATGTGCATCTTTACTCGGATATACGATTTTTTTTCATTAGACAAGAAACTACATGAAGACCACGACCGCTCTGAGAAGAGTGTTATGAAGAAGAAGATGAAGAAAAATTAATTACCTGTTAGAACGAGGGGCTATATAATAACAGCCGCACGGGTCGATCCAACGTTAAGCTACGCTTGCCGAGGTCGGCCCGTGGATGGGTGACCGTCCATTACATATGGGAGGGGTCCCTCCATGCTTTGCATAGCATTCAAGTAGTCGCGACTGTCATCCGTAGATCAAGCCCGGGTAGTCAGAAACCCTAGTTTGACAACAGTCTTACCAAGGGGGCACCGATTATATATTGTTACCTAGTAAGAGTTCCGTTTTTTCATTCAGAAGTACGGAACCCTAAAAATAAATAAATATAGTTCCAATAGTTCCTTTTTCTGAAAGAACAGATCCAAGATGGCGTCTTCATCACCTATAGAACGAGGGAATTAGAACGTACACATTACAACTTGTGTGAGCAGTGGTGGCTCAGTGGTAACGGTCGTGACTTACGAATTGGAGGGCGTAGGTTCACACCCCTGTTAGGCGGTTTACTTTGTGAGTGAGTGAGAGTGGGCGAAGTGACTCACTCTGTTCTCGACGCTTGACGTGTCCACACGTCGGGTCCGGGTTCGCAACAAGTCAATCGTCATTCTGAGGATGCCTCGTTGAGAGATGAAACACGTGTCGATTTCTTACAGGGTTCTTTATGACTCTTTAAGAACAGTTAAGCGGATTAGGTTACTAAATATACGTCGTCTATTGTATTAAATAAAAGCTTGTTAAAATAAACAAAAATGTCTTTACAAAACACCTCCTAAAACTTTTGTTTTAAATACTTTCTTATCTTCAAAGTTAGGCTATTTGGTGACCACTAATGTTTTGTGTAACGTCTTTTGGGCTCTGAACAACAATTTAAGGACCCCAAACAGACAATACAAGTCTTTAAGTAGTTTATGGATCGTACTAAAGGTGTGCGGTAACATAATGTAACTTTTAGTGTAGCTTGTTAGTTCTTTTTGCTTATCGGTCCACTTTGTTGCGAGGCTTTCCAACGTTACGTCTTCAGGTACGCGGTCGTCACTCCAGAAACTTTCGGCCTCATTGGCTTAGGCAGCGGCGCGTAGTGTTCCAAGCGCGCCCTATTGGACGTCGCGGAGGAAATCTTACACTTCACTCCCCCTGTGGACACCAAGTGGCCCGCAAAGGCGGGTCGGCACTAGCCGAGGATCCTGGAAAGCGTACAAGTTGCCATGATCCCCGGTCCAGGTGTGAGAAGGGAATACCGAGGTGGTTTCTTGTCAGTAAGAGTCTGACAGATTCCTCCGCCAACCCCAGGGCGGAGGGCATCCATGAGGATTTTTCACCCAGGAACAATGCACGCCTCTGACTTTTCGGATTCATGTACGTATTGCATTTATTACTTGCTTCAAAAACGGTGAAGAAAAACATCGTGAGGAAACCGGCATGCCTGTGAGATATTTTTCGACGGCATGTGAAGCCAAGTCAGAGGCCCATGGGTGGCTTTCTAACGGTACGTCTTACGGTACGCGGTCGCCAAAGATTTTATTTGATCATGTTTATTATTTACCTACCAACATAACAACAATCAATTTGAATACATACCTACATGTTTAGATCAAATCAGACAAATAGTGTTTCTTATTAATTATTAATCACCAACCACATGCCTAATAACATAAGCAATCAATAATACATTAATAATAATTATGCATTATAATAATTAGATTCGACACGCAATAGTAGATAGAAGGTCTGTCCACACCACACATGGCCGTGCCCAAAGCACTATAAATATTTTTTTACTCTAAGGTGATTATTTGCAAGAAAAAGAAAGAAGGTAAAAGTATTTATTGAGACTCGCACTGGAAATCGCACATTAAACTAAAAACACACTAAACATAAATAAAAAAATTAAAACAAAGGAAGTCCTGTACGAGGCCAAATCTCAGCAGGATGCTGCGACATTTAAAGGAAAAAAAAAAATTCGCAGCGCTGCTGGTATTTCATCACAATCTGCCAATTAGAACTATGTTGATGAAATATTTCATATTTATATTTTTATTAATATTTTTTAACCAGCTGAAGAACGAAAAAAAATTACTGGGTACAAAGACCGTCTTTCCAATTTATGGAAGGCCAAAATGCAGCCATAGGAAACTGTTCGCGTATACCTTGTAATGCTATTTTTAACCGACTTCCAAAAAGGAGGAGGTTATATAATGTATGTCCGTCGATTTCTCCGTCAATTGTGGACCGATTTTGAAAATTCTTTTTTTGTTTGATTCGGTATGCCATGAATTGGTCCCATATAAATTTTATTAACTTTGCTGGGATAGTTTTTGAGTAAGCTGCAATAATACCTATTTTTCCCACTTAGTATATTATGTGGATGTTATGATGATAACTTCCTGTGACTGTTATTTACATAGCCGGTACTGGTATTCGAATTTGTGTTGAAAAATAAAAACATTTTCCAAAAAAAAAAATCCAACCGACTTCCGAAAAAAAACACTACAAAGTGAAAAATAACTTTAATTTCAGAAGTCGGTGGCAAAAAACGAAAACCCAAGACCTCTACGCTTTGGAATGGGCAACTAGCTTCATCTAACCGACTCCTTGACAATTCAAAAGTGCCTGTAATTGGTGGACAACGGTCACAAACTTTTTGTAGTGAACACTTCTATATGCGCTCTTTCTGAACATAATCGTCACGCTCGTGTCGATGACGCTGAATCGGGTATACTCGACTTCAGCGCTCTTTATGCTCTTTCAGAACAGTGACTGAAACAGAACCGTCACGCTCGGGTTGGTGACGCTGAATTGGGTATACACGGCTTCAGCGCTCTTTGCGCTCTTTCTGAACAGTGATCGAAACAGAACCATCACGCTTGGGTCGCAGACGCTGAATCGGGTATACTCGGCTCCAGCGCACTTTGCGCTCTTTCTGAACAGTGAACGAAACTGAACTGTAACGCTCGGATCGATGAGACTGAATCGCGTATACAGTCATAAGTTTGTTTTGTTAATACCGGTGAATTATCTTTTTCACATAAAAACATTGTTCCATTTACCGTAAGCAGCATTTTAGCCTCACCATAACGACAAAATAAACCTTAGTATAAACCCGGAAATCGTATTTTATATGTGTACCAAAGTTTATCTGTATCAAACTCGTAAAATATACGGGGTGTAAAGATTTCAGATTTATTTATTCTTTGTTTACGGAACTGGTTTTGTTTTTATAACCTCACACGGGTCAACGAACTCAAATACCTGGGAGTCTTCAAGTTTATAGTGAACTAGAGCCCCACCCCTGATTCGCACAGTTTTACGACACCCTATACAATGGGAAAGACGAGAAAAACGAACACCCCACTTTACGTGTAGGGGGTACACACGGCTACACATCAAGCTATACATTTCCAGTATAAGCTGACCTCGCATTGTACGAAATTCCTATACAATGCGAGATCAGCCTAAACTGGAAATATGTGTGTACATACCTACCCGACTTTTTCTAATTTTTTTCTCTAATTTTTTTTGCCACTTTGTCGGTGTAATTAGTATGTATACCCATACCAAATTACAGCTTTATAGTACTATGTGTGTCTGAGCTAAGCTGCTGACAGACAGACAGAGGGACGGACATGACGACGAGTATAAGTGTTCCTTGTTGACTATGGAACACAAGAATAATATTATACCTTGTCACCAAATTTTTATAAGAGATTGAGAAGTACGTTTTAGCCCAAATCCAGACTTCGGGGCTGGTACTGAGAAATTGGATGAGAGTTTTTTTTAAATCTTGTTTACTAATAATTTCATCATAATTATTCATTTCAAATATCCTAATTATTTTACCATAAAAAAACCTTTCCATTAACTTACAATTTCATTAATCATTCTTCAATCAACTCACACTTTTCAAACTCCAAACGCTCCAACACATTTTTCAACGCCCACATAAAAAATTTACCTCTTCCACTTTACCGAAGTTCCTTTCATGATGGATAGCCGTGTCGTGTCGTCACGTGCGATTTCCTTGCAAAGCTGCTAGAGTAGGTACTTTGTTATTAAACTGTTAATTATTTTTAATTAGTACGGCCCCTCCTGAACTGAAAATGTTATGAAAACCGGCCAAGTGCGAGTCGGACTTGCACACGAAGGGTTCCGTCCTGTATTAAACCTCGTGTAGACTAGCCCGACCCGACGCGACGGCGCGATCCAAGTGACGCGACACCGGTTATTGTTATACCGTGAAGTTTTCTTATAAATTGTATTGTTCGAGTCGAGTCGCGCCGCCGTGCCACGCTAGTCTGCACGAAGCTTTAATATCGGGAAAAAAATGCCGAAATAAAACACGTTTCTTGGACCTTGGACCCCCTTTAATTTTTTTACTTTATTTCATATTTATTATTTTTTGTTATACCGGCAATATAAATACACAACCTGTGAAAATTTCAACCGTCTACCTATTCCGGTTCATGAGATACAGCCCGCTGACAGACTGACAGACGGACAGACTGACTGCCAAGGCTTAGTAATAGGGTTCCATTTGGCATCCTTCGGGTACGGAACCTTAAAGAAGAGGTTTTGTGGTTATTACCACACGATAGAAGAAAAAACTTACTACTCGACGCGATCCAGCGTCACCGACCGACTGGAGCCGAGTATACCCGATTCGGCGTCACCGACCGACTGGAGCCGAGTATACCCGATTCGGCGTCACCGACCGACTGGAGCCGAGTATACCCGATACGGCGTCACCGACCGACTGGAGCCGAGTATACCCGATTCGGCGTCACCGACCGACTGGAGCCGAGTATAACCGATTCGGCGTCACCGACCCGAGTGTGACGGTTAAATTTCGTTCACAGTTCAAAAACAGCGCAAAGTGTGCTTGAAGAAGTTTTCACTTCAAAAGAAGGAAAAAAATAATATGTTAGTTTGTCACAGAAACAGTACTTATAAAAAAAATAAGTAAGTTAATTATGGTTGTACGGAACCCTTAAAAGGATTGTTTTTCATTCCCCTTCACACTCTGCAAGGGAGGAATGATAAGGATTAATTAGAAGGTGTGTAGATGATAAGTTCAGGGGTATTATGTGGTGAATGGGTATTATGTGGTGTTGAGAACACGCAAGATAATATTCTATAGATACATTTGCAGCATAAACAGCATAATAATACCTACCTTACCTCCCTACCTAATTCTGTCTTGGTACGCTGGGCTACTACAAATTGGAAGTTCGGCGTGAAGTGACACTGGCATCGTATCTTTTCAAAGTTTTAAGAGGTAGTATACAAAACTCAGGTATACTATCAGAAATAGGGTTTAATTTACCGGATAGGTACGTGGCGCGGGTGAGTGCGCGCACTAACCTGCTGGGGCGCGTACCGCTGACTCGTGCGCTGCGCACTCTCAACACGGTGGCGGATGCCAAATGCAAATTTATCTGTAATGGCAAAGGAAACATGGCTTGTTAAATAAATAATGTTTTCGCTGCTGGGACTCAGGCCTCCTCTCGGCGAGAGGGAGTGGGCCATAATCCACCTTGCGGGCCCAGTACTGGTAGATGTCACATGTCTTTGAATTTTTTTATTCTAGAACATGCCGGTTTCCTCACGATGTTTTCCTTCACCGTTTTGAGAGCAGCGGTGATGAAATAATTTACACAAAGAAAAGTGCTTGAAGTTCAGACCTACGACTTACAACTCGTAAGTTAACAGCCACGACTTAGCCACTGGGCCACCACTTCTCTCTAGTTTACTACTTTTTTTTACTTTTGTAGACACATATAATATATTCGTTACTAGCTTTTGCCCGCGGCTTCACTCGAGTGGAGGTCGGAAATTGTCTCACGAGAAGGTACTACCGGTTTAAAAAATATCCTATATCCTAACCAAGATCACGGTCTATCCGTGTACGTAAATCAGTTCAGCCGTTATAGACAGACCGACAGACGGACAGACTTTCTTTCGTTATTATAATATTTCCTTTATTTCATCACTTGCTTCAAAAACGGTGATGGAAAACATCGTGAGGAAACCGGCGGCATGCCTGAGAGATATTTGTCGATGGCATGTGAAGCCAAGTCAGACTTTAAAACTCTGACACCAGGTTAATCACTAACACAAGAAAAGAAGAAGAAGATTTCATTATTTGCATATTAATATTTTTAAATAAGAATAAAAAATATATAAAAATGCAAAAAATAGTAGTCCACCGGTGTCGGGAATAGGGTCCAAGCTACCAGCGCGGCGGTCAGGGCTCCACAGAGTGGAACCTCCTACCAATGCGAGCCGTGTCGCTTATAATAAATTATTATAAGGTATATAAAAATAATTTACTCAATACAATACTCAATACTTTATTGCATTCCACAATGTATGTGCTTAGGTGGTAAACATTTGCTTGAGAAACAATCGGGGATCCTGTCGGGCACAGCAAAAGAAAAATAAAGCTAGATTTATCTTTAAGATAAGATGAGGACTTATCGTATAATTTATAATCAAATTTATTAAAAAATAATAAAAATTGTGTATTTTCATCTGTAAAATAAAGAAATTCTATCTTTATATCGCCTATTCTAGCACATAGCATTAATTTGAGAGCATTAATTAGTCCAGATTTTCTCAATTTTTTTTAACAGACTATACCTTATGCCCCACTACAAGAAAAACGTCTTGAATCAGCCAAAAAACACAAGAGCGATGATCACTACATTACACTTGCTGCCAAGTTGATCAAAATAAACAACGGCACTGCCGTACTATCTTGTCTCGAAGCCATTCAGGAACATTTTCGACCTGTAACTTCGTTGTGGATTGTTGTGAATCCGCGATGATTTGTTAAAAGCAAATGAGTTTGCTTTCGAATCGTGTGCGGTCCTTGACCCTCTCTTGAGTGAGGTTCCAAGTAAACTTTACAGAATAGGATAGTTAATTGAATCAGTCGTGACTTTACGGAAATCCATTATAAAATACAATAGACGACGTATATTTAGTAACCTAATCTGCTTAACTAAAAGTAAAAATTCAAAAAAAAAACAAAAGTCATTTATTCAAACTAGGCTGAGAATCAGCACTTTTCGAACGTCAAAATTACAAAAGACAGTCCCCCAAAACGCCCACCCTTCACCACTTCCTAGTGCATTACCTGGGAAGAAGAAGTGGCGCAACAAACTCCCCAGCAGCACAGCTGTCTGTTCAGTTAGAAGAACAAAAAATAATTTACATTACGCAACACAAGACATAATTTAAATTATTAGCCATAAGTTAGCTAGCACACGCCAATATACCAAACAAAATCATCGAGAACTATTATACTTAGGCCGAAATAAAAAACTAAACGTAACAGAACTTAATATCTAAATAAAAAAAAAAGTATCTAAATTGTATTTAACAGAATAGGATTTCCTTACGAAGTTTTCTTTAACCGTGAATCAGTGTTAAATTGAGGTATTACAAGTATGAATGTCACCGGAAACAAGTAAGAATGTTACCAGGAAATCGAGCAATTTCCGACGAGACTGCTTTGCCAACGATGAGTTTATTTGAGCCCTGAGTTCTGTCATTTGACCGTTCAAAAAGTACTGATTTTTTGTTTACTAAACTTTACAATTACGGGTGTCTTTCTAATTGTTTAATACGATTTTGCAGTCAAAACAAAATTGTTTACCTACTCAAAATCTGGTAAAAAATCTCAATCAATCTGGTGCAAATCATAAAATACGTTTTTACCCCAGAAAAAAAACTATGCCAGATGCCTAGATAGAACTTGGGCAGTAACTCCGCGCTCATGTGGAACGTGGAGTTCATATTTGCAGCAGCTGCAGCTTCAGCTTGTCGCGTCGTCATTTCGGTGATGAAGTCGTGAAATATTTCTCCGTCCGTCTTTGTTATTTGCTTCTTCAAACGTCTTCAAAGCGTCTTTCGTGTTTTGTTATTTAACAGATTTTTTTTCACATCCACGGTCCGCCTCTTGTTTTTACTTTTTATTTACTTTTCTATCCCGGACGAGCCCCCAAATGTAGGGATAATTGTAAATAAAAAGCAAACAAACGTGTTAAACTTCTTATATTTTTAAATCGTTTTTCAATCGCGCACATGTTCGTCTTATTAAACCGTCGTCTATCTTGCCTGTCCTTCCATCTCTCTCGCACAGTTTTCTCATACCCATCTTCTAACATCCATGGAGGATGTTAGAAGATGTGTGATGTGTCTTGTAATGCCACTTTATCATTTATTCTCACAGAACAATGAGTCTCGTTTACTTTTTTCTGTGCTACAATTGATTTTAATTCTTACTAATATTATAAATCCACAAGTGAGTTCGTTTGTTTGTTACGCATTCACGCAAAAACGGCATAACGGATTTGAAGGAAATTTGGCATACGGGTAGACCATAACCTGGAATAGGACATTATGATGCTTTTTATCCCGGTTGTACGTTTCCGTGGGATAATTTCCGACATGCACGCGGGCGAAACCGCTGGCAAAAGCTAGTTCTGTAATAAAATTAGTTTTGATTGTCTTGCGTTTTACATAACTAATAGACAAACGGAACAATACTTTATTATCTTAAATCCTACAACTTGTAAAATATCATGAAGGCCATGGTATAATAATATACTTCGCCAGGTATGGCATTTCGAAACACCGTGGTCACGTGGGCAACACAAGTCTTCGTCATCACATCTGTGTTACCAGAAGTTTGTAATAATAACTCCCCAACCACCTTTATTACCTGTGCGAATCCGATAAAACAATCAGGTTTTAATTAACAATTACGTTGGTTTATGTCTAAATTGAATTGTTTCGTTTGATTAGACACACGAAACGACAATTTAAAAGCTTCGGTTTCTGAAAATCTTTCCTTAATCGTTTTTTGTTGCAATAGAGTGGCAACTGGATAGTGACGTAAGCATGTGTTCGTCCCGGAATGCCAGACCTTGTTTTATTAGACCATGATGAAGGCTAGATACATATTCCCAAAAAAACAAATAGAGCGAAAACCCTATATTAAATTGAACGTCATATTTCGATGTTCCATTTCGTCACGTCGAACGTTCCATTCCGCTCGTGTTAGCAACTCCGTTCTAAAAGATGTTTCGGTATCGGAACTCCGAAAACTAGGGACTTTAAGATTAAAATCAACAGTCCTTTTGCAAGAATGGGTTTAATTCCGGTGTTTTTGGCTCTTGGAGTATTTCCCATAGAGTAAGTGTTTAATGACTGATCAAAAATTCATTTCTCCGAAAATAAAACCAGACGGCGATTGAACAGTCGACCTCGTAATGCTTTGCTACTTTTGAAAACAATTCCCAGAAAATTTGGACTCCACTAAGTGCGAATTTCACCAATGAAACTGAACGCAATCAGCACATCTAAACCGCATTCAAGAACTATCAGTATCAATATTCTACAGAAAATAATGACACTGACAGCCCTTTGTTTTTTATTTTTATTGAGGTTGGGAAATCATCAAATGACTCCTCCCGTTCTGGGCGGAGCGAGAGGGTGTGTCAGACTTTTACTGACTAAAACCCACCCGTGTTCCTTCTGTTGCCTGTGTGCCGGGGCCGCGTTATCCCTTTCGGAAAAACCCGCAACCCCAGCAGGCATTGGTCCTTACAGACCCTGTCAGTTGGTGCTGACATCCCTTTGAGGCGCGCGTGGAACACAACGCGCCGTCGACCCGGGCCTGGTCCTTATCGGACGGCGAGCTACCCATTGCTCACCGTCCGCAAGCCTGCGCCTACGGTGGCCGGAAGTCGACTCGCGACTCCCGGAGCCCGGGGCGTCTCCTGCGGCCACTAGGGGCGTGAGGGCGCGCATCTTGCAATTCCCTCGCGCGCTCCGCCTCCTCCTTCGCGAGCATTACTGCTTCGCAGTAGGAAGTGACGGCCTCCCATGCACTCTTGCTCCGCCTGAACCAGGGCCGGACGCGAGAGATCGCCGCCGCCGATCGCCTCCGTGAGGACACGGTGATGCTCCAAGCCGGGCAGACCTCCACCGTTTGCTCCACCGTGTCCTCCGGGCGATCCACACAATGGTGACACCCGGGCGTTTCCTCCCGCTTTATTCTGAACAGGAACCTCCCGAAACAACCGTGTCCGGTGAGGACCTGCGTCAGGCGGAAGGTGAAAACGCCGTGGCGCCTCTCTAGCCACTCCTCAAAGAGTGGACTTATCGCCACAATTGTGGCGTGCCCAACACTGACAGCCCTTCAACGTGGTTAAAGTGCAGATCGCGTTCAGTTTCATTGGTGAAATTAGCCCTAAGGTTGAAACTATGTAACTGTCACATAGGCAAATAGACCATAACACCTACATAGGCTTAGGCGTTATTTCTGTCACTGTCACATAACTGTCAAACTACAGCTGCAAGATAGAGTCGGGAACATGTCTAAGCTTGCACGTGTCAAGTAACATTTTTCAATCTCGGCCCGTCTTTTTTTTTCTGACGATTTTTTTTCAATCATTGGTCATCTGAACGTTTAAGTGCCAAGGTCAAAGGTCACGTAGATATGATATAGAGTGCTTATAATCTCATTGGAGGGTAAGCAGGGTAAATTAATTAGTGCCAGTCATCGAGAGTGCTCCTCATTTAATTACGAGACCTAGAACTGGCGTTTGAAGGTAGATTAGGTACACTTCGTCTCCTTATTATTTTATTTTTATTATTTATTTAGGATCTCCAACAAAAGTTAAACATGACACATAAATAAACAGCAACATCAGGTATTAAGTAGGTGTACTTACTGCTTTACTTAAAGAAGAACCAGAATGTTAGACCGCAGAAAGTTAACATCTAAGCTAACAAAGTTAAAACATTAATAATAGTTTAAAAAACTAAAGAGAAATTGATACAATTTTGATGAAATTTGGAAGAGTAGAGATAGATATTGTTAAAGGTCTCATAAGAAAATAAAGAGATACTGAAGTAAAATTAAATTAAGTCTATCAAACATTTCTTATATTTCGGTTCCATACTAAATGGTTGAGCTGGATGGTACTGATCCACGAGTCATGTTCGTGAACAGGTGCCGCCAGTTGAGACTGGTCATCTATATCATTATCTGCCAGAGCTTATTTTTAATCTTATATTTTGAATTGTTTTGTACATTGTTCTCACATTTAGAAGCAACAAGAATAATATACTCAATTTTTTGTAATATCTATATTTAAAAGAGTGTCCTTGGAGTTTCTTGTCCGTTTTTCTCCATAAAGATCTACGTTTGAAGAACTAGATTCAACTTGCTGACTAACTAACCAACTATTTGACAATATAAAAGTACCTGTAAATGGTTTAATTGAAATAAATGGTTTGAGTTATCTTGAAATATTTTTTTTAAAGAATTTGACCTTCACTAAGGTTGAAATTACAATTTAACTGTCACATTTATAAATAGATCTTGTCATGTTATGCAAATCACGTGCAAGTGACATTCAATTAAGGTGATAGAGCAATTACGAGGTCGACTATACTTACCCAGATAAATAATCTAACATACAGGGTGGCATCCATCGACGTGCAAACTGTTGCCATGGATTCAGTAGGTACATGATTCTGAAGCGTTGAAATTATTCGTCAGTTATTTAAAAAAAAAAACTATGCCATACATTTTGTGACATCTAGGTATTAAATTTTTATATGAAATAGCTGTTTTTTTTTAAATAACGGACGATCAATGTCTACGCTAAATCTAGAATTACTTGTGCTGAATTCATGGTTGCAGTTTGCGCGTCGATGTGCCTGTTATCATGTATAGAATCATAGACTCACCAACCACCTGTCTCTCAGAGGCTGTCTAAAACTAACACTGGTTTATTGCTTCATAAAAAAACACATTTAATCAAATAAGACCGAGAAACATCTCTTTTTAAAGATCCAAAGTTACAATATCCAACCAAAACAGTATGGAGGGTTACTATCAAAACATAATACATACAAGAATCATCATTATAATAATTTCGTAATCGAAAATTATAGCTTAGTCATCTACTTCTAAATATGACAGTAAATCTCGCATTTTTAACCGACTTCCAAAAAGGAGGAGGTTACCTATATGTTCGGCGCGTATGTATGCTTTTTTTTTTCTTTTTTTTAATGTAATAGTTATTGTTTGAAAGGGTATGCTCCCGGATTGGTCCCATATAAATTTTATTAACTTTGCTGGGATAATTTTTGAGTAAGCTTCAATAATACGTATTTTTCCCACTTAAGTAGTTTCTGTGGATGATACGAGTATGATGTTAACTTCCTGTGACTGTTATTGACATAGCAGGTACTGGTATTCGAATTTGTGTGGGGTAGGTACGCACGGCTACACATCAAGCTATACATTTCCAGTATAAGCTGACCTCACATTGTACGGAAATCCTATACAATGCGAGATCAGCATAAACTGGAAATGTATAGCTTGATGTGTAGCCGTGTGTACCACAACTAAAAAGTGAAAAATAAAAACTTTTTACAAAAAATAAAAAGAACCGACTTCCGAAAAATCACTACAAAGTGAAAAATAACTTTAACTAAATTTTCACTTTGTAGTGTTTTTTTCGGAAGTCGGTTCTTTTTATTTTTTGTAAAAAGTTTTTTTAATTCCAACATAACCGTAACAATATTCCAAGAATTCAGAACATAATATAACCGTCCCAAAATAGAATTCTACGTAAAAACAAAGGTACCATAAATTCCTTATATAGCTTTTCAAATCTCGACAAAACAAAAAGCTGGTCCTTCTAAACGAGGGTCTAAGGCCCGTCGTCCACGACGCTACTCAAGGTAACCAATTCAATTTGCCTAGCCTTTTCCCAATTGTGTCGGGGTCGGCTTCTAGTTTGCAGCTGAATAACAGTATTTTACATGGAGCGACTACCCATGTGACGTCCATAAGCCAGATACTGGTTAACACGATACCCCTTGGTAACACAGGTTGGCAGACTTTTCGTCTTCTAACTACCCGTAAGGACTCGATATCTACGAATGACAGCTGGGACCAACTTCTGAACCTGCTTTCTGAGGCACGCAGGGGCCTCGATATGTAATGGATGGGCACCCATCCACGAATTGCAAGCGTAGCTTAACCTTCTATCAGTATCTACCCGTGGGCATCCAAATCACCAATGAGTAGCCAGAATTTAACATCGCTAGTATTTTAATTGCAATCCGTGCACGATACAACCACAACCAATCACAAAAGAGTAAAAATATTCGTAAAATAGTCAAAAGGTTTCACTTCTATCGTGTTGTCATACACACCCTCTTTTTTAGGGTTCCGTACCAGAAGGGTGAGTAACGGAACCCTATTATTAAGCCTCCGTTGTCCGTCCGTGTGTCTGTCAGCGGGGTGTATCTCATGAATCGTAATTGGTAGACAGTAATTGAAATTTTCATAGATTGTGTATTTCAATTGACGTTATAAAAAAAAAGGTCCTTTTTTTTCGTACAAGGAACTTGTTTTTTCAGCGTTTTTTGCTCGATCATAATACTCAGAGCATACTATGCGTATGAATGAAAAAAAATCTTTATTATTTTCTTCTGTGACTGTGCATAGTGTGCTCTGAGTTTGTAACATGTACTTTTAATAAGAAGCGTCGTCGTGGACGATGGGCCTAACTTGGGAACAAAGAGAGTCTTTTAAAAGTTTCGGGACACTGTTTGCGGTCAAACCGACCCGACCCTGTATTAAATTTAGCCAATCCTGTTGTGCTCTGTCTGAAACGCTGTGCGTGACTTTGTTAACCTGAGGATTGGGGATCAAAACAAGTGAAAAGCGTTTTAGTTATACTACATTTGGGGTTTTAACTAATAGAAAAGTTTGTACGTCTCGGGCATTGCCTCTCATGCACGAGTTTGTGGTTTCAAATTCGGGCAAGTACCACTGTGACTGTGACACGCGTATCAGGCGTAAGGACAAATTGCGCTCAGTAGCCAGCAAGACTCATCTAATGCATGAAAGTATCTTTTGTACAGCTTCACGCAGCGGCGGGCCGTGGCCTCAAAATTAGGGCAAGCCAACAGATTTTTACGATTTAAAAAAAAAACTACTGATTTTCATATGTTGTTCATGGTACAACATTATTATAATGTTGGTTAGAAAACCTGTATAAAATGCGAAGAGTTCTAAATAACTATTATCAAGCATTAGTATGTAATTTTCATAAGCGCCATCTATATTAACGAATGCGCGTTAACACACCAGTTAGCCGAATCTTTTTCACCTTATTTATATTTCATATTCACTTGTCACATGCAAAAAAAATCAATCAAAAGCCACTAGATGGCTTCCAAATGATCGATTTGTTGTTTTATTGCCGTACGCATAATTTTATGAGTATAATTGTTTAATTTTAAAAGTCTATTGAAAATGTTAACATGAGATAATACCAAAATAACATTTTATAATATATCATAATGACAAAAGCAAACTCTTATCTTTATTTCAAAACACCTAATTATGAAGAATCTCTTCGATACGAAATTTATTGTTGGTGTCGGAGTCGGAGTCGGAGTCGAAGTCGGAGTCGGAGTCGAAGTCGGAGTCGGAGTCGAAGTCGAAGTCGGAGTCGAAGTCGAAGTCGGAGTCGAAGTCGAAGTCGGTGTCGGAGTCGGAGTCGGAGTCGAAGTCGGAGTCGGAGTCGAAGTCGAAGTCGGAGTCGGAGTCGAAGTCGGAGTCGGAGTCGGAGTCGGAGTCGAAGTCGGAGTCGAAGTCGAAGTCGAAGTCGGAGTCGGAGTCGAAGTCGAAGTCGGAGTCGGAGTCAAAGTCGGAGTCGGAGTCGAAGTCGAAGTCGGAGTTGGAGTCGAAGTCGGAGTCGGAGTCGGAGTCGAAGTCGGAGTCGGAGTCGAAATCGAATTCGGAGTCGGAGTAGAAGTCGAAGTCGGAGTCGGAGTCGAGCGAGTGTATAAGTCGACACGAGTCAAGAGACTTATATATAATATACTTATACTTATACTTCGAGTCCAAAAGTTGTAACGACACTTTTTGCTATAGTTGTAAGCCGTGCGGCGTGCGCGTGTTTCTCTGTCTGTCTCTCTCTCTCTCTCTCTCATAGAAAGAGGAACTTCGTTTCATCCGGATGTCCCTTGACACCTCTCAAGTTTTTTTTTGTTTTATCGTGTTATAATAGGTACCAATAAAGTTTCGCCAGCTAATTTATATTTTTTTTTTGCGATAACCAGCCTTTTTAATAAAAACTTGCATACGATACAAAAAAGGTTATTAAATCATATATTATTCTTACTAACATGACCTATATGTACTCGTATATTGCTCGTAAAACTAGCAAACAAAAAATACATAAAAGTTATGCAACAGTAGCAGAAGACATATAAAAGAAAAACATCGTTCGTGTATTACCAGCGGCTATAAATCTACACCCACTATAAATACTGGATCTGGCTGTTTTTAAAACTAGTATTTTATGGGCAGGATAGCTTATACGAAATTACACCCCAAAAACGTTTATTATGCTTGTGAATGGTAGCTGCAAGAAAAATACTTTATTGCTAAATAAAATTAAAATCATGAACTGAGTCTGACACATGTCTGACAAACACACAATGACTGTTTCGAACGATTCTTCTTTCTCTACAAGAAAAAACTTTTTAACAAATAAAAACGACTTCCAAAAAAAAAGACGTAAGCTGTTGAAAATCCCTATCTTGAGCCCTAGTTATAACAGGCGCTCGAGGCTCACGCTCAGGACGTTGCGTTTTGGTCGCGTGCCGAGCGCGGATTCTCGGCGTGTTGACGCTCGTCAAAAGTAGCAAGATGTCCACATTTTGTTGTAACTTTTGAACCCAGCATGCTCAGTATAACTGTATTTTTTTTAAGGTTTATTACTGATGCATAGAAAACGACAAGGAAAATTAGTAAAAAGGAAACAAATACGAAGATATACTCGTAGTGTTCGACCGGGAGGAGCGCGCGTTATATTTGCTCATATTACGCGCGCTCTTGGACGGCAGCAATTGATGAAAATAGTGAAAAAGAAAAAAAAAAATTGCTCCCAAAGTATAAGTAGAGCCTTAAATATTATGTCAATCACATTTGCATAAACTTATTTTAACAATATAATTATTCATTAACAAATATCTAATCGTGTTTATTATTATTTGCTATACATATCCATCTATTTTTTATTTAAAATTTATGTTACACACACTATAGAACTGATTTACATCCGTAAAACATCCTCGTAACATAAGGTCCAGTTTAAAACCAGCGCCAGGCAGTAATTGGCTGGAATTTACGCAGAACTGGGGCATATTTGGCGCAGCCGTGAGGCTAAACTATGAAGTAAAAAACTTTTTTCTGTGTTTTGTTTTTGTGTCAATATTGGGTATACCTGAATTTGTTTTATTTCTTTCTTTCTTAATATTTATCTTCCGAAATCATTGTAGCACTTCTGGTTTATTAATGTACCAGATATTAATACTCTAGAATTGTTGGAGACATAAAAGGGAACCATTGTTCGTATATTTCTCGGGGCTATAAATCCTAGCGCGCAATAAATAGCCCAGTCTTGTTGTTTTTGTAGAGCTACAGTTTTATCAACGCGCCTTGGTGAAGTCACATTGTAGAACCAACAGTACCTATATCTAAATATTTAGAAAATGGTGGATTAATTATCCAACAGTATAGTATGAGCTGATACCTAATCATCAGGCTTAAAAAAAAGAATTACTTATGCTGTTCTTAAAAACTAAGACCATAGCTATTGGCGTGATCTCAAAATGTTTATTTTTTTTTATTTATTTATTTAACAGTTTATGTACACACATATAAATAGACAAGAAGAAAGGAACAGAAAAATACGTAGAAAGGTGATGCTTATTTCTAAAGAAATCTCTTCCAGCATACCTGCGATAGGAAAGTAATTAAAGAGATGTAGACAACGTGTGTAAGATTAGAAGAGAAAATAATATACATAAAATAAAAACACTTTATTATTCACTAATTTAACCATACAATATGAGAATAAACTTACATACATACTTCTAAGCTAAATATACTTAAATATAATGTAGCATAAAATAATAAATACAAAATATGCAACTATGACGAAGATGACGAATGATGCTTATTCAGCCAATAATGTTCTCACTGCTGGGACTTGCCTCCGACGATGAGAGGGAGTGAGGCTTAATCCACCACGCGGGCCCAGTGCGGGTTGAAAGATGTCACAACGCTCCGAATTTTCGGTTCTAGGACATGCCGGTTCCCTCACGGTGTTTTCCTTCACCGTTTTGAGAGCAGTGGTGATGAAATAATTTACACAAACAACTAATTTACGACCTACAACTCGTAAGTCACGGCCATTACCATTGGGCCACCCTTTTTTTTTAAGGTGGGTTATTATCAAATAACTTCTCCCGCTCTGGGCGGAGCGGGAGGGCGTGTTGGGCATTGGGCCACCCTTGCTCCACTATGGTGACTTTTTAATTGATGTGCGTTAAAAATTTATTGGTTTAATAAAAGCTGGTCCTTTGTTTCGTAGTTTTAAGTAAGAAGGACCAATAATTTTGACTTAACATCAGTCGTTACTTTCACTACTATGACAAGAAATTTGTGTCAATAAATCGGATTTTGCAAGATGGAAACTGCGTTTGTTGGCATTACAGCAGAAAAATACTATAAAAACAGAAAATAATGGTTTTAATGCCGAAAGGGCCTCAACTGACCATATAATGTCAAATGACAACAAAGTGTATGGGTATATTAAACCAGCATCGTATGTCAGCGCTTGTGGGCGCTGACAACACGAATCGTCGCTGATAAGCGCCGACAAGTTCCTATCTGATTTGACGACGCCTTTTCGCGCTAATGTGGCAAGAAAACTGCCTGCGGCGACCAGCGTTGAGGACCAGTGCTTGTCGGCGCCGGCATGCGATGGCATATTGGCGCCGGTTACCAGCATTCATTCTAAATGAATGCACACCTGACGCTGATTGAAACATGACTAAAATCGGTTTTAAGAAGAAAATCTGAAATTAGGTTAATCTGATAAAGGGCACTGAACTCAATTGAAGTTTTATTGTTATTACGTCCGGGGGCATTTAGTGTCCCGCAAAGTGTTAAAATACCTGGATCACGCAGTTCAAATTCAAATTATTTTATTTCACATATACCTACATGTCGTGGGTTCGAACCCAGGCAGGCGCTTTTCTTTGTGTAAATAATTTCATCACCTTTGCTCTCAAAACGGTGAAGGAAAACATCGTGGGGAAACCGGCATGTCCTAGAACCAAAAATTCGAAGACATGTGACATCTACCAAACCGCACTGGGCCCGCGTGGTGGATTACAGCCCACTCCCTCTCACAGAGAGAAGTCCCACCAGTGGGAACATTACTTTTTTTATTTTTGACATTTTTATTTGACAAGCCATGCTTCCTTTGCCATTACAGATAATAATAAATCTAATGCGACAAAGTAACTTAAAATATACTTAACTATATCTTACATGCTACACAGTATGTGGAAACATTGTAGGTTGATTATAAGCCTACATGGGTACTTATGAAACGTCAGAAGCTAGGTGCACGGTGCCGATTGGTCGTTTCCTATGAAGAACAGTTGGCAAGAAACTCCACGTTACTCTTTTCAAAATAATTGACATTTACAATGTTTTCATTATAATTATGTTGTTGCTTTAAAATGTAGGTATATAAGTGGTAATCGCAGTTTGTTATTAATATTTTATAAAATGACATTACTACTGATTTTAGGGTTCCGTAGCCAAATTGTGCCTATTACTAAGCCTCTGCTGATCGTCCATCCGTCTGTCCGCCCGTCTATCTATCAGCGGGCTGTATCTCATGAACCGTAATAGGTAGACAGTTTAAATTTCCACTGACTGTGTATTTCTATTGCCGCTATAATCAACAAATAATAAAAATGAATTAAAGTTAATACAAGACACGTGTTTTTTTCGTCGTTTTTGAACTCGGTCTTAATACGGTACGGAACCCTTCCTGTGTGAGTCTGACTCAGTCGGTTTTATGACCTTCATCACTACCAGACACATAGGACCAGAAAAAAACCATCAACTCTATACCGAGAAACTAACTATTTACCTATAACACATGTCCAAACTAAATCTGTTTAATGTTTTTCTCTAACTCGACATAACATAAATAGTTCTAAACACACGTTCACAGTTTTGTAAACAGTTGACCATGCCTTACATCACGTTGATTCGGAATAGATCATAGCCAACTCAATTGCAGGAATGTACAAGCAATTTTCAGCTGTACCTCCTGAAACTAAGGCCTGTAATGGTGTGAAGGTTGTTGATGCTGTAATTTATTCCGTCAGGTCTGGTGCACTTTATGTGGCGCTTGATCTGGTGGCGTATTGTGGAGTTAAGCTGTGTTTACGGACGATGGATCAACTTTTGCAAGCTTGAATTGTCGTTTATTTCGTGTCGTATTCGGTAGTATGTCATCTTTCGCCGTCGGGTGTGTGGAAGGATTTAAAGAAAAATAATGAAAATTTGTTTATTCTGCACAAACAAAACGCACATATAAAGATAAAAATATATAAAATAAACACTTACAAAAGTAGCCGAAAGCCTCGTGTTCAACCAATAAATAAAAAAATAAAAAGTAAAGCAATGTTTTTCATTGGTTGCTGTCAAGGCCACGGACCAAAGACATTATTGCGTAATACTCTTGCGACATTGGCAAATGTCAACAAAAACATCACAAAAACAAAATGCTGATTGCAGAGTTACTAATACTTTTGTAACAAATAATTAGAAAAATTATGCTGTGCGTCGCATCTGTGCGTTAACAGGTCATTGCTCAGCGAAATATTGTGAATTCGGACGAACCGAATGTCAACAGCGCTGGTTTTCAGCAATTACCTATAGTAGTGGTAGTGGTAGTTCTGTTGTCATCTAAGAGGTAAAACTTGTGAATTTGTATGTAGGAGGTAATCTTCGGAATGATTGATCCGATTTCGAAAATTCTTTCACTAATGGGAAGCTACAGTATTCAAACTCAAACTCAAAGCATTTATTTTAATGAAACCATTTACAGGCACTTTACAATTGTCAAATAGTTGGTTAGTTAGTCAGAAAGTTGAATTCCAAAACGTAGATCTTTATGGAGAACAACGGGCAAGAAACTCTAAGGACACTCTTTTAAATATATATATTACAAAATCCTGGCTCCATTATTCTTGTTGCATCTATATGTAAGAACAATGTTCAAAAAAATAACAAAATATAAGATTAAAAATAAGCCCTGGCAGATAAGAGATGACTAGTCTCAACTGACGGCGCCTGTTCACGGACATGACGCGTGGATCAGCGCCATCCAACTCAACCATTTTGTAGGGAGCCGAATGAGCCAACAATAAATAAATAAAAAAAAAACACACTCGCCACCACCAGCGAGACATAGAATATGTTTAGCGGTACAGTAGCCTTCCACGTGGACGATGTCGCAGGCAGAAGTTAGTTCGGTGTAATAAATTGTTAATGCTTCAGCTTTTAGATCAAAAAGGTAGCCATTTTATTATTGGAATATTAAAATGGCAAGTACATTTTTCAGCTTCAGTTCACCACATGCTGTAAACATTTTCTGAAGTAATAAAACTTAAAAGTTTACGACATTTCTTAACCCAAACATTTTTGTAGAGCTTCCAAAACTTTTCGACTTTATGTTCAGTTACAAATATAGTATGATCGGAATGTTTACATTAAAAATTTGGTAGAAAATTTGTAAGTTTACTTTTCTGCTGATTTTTATGTTTTGTTATGGGAAATGGTCTTTAATTAGTAGTTCTTAACAGGTTATAGAAGCATGAGGAACAGAGTGTAAAGTTCACTCGTCCTACAGAAAAGGGAGGATCCTCCGACCAGACGGGAGTCGTTCCCGGTGAGCAACTGCCCGACGATATGCTGATCGCGCAGTAAACGCTGCTTGCGCGAAGAATTTTGCGTGACGTCAGTGTGATGCGTAGTTCGCATGTGGCGATGTAGATGCCGCCACAAAGTTGGTTCTTTTTCGTGTTTTTTTTTTTGAGAAAATCTCGATTCTATATCGAGCTATATCATCTTTCACACAGTTCACCCATCGGGTGAACTGTGTGAAAGATGATATAGCTAGAAAGGGGGGGACTACCGAGATGACGACTGATACTGAAGTATGGAAGAAAAAGGCATGTTAAGCCGACCCCAAATAACTTGGGATAAGGTCAGGAGAAGGATTAAGCTCTCGGGTAATTTCCAGGAAACTCCATGTATCAAAAAAAATATCTTTCTTTCTTTTCTTTTCTTTCTAATTAACTTAAATAAAAATATAATAGATCTATAATCACGAGCACAAAACAGAAAGTCACAGTCGGTAGTTACGGTGACAAGAAAGCTTCCACTCAGTACATGGGGGACCCACAGCTCAGCGCTGATTTTCAGTGATTACTCGAAAATGACGTACGGAAACCAAGTCCTGTTTAAAGATTAATGAATAATGGACCACTTGTAAAATGTACACTTTCTACAGGATTTTTGCACATGTAGACAGCGAAAACTTTATAAAAATTTCAAGGAACAGGCAGTGCATAAACCATGTTCTATTTAAGTATCTACGTCGTGACATATATGTACTCGTAAAGTCACGTTCCACGACACTCTCGCCTCGCTCGAACACTGGTAATGACAGAACTTCTGCAATTATTTACACGGTACGCGTCATCCAATTTTAATGATTACCTATTGGAGCTTGTGGCTAAATAATAACAGCCGCACGAGTCGATCGAAGGTCAAGCTGTGCTTGCCTCGGTCAGTTTATGGATGGGTGACCATCCATTACATATCGAGAGTCCTCCGTGCCTCGGAAAGCACGTCAAGCCGTTGCTTCCAGTTGTCATTCGTAGATCTTTGACAGTCGTTACGGGTCCAAGTCTTACCAAGATATCGTGTTACCCAGTAACTGGGTTGTGGAGGTCAGATATGCAGTAGCTTCATGTAAAATAATGGTATTCAGCTGCATCCGGTTAGACTGGAAGCCGATCCCAACTATGTTGGGAAAAGGCTAGGCTGATTCTTCTTCTTTTCATGTGGTTAGTGACTAACCTGGTGTCAGAGTTTTAAAGCCGCCCATGGGCCTCTGACTTGGCTTCACATGCCGTCGAGATATATCACTCAGGCATGCCGGTTTCCTCACGATGTTTTCTTTCACCGTTTTTGAAGCAAGTTATAATTATACAATACGCACATGAATCCGAAAAGTCAGAGGTGCCTTGGGATCGAAATCGATACCTACGACTTGGCAGTCCGACGGTCACACCACTAGGCTGATTAATTTTTTGAAATTCACTATTGATTTGATTATGAAGGATGTGGACACTGAGATAAGGCTGCTAGAGAAGTATATAAGGAAAATACGTAGGTACTGTGCCGACACCATATTAATTGGGATAAATCACTTAGGTACTTTAATTAAAAGGAAAAGCACACAGTAATAAAAAAAACCATTGTGACCAACCAAAACTGTTGTATACAGATTAATAATATTTCGTCGGTTACAAAAAAATAAACAGCTGTTTCATACATTTTACTGCGTAGGTATTGTAGTTTTCTATTAAACAACTGTTTTTTTTTTAGTAACCTTCGGAAAATTTCAACGCCCCCTGCGTTGTTCAGAATCATATACTGAAATCATGGTAATAGTTTTCGTGTCGATGTTTTTGCCACCCTATATAGAATTTTAGCATCAATTCGAACTGTGAATGGTAAAAAAATTGAGGCCTTCGTGACAAATCAGGGGGTTGTTGAAAGGAAAATTTAAAAAGTGTGTAATGTCAGATCATTTTCCATCAAATTGGGTCGCACAGAGGTCAGTTGACCTTTGCTACCCGAACATGGCGAACACCCTTTTAATATTGAAGGCCAGTGCTAATAAACCACTCACTTTCGATAACATCCACGTAACTCTCGAAAAGAATCCTGAAATGTGGAAACGACAATTTTACAACAATACAAAGATAAATGAAAACACTGGCATACTAATGCATAATTTTAGCGTTTTCGAACTATCAAATAAATCTTAGGAAAAAAAACAACTTATGAAATAAACAAAAAAAAAAAAAATATTGATTGGGACTCGCACAGTAGATCACAAATTAAACACACTCATAGAAACATAAAAAACAAATAATTAAAAAAAAAAACAACCGACTTCCGAAAAAAAACACTACAAAGTGAAAAAAAAATTTTCGGAAGTCGGTTGTTTGTTTTTTGTAAAAAGTTTTTATTTTACACTTTTTAGTTGTGGTACCTACCCCACACAAATTCGAATACCACTACCTGCTATGTACGAGTAAATAACAGTCACAGGAAGTTATCAGCATATCATCCACAAATACTAAGCGGGAAAAATACGTATTATTGAAGCTTACTCAAAAACTATCCAAGCAAAGTTAATCAAATTTATATGGGACCAATCCGAGAGCATACCCTTTCAAACAAAAAAAGAATTTTCAAAATCGGTCCACAATTGACGGAGAAATCGACGGACATACATAAAAAAAAAAAAAAAAACATACCTACGCGTCGGACATATAACCTCCTCCTTTTTGGAAGTCGGTTAAAAATGAAAATAAAACAGAAGTCGTTACGGTACGAGGCCATTAAGCTCTTATCGCAGCATGATGCTGCGACATTTCAAAATAAAAATAAGTGTCGCAGCACTGGTATTCTGATAGAGCCAGCTGTGATAGCACGGATAGATAAAGAAAAGAAAAAAAAACATGACATTGACTAGCTATACAGGGTGGCCGGGACATCGACGCAAAAACTGTTACCATGGATTCAGTATATGATTCTGAACCTCCTTGCGTCGAAATTTTCATCAATCAATTTTCAGAATCATGTACTGAATCCATGGCAACGTCGATGTCCCTGACACTCTGTATAGTGACTATATTGGATATATTTGAGTTACTTTTTGTAAGCACACTAGGAACGTTATAAGATATACGAATTATAATTCACTATCGTTATTGACTTCTCTGCTTTGTATAAAAAAGTCTCCTGGAAAATTCCTGCCACGCCCCTTTTGAGCCTAAAATTGGTCCTTTGATACGGATATTAGTCTTAATAGGTACCTTATTGATACGTAATCTATTTTTAAAATTAAACCGGTACTTATTTATTTAATAATTAAGGATTAAAGCTTATTATGCTTCTTCTTACCTTATTATATAGGTGCTTCTAATCAGACCATGGCCCTCTTGCTGCACGCTTAGCATGACCACAATAGAAACGGGTTTTGTCCACGGAAGAATAGACAATATGACAGAATCACAATCAGTCATTTTGTCTATTCTTCCGTCGACAAAACCCGTAGAAAACCCGTTTCTATGGTTGTCATGCTACGCGTGCTGGAGTATACTAAGTGCCCGTTCACTTGCATCTTAGACGACCTAAAGAATGCTACTAATGCCGCAATCAACGTGGCCACCTACTGCGCTCATTTTAAGTAGTTGAAATACCGTGGATATGAAAGAAGGTGAAGTACTTACTTCGAGTTCATGACTGTTCATGTGAGTTCATGACTGAGATTTGGATAAATATAATTATATTTATTTTTTTCTTTAAGAAAAAAAATGCAAAAGGTCAAAGGTCTTTCTGCATTGTCGTTTCTGCATTTAATACATCTAAACGAGGAACTATTTCACGGTCGTTTAGTCGTAAATTTTTCATATAAATCTTCGGTTTTTTCCCCCGGGATACGAAGCTTTTATTAGTTACAACAGAACTCCTGATAAACTCTAACAATAATTCCATTCGGAAGACCCCAAAGGACTTGAAACTTTACTAGATTCACTTAAGACAGATATTACAGTAATCGAAATGATTCTTTTGTTTTTTCTTCGACCAAGTTTTGGCATGAAAACAAAACTAATTCAAAGAAAAGGTCATTAAGTTCGAGATTTACGAAAAATAAAAACACTGTAAAAAGGAGTGCTTTACCAAAAAGGACCATTTTTCATGAGAGATATAAGACCACTTACTACACGGTGGTCCTAAGTGCCTGAGTACTTGAATGTTGGTAATGCTTACGGAAAATGGTGGTGAAAATTTACTCGTGTATATTTGGATATTATATTGTACTGATGGTTAACTTTTTATCAAATGTTTTGTGGAAATAAATTTGTTGCTTTATTTCATGGATTATTTTTGAGTCCATTGCATGTTGTGTACGTTCGTAATGATTGAAATGAATTAATAGTTTAAAAAACACTAGAAAAACACGCTTTTAGTTCATATCTTCCGGCTCCATCATCAGATCAGTTCATCAGAACTACATACAGCTGCCAATTTTCATTACGCTACGACCCTTGGAAGATGGTTAAATTAGTTACCTTAGATTCCATTACATAGTTACATACAGGTCGACCTAATAAAACGTGTTAATTAGTTTACTTAGTGCACAACTACTTAATAAGAAATTTCTCGGGAAAACTAATTCTATAGGTAATACATCTGCACGCTTCGCATGACCACAATAGAAACGGGTTTAGTCGACGGAAGAATAGACAAAATAACAGATAAACAATCACAATCTGTCATTTTGTCTATTCTTCCGTCGACAAAACCCGTTTTTATTGTTGTCATGCTACGCGTTCAGATGGTTCGATGGAACTATTAAACCAGTAATAGTAAAATTAAGTTCGTTGCAGAGATTTGATAAAGGAAGGCAGAAAGTTAATTTTAATATTACATTATAGCTTTACATAATGTAATAAAGCTAGAATTTCAGCGATTAAATTGCCATATAACCCAGTTAAAAATAAAGAAAATAAAATATACATGAGAACTCCTTATCTTCCTATGTTAAAAAGTCGATTAAGGGGAGATGGCGTTTGGAGGGAACATTATATAATATTTAAATCTGACATACTTTAGGAGATCTTGCGCAAATATGACGAAAATCTCGGCTATTTCATTCTTTCAAGTTAAATTGGAAGGTAAGTACTTTATCGTGACTTGTATTAGATACTTACTAACTTTTGCACGCAGCTTTGCCTGCGTGGATGTCGGAAATTATTCCACAAGAACGTACTACTGGGATTAAAAGTATCCTATGTCCTAACCCAGCACCCTAATTGCGTAACACACTTGCAATCTTTACATTCTGAAAAAGGTTGTCTGTAAAAGATCGCTTTTAGCGATAAGACCGCCCATTGTGTCACCCTATGTAAAATGACTACATTTTTATCTGTATTTTTTATGGTGTACATAATAAAGAATATTCTATTCTATTCTATTCTATTCTATTCTGAAGGAAAATTTCTAATCCATTGCTTCATATGTTTGAAAAAATCCTCTGCTCAACAACTGAAACAAGGCAATGAATGTTGTTGAGTTGCCAAAATGAATTGCATTGGCATTGTAAGTGAATTACGTAATTACCCCGCTGGTTCCCAGAAGCCGTCACGTGTAAAATCACGTCATAGTCATGACCTTTCCGGCAATGACCGAAAAATAAAACAGAACAAAACAGACTCCCCAAGTCTTCACAAATAACTCAATAACCTACGTATTCAATTTCGCCGAAAACGCCATGGAAACGGCAGGAACCCATAAAAATGTGTAGCAACGAAACATTTTATGATTTAACTCAAAGAATCGTACGCAGTTTTTATTATTTAGAAGTAACGACGCAGAAATATACCTTTCCATTTTTAGGGTTCCGTATCCTAAGCTCGCTCACACTGGGCCTTATTGGAAAGCTAAAAGTCATCCAAAGGGCAATGGAGAGGGCTATGCTTGGACACTCCCTACGTGATCAACTCAGAAATGAACAGATCCGCAGGAGAACCAAGGTAACAGACTTCGCCCGAAGAATTGTCAAACTTAAGTGGCAGTGGGCAGGGCACATTGCTCGCAGAACAGATGGTTGATGGGGTTTTGGTTCTGGAGTGGCTACCGCGTATCGGAAGACGTAGCGTTGGAAGGCCGCACAAGGTGGACCGAGCTTGTGAAGGCCACAGGAATCCGCTGAATGCGGGAAACACAGAACTGGGTCGCGGTGCGGTGCTTGGAGTAGGCCTATGTTCAGTAGTAACCGTCTATCGGCTGAAATGATGATGATGTACCCCAAGGGGACTCTGTCAGGGATTCTGTCTGTGCTGTCACAGTCTGTCACAGGACTGTAAAGATAAACTATGAAGTTTCTTGCCCATTCTTCTATGTATACCTTACCTTTGGAAGGGGCAACTAGAATCATTTCTATTTTCTTGTAAATTTTGACGTTCAAAGTACCTTTAATGTGCCTAATTGAAAAAAAACGAGCGAGCCTTGCAGTAGCAGAGCAGAGCATTATGATGTGTAACATCTGACATCTCACCTTGGTAATAACCAACATTAAACGAGCGGGGCCTCATCAAGGTCGTTCCTGACGAGCAACTCTAGCAACGCGTGCGCTCATTGGTCAAATCAAATAGCGCGCGCTTCCCCGGCTTCCTGTAATACACTTCCGTCCCTTTTCACGAAATCACTTCTACAGATTGCAGGGAAGCGAGAGGTAAGATGTTACACATCAATAAATTATCTGATTTAGACTGTTATCTTTTTAACCAAGATAGCAACCCAATTAACAGAAAATATGTTACTCTGGCCTAGCTATCATGGCAAATAGTAAAAAGAAGGTAATGTTTATCTTTTTTGGTGGTACGACAAACGAGAGGAGCTCGTGGCTAAGTAACAACAGCCGCACTGGTCGATCCATCAGGTTAAGCTACGCTTGCCGGGGTTGGTCAGTGGATGGGTGACCATCTTTACATACCGAGAATCCATCGTGCCTCGGAGAGCACGTTAAGCCGTTGGTCCCGGCTGTCATTCGTGGATCTTTGACAGTCGTTACGAGTCGTCAGAAGCCTGAAAGCCTGACACCAGTCTTACCAAGGGGTATCATATTACCCAGTTACTGGGTTGTGGAGGTCAGATAGGCAGTCGTTTCATGTAAAATACTGGTATTCAGCTGCATCTGGTTAGACTGGAAGCCGATTCCAACATAGTTGGGAAAAGGCTGGGCAGGCAGATTTGGTGGTACGGAACCCTTGATGCGCTAGTTCGATTCGCACGTGACCAGATTTTATTATTTAGAAGTAACGATGCCGAAATATACTTTTCCCATTTTGTCCGGTTAATTAAGTTGGTTACGACTGTATAAATAGTTAATGGGTTATGTTAATAGTTGTTTAATGACTTTTGACATTAACGTCTTAGATATTATGATTCTGTAAAACTACAACAAACAAAGTACCTATGTCATAATGTCACTCTATTTCTTTAAGTACTAAACTTATGTTTTTATTTTTTGTATATTGGCATCATGTTTTTATGTATATTCATGTAATTTGTTATCTTTTAATTGTGCTTTTGTGTGTCTTTTGTATGCACTGAATAAATGTTTTATCTATCTATCTATCTATCTACGGTTTCTTGGAAGAGCGGCGGCCGCTACGTATCGGCCGCAGTGACAGCTGTCACGAAAAAATCTGTCAAAAAACGCTCTCTAGGAAAACTTCGAGTTATTGCAAGACGATATTCAAGAGATATTTTATTTTGTGTATTAATTTCTATATTCTTGTGTAACTATCGGGTCCAATAATATGTTTTCACAGCAAGTATCGATTGCATAGCTGAGAATATAATTAATAGTACTTAATGTAATTAATGATAATTTATAGGTACTTACTTAAGTGTAAATTCCTTTTGCAAAACAATAAATAAAGGAAATGATGATAGGGTATGAGCTAGTATGCATCAATTTTATAGTAATTAACGTTTCAGTGACGTCATTCGCCGGTAAATTCCAGACGCTAAATTGCGGTACATAGTAATATATTACCTGTGGTGGCGACCACCACTCTTCCAGGAAACCAGGGCTTTAAGGCTCCACAAGACAGGCACGATGCGACGCGGCGACGACGGTGCGACGCGACACCGATAGAACTATTTCCGTGGGTTTTCTGGAAATAAGCCTACGATTTTCTTTGGCAAAACAGTGGGAGGTGACAATTTGAAAAACTGTTGTCAGCAGGAAATATACGAGAAAATTTCTTGGAAATGATTCTTCTGGCTCTCCTAATGATCTGAAATAAGCCGAAATTCGAAATGCTGACCTTTCATTGTACTCTCTTTTAAGAATTTTTGTTTGGGTCCATTTTCTTCGAAAAATCTGGTCTTTTGTTCCTCAATCGAACAAGTACCGTATTCAATGTTAATAATTTATATTTCTGTTTTGTTGCTGAACCTTAATTAAAGAAACATAATATATATGACAAAGCTCAATAGATGCCTTATTAGCAGTTTTATTTTCTGACTGCAAAGAAGGACTAATAGTCCTTCTTTAAAAAATAATACTGCTTATAAGGCATCTATTGAGCTTTGTCATATTAAATCCTTTCACATTCGCTAGAACCATCCGAAATCTTACTCAAATCCTAATTACTAATCCTACTTCCATTCTCTATAAATTCCTATTATAAATACGAAAATACTCGTAAGTTTATTTGGTTGTTACACGTTGTAAATGTATGGGAAAGGACTCTCCCATACATTTCTGCTAGCCATCACCTCAGTAGTGCCGAAAATGGTCTGCTTATAATCTCCGAGACTCTGAGTAGAAATTTACTTACACTTAACGTAAAAAAAACTAAGCTGATTACTTTCTTCAAAACCATAGCTTCCAGTCCTCCGCGCCAATTGACACTCATAATACACACATGCCGCAACGATCACAATTCTCCACTCACAAACTGTATCTGTACTCCTATAGACCGCATTTCCTCCCTTAGATATCTAGGTATTACAATAGACGAAAATTTATCATTTCAACCTCACATACACTTGCTAGCGGGCCGCGTCAGAAAACTAATCTACGTCATGAAAAAACTACGAGACTGCACACCTATCAAAATTCTCCGAGCAATATACCTAGGTCTTTGTCAGTCAGTACTCCAGTATGGAATCTCCGTCTGGGGCCGAGCCGGGAAAAGCATATTTATTGAAATAGAAAGAGCTCAAAGAGCCGTAATTAAAGTGATGCTTAGAAAGCCTTTTAGGTTCCCGACAGATCTGCTATACAACCAATTTCCGGTTCTTCGAGTACGTCAACTATACATACTCAGTGCCGCACTGCATGCACACAAATCTACTAAAAACAGACCTGACTACCAAAGCCTGCTTTCAAAACGTATCTTACACGTCCCTCTTCCTAATGCAAACAGTCTTCTGGCCCGACGGTGCCCCTCATACTCACACACTCATATCTACAATAAAATAAGCAAGCGCTGTAATACTAAAGGTCTTAACACCCACTCGTATAAAAGAATGATAAAAAGTTGGCTTCTCTCCCTGTCATACAACGACACAGAGGTTATAGTGAGTTAACACCAAAATATACAAGCAAGTCATTCACTCAAAACTCACACCTGCAACTCACCACCACACCCACACTCACACACACACTAACACACACACACACTCTCACACACGCACACTATAATATTATTTAGAATAATTTTATTTTGTTTAATTTATTTTTATTTGGTAATTCGCTATCCTTATTTAATTAACTACCCTGTCCATTTTCAAACATCCTGATATAAAATTTAAGCTAACGCAAAAATGTTTCGAATTAAAATTTAAGATCACGCAACTCAGGCCCCCAAGATACAGGCGCTGCCTAGTTTGGGGACCACTGTTTTAATACTTTGTTAAATATTCTAGTTACAGTAGTAAGCATACAATGTCATTACTTATTGAAATTTATTTTGTAACAATGGACCAATAAATTATTCTTATTCTTATTCTTAGTAGTCACCTCCTATCTAGCCATACTTATCAACTTTTTCTAGTGGTCGGAACCGCTACTGCTGAGCGTATGGTCCTTGTTTCCATTCGGGTGGGGCAAAGTGGTATCGTGTTTTTCCATCTAGAATTTCTCAGAGTAACAGCCCGGAGTCTGGATTTGTGCCGTGTAACCGGACGGTTGATGGCAATAGGCTCGCCTCCTGTTACATGGGCTTAAACATAACTGGTGAAATGTGGTTGTATTATAGGTGCACCTCTGCCTAACCCTGGGGAATACAGGCGTGATGTTATGCTATCGATCTTCCTCTACTCTTATCTCTCAAGCAAATAACCCTCCTAAAATAATCCCTTACATCAACGAACAAGCATAAACGTCCATATATTATAAAAACCTGTTTGCTAAATCGAGCATTAATTTCGGTAATACGACACACCCCCTATCGGTGTCACTATGGCATATTTGCCGTAGTCGCGTCGTAAATATTAATTTCCTGTGAGACGTGTGACGTGGATAACGTCACACGACGTCTTCCGACGAAGTGGGGGTGTAGAATGAGATTTAGGGTGTAAGGGTTGTATGTGGGTGTATGATGAGTTACCTATTTTGATTATATTGTCGAGAATAATTCGATTGGATTCATTAGGTTGTAGGTACTTTCCAAAACCATAATACAGAGTTTAGAGGTATGGGTGTAAAGTTCACTCATCCTCTATAGAAGAGGGAGGATCCTCCGACCAGACGGGTGTCGTGTCTGGCGGTCAACTGCCCAACGAATGATGTCGGGTAATCTTATATATTTCGTTCATGCGGTAAACTCTAATTGCGCGATGCAGGATTTGTGAGACGTCAGGATTTTGTGTGACGTCAGGTCTTTGATGCGTAGTTCGCATGCGGTGATGTAGATGCCGCCACAGGAGAATTGCTTAGAATCGTAAATTTTCATATCATAAAATAATATATTCGTATTCCCCGAAAGGTTTGGCAGAGATGTGCCTATCGTATACCCACATTTCGCCAGTTATGTTTAAGTCCCAAGAAATAGGGGACGAGCCTATTGCCATCAACCGGGCACAAATCCAGACTCTGGGATGCTACTGAGAAATTAAATAACACTTAGCTGGACGCGGGAATCGAACCCTGGACCTCAACAGTAGCGCTTGCGACCACTACACGAAAGAGGCGGTCGATTTAATGAACACATTATTTCAAATCTGTTACTTTCAAAATATTGTCAGAAACAAATAGCGCTTTTACAATATTTTAGAGCTCCACTATTAGAGAGTTTATTTTGAAAACCTTTTCATCATCACCATTTCAGCCGAAAGACATCCACTGCTAGACATAGGCCTCCCCCAAGCACCGCCACTTCGACCGGTTCTGTGCTTCCCGCATCCAGCAGATTCCTGCGGCCTTCACAAGGTCATTGGTCTACCTTGTGGGAGGCCTTCCAACGCTACGTCTTCCGATACGCAGTCGCCACTCCAGAACCTTTCGGCCCCATCGGCCATCTGTTCTGCGAGCAATGTGCCCTGCTCCCTGCTCATTGCCACTTAAGTTTGGCAATTCTTCGGGCTGTCGGTTACCCTGGTTCACCCTGAAAAACCTTTTATTTTGTTTAAAATATTAAATATCAGCTAGTGTTAAACATTGTGTCAATAAAAATAAAAAAGTAAACTCTAAACACCTATTCAAAACCGGTTTCATTTTCGTTGTCATTTTTAAAAAACTTCCAGATATTCCGAGCCATTTTTAAAATACCAATGTTAATAATAGAGATCCCTTTCTTGGTTCAAAATATAAACGCTCAATTCTTTACCTACCTTACCTTTCCTTCCTCGAAGCTGTACTTCATTATGGAGTTTTGTTAGGGTTGTCGAAAACTGAACTAAGTAATTTCGTTTTCGTAAAAGATTGGCAGACAGGTCGATGTCTACGTAATGAAAAATGTTTGACGCCACTGTCTTAGTTATTTCCGACTAGGGAATGCAATCTCGTGTCAAGATTGGCAACTCGAGATGTGGCGTTCTAAGTCAGGTGTTGAGATCGGCCATTTTCTCAGCAAAATCTCGAAACCAAGATCTTTATAAGGATCTACTGTTCTATATAAGGAGTTTTTTTTAATAAAACCTGAATACTTTGAATGAAAACTACACATACTTCTAAGTATGTGTAGTTTTCATAATCGTGTCGTATTTTGTAAAAAAAATACATTTAATAAAACGAAACACAAAATCAACGTTTATTTAAATAATATCATCTGAACTACGTATACCTACATTACGCAATAAATCAGCTCACAAACATCACGTCCACTACAACATTAGGTGGCAACAAATTATCTACTATACATATTACTACTATACAAATTATCTGCTTTAGAACGAAATGATTCCGGAGTCAGTGTATGATTTTCGTCACTGGAAGGCACTTTTGAACGTCAAAATTTCTAATCGCCCCTTCCAGAAGGTAGTTTTCGTATGGAGGAAAATGGACAAGAAACTCCACCGTTACTCTTTTAAAATGTTTAACAATATTTTGTATAGGTACATTAGTTATATAATTTTATGTGAAGACGATGCACCTAGAATAAAATTACTATACCACAATAGGTAAAAACAATTAAAAATTAAGCAACGACAGATAAATTAAATATGTGATAGATACAGGTGCTCACATATTTACAAACAACGTAAAAGTAGATTTTGATTTTTAGAAAATTAGATTTTAAGCAAGATCTATTTCCATTCAGTTCATCCACCTGGCGTTGCCAGTTTCCCGATAAACCCGCCCTTTTTAATGGAAGACTTGTAATACAAGTCTTCCATTAAAAAGGGCGGGTAAATCAACGTAAGACGAAACCCTGCCTGACCTATATTTTGAAGGACAATTTCTTTGACCGAAGTTCTTTTATTCGGCTTCTACGCATGTTGTCATTTAAATTATATTTGATTGGGCTCTATTTTAAGAACATCATGAAATAAAGAGAAGAAAATGTTTTAATTGAATTTTACTGCATTTTTATTTATTTAAGACGAATCTTCATACCAATATAATGCATCTAGATATTTTGAATAGGATTGTTGAAAATTACACATGTGTCTGGAGCGAATAATTTTCAAGGGCCTGTTTCCACTTTTGACAAATCTACTAAGATTTCTGACGGTAAAATTCTGCTTGTCCTCCTGGGTGTGGCAAAAACTCAGAACACCTCTAGATATTAGAAGTAATTAGTCAAAATAAAAAGCCCTCTTCCTCTCGCCTACTTTGCTCTGCTCGACTGGGTCCATAGTGATCATATTTTTATAAACCCTACCACCAAAGTTCACATGTGGAAGCAATAAATATATTGAGTATTGAGTATAATCATCCTTTCGTGAACAACATTTTACAGTTAACAGCCTATGGCATACCAATCCTTGTTTTAATAATAATATTATTATTAAATACTAGCTGCGCCCCGCGGTTTCACCCGCATAAGTCTCGATCCCGTGAAAATATCGGGATAAAAAGCATCATATGTGTTAATCCAGGTTATGAAATATCTGTGTGTCAAATTTCATCCAAATCCGTTTAGTAGTTTTTGCGTGAAAGAGTAACAAACATACATACATACAAACTGTCAACATACAAATTGTGTTGAGTGACATACATACATACATACAAACTTTCGCGTATATAATATTAGTAGGATAATATTATTATAAGGCCTATATCCCTAAATTTACCACCCGTAGTCCCTTCTTCTTATTTTATGACACCGGCAGTAATAATATATTCCTTTACCAAAAACTTTACGAGACAGCTGTGTCACTTTCGTTCTCATTTCCCTAAACCTGTCAGCCCTAACAGTGCAGTTTAGCCCAACTATTTGCGGGAGCGGGTAGTCCCCGGGCGATTAGACGCACAATTGCACACAGCACCAGCCACTCACTTGCAAACGTAGTTACTGGCAAAAAAGGCTGCTGACCGAGTACTTCGGGCTCGAATTTACTACGTTTGCAAAAAAAAAAAAAAAAATATTGACTTAGTAGGAATAACTTATGATAAATCTACTTAGATTTCTGACGATAAAATTCTGTTTGTCCTCCTGGGTCTGGCAAAAACTGAGATAACCTTTAGATAATCAGCCTTTCGAGAACCACATTTTACAGTTGCCCATAGCTTACAAATCCTTGTTTTAATAATATTCACCCCTATTTTCCCAAATCTGCCAGCCGTAGTTCCTTCTTCTTATTTTCTGACACCGTCAGTAATAATATATTCATTTACCAAAAAAATTACGAGACAGTGTCACTTTCATTCTCATTTCCCTAAATCTGCCAGCCCTATTCCCTACAGCGCAGTTTAGCCCAACTGTTTGCGGGAGCGTGTAGTCCCCGGGCGATTAGGCGCACAATTGCACACAGCGCCAGCCAACCACTTGCATACGTAGTTACTGGCAAAGATGGCGGCTCAAGCGAGTATTTGGTGAATGGGCTTGATACTGTGTTTCAGTTCGGGTTGAATGTGTGTTAAAGAAATCTCTGTTTTTATGCCATCGTTTGGCAAACAAGCAGCGACCCACTTGGTGGTATTTATCAGTTTTTTTGTTGTTGTTTTGTTTTATATATTTTTGTTACATAGGTATTCGTTATTATTATTACTGGTGGTCACCCAGAGGTCGAAATTCGACCATAATTCATTTAAATTTAAAGTTGTACGAGTATAGTACATAGATACTAATTCCATGCTACCATGTTATGATTCTAAGGTAGCCATCTTGTGTCAAACGCATGGTATTCTGTGTAATGTTTTTTTTATTAATTAGTTTATTTCTAATGTATATTATATTAAAATATTAGCTTTCTGCACTCCTTCTCAATATAAACTTTAACTGTGCCAAATTTCATACTCCTCCGTCCGCGTAATTTTCATAAAAGGGGTACAAAGTTTTACATAATAATTATTTCCCCGTACATTTGGGTCGAGTAGTACCTATTGAAGTTTTGTATTTTTTTCGCAAATACGATTATGGTCCCATGGAGAAAGCAGCTCAGTCTGATGAAGACGAAGATCGTCGCTGCACCTAGCCTCAGGGCCTCCCACCTTACGTTTGCCGATTCGCGGCCTCCACTCAAGAACACCCCCATGCCACGTCACATCTGCCGTCAATATACAATACTCGAAATAAGAAAAAAAAAAACGACACATAGATTTGAGAAATTAAGATAACATAATTATAAGATTCAAATATTCGATTCCATTTCAGGATTATCTAAGCCTACCTAACCACCGACATAAAAAAAAAGTATAATTGGATTTTCTTGGAAGTAATTTTCCATTATAGGTCCCGTTCGAATGCTTCGAATTCCTTAAGAAACCTTAAAAGTAATTTCAATTCCGGATTTTCATCTTCAAATACTTATTAGATTAAAAGCTAACACGACCTTAGTGAGTTCATATTTGACAATGTACATCTATACATTTAGTTACAAAAGTCAATTAAATGAATGGAGTCCTCGCGGCCAAAATCTCCATAATACAATCCCTTTTGCAGACACAGATAGGCAAATTTGAATATATAGCATGTATGAGAAATGTGTGGTCATAAGTATTTAAGGTTGTGGTTATTACGATATTGGTCCCATGGAGAAAGCTGCTCAGTCTGATAGTCTGTACCACACCCTTCACTTTGGCTACACCTTTCTGATATACTTTGTATTACTGAGTCGATAAAGCAGATTTTATCGTGCAATGAGCAGACAGAAATTGCCTTTAAGGTGACGAACATATTTTAACTGTGACTATACCTATTAAACATTCATTTGTCTACCTCTCTACCCTTCCTTCATCATTACAGTACACTTCAGTCATTACAACATAGAAGATGTCATTCTCCTGAACTCACGCTTATATTCAACGCTTAGCAGCGACTACAAGCGTTAACTTAGTACAAGTCAACGTCAAATTGGCGAGAAATTCCGTTCATTCCAAAGGCATACCATGTCATGTTGAAGCTCACAGGAATTACGAATTACCGAGTAATAAGCATGTCTTAGAAACCTACCGGGAGCGAGTGAACGAATGATTTGGTTGAATGACATTAAGTACGCACACAAGGACCAAAAATAGACTTGCGTAGAATATTCAGCCTGTAATGTTCCCACTTCTGGGACACCGGCCTCCTCTCTGTGAGAGGGAGTGGGCTGTAATCCACCACGCGGGCCCAGTGCGGGTTGGTAGATGTCACATGAATTTTTGGGTTTAGGACATGCCGGTTTCCTCACGATGATTTCCTTCACCGTTTTGAGAGCGGTGGTGATGAAATTATTTACACAAAGTAAAGCGTCTGCCTGGGTAGAAACCTACGACCTATACAACTCGTAAGTCGGGTCCGTTACTACTGGGCCACCGTCAGCTCTTTCAGACTTGCGTATTGCGTATCTATTTTTAGTCCTTTGAAGCGACTTTACTGTAAGACTTTCATTCATAAGTTAGTGTGTCTTAAAAGGTGCCTAAGGGATTATTTAAGGGAACAGACAGCTGTACTGCTGGGGAGTTTGTTGCGCCGCTCCTTCCTCCCTGCTAAAGCATTAGGAAGAGTGGGGGTTTCGGGGGACTGTGTTACGTAATTTTGACGTTCAAAAAGTGCTGGTTCTCAGCCTAGTTTGAATAAATGACTTTTGTTTTTGATTTTTAGGATGAGGCTTTGTTCATTCAAAATATGGATAATAAATTATAAATAACATAAATTCAAACGTTTATTTTCCACCACATACATGTTCATTAACAATCAGTACAATTCATAAATGTGTATACTAAAATACATAGATATTGTGGAGCCTGGAGCCTGTACTAGGAATACCTGTGTTACAGGTCTCCAAGCCTTAAAACTAACCGGACAACTCACAGTATACAAACATAATAGATGATAATGTTGGGAAGAAAGATAAAAACAAATAATTAATTAGACAGCAAAGTAGGTGTGTTGATGTGGGTGTGTAAGTAGTGAGTGTGATACTCCAAACTGGTCTTCTATTGTCGTCTGTGTAGGACATATCGAGCTGCTCTTTATGAAATGACTTTTAAGGAGAGGCTCTTAAAAGTCATTTCATAAAGAGCGGCTTCTTAATCGTGACATTAAAGCATACATTTTTTGGAATTAGACCTAGATTAATAAGAAAATGCTACTTTAACTAATTCGAAAAGCGTGAGAATAGACGCCTAAGTTTGTGACAATATTTCCATCAACTCAACGTCAGTTTGATAATTAAAATCATGTGACATGTGAGTTCATGTCAGTGTTGTGATGGCTCGTGGCTAAATGATAACAGCTGCAGGAATCGATCTAAGGTTAAGCTACGCTTGCCGCGGTTGTTTCGTGGCCATCCATTAGATATCGAGACCCCTCCGTCCCTCGGAAAACACGTTAAGCCGTTGGTCCCGGTTGTCATTCGTAGATCTTTGACAGTCGTTACGGGTAGTTAGAAGTTCAAAAGTCTGACAAAGTCATACCAAGGGGTATCGTACGTGTTATTTAGTAACCAGATTGTGGAGTTCAGATAGACAGTCGCTCCATGTAAAATACTGGTATTCAGCTGCATCCGATTAGACTGCAAGCCAACCCCAACATAGTTGGGGTTTAGTTTTTCGAAAGTTGATCATAAAAAAACTGTAGTTAAAACAGGCCATTAAAAGGCATTTTCAATAAGGGACGAAATACTAATAGTGCCCCTTTCACAAGCTGATACGTTAATGGAGTTCAAAACCATTTTAAACTGACTTCAAAAGGTTCTCGACTCGATATTAGCGGAAGTCAACTTAGATGAAATTTGGTCCTTTCTGCAGCCTTTTAAAGCAAGTGCGCTTTTCGTAAATTGAATTTTGTGTAAGCAACTTCTTTTCTGGTGGAGGTTTTGTCAATAAAGTGACTGATTTCAATCATTATCAGCCAGGTCAGCCTCGACCCGCTCCTGCTTCGCACGGTTTCTTAGTTTTATGTAACTTTAATAATAACGTATTAAACACATAAACCTTTCGGAATAAATTCTCTAAACGATGGTGAAAACCTCATCTAAATCTGATGCGTGGTTTAGAAGAACAACGTGGACATATAGACAAACACGAAAAGCGACTTTGATTTATAATAATGTAGGTAAAGGTGCGTGCAAAATATATTACCTTAATACCCCATAAACTGTAGACAGTAAGATATATAAGGCCGCCAGTGACAGTCACAATATCTGTCGTATTTAGTTGATACTGTATTACAGCAGGGAATAGGGATGATGCATGGGTAAAAAAAAATAAACTAATTAGTCCGTCAGTCAGATAATAAAAAAATATTAGACATGTATTTTTTGCTTTATCATATTAATAAAAAGTTACTTAGATAAAACGCATTTTAAGTTGGGGAGTGGGGATCGCTACGTCACTAGTACGTATAAAATCTACATACTCGTGACGTCATGGCACATTTTACCTCAATGTATCGCCGTAATCTTTAGATTACGTAAAAAAATAAAAAATACGTGTCCAATATTTTTTTATAATCTCAAAGAGGGACAAAAAAATATTTTTTAGTCATCGTCCCTATTCAGATGATTCGTTGGTTAAAAAAGAATGTGTCCCTGAAAATTATTTTATGATACAAAAGTATTCTCTGACTCTTATCATTATTAACATACTGATATTTAAATTATGCTGTCACACCGAACCCAAGACACGCATCTCTGACTTTTCGGATTCATGTGTGGATTGTATAATTATCACCTTGCTTCAAAAACGGTGAATGAAAATATCTTGAGGAAACCGGCATGCCTGGGAGATATTTTCTCGACGGCATGTGAAGCCAAGTCAGAGGCCCATGGGTGGCATCTAAAATCTGACACCAGCTTAGTCAATAACCACACGAAAAAGAAAGAAGATGAAATAATGAAAAACGTTTAAACAAATCAAAAGCAAAAGTAAAAGCGAAGCAAAAGCAGAATCATAGCAGGTGGAATTCTGTAGTTTCTGCCTACCCCTATGGCGTGATTATATATATATGTATGTGTATTTATACAAATTGCGAATGACTAACTGCTCTCAAAACGGTGAAGGAAAACATCGTGAGGAAACCGGCATCTCCTAGAACCAAAAATTCGAAGACATGTGACATCTATCAACCCGCACTGAGCCCGCGTGGTGGCCCACTCCCTCTCACCGAGAGGAGACCGTGTCCCAGCAGTGGGAATATTATAAGCTGAATAAGCTAACTGTTGAGGAGTACATACTCTTAATTAGTACTCTATGGTTGTGTTGCCTAGCAATACTTACTGAATGATGAATGTCGATCGTATTATTCTGGTTTTTTATACATGAATATACTTTTGTCGTTTCTCTTATTATCTGTTTTTCTATATCCTCCATCTAACTTTAACACTAACAAATTACAAAACAGAGGTAATTTATTAACCGACTTAAAAAGAACCGGCCAAGTGCGTGTCGGATCATGCACAATGAAAGGTTCCGTTTTTAAGATGAATTTATCCCTAAAATAAACTTAACTTTGTAACTGAAAAACATAATCTCCCATACATCGATATATGCCACGGTCAATTCTACAACTGTAAAAATAAGTTTAAAATCGCATAAAAATAAAAAAATGTGATAAAACTAAAAAATTACAATTTACAAACTTTTTCTTTTACTTGTGCTGTGAGACCTTGCTTCCTGCCAAATTTCATGTTTCTAGGTCAACGGCAAGTACCCTGTAGGTTTTGATTTATTTACGGGTATCAAAATGTGTCGCTTATACGCCACATTTTTTATTGCGTTGACTTAGAAGCTTGATTTTTTAGAGCTGTAAGGAACCACGGACCTACGTATTTGATATCAATTTCAACTTTATACCTCCATGCGTTCCTGAGCAAAAGGGTCTTGACAGATTAAGTGATCCTATAAGGGTTCCGTTTTTTCCTTTTGAGGCACGGAACCCTAAAAAAGGAGGTTATTAATGATTAAGATTGTAAATATCCTTTAGCTTTATCACTTTGTAAATGTCGGGGCATCACATACACGCGTGATTCACTGAGGGGAAGGCGCGGTGTCTCGAGGTACCAAACCCGGTACCAACGGCTGCAGAAAGAAAGAGACCAAAGACAATACGTTTATTTGCGGCAAACATGACGCAAAGAAAGAAAAAAAACATGAAGATAACAATTTGGGAGAATATATGCGTCACATCCACGCAAAACGGCCATCGCTCAGCATAATGCTGCGACCCTACGTGAGACAGAGTGCACCACTCCACTCACCTCACATTCGCGCTCCACTACAGGCATTCCTTTGTACTGTTTTATACTTGTTCATTGTGATTTATGGTATTACACCTATTTTAATACAGTCTTTATAAAGTCCGGTTGAGCCCATTCAGTACAAATCTGGGGGATTTCATGAATTTTTCAGTTTCCATTTTCTATGCACGTTCGCTGTGGATTTTACAGAAAGCCTCCGTGATTGACAACGGACAGGCGGATTGCGAGGTTCATTGTCAACTTTATATGGAACTAGCTTTTGTCCAAGGCTTCATCTGCGTGGTGGACGGAAATTATCTCACGGGAACGCAATACCGCGATAAAAGCATCCAATGTCCCCTACCCCTATACCCTGGTCATGGTTTACCTGTGTGTTAAATATAATCGAAGTGTCTGAATTGCTAGTGTGATTAATTAGATCGTAAATTATAATTTGATCAGAACTGCAAACGGTTTTTCTATTGCGCAATAGCCAACACTACCCACAGTAGTTAAAATATGGCTGACAATAACGACAAAGACGTACCTTTCTCCGTCATTTAATATACAACGTGTAACGTTAAATGCGCAAAACCTGAAAATAGTTTGATCAGAATAACGAGCAGAATCAATTGAACCACTTTTTAATATAGGTCACATTTTTCAAAAAATCTTCATTAAAAACGTTGCCGTGTCTATTCATTAATAGGTCAAGCCATCACATGCGCAAACCCGCTAAAACCGCCCGGTGACGACCCCTCCCTCGAGTAGAGCGTCGTCGCAGATGCAAGAAACGATCACGAATTGCCAGTAAAACTAAAACAGCACATAAAACCTTTACAAATCAAAAAAAAAAAAAAACTCCCCGTAATTCTCGTAGGTCAATTTAATTAAAAATCTGTTGGGTATCTGAGGTTTTGCGCATTTAACGTTACACGTTGTACTTGTATATAACCGTTCCGGAATAAATATTCTAAATGTTAGCATATAAGGAAGGATAGGATTCTAGATGAAAACCGCATCAAGATCCATTGTTTAGTTTAGAAAATATAAGTCACATAGATGGACACGATAAGCGACTTTGTTTTATAGATATAGCCTTGTGAAGGCCGCAGGATGCGGGATGCGGGAAACACAGAACCGGTCGAAGTGGCGGCGCTTTCGGTAGGCCTATATTCAGCAGTGGACGTCTTTCGGTTGAAATGATGCAATAGATTTAGATGTAGATATCTATGACTAATTATTTACTAAGGTTTTTTATTTTGTTTCAGATAAAACCCCACTGCATTGTCGAAACTGAGTATTGAAAAAATAAAGGTAAGGAATTATATCTTTTTTTTTGGAAGGTCGTGAATTATACAATATACTTAGAAAGAACACAAACAGCATTATTAATTGGAAAATGTTACTACTCGATTAACGATTTTCTAAATGACAATGATTTAGATTTCTCCTAATGTTTTCTAATTTAAGATAATTTTAATAATTTTATGCAATTTAAAACCATACCAACTTATTTAATTGTACCCGTTTAGAACTGTAATTCGTAATTTTGTATTTTTGACCATTGATCACCTACTCGTTTACTTTATTCATTATGGAGGAAATAGCGTGCTTGTGAGTCTTGACATCGCGAATAGTTAATTAATTAATTCAGTCTGCTTCGCGAATAAACAGAACAGAGCGACGTAATGCTTCTGGCACTTTCAGCTTTAGTTTTCCACACACAAAACAATTTGCACTCATTGTAAACTTTACACCTATTTAAATAAAATGGGATTGATAAACTACAACACCGTTTGAACGATCACCATGAAAGATTATGTAAGTAGCTACATGGTGTATGTGTATTTTTTTTGTTTTTTTTCCCTTGCTGATCTTGCCATCAGTTTACAAAAAGAAGACAAAAAGTGAGCAGAGGGCTTAAAACGACCGCTTTGGCAGAATCATAATATGACAATATTAAGAATCACAAAAACTGTTACAAACTGACAATTCATAATATTAGGTATCTGCGTTCAATTCATATTACGCAATTCATCTGTTTGACAGTTTTTTTATTAAAATGAAATAACATTTAAACTATAGTAATAAAATAAAAAAAACTCATTTGATTAATAAAAACTGTAAAGAAAATTATCCGGTAAAATTACGGTCTTCATTTATGATTCTGATATTAATTTAATTGAATATGATTCAGCTAAAATATGTGTCACCATACAGGAATTGCTGGGAATTCAGAAAATAAATTGATTTTAGAGGAATTGCTAAATGTGGCCGTTTTAGGCCCCCAGATGAATTGTAGGATAATCTGGCTGGGGAGGGTTACTCCTCATCCGGAGCAACTTTCTTATTAGTCAAGCAGCTCTCTACAAGTTATCTAATTATAGAATGTTGCATATTTTGAGTCTGCTGACACAATCTGATATTATGAGTTGAGCGGCCAATTGGTTGGGGTGTCTCTCCAGTCTGGACTTGTATTTTTGCGAACAGAACTAATTTCTTCCTTGACTGTTTTCATGTTCAGGTGTTCGTGAACTTCAGCGTTCCTGATCAACCATGGTGCATTTGATATTTCTTTGAAGATGATGTTCTGAGTTCTCTGTATCATGTTTATACTGGAGTTACACGCTGAGCCGCACAGTTGAATGCCGTTAGTTAGTCCAGTATTTTTCTAGCGAAGGTTTTTATACTTTTTTTTTTCGACCAAGACGCGGACAGAGCCGCAGACAAATGCCAGTAGATTTTATTTTAGTCGTAGGCAGCTCTTTATGAAGGAGCTTATTCGGGGAAGTTCTAATTTCTGTCGTCAAGCACCGGTTTGAAGGATATGAGGTTTAATTATAGTTATATGAGACACTTAGCTGTGTCTCTGGGAAATTATGAAATGGAATGATTTTATTTTCTGTAGTAAAACATTTCATTTTATTTCATCATTTTCAGTGGGGAGTAAGGCATTTCATCTGCGCTTCCTCTAGAAGAAATAGGCTAGGTACATCCTATTATTGAGATTCATTCATTGAGCAAACGGAGGACAAAATAAACCATATTTACATCACAGTTACTACAAAAAAACTTCCTCATTCTGACAAACTAATTAAATAATAATTTACGAACTTCTGATATGAAAAAAAAAACAGAGTTTTACACAGTACCTACTTTATTATGGCAATTAGAACAAACCCCATAATCGATAATGTAAAGCCACTCCGAATTGGTTATCCAACTGGCACCAGACACCTGGTTCTTCCTCCATCCTTAATGCGGATAAAATATGCTAATTCCACAGATAATATATCGACTCCTTCACGATTCATTGAGCACCTGGTTTTGTGGATACTCATAACAATAAAATAAGTGTAAGCGTTTTGGGGGACTGTCTTATGTAATTTTGACGTTCGAAAAGTGCTGATTCACAGCCTAGTTTGAATAAATGCCTTTTGAATTTAGTTTTTTTTTTAAGGTATTTTGGGGCAATTTTCTGAGAGTTTTCTTTGTTATTCAGGTAATTTGGAGTAAGTGTGACTTAGCATTGAGTTCCGTTACTATTATTTATTTATTTAACCATTTACACACATATGTAAACCGACAAGAAGAAAATACAGAAAAATACGTACAAAGGTGATGGTTATTTCTAAAGAAATCTTTTCCAGCATACCTGCGATAGGAGAGTAGATATAGAGATGTATATGTTACCGGCCAAACCCGATTTTGGGATGAACTAGTTGAATGTGTGATGTTTGTCAACAAAAGAAGACAAAAAAGAAAAGAGGGCTGGTTTCAAAGCCAATTCTTCATTTGGAAATGAATAGCAGATGCCAGGTCGATTTGATTGATTTCCAAACACAACCAGACGGAAATTTTAATTCTTTCTGGTTGTGTTTGGAGATCAATCAAATCGACCTGGCATCTGCTATTCATTCAGTTCAGACTATGACGTACCAGTTTATCCTAAAGCATGTAAATTCTAACTAGGATAAACCGATTCGACCTAGGCTAAACTGGTTTATCCTATCGGTAACAGGATGAACGAGTTTAGCCTAGGCGATACTGGTTTGTCCTATCGCGTGTAGGGAGAACTGGTTTGGCCTAGGCGAAACTCGTTCATCCGAAAATCGGGTTTGGCCGGTAACATATACACCGTGTGTAAGACTATAGAGAAAAAACCACTTCATAAAATAAAGCAAATATTATGAGAATATATTTTCATATTCGGAATAGGATATTCGGAAAAATACGAGCGGGCAATGTGCCCATGAGTGACATTGTATACATACATAAATACTTCTGAAATAAATATCACTAAGATATTATGAAATAGACCGTATGTAATAAAAAAGGAGTTCGTGGCTATGTAATAACAGCCGCACGGATCGATCCATCAGGTTAAGCTACGCTTGCCGGGGTGGTCCGTGGATGGGTGACCATCTTTACATATCGAGACTCCTGCGTGCCTCGGAAAGCACGTTGAGCCGTTGGTCCCGAGTTTCATTCGTGGATCCTTGACAGTCTTTACGGATCGTCGGAAGCCCGAAAGTCTGACAACCAGTCTTACCAAGGGCGATACCCCTTTATTACCCAGTAACTGGTTTGTGGAGGTCAGATAAGCAGTCACTCCATGTAAAATACTGGTATTCAGCTGCATCCGGTTAGACTGGAAGCCGACCCAATATAGTTGGGAAAAGGCTAGGTTATATTGAATGTAGGTAATGGAGGAATAAAAAATAATAAAAGCGTGTTAAAAATAAATACATACTCAACTATGACGAAGTGGAAAGATAGTGTTCTTTCAGTCTTCTTTTAAATACTGCTACAGTTTGGCAGTCCCTAAAGTTAGGTGGAAGTGAATTCCACAACCGCATCGCGTGCATAGTGGAGGAGTAGGAGTATTATCAGTGGTTTTAAAAGTGTAAACGTTTCTGAAAAAGTTTAATAATATTTTTATATTTTTTAAGTTAAAAAAAAAAAATATACAACCGACTTTTGATTAAACTGTCAGTTTAATTTAACATAGTTAATTGACTCAGGCGTGACTTTGCGGAAATCCATTATAAAATACAACATACATTATAGTCATTGCTCTTGACGCTTGTGACGACACGTCGGGTCCGGGTACGCCATAAGTCAATCGTCATCCTAAGAATGCCTCGTTGAGAGGTAAATAAAAAAAAATAAAAAAAAAAATAAAAAAAAAATATCTTTATTTCAGACCTAAGCAGTCCATACGTAGTTAGTGGTTAGTAACAAACTGTGCTTACATGCTATGTTATTATTGTTAGTACTTAATTCTATTTAACATAAACCTATACCTAATTCTACCCAGTGCCTTTGGATGGGGCAGTCCACTCTGCTAACAATCATTTTCAGGATGCCGTTCCGAGTGCTACGCAAACGTTGCAGTAGGGTAGCCGCTTTCTTACGCATGATGGCGTGAAAGCCATCCGTACGTGCTTCAGCAAACATTCCCGACGCACTGCAACGTCGCGGCAACCGCAACAGCATCCTGAAGGCATTGTTGTATTGCACGCGCAGGACGTTGTAGGCTCGGCTCGTATATGACACCCATAGGCCGCTCGTGTAGAAGGACTGACAGAACGCTTTAAATAAACTGACTTTGACGTCTGCCGTGCAGCGAGCAAACCTACGGGCGAGCATATTGCTCCTCACCGCCAACGCCCTGCGCTCGCGTTCTATGTCCCCATCATCACGTAGGTCACTGGTGACAACATGACCCAAGTATTTAAATTGAGTTACCACATTCAGTTCAACACCGTTGAGATATACTGGAGGTACACGACGGGGCTGTTGTTTAGGTGCCGTAAACACTAACACCTCACTTTTTTTTGAATTGTATTTAAGGCCGTGCACCTCCGCATACGTCTCGCAGATCGTGAGAAGCTTCCTCAGTCCACTCATCGAGGGACTGAGCAACACCATGTCGTCCGCGTAACTTATGTTATTGACACATACACCGTCTATATGACAGCCGACATGTGTGCTGCTCAGTCGCTCGATGAGCTCATTTACATATAAATTAAATAACAGGGGGGAGCTTAACCCCCCCTGCCTTACACCGCATTCCATTCGATACTCATCCGACAGAGTACCGACCCATCTCACCCGATTTGTCTGGTGAGCATACCAGTACCGGAGAAGCGCTGTGTACTCCACCGGCACACCCGTGCCCCTCAACTTGTCCCATAGCACATCATAGGAGACAAGGTCGAAAGCTTTCGACAGGTCAAGGAAACACGCGTATACCGGCGTCCTCCTCATGGTGTAGTACTTGACGGTGTGCTTCAGGCCGAGAATAGCACTCTCGGTGGACACGCCCGCCTTGAATCCAAACTGGGCGTCGTGCACTTTAACATGTTCTGAGAGGCAGCCCTTCATCAGACCGTCAAGCACCTTAGCCATGGTGGTAGCTAGTGAGATGGGTCGATAGTTGTTCATATCGGATGTGTCACCAATTTTGTTTTTAACTATAGGGACCACAATCGTCCGCATAAGTGGTTCCGGTAAATAGGAATGACCAAGGCACAAAGTGAAAAACAGTGACAAAACTCTAGGCAGATGGACTCCCGCATGTTTAAAATGTTCGACACTGAGACCATCGTGACCCGGCGACTTCCCACGCTGCATCCTCGAAATAATTGAAGCCACACTCTTGGCAGGTATTTTCGCGTTCCGCTCAGTCTCAATGGTCTCAGCTCCGCTTACTCCACGAGGCGCCGAGGCCAAGAGTGACCGCACAGAAAAGTGGTCCCTAAAACCATCCGCAATATTCTTACGGTCAGTAAACCCACGGACGCTCACCGGGAGACCCGGTCTCACATTCATGTTATTCGTGTTCTTCCAAAAATGCCGAAAGTCCCTGTTCGCGTGGTTGAAAGCAAGGAGATTCATTTTAAGCTGGTCCTGCCTGTTCTGACACCACTTGAGTTTAGCCTTAAAATGTCTCCTTGCCTCCGCCATATCATGAAAAATAGGACCATTGGCTGGGCGACCAGCCATTGTCCACACCTGGAATCTAAGCCGGGCCTCGCGGTGAGCGCCTGCGACATGTTTGTTCCACCCCGTAACATAGCCACCCTTCCTTCGACACTTTATCCTATAAGTCTGTACGGCTGCCCGTTCCAGTATATTCACAATATCATAGTACATTTTGTCAAGAGCTGAACAATGTTCTTTGCGTCTACAAAACTTATCACAACAATCACTCAGCTCCCGAGGAATATCAATAAGTCTCAGCTTAGAGTGACAGAGGTCGTGGTACTCGCTTATCTGCTCAGATGTCCTCTCACCCCACACAGCACGATTAACATGATTATTAATTGGTACAATTTTACAATTAATTTTTAACAATTCACATTCAATCACAATCGGGAAATGGTCGGACCAATACATGTCATACAGTACTGTGACACTAGTGACTGATTGCTGGGCAGATTTAGTGACGATGCAGTGGTCCAACCATCTGTTACAGCCATGTGATTCACTTGTGAAAGTGTAGGTATCACTGTCACACATCTCCATATCAACACAGACCCAGCTTTGATCTGAACAAAATTTTATCATTTCGTTATAAAACAACTCATTCGGATGTGCATTATAGTCTCCTATGATGTAAAAAGCCTCAATTCCTTTATTTTCCTCTACTTCTATAACTGAGCGAATAGCACTAAGACAGGCTGTAAACTCAGGAAGATTTTCACTCGAGTTTGTTGGCATGTACACACTAAACACGACTACAGATCTAGTACTTACGGTTATTCTGACCGCGCACACTCGCACATTATTGCACGCAATCGGCAACACTGACTCAAACGCACTTTTACGCCACAGTAACGCGACGCCACCGTATGGCCTGCCGCTCAAAAGCCCCGCCGATGTATCTACAGCCGACGTCCCGGTGCACCCGAAGCTGTCATCAACCGTGCTGAGCAACGGCAGATCGTGTGGCAGCAACCATGTCTCTTGAAGGGCTATCACATCCGCCGACCGACATAACGCTCTTATGCCTTCCATAGACCTCTTGAATGATTTGCAATTAAAGCTTACTATCTTACTAAGGCTGTCCATTTTTGGTATCTATATTTTCATGTACATCCTTGTTTACTCGCCTCATAGGAAAGTGCACAAAACGCCTAAACGATACTCCAGATGGCCACAACTTACCATCTAAAAATGTATCAATTTTATACTTTGTTACAAAAAGTTTGTAAGCATTATAGTCTCTTGCCTGTTTCATTTTAATTTTAATTAGTGTAACTCGCTCTCGAGTTTTTTCATACACGTAGTCTACAATAGCCTGCTCTGACACCGCCTTATGCACATTTGATATAAATATTGGTACTTTCGTGTCCGCCGCTCTAAATTGTACACTTTTCTCCTCATTATTAACAGCCGCACTTCCTCTCTGACTAATAAACCGATTTTTATGTCTCCGCTTCTGTACAACGGTCCACTCTTCCATATTATTTAATATTGGTCGTTCAACGTTCTTCTGAATAACCTCAGAAAACGAGGGACGCTTCTCATTTGAAACATTCATTTGTTTACATTAATTAGCTACGTCGCGATCGTGATGGTATAATATTCCCGGTGCGCTGGTACGCGACGTTTTATCAGCTGTTGACAGTATGTAACCATCTGTCTCACTCACACCCGCCGTAGGTTCGCTCACTGGGGCCGGCGACGACGCAGGCGGCGGCGGCGGTTGCACGGGGGAAAGAGATGGGTAGCTCGCACTGCGATCGACCGCTGATTCATCACCGCATAATGTAGGTAATGCCATCGGCCCGCTGTCGAAGTTTTTAAATCTACCTTCTCTTCTCATCGTGTTTACATTTCTCTCCTGATTTACAAAAGATGATGTCTTATAATGTTCGTGAATCCGATCATTTAATTCACTTTTGGTAACATACTGGCAATGAAAATCTTGTATGTTCTTTTCAAGTAGAACTATCCTTTTGAGTAAAACTGTAACGTCAACATGATCGAACGTTACGGGCGGTAGTTTTTCCAATCTTCTGGCCACAAAAATCGGAATCTCTTCTGGATCTGTCTCCTTAATCAAGCTAATGATGTCGTCCAAGTCTCGTAATGTTCTTCCTGTCCGCTTTCGCGTCGTCGGCCGCTGGCTCAACGATTCAAAAAGTAACGACTTCGCAGATTTAATGTCCTCCGCACTAAAAGCACTCTCACATATTTGAACTAGACTTTGCTCATCCATTACATCCTGTTTATTTTGGATAAACGCTAACACCTCACATATCACAATGTTACAACTCACACATTTAAGCCGTTATTCATTTTTGCAACCGAGATGCACGATCTAGCTTGCGCACGCGTTCACGGTCGAGAACGGACTTAAAAAAACAAACTAAAACACGTGTCGATTTCTTACAGGGTTCTTTATGACTCTTTAAGAACAGTTAAGCGGATTAGGTTACTAAATATACGTCGTCTATTGCAGTTTAATTTATTCAATGACCTATTTACTGATATATGGAAGTCGCAAATATAAAAAGCTTATCGGAGCAGGATAGCCTTTACCAGAAGTGGTCATCGTATTAATGGTTCAGTAGCTTCAATATCATCAGCATTGTGCCGAAATATAGCAGTTCGTCGTGAACGTGGTACGATATCATGTCTGTCATTAGAAGACAGCCGCCACGAAGCCATCGATGCGACGCTTTGCTAGGATGACTGTCACCAGTCAGAGTCACTCTTATCCGACTTTTTCGGTGATTCCAGTAACTCAGTAACAAAACAACTTTTAGCTTCCATCACAAAATTGTTTATTTTTGTTTCCCTCCGCACGTTTTCTCCACACATTGACATTGGCAGAATTGTCGACATCGGCACCATTGCCATATGGAAAAATAGATAGATAACATTAGACGGAGCGCCACTTGCTGCGCCGTCAAGCTTATGATGCTGCAGCCGCAACTACGTCTATCGTGATGAAGCTTCGCACATTGATACGATACACGCAGATGTGATCAACCATTATCGGTTATCGGCGCAGTAGCGCGGGCTGCGTAGCATTTATCTCTCGGGTGGCGATACATAATAAACGTGGCGAAGCCACTAATGCGAGCAAAACATACGAAGCTTCACTACGCAATGCTTTGTCACGATAGACGCAGATGCGGTCGTGGCATTAGACTCAAATAAATTTATATTAAACGTTGGAGCCTTTAACCTGCATGGTTTTAGCATAAAACCTTTATGAATAGTTTATAACTTGATAGCATAAGTTGACAAACGGTAATTTGTTTAGAATTGAAAAATTAATATAGAGTCAGCTTAGCGAGATAAAATAAGGACCAGATGTACTACGGAACCACAAAACTCACAGAGCCTTACAAATTTCTTTATTCAATATAATCTATCCTTTCAAAATTATTGGTCCTAGTGCCGTTTATTTTAGAAAAAGGAATATTATCATAATTAAGTTATTGGTCCTACCTGTCTTCCATTTGTAGGGAGGGACATTTTCTCACAAATCAGGTCAATATTTTTGCTTATTGTATTTTTGTACAATCACCTTGTCTAAATCTTGCTCACCTGACTTTTTCTTTGTCTTTGTCAAAACACTGGAAATTCTTGTGTAATAATATGTTTTAGGTGGGTACATTTTTCGTGCACGCACTGTGATACCTGCGGATACCTAATATTTAGTTTTAGATGTCCAAAAAATGCGTCATCAGCTACAACGGTTACAACATCAAATTAAGTGTTATAATTTCAATTCATTATTAATATTCTAGTTCGCTAGTTTTCATATTTCCATACAGTACCTAATATTGCCAAATTAATTAAAACAGCGAAATATTTGACATCTATTTGCGACGTTGCCCATTTTCAAAATGCACGCTCTTAACATCGCATCGTGTAATAGGTGTGGCAGAGTTCTAAGTACGATCATTGTTTTTTCACAGGCTGACTGTACCTATCAATCTATCCAAGCTGCCGTATTCTAAAATATGATCATTTTGTTCAAAGGCGACCGTACTACAGTGGATAACGAAATTAATGTATTGGCAGGCATGGCGCGTGATATAAAGGGATTTCCTTGAGAATCTGACGCCATTTTCCGAATAGAATAATTTATGAATTGGAAGATATTAATAATGATTTGTGACTGGAGTTATTTTCGCAGGCTTCCGCTTAGTAATAGCCTCATTGCTTTCTATTCTGAAAAAATTGTGTGTTCCATGAAAAGTTACAAGATGTAATCCGTAGTTTTTGCTTTTGTGTTGGATTTTTAACTGACTTCCAAAATGGAGGAGGTTATATGTTCATCGCGTATGTGTTTTTTTAAATTATTTTTTTATGTATGTCCACCGATATCTCCGTCATTTGTGGACCGATTTTGAAAATATTTTTTTTGTCCGAAAGGGTATGTTCGAATTGGTCCCATATAAATTTTATTAACTTTGCTTGGATAGTTTTTGACTAAGCTTCAATAATACGTATTTTTCCCACTTAGTATATGTGGAAGATATGATGATAACTTCCTGTCACTGTTATTTACATAGTATACGTATTCGAATTTGTGTGGGGTAGGTACCACAACAAAAAAGTTTTTTGTTTATAAAGCCGCGTCCCCACTAGGGCCGCGCGGCCCGTGAGGCCAAGCCGCGCGGCCGAGCCTCGTGAGTATGTACGTTTAAGCCGCGTCCCCACTAAGGCCGCGCGGCTCCGTGAGGCCGAGCCGCGCGGCCGAGCCTCATGAATGTGGACGTGAGCGAGGCCTGAGCCGCGCGGCCTAACAGGGCCGCGCGGCCGGCCTCGCGCAACCCGACGGATGTCGGTCTACTTCAAAGAAAGCCGCGCGGCCTGTCAGTGTGCTTGTGACCACCACAGTGTTGCCAACTACACCGTAATTACGGTAAAATCACCGTATTCAGCATTGAATCACCGTCTACCGTAATAATGTAATTACGGTGTCAGAAAACACCGTAATAGGGCAGATGGAATATTGAGCGTATTTTTTTGCCATAACATGGCAACATTCTAAATAGCACTCGACTAGGGGAAATTCCCCAACCATAGATTCGAAGGAAATTCCCCAACCATAGATTTGAACCATAGGTTTGAAGCAATTTAAACGTACAAATTAAAGAGTTGCCTAATTGACAAACTTCTTAACCCTTTTTAGGGTTCCGTAGCCAAATGGCAAAAAACGGAACCCTTATGGATTCGTCATGTCTGTCTGTCTGTCCGTCCGTATGTCACAGCCACTTTTTTTCCGAAACTATAAGAACTATACTGTTGAAACTTAGTAAGTAGATGTATTCTGTGAACCGCATTAAGATTTTCACACAAAAATAGAAAAAAAAGTTAAAAAATTTGGGGGTTCCTCATACTTAGAACTGAAACTCAAATATATTTTTTCATCAAACCCATACGTGTGGGGTATCTATGGATAGGTTTTCAAAAATGATATTGAGGTTTCTAATATTTTTTTTTTCTAAACTGAATAGTTTGCGCGAGAGACACTTCCTAAGTGGTAAAATGTGTGTGTCTCCCCCTGTAACTTCTCTCAATCCTCCATTGCATCTACGAGTATACTCAAGACTTAGTTGATCTACATCATCTAATAGGTATTAAATCTTGTATCACATTACTAGCACTGTAAGTTTTTCTGCTGGTTAAACTTGGTCGCACCCAAAGCTAAAAACCTGAAGCTAAAAGCACGTCCTCTTCTTCGTACATCTCAAAAGAAACTGCCAGTAATATCTCTATATAGTCTGTGGCATCTGCGCTGCGTGGAAAAAAATCACAAAAGCCTCGCGAGGCCGAGTCGCGCGGCCCAAAAAGCCACGCGGCTCGTAGCGGGGACGCTGCTACGAGGCTCGGCCGCGCGGCTTGGCCTCACGGGCCGCGCGGCCCTAGTGGGGAAGCGGCTTAAGGCGAAAGTTAAAATCATCAATACAATACAACTTTCTAAGTTCAAATTGCCCGATTGAATGACTATTTCATGAAATCATGACAATGAGGTCAATTCTAACTAAGAGAGTTTGTATTAATGATTTTAATGATAATCCTAACTAATATTATAAATGTGAAAATGAGTTTGTTTGTTACGGGCTCATACTAAAACGGCTGAACGGATTTGGATCAAATTTAACACATGGGTAGACCATGACCTGGATTACGATATATGATACTTTTTATCCTGATACTCCCACGGGATCGAGACTTATGCGGGTGAAACCGCAGGGCGCAGCTAGTAATTCTATAAATACATATTTGATATTAGTAGGTACTTATAATTTTTTATTACTATGCAACCTGACACTGAACTACAAATTGCTAAAACATAAGAAATTTTGAATTTTACGGGCTATATTGTGGCGGCATCTACAATCGCCACATGCGAACTACGCACCATAGACCTGACGTCACACAACATCCTGACGTCACGCAAATCCTGCATCGCGCAATTAGAGTTTACCGCGCTATGGACATATATACAATCTGCCAACTTCAACCTCTGGGCAGTTGCCCGCCAGACACGACACCCGTCTGGTCGGAGGATCCTCCCTTTTCTATGGTGGAGGAGTGAACTTTACACCCTGTTCCTCATACCCCTAAAATACTCATGTCATCTTTGAACACTTTTCTGTTTCTCATAGTTTTGTTTTCATTGCATCGTTTTCAAAACTATTGACTACCTCGTTGGTCTAGTGGTCGCAAGCGCTACTGCTGAGCATGAGGTCCTAGGTTCGATTCCCGGGTCGGGCAAAGTGTTATTCGGTTTTTCTATCTGGAATTTCTCAGTAGCAGCCCGGAGTCTGGATTTTCATTTCAGCCAAAAGACGTCTACCGCTGAACATAGGCCTTCCCCCAAGAACCGCCACTTCGACCTATTCTGTGCTCCCCGCATCCAGCGGATTCCTGCGGCCTTCACAAAGTTGTCGGTCCATCTTGTGGGAGGCCTTCCAACGCTTCGTCTTCCGGTACGCGGTCGCCACTCCAGAACCTGTCAGCCCCATCGGCCAACTGTTCTACGAGCAATGTGCCCTGCCCATTGCCACTTAAGTTTGGCAATTCTTCGGGCTATGTCGGTTACCTTGGTTCTCCTACGGATCTCTTCATTTCTAATTCGATCTTAGGGAAACTCCAAGCATAGCCCTCTCCATTGCCCTTTGGGTGAGTTTTAGCCTTCTGATAAGGCCCATTGTCTTTTAGCTATACCTACTTAACTCATGTTCCTGGCTCACCACTCCATCTATTTTCATCCCGTTTGTTACTCGATCCGCTAAGAACGCAATACATGATTGTGAGGTTACTCAAACGAGTACTTTAGCTATGAGATCCTTTTCCTTGAAAGATATAATAAATGTATAAATGTACAAGGCAAGGAACAGTGACACTAGTTGAAGGTATTTTTGACAGTAAGACCTATATACTTAAAATATATTTAGGTACTTTAACACTGAAGGAACACGGGCGGGTTTTAGTCAGTAAGAGTCTGCCACGCCCTCCCGGTCCGCCCAGAGCGAGAAAAATTATTTGATAAATTTCCCACCCAAAAAAAAAAATACATCTTTTAAACCGCATCGTTCCCTTATCGCATCATTCCTCGGTAGCTATTTGAGGTTAGGAAAGTTGGTCCAACTCCAGATAGGATTCGAATACTAACATTAGATTTCGTTTTTCTTTACTAATACTCTATGGATCTCTGTGGTCTGATAATAAAGGTTTTAATAATTAAAATAATTGTCTTCATAATTTTCTTTACCACCCAAAGGTAAGAGCGCTAGTGGTTCAGTGGTAACGGTCGCGACTTACGAGTCGTGGGTTCGAACCAAGACAGGCGCTTAAAGTTTGTGTAAAATTATTTCACTATCACTGCTCTCAAAACGGTGAAGGAAAACATCGTGAGAAAAGCGGTATGTTCTAGAACTAAAAATTTAGAGACATGTGACATCCACCAACCCACACTGGGCCCGCTTGATGGATTACGGCCCACTCCCTCTCACAGAGAGGAGGCCTGGGTCCCAGCAGTGGGAACGTTATAGAATGATTATGCACCCAAAAGCCATGGTTTTTAGCTCCATAAAACGTCAGTCTCTTTTGATACTACTATTTAAGACCCTTGTGACAGTGAAATAGCTAGGTCCGGACTCCACCAAAGCGGAGATGTGCGGAGATGTCCGAAGCGGTGACGAGAAAAGATGTTTTTCAGCTAGGGTGTATCCACCGAAGCTGTGCGGAGGTGCGTACTGGCTAGACTGGACCGGAGATGCGTGTAATGTGACGCGGGAGGGGACTAACGGCGCCGCTCACTACACGCCCCTCACATTTCTTCTCGTCTCCGCTGCGCGCAGTCATCAGCTTAAGAGGCCCAGCTCACATCTATGCTTTGTACCGCTGCCCAGCTCAATCTCGGCGAGGCACAGCTCACATCCCTTGATCGAGCCATACAAATATGATACATCTCCGCTCAGTGGTATCCACTGAAGCTGACTGGAGACGAGATGTGTGAATAACGAAATTCTATTGGTTGTTTACAACACATCATAAGGCTCAAAATCCAATGTCATTGCCAAAAGCAATTTAATCTAAAAGGAAAGCTTTGTTGGTCAACAACTACCTGCGCTGCGACCTTTGACTCACTCCAAATATATAAAAAAAGAATGCGCGAAAAAACCCGAACAGTTTTGGAACACTGCACTGCAATTGCAATTGTCACACACGTATTATAGTTTAAAGTTAGTCGAACAAATTGTAAATACAGCTTAAAAGATGTATGGATTTATAATGAGATCCACTCATGAGTAAAATAGCGATTTTGCAGAGGGAAGCCACGCCCTGAAAGATATGGAAAAATCTGACCAGATTAGCTTATTGGGTCTCTTGTATGATCGCTCGCCTGACATCAGAAACAGGCACGTAGGTAGGCACCTCATTTTAGCACTATTTTAATGTATTTATTTGGCAGCTAGTAAAGTCACAGCAGTATCAAAACAAAGAATCACTGTTCGATTTCGCGGGCAAACGACGACGACGCGCCCTTTCCAGATGTGCAAGGCTCGCTAACCCGAAGGGATCGTATTGTTTTTGCTACGGAGAGGTCGCTCCCGGAATGACCGTGCACTTCGACGTCCAACGACCGAATCCTCCCTTAGTTATAGTTTCAACCTTATTGAATATTCAATTTTCTGGGAGGTAAAGCTAAAAGTGATAAAGCCATTTCGAGGTCGACTAAACAAACTTATGAACACGCAAATATTTCCCTAAGCGTTAGGTATAACAAGGTAAACTGTATTTATGCTACCAAACTGAAAATAACTAATTAGAAAATTAAAATGATTTACGCCAAAATACTTACAGAATTTCCGAGTTTAGTTAAAACCGAGTAATTTCGTCATGACAGTTTTAGAATGCAACCGTAAATTTTAACATACCTGCATTCTGAAATCTTCTTCTTTTCGTGTGGCTAGTGACTAACCTGGTGTCAGAGTTTTAAAGCCGCCCATGGGCCTCTGACTTGGCTTCACATGCCGTTGAGAAATATCTCTCAGGCATGCCGGTTTCCTCACGATGTTTTCCTTCACCGTTTTTGAAGCAAGTGATAATTATACAATACGCACATGAATCCGAAAAGTCAGAGGTGCGTGCCTTGGGCTCGAACTCGAGACTTAAGGCTTGTGCAGACCAGCGCGACTTGTCGCGCGACGCGACACCGGTTATTGTTATGCTGTGAAGTTTTCTTAGAAATTGTATTGTTCGTGTCGCGTCGCGCGACAAGTCGCGCTGGTCTGCACAAGCCTTTATGACTTCGTAGTCCGACGGTCACACCACTAGGCTATCACTGCTCATTCGTTCATTCATTCATTCATTCATTCTGAAATTATTGTAAAGGTTATTACATTTACTAGCTTTTGCTCGCGAATTCGTCTACGTAAAATTTCTTGTTTTAAAATAAAATTTATATCCTACAACTACCAGGCAGAGCTGACGGTAGTATCGGCGGCATAGTGTGTAGGAGCTGTAAAGAAAAAAGATTTGTATTTTGTGTGCAATGAATAAACTCAAAAACTACTGGACCGATTTCAAAAAATCTTTCAACAGTAGAATACTATAATATTATCACTAAGTAACATAGGCTATAATTTATAAAGATATCACTCAGGCCAACCCGCTGGTGGAAGCTACTTATTACTATACTCGTATAGACATTAATTTAATATGCTCCAGTTTACTCATTTCTCTACATATTCGCTCGCGTAGATAATTATTATATGCGGTTTAAAAGAAGATGTAGTGACATAAGTTTTTAAGACTGAAGGCGAAAATACACATGCCTGTAAAATGGAGCAGTAACTTGGCATGCCATTAAGAGAATGTACGCAAACTCGGACGCACCGCAACGCACGCGTCTGCGCTACCCCGCACGTTATTGAGTCGTGCGGGCTGGAGCGCGTGCGTGCGCAATATTGCGCACCGTCGGAAGCCAGCATAACACTGTGCAAGTAAATGTCACACTGTGTACATTTAATGTATCCACAGTGTGACATGTAATGTATCTACAGTGTGACATTTACTTGGCACAGTGTAACTGGCATGCAAGGTACTACGCCATTTTACAGGCATGTGTATTTTCGCCATCATGCTTAAATGATTTGGTGATGATGAGTGAATGAATGAAAGGCGACTAAAAAGATGCAGTCTATATGAATGCAGGAGGCGCTGGGATGGGACGCCCTAAAAGGACATAAAGTGACGTTATTGGTGATGCTCTTCAGAGAGGTCAGATGCGTAGATCAGATGGTCAGATGCGTAGTGCGTGTGTGACTGGTCGTTTGTATGGACGTAAACGAAGGAAAAAGAGTATGTAAGGATCTTAGCAGGTGGAGTTCTGATGTATCTGCCTACCCCTATAGGAGGAAGGCGTGAGCTATGTAATACCTACTCGTAACATTGTAAAGGACATACATTTATATTGCGGGCCCTATCAGAATATCAGCGCTGCGACTTTTATTTTTTAAATGTCGCAGCTTTATGCTGAGATAGGAGCCTTTTGGCCTCGAACAGGACTGCATTAATTTTTAAGTTTTTTTTGTTTTTATTTATGTTTAGCGTGTTTTTAGTTTTTTTTTTCTTGTGCGAGTCTCAATAAAAACTATTCTTTCTTTCTTTCTTTATATTCATTTAATGTGGTCTAGTTAACAAATCTCTCTGCGAATTCGCTCACGTAGATAATATTGTTTTAATTTGTGCCTAGTAAAGGGTATTCTCGGTTAAAACTTTATTCCTATAACTATAATATAATTTGAGAGAAAATTTGTTGCCTTGGATTTCGTTTCATTTAATTAGATAGTTTTGTTTTAACTACTAAATAATTAAGTCCGCGTTGACTCGATACTTTAAATACTCATAATTTATTTCTCGTACTAGCTGCAATCGCGGATTCACCCGCATAAGTCTCGATCCTTTGGGAGTACGGGATAAAAATAAGTAATAATAATTTTATCCAAATCCATTTAGTCGTTTTAGTGTGAAAGCGTCATTATGAACAACTTTAACTATGGGTTGGCCCCATAGTACTTGTAATTTATCTATAACTAGAAATAATTAGAAGCGCAGAAGTAACCACAGGTTTATTAAACATATAGCTGCGCCCCGCGGTTTCACCCGCATAAGTCTCGATCCCGTCGGAATATCGGGATAAAGATTATTCTATATCCTTCTCTAGGTCATGATCTACCCATGTGCCGAATTTTGTCCAAATCCGTTTAGCCGTTTTAGCGTGAAAGCGTAACAAACAAACTCACTTTCGCATTTATAATGTTAGTTAGGATAATTAGGATTCCTTTTAATTGAATCCGAATAAGTTTAGGTATAATGTTTATTCCCTATTAATTCTGATTAATCCCAAATTCATGAGCATGAAATAATTACAAATACAAAATCAAAAATACTACATAGAAAATGCTTTAAACGTCACAGGAAAAACCGGCCAAGTGCGTGTCAGACCACGTACAATGAAGAGTTCCGTAGTTAGGATGAATTTATCTCAAGAACAAACATAACATTGTAGTTGAAAAACATGTTCTCCCATACATTCCAACTGCAAATGTAAGTTTGTACGCACAATATTGAGAGATTTGCCATACTATTTTAAAACCATATACTTCTTAAAGAGGCTTAGTATTTTCGCAAAATAGTAATTTTTTATCTATTTTCTTAAATAACTATGAAACTATTTATTTCAAAATAATTAAAAAATGATTGAGACCCTTACAATATGCTCTTTTATTTGATGTGTATAGGTCTACAAAACCTTTTTCAAATTTTTCTTATTTACATCCCAAAATTAGCCCCCATATTCATATTCAAAATTCATTTAATTACGTTACACGTCCGAGTTTGGGTCACAGAAATTAATTTAAGTAGGTACCAAATTGCAACTTAATCGGTCCATTAGATTCGGAGCAAATTGCCTGTGACAGACGGACAGACAGACACACGAATGATCCTATAAGGGTTCCATTTCTTCATTCAGACGTACGGAATCCAAAAAACAATAAGAAAAGTAATCGTTTTGTTATTTTAGTTTGTTGTTAGTTTTATGTTTGTTATTGGTTTTTTCCATAGATCTGGAATTTCTCAGTAGCAGCCCGGAGTCTGGAACTGTAGCCGGTTGATGGCAATAGGTTCGCCCCCTGTTACATGTTACTTAAAAATAATTGGTGAAATGTGGGTGTACCTACTTATAGGTACACCTCTGCCTGACTCTTCGGGGAAATAAGGCGTTATATTATGTGTGTCTATCCTACAAAATAAAAATCACAATCATAATTCAAATCATGTAGGTATTCAAACTAGGCTGAGAATCAGCACTTTTCGAACGTCAAAATTACATATGACAGTCCTCCATAACATAGCAAAATAATTTACAATACATTCAATTAATTTGTTTGCTATTTAACAGCTAGCACACGCCAATATACCAACAAAAAAAATCGAAATATACTCAACCAGAAAAAAAAATTGTCAATTTTTTTTTCAGCCGACAGATGTAAAAACTGGTATTGGCGCCATCTAGATTCTATAGTACAGCACTACGGCGCGAGCATGTCGGTGAGGCGAATCAATAAGTTTATCCCCTACGAAAAATCGCTCAACGTGCCTAAAGAAGTATTCACTTCAATAAAAACGTAAACAGAACTTAACACCTAAATAAAAGCCTCCAGGCATAAGGCTGCCTGACCACTGGAGCGGAGAGGAGAGGAGTGGAGTAACGGTGTGCCAATATTAACCAATGGAATAGCATAAAACCTCCACTCCGCTTCAGTGGACAGGGATTTGCGAACTAGTTTAAAAATTCATACAAAACCGGGAAGCGGGGCGGGGAAACGGAGCGGAGAAGCGGAGAGGGGAAGCGGAGCGGGGAAGTGGAGCGGGGAACCGCAGCGGGGAATTATTACTCGTCGCGTGAATTCAGTCTAGCTCCGCACAGTCCGCAACACCGCTCCGCTACCTCGCTCCGCACAGTCCGTAACTCCGCTCCGCTATCTCGCTCCGCATCAATGGACAGACACTGTCCGCAACTCCGCTCCACTCCGCTGCCATTCTCCTCTCCACTGCCTCGCTCCACTTCAATGGACGGGCAGCCTAAAGGGCGCGTCTGCTTACATATAGCTATATTATATAGCTGTAACTCGGAAGTCACAAATCATAAACTAACTAGTACAGAATAACAATTCAGTTTCGAACATTAACCAGTTAAGGATGGATTTGAATCTAAACCCAAGTTTGAAGGGCTTGCAAATCCTCGAGATTTGCCCCTAACGACAGTTTAGGCTCCAAACAGTATGCTGTCGGATGGCGATATGAAATAAGCAGTCTTTGGGTCCGCATTGATTGTTATATGTAAGGACCAGAAGGAAACACGGTCTTTAGATCCTATGTGTGTTATACTCGTACAGTCTGTATCAAAAATGTGTGGTCATATTTTTACGCGACTTCCAAAAAGGCGAAGGTTCTACGTTCACAGCGTATTTTTTTTTTGTTGGGTATGTCCACCGATTCCTCAGTCAAATGTGGACTGATTTTGAAAATTCTTTTTTTGTTTGAAAGGGTATGCTCCCGAGGTGGTCCCGTATAAAGGCTTGTGCAGACCAGCGCGACTTGTCGCGCGACGCGACACGAACAATACAATTTCTAAGAAAACTTCACAGTATAACAATAACCGGTGTCGCTTCGCGCGACAAGTCGCGCTGGTCTGCACAAGCCTTAACTTATTTTACTTTGCTTGGATAGTTTTTGACTTAGCTTCAATAATACGTATTTTTCCCACTTAGTCTATATGGATGATAATATGATAAGTTCCTGTCACTGTTATGTAATACTAGGTTCGAATACCACTGTATTCGAATTTGTGCGGGGTAGGTACACACGGCTACACATCAAGCATTTTCATACATATGTATACATACATTTCCAGTTTATGCTGATCTCGCATTGTATCGGATTTCCGTACAATCCGAGGTCAGCTTATACTGGAAATGTATAGCTTGATGTGTAGCCGTGTGTACCACAACTAAAAAGTGTAAGATATTTTTTTTTTACAAAAATAAGTAAGAAAAACACTTTAAAGTGAAAAATTACTTTAATTTCGGAATCCGTCTTTGGTTTTGAATTTTCGTTTTTTCCACCGACTTCCGAAATTAAAGTAATTTTTCACTTTTTTTTGTTTTTTTTGTAAAAAGTTTTTAGCAGTATTGTTTTATCTAAGTCAGTGTGGGAGAGTTCAGAAGCTCTACAGGACATATAGCTCCGTCTCTTTCCCCCACTGAAGTAAGATTACAACAATACTGCTATATGAGATGATGAACAATTTTCTCCAAGAACATGCCAGAACAACTTTCTCCAAGGGACCAACGTCGTAATCGCCAAAAAGTAATTAGCGGTCCCATACATTTGGGTCGAGTCGGTATTGGAGTTTTGTATGGGACAGGTGATTTTTTTTTCGCGATTACGATGTTGAACCCATAGAGAAAGTTGTTCGGTTTGATGGTCTGTACCACACCCTTAAATATGACTACTCATTTCTTATACATGCTGTATAATGAAATTTGCATAACTGTGTAAGCAAAAGGGATTGTATTATGGAGATTCTGGCCGCAAGGACCAAGAAACTCAATTAATATAATTGACTTTTGTAACTAAATGCATAGATATACATTGTTAAATGTGAACTCAGTAAGGTCGTGTTAGTTTCTGATCTCAAATCTGAAGACGAAAATTCGGAATTGAAATTACTTTTAAAGATTCTAAGGGATTCGAAGTATTCGAACGGGACCTATAATGGAAGATTACTTCCAAGAAAATCGAATTTTACTTTTTTTTACGTCGGTGGTTAGGTGGGCTTAGATAATCCCGAAATGGAATCGAATATTTGAATCTTATAATTATGTTGTCTTAATTACTCAAATCTATGTTTCGTTTTTTCTTCTTATTTTGAGGATTGCAAATTCACGGCAGACGTGACGTGGCATTGGGGTAGACGTGTTCTTGAGTGGAGACCGCGAATCGGCAAACGTAAGGTAGGACGCCCTCAGGCTAGGTGGAGCGACGATCTTCGGAGGGTGGCTGGTACCAGTTGGATGTGAATTTCCAAGAATCGAGTTGAACGCTATGCAATAGGAAGGCCTATGTCCAGCAGTGGACTGCCGTAGGCTGATGATGAAGTTGACGGCGGTTGTTTGAATACCTACTAAAATAACACAATCACCTCTCGCATTTGCCCGCACACTCTTGCGCGATTTTACTAGCACTAGGCGACACATTGACTTGAATGTGCCCTGGCGGCTGAGAGTATGTCATGCTCACTCTAATGTCTCGCTGGTGGTGGCGTGTGTGTTGGATCATTTAACTTCCTTCAAAATGGTTGAGCTGAATGGTGCTAATCCATGAGTCAAGTTCATGAACGGGTGGCGTCAGTAGGGACTGGTGGTCTCTTAGCTGCCATGACAAATTTTAATTTATTTTAATTATTGAATTCTTTTTTGTTTTAATCTTTTTATTGCAGACGCTTTTAACGTGCACGTCTTTCTACATTGTTCTCACATATATAATTTCAACATGAATGATGTAACCAATATTTTGTAACAATTTTGATATATAAAAGAGTGTCCGTGGAGTTTCTTGTCCGTTTTTCTCCATAGGTACCTACTACGCTTTGAAATGGGCAACTCCCTTCATATTTCTAACTGAACGACTCCTTGAAAATTCAAAAGTGCCTGTAAATGGTTTGAGTTGAGTTGAGTTTGACACCTGAGCGAAGCTGTGAGTTTATACGGGGTATCAGGGACATCAACGCGAAGCCGGTTACCATGGATTCAGTACATGATTCTGAACCTCGTTGAAACTTTTCGTCGGTTATTAAAAAAAAAAACAGCTGCTCCATACATTTTGACCGCGTAGGTATTGCACTTTTCTATGAAACAGCTGTTTTTTTTTTGCCACCCTGTATATGTATATAGACGACACTTAAATGCGCCTTTATTTAGGTGTCACCTACTGTTATTCAAGTGTGTAGAAATCTGAGAGGTTGAGTTTTATTCCTTTGAGGAAAGAAAAAGTCAATAGAAATAAAACCAAAGGGTCTAGTCCAAGGATCACCAATTAGTTTAATAAGGGGTCCGTTTTCTAAAAAAATATGACTGCTGTAGTCCAAGAATCACCGTTTTCTAAAATATGATTGCCGCGGTCAGTTTAGTAGAAGTTTAGCAACCAAGATTAATAATATCAAATGAAATAAAACGAAAAGAAACCTGAATATTTTTTATTAAGTAATAAAAAAATATAATGTAATGAACAAAAATAACAAAGTAAGTATTAATATTAATGTGAAAATTTTCATTTTTTACTTTGAACTATCTGTCTGAAGACAACGCGCGGGCAAAAATATTACGCAAAAAAAAATTTAGCTTACGTTTTAGTTATTTTTATAAACAGTATTAAGATCAAGAATCAAACACAAAATAGGTCAGCCATTTGGTGACTCCTGGTCTAGACTGCACTAATATAAAAAAGAGATAAAATGTGTGAGTTTGTATGTAGGGGGTAATCTTCGGAACTACTGATCCGTTTACGAAAAATTTTTCACTAATGCGAAGCTACACTATTGGCAAGTGCAACATTTTTTATGTACATCTGCCTAGCCTTTTCGCAATTTCCTAGTTACTAAGTAAACGATACGTTCCGAAGATTACCCCCTACATATGCCATTTGCTCAGGTGCCGTTTAAGCGGGTGCCCAATGAGGAATACGTCCCCGTAACACCTGTCAAAGATCTACAAATGACAGTGCGCGTGCTTTCCAAGGCACGGAGGGGTCTTGGTATGTAAAGTAGTCACCCATCCACGGACCAGCCGCGGCAAGCGTAGCTTAACCTGATCGATCGACCCGTGCGGCTGTTATTTCACGCGGATGAAGTCGGCCAGAAGCTAGTGTACAATAAAAGTATTATAAGAAAAAATCAACGGCCTACTATATTGATAGAGATTCATTGTTTTTGCAGTTTGTCATGACTTTTAATCCACATTTAAGAGGGTTTATCCTAAAAGTTGGCAACGTCGCAAATAACTGTCAAATATTTACCTGTTTTGATTCATATAGCAATATTACTGAATAGAAATAAGAAATGTGGCTAACTAGCGAACTAGAATATTAATAATGAATTGCAATTATAACAATGAATTTGATGTTGTACCCATTTTAGGTGTAAAAAACGCATTTGGAAAGTTTCCAAATAGTTTTTTGATATTTAAAACTAAATATTCGGTGTTACGATATTAATTATGCATTTCATAATCAATATTCTAGTTCCCTAGTTGGCCACATTTTTTTATTTCCACACAGTAATATTGCTGAATGAATCAAAACAGTAAATTATTTGACATCTATTTGCGACGTTGCCCACCTCGTATAAACGCTCTTAAGTAGCGATATCATAACTGAATTTAGAAACGCTGCTCTTTTTTTTGGTCCTAATGCCCCGCAAATTTTACTCAACTCGATTAAAGTTCACTTCCAAGGCGGAATCAGGTCGCGATAAGTTTTTAAAAGAGCTCGTTGAAGTAGCTTCGAGCAGTTCTGATGGATTTAACTTAGAAAATTTCATTTGAAATGGACCCACTTTGAAAATTGTTTCGCTCATTTTGAAACGAGAAACTGAACGTTTACGACATAAGATGATGTTGAAGAAACTGTTCATTCTGTTGCAATTTTTCTTTACCGTAAGTAAAGTAAATCAGCGCTTAACCCAGGCCTTGGTCTACTTGTTTTTTGTATTTCATCGATATACGTTATGCAGTTATGTCATGAAAAGGTAACTGACTTAGAGTAATTGTCGCATTTAATGATATTAGTATGTATTATTGGTTTTCCAATTCATGTATGGCCGCTTTGCAACTAGTACTTTAATACCAGTTTTAACGTTGAATACAATATGGGTGATGGTTGGGTAAAAAAAAAGAAATTTTATGTAGTCCGACGGTCAGATAACATAAAAATATTAGACACGTATTTTTTGCTTTCTCATATTAATAAAAATAGACTTAGATAAAACGCATTCAAGTTGGGGAGATGGGACTCGCTACGTCACAAGTAAGTATAAAATCTACATACAAGTGACGTCATGCCAAATTCTAACTCACTGTATCGCCGTCATCTTTTGTATCATAAAAAAACAAAAATACGTGTCCAATATTTTTAAATAATTTACCTGACGGACAAAAAAAGTTTTAGTAACCATCCCTATTCATTATAAAATAACATGTCCTAAGCGTCTAAAGACACTTTGACATGGCATAGATGTTCCCAGGAAATGTGATAAGCTACTGCGGATAAATCCATTTGTCTCTGTCTGGTTTTCGGCACCTGTCCCACCACCGACGATTAACGAGAAGCGCAACTAAAAACGAGTTAGCGAGCAACGAGCAGCGAGTGCGTGAAGGCGATGAGCGATTACTCGCTGGTATGCGTATGTACCAAGTGTGTCTCTCTGCGAGTGTTCTGCCCGTCGTTGAGCGAGAACTCTCTTTGAGGCCATATTCTCGGCGGTAGCAGGCAACGGGGCGGCGGCGGCAGCGGCGCGTTGATATGCATAGTTTTATATGGAACTGTTTTCGACGGCAGCGGCGCGGGGAGCGAGGACAGTTCCATATAAAACTACGTAATTGATCGCGCCGCTGCCGATGAGAATACGGCCTGATAGCTCTTGTCCCAGCGACAAACGAGTACTCGCCGGCGATGTGAACAGTCAGCGATCCACTATAAATATATGTATCTCTTTTACTTACACGGGACTCATATCTTTTGTACGTTTCTTGAGCGAGAATATCGTTGATGCAGTCGCTTCCTCGTCGATAGTGGGACATGCGCCTTACTGTCCTGTCCGCCATAGTAATTTTGCGACTCAATCCTCTACTTTTTTCGAATAAGTATCCACTTTTTAGCTCAGCATCAGTGTTGGTTGAAAAGGGATTTAATGATGGGTTCAGTTGGCCGTCGAATGTTTCGTATTCCATCTGTGTATTTTCATACCTATTGAAATATTAAACTGTCAACGTTCAACTACATATTACCCGTTACTAAATTGGTTGTTTCCGATATTTCGCTTCCTCATTCCTTTTTTCCTAATATTTTTACCTTCTAGTTTTTTTAAATTACTATAATTTGCAGAGTTTTGGTGTCGAAATTCATCTTCGGTATATTATTAGAGTTAAAACAAAAAAAAAAAATATGTTTACAGTTTTTATTTGTTATTCTGTCAGGGTAAACAATTGATTGCACTGTGGCACTAAACTACTAAGTTATTATACCAATGGGTCTGAAAGTTACTTAGGTATATGAAAGCTGACATCCCCAGGAAGCGAAATAAACTACGAGCTTGTTAAACTCGTTCATCATTGTCTGTATTAATATTTTTTTATCAACCGTCTGGTTATTGTATTCGCGATTCAATCATCCATTAACTGTAACTTCATGTGTTCGAGGGTGACTGGCATTATTACAGGTTGTTTTTTATATTTATCGTTAGCTCTAGAAGAAGCAGGGGAGAGAAGTCTGGAGAGAACAGTGGAGGTCCAGTAATAACTGCCGCGACTTATACGAATTGTAGTTCGTAGGGTCGAACCAAGACGGCGGAGCGCTCGAGGGAATTGCAAGATGCGCGCCCTCGCGCACCTAGTCGCCGCAGGAGACGCCCCAGGCGTCGGGAGTCGCGAGCCGACTTCCGGCCACCGTAGGCGCGGGCTTGCGGACGGTGGGCAATGGGTAGCTCGCCGTCCGATTAGGACCAGGCCCGGGTCGACAGCGCGTTGTGTTCCACGCGCGCCTCAAAGAGATGTCAGCACCAAATGACGGGGTCCGTAAGGGCCAATGCCTGCCAGGGTTGCGAGTTTGTCCGAAAGGGATATCGTGGCCCCGGCACACAGGCAACGGAAGGAACACGGGTGGGTTTTAGGTCAGTAAAAGTCTGACACTCCCTCTCGCTCCGCCCAGAGCGGGAGGAGTCATTTGATGATCTCCCAAACAAAAAAAAAAAAAAAGAAAATGATCGAACCAAGACAGGTGCTTTACTTATAAATTCTTTTTTCACCACTGCTCTCAAAACGGTGAAAGAAGACATCGTGCGGAAACTTACGTCGAAAAATTCGAAGACATGTGACATCTACCAACCAGCATTGCGCGCGTGGTGGATTACGGCCCACTCCCTCTCACCGAGAAGAGGCCTGTGTTCTAGCAGTGAGAAGGTACTGATGATGTTAGAAGTAAGGATTGGGTGTGCTTATAAACCACAGTTTCATGTAGACGTAGGCACAGTATAAATATGGACAATACAGAAGCTGCGTAGTAACGTTCGAAACGGCACACCTACACATAAATAACGTGCTCATTGATGAGACGCTAAGCGATTGTCGCGGTACTGTCAGTTGCATGTTCCGTGTCGAGACGAGTCTGTGGTCGCCGCGATGTTTTTAAATATGGAACGTAGGTAATTATTTCAACAAATAAGCCTAGTTTCCATACTGTCCATATACAGGGCGACCCACGGATATGCCACATGGAGGGAAAGTACCTTGAATATTGTAGATGGAACATTTTACTGAAAGAATCATTATTTGAATTTAAAAAACAATTTAAACGGCATTCATAGATAATAATTACATGGTTGAACCGGGAATCAAACCCAATACATGAGAATACATGAGAAAAATAATCATCCTGTAGCTTTATCATACCGATCGAAAGGCTTCATCATAAGGATTATTTTTTGCTGAATAACATAGTGTCACAAATAAACGGAAGACAATGAATTTTACCAGGGCCTTTTTTGACCTGGGTTAGGACAGGATTTTTACCCTGGTAGTATGTTTCCGTGAGATAACTTCGACCTCAAGGCGGGCGAAGCCGCGGGCAAAAGCTTCTAATATAATAATATTATAATGTAAACCAGAAGTAGAAAAAGCCACTCCAATAGATTCATTGTTCGTCATTGTCTTCATTAATTTTTTTGGTCCTATATTCCGCGCAGTTTTTGCGACTCTCAATGGTCAATTTTTTCTGAATGTTCACTTTTTAGGGCTCGCCTACATTGTTTGCAGGAGTTTTATGTGGATTACTGTGTTCTGTCGACGGATTTTATCCTACTTTCTAACAAAAAGCTGCGACTACCAGAAAACCAACAGATGGTACGTATACAGGGTCATTTTAAATTATCTAGCAAAACTCCGCAGACGTGATGGGTACCGATATCTAAAAATGACAAAACAAAAAAGAAATTTAAATGAATGAATGATGAATTAAAATTATGAGTTTTTTTGGGTCTTCAAGCACAGTTAGTGTAGTAAATGTAAATTTCACATTCGATATGGGTTTCGATCGATATCTAAATAACATAAAACAAAAAAAAGCTCCGCTTCTATTTCAATTAGCAAAACAAGCGGGGGACGATGACCCCAAAAAAATCACAAATTGTTTATTGTCTTGCTTAGATATCAGTGTCGCTAGGTAGTTCAAGTTGACCCTGTATACGACTTATCCTTGTGTCAAGTGAGGTGATAATGGTTATTTTCTTAAGTTGTCTAGTAGTTGGTTTAGCAATTTAAGCATTCACAGGCTAATTACAACGATTTTCCGCGAGATTCATAATTTACCGCAAAGATGAAAATTATTTGAGAATCATTCAAACTCATATAAAATACACAAAAAAATATGTTTTTTGGAATCTTTCTTTAGCTGTGCCCGACACCGATCCAAGATTTTTTCAAATTTTTGCAAATGTTAACCACTTATGCACATACATTGTGGAATGCAATAAAGTATTGAGTATTGACAAGACTCCGCTCTTCCATTATCTTAAATAAGTAATTTTTACTTGTTTTATTTTATGATTCTAAGGTACTTATATACCTTAAAAAAAATACTGGTACTGTATACACCAGTTATTATCAATAATTTTATACAATTGAGACATTATTTTCGGGTATGTCAGAAACCTAAACCGATCAAATATGAATGAGCCTTAAGGTCTGTCATACAAGTAGATCCCAGTTGATGATATCCTCTCGAAGAAAAAGGTCGGGTTACGTTACACGGGTGTGAAGAATGAAAGGACATTTCTTTGTGACGAGGGATTGAATGGTTTGAACAGCTTTGTGTGTCTGTCAGTTAAGTTTAGAAACGTAAAACTTGAATTATTTTTTGCCGAACTACGATCAGAGTAGAAATGAAGTGTTAAGTACCTTTATTAGCTGATTTACTGGCTATTTAGCGATGTGAGATACGCTCGTGGCTATAACGATAACAGCCGCACGTTGATCGAAGGTTGAGCTACGCTTGACGCGGATAGTTCGTTGATGGGTGATCAACTATTACATATCGAGACTCTCTCTCCATGCTTCAGAATGCACGTTAACCCGTTGGTGCCAGCTGTCATTTGAAGATCTTTGACAGTCGTTACGCGTCAGAAGGCCAAAAGTCTGAGAACAGAGTTTCGTGTTACCCAGTAAAGCGGTTGGGCTTGGGTTGGGTTGGGTTGTGGAGTAAAATACTGATATTCAGCTGCATCCGGTTAGACTGAAAGCCGAAACCAACATAGTTGGGAAAAGGCTAGGCAGATTGATTTTTGAGTAGGAGAAAATCACATTAGAAGTTGCTTCGTGTATACATAAAACATTGGTAAGTTGTGTATAGAAATTAGAGCTCGTGACTACATCCACATTCCGCCAGTTACGTTTAAGGTGACGATAACCGACTTTTAATGATTTTATACTGTGTATGGAAAGAAAGAAAGAAAGAAAAAGTATTTATTGAGACTCACACAGGAAATCACACATTAAACTAAAAACCCACTAAACATAAATAAAAAACAATAAAAAACAAAGTAACATTAAAATTTAAAGAAGGAAGTCCTGTACGAGGCCAAAAGGCTCCTATCTCAGCATGATGCCGCGACATTTAAAAATAAATAAAATGTCGCAGCCATCGATTTATGTCGCAGGATACGCCTTACTGCATCAAAAGATGACCGCATTTGTGCTTAAGTTGTCATCTGTCACACAATGACGTAGAGAATTGTCGCTGTACCATCAGCATACTCGTTTTAAAAAGGGTACTTAATTTTAAAACGAGGTTGTTTTGAAATAATAAAATGTTTGTTTTTATAGTCTTTATCAATGATATTATAATTGCATTGAATTTGAAAGCAGAAGCGGTAGAGTTTATTAACAGGCTGATTAAAAAAATCAAGAAAAATATTTAATGGATCTTTGCCACACCCTCGCGACATAGGAAAATGGTACGATAACAGTTCGAGTGATCTTGGCTTTAATAAGCAAGCGCTAGAGGTTTTAGAAAAAAAAAAAAAAATTGTGATCAGCGAATATTCTGCACGTTAATTGTTGACGACATGGCTTTTCGCCACCAAACTACGTGGACTGGAAAGAAGACTGCAGGCGTCGTAGATTTCGGTGCTGGCTCGGCAAAATAGCGACTCAGGCGTATGTATTGATATTAGTATGCATGAACGAAACCTGGAAAATCCCAGTGGCATATTTTTAGGTAACGGACTATCAGCTGAAACTCGGGCTAATTTATTGAAAATATGTTTGAGTGAATGCTACCATGTGGGGGTTGATATTGTTGCCATAACTTTTGATGGCTGTGCGGCTAACATAACTGCAGCCAATTTACTAGGTTGTGATCATATACAACCATCACATCTAAAAACAACATTCAAAAATCCTGAATGTCATTTAGAAGTAGCTATCATGCTTGATGCTTGTCACATGATTAAACTGGTTCAGAATTCCTTCGAATGCAAAAGGCTTATTTATGATGGGTTTAGAAGGGAGATTCGTTGGCAGTTGTTGGAAAATTTAGTGAAACTACAAAAAAACGGGTATCCCCTATAATATGGCCTCCAGCCAAGCCAAAAAAAAAATATACTAAGCACGTCCCTCACGCAGATCATCGGTGAGATTAGTGCGACCACGTTTAAACTCATTAAACCAGTTGTAAACAGTGGCACGAGATGGAGCTTCATCGAAAAAGGCCAATCGAAGTCTATCATAACTTTCTTGTTGACTTAATTAAATGACATCGAAAGTCATAAAAAAGGTATGGAAATTTTCTCGCGATAAATTCATGCTGACGTGACACAGAAAATTTTCAATTTGCCGCCAAATCGTAAACAAATGACAAATGAATAAAATACATACACAATAATATTGGCAAAGAGTACCATTTTAATTTTTAATTTTTATTTTTATTATATCGTTTACAAGTGGCCAGTTCTAAAAACTTTCAGTGTCGCCCTCATAGTAACTCCTTAACATATTTAATGGCCATCGAACAGTACAAGTTTATTGAATTTTTGTCTTTTGGTTAAGTTTTTTGTATTTTTATGCAAATAATTAAACGAACAGTCATGTAACAGTTAATAATCGCTTTTAGTAACATCATTTTGTGATTTAAGGTTATTGGCTGGTCACGAGTGTTCATCTATGCTCTTAAAAATATTCGAATGAATTAGTGACTTTAATACACTATTAGTAACTCTTTGCCACTCATTTTTTGCAAAATACTGACATCCCTTAAGTTTTAAGTGATCTTTGATACCATATTCGGATTTTAGGCATGCGTCGAATAAATCTTGTGACGGAAATGGTGTGCATTTCCGTCACACCCGCACATGTTTTTTATTGAAATTAATTTATGAAGATGTAAAACAGAATTAGCCATCAAACTGTCAGAGCAATTTTCACACTTGATTTTGTTTATAATTTGGATTATTTTAATCCATTTTTCTTTAACACCCGGTTCTTGTGGGAACCTAACAGTTAAATACAAATAGTGATTAAAGTACATTTATTTAATATTTTAAATCTGTTTGTCTGTTATCTTTTCACGCGTTAAGGCTGAACGATGAAATTTTGCACTTCGCCTTTATTCGCGCTACTTCCCCTGGATTCCCTCAACATGCTTGAGCAGGTGAGGAATCTCCATATCCTCACTCTCATAGTCCGGTGGGATGGCAACCCACCACGAGCGGAGAGAGATCAGGCAAAAGACCCCACGCTTTATGTGCTTTCGAAGCACGTCGCGTTTTATTAAATTGTTTATGTACCTATAATTTTGTATTCGAAAACATATTCGCAAAGAAAAGTTAATCTAAAAAAAAATACGGCTTTTAAAATATTTTTAAATTATAATGTAACCTCCATACTTCCTAAATTCTTTTAAACTTTTTTTGTCAACGCTACCCTACCCTATCATTCGTTGTCATGGGAACGAAATTTTTGTTATATGTATCCGTCATAATATTTATTTTTGAAATCGTAATAAATTTGAAAAAAAATTAGTTACGCATGAAAAGTAATACCTTTAGCTTTGTTTGTATTTCTGGAGTTGTTGGTACATTTCCTGAAGGCACAACAAGTCATCTCTGTACAGCTCTGTGTATTAAAAACGAGAAAGTTACTCCGATGTGTCACGAACTATGACGAATGAGGAAATGATGTTCGAGATAAGTGAATTCACTCATTTCAGTGAGTGACACTTTTCGCGCGACGTAAGTATCGTGAGGGCGTATCCTTGATTTACATCAATGGTCGCAGCGCTGGTATTCTGATAGGGCCCGCACGGCTCACGTCGGATCACGTCTAAACGAGTAGTGTTAATGATTTGGAAAAAATATATGTTAAATTGGAGCATTTTTTTAATAACTTAATATATGAATATTTTAGATTATGTTTATATAACATTGTGAAATTAATTTGTAAAGTTATGTCTAACGCGGATAAAAAACTGAGAATCACGCAAAATATATCAAACGTATTTTTCTGAAACCTTCACTATTGTAAAGGCAATTTAACTATTGCTATTTTAGTATACGTGTTATATTAGAATACTTTTTGTTTTATGTATAATCACTCGTAAGTGTATAATAAAATAAAAATGCGTCTAATTTGGGACAGCGCTTCTTGATGGGCGAGTCCTATTACTGGCTGAACGTACAATGCGTTGCGTGAGCTTGGTACAAAACACGCAAGCTAACCACTCAAGGTCACTAGCATGTATCTGCGTCTTAAGTCTCATGTAATTAGCTAAATGAGGTTCATTTCAATAAATAGAGTATCATTAGATCTATTTTCATTATTGTCAAGTAGGAAAGATCTGGTTGCGATTGACGCCGATCAGAGTTTGGTAGAAAATACATATATTTAGTAGTTTATAACAAATCTATAGCCAATAAACACGGTCTACTCCAAGTTACACACAATGATCTACGTTAATACATGATTAATATTAACGAAACCAATTATTTCTGTATTCGGTTTAGCATTAAAAATCCATTACTGACCTACATCTCACCAGATAATGTTAAAAGCTGCAATATATTTTCCTTTATCAGTACTGTTATTTACGATAATCTATCCACAAGAAACTATTAACATTTTATGTATTGAGAAATAAATAGGACATTTTATGAAGCATTTTAAACAATAATGACTTGGTTTTTATCATAAATTAGCTTTTCCCGGCCCAGCTTTGCACAGGTAGCATTAAGTACCTATCTACGGCGCACCTGCCTACCATGCATACAGACCTACCTACTTACCTACCCTAACTTTCTACCATACCTACCTACCCTGCATACCTACCTACTTACCTACCCTACCTACCTACCCTGTATACCTACCTACTTACCTACCCTACCTTTCTACCATACCTACCTACCCTGCATACCTACCAACTTACCTACCTACTTACCTACCAAACTTACCTACCCTACCTACCTACCTACCTATCCTACCTACCTACATACCTAAATATCTTTAAAATCAACCGACGGTCACAAAATCTTGACGACGTGAATAGCTCTATACCTCAGGTCCAGGTTTTTTTTTTTTTTTTTTTGGGTGGGAAAGCTCTGGGCGGAGCGAGAGGGAGTGTCAGACGTTTACTGACTAAAACCCACCCGTGTTCCTTCCGTTGCCTGTATGCCGGGGCCGCGATATCCCTTTTGGACAAACTCGCAACCCTGGCAGGATACTTCAGGTCCAAGATTGGTTTACGGTAAATAATTTGGTACTAAATAAAAAAAAAAACAAATGCATTACATTTAAATTACCTAATGTTAGAAGTAGCTAATGTGACATCATATTGAATGGAGAAAAACTGGAATTTATTAATCAAACGGTTTTCCTAGGAATCACGCTAGACGAGAAATTACAATGGGGACCTCATATAACATCTCTTGCGGGGCGGCTAAGCTCGGCCGCTTATGCGGTTAGAAAGATAAGACAGTTAACAGACGTTGAAACCGCGCGTTTGGTCTATTTTAGCTACTTCCATAGTATTATGTCGTATGGCATTTTACTGTGGGGTCGGGCTGCTGACATTGAATCCATCTTTATCTTACAAAAGAGAGCTGTCAGAGCCATTTATGATTTACATCGTCGCGAATCTCTCAGGGAACTATTTGGAAAGATTAATATTATGACGGTACCTTGCCAATTCATATATGAAAATATTATGTATGTAAGAAAAAATCTACATATTTTTAATAAAATAAGTGATAGACATAATTTTAATACTAGAAATAAAGATAAAATAAATCAACCATTTTTCAGATTATCTAAAGTACATACATATTTTATGGGGTACTGTGTTAAATGTTACAACAAAATACCTTGTGATATTTTACAATTAAATGAAAGAAAATTTAAAACTCATATTAAAAGTACACTTTGTAAACAAGCATATTACAAATTAGAGGATTATATCCAAGATAAAAATGCTTGGAAACATGCTGGTCCAGCTCCATAGGATAATCTTGAATCTAGACAAAATCAAACTGGTTGCGAATTTAAGTTGTATAAATTATTATATTTTATTATATGACATTGATTTTACATTCTGTGATTACTTCCTCACACACAGACTTATTATTTGTAACTTTTTTTTTTTTTTTGGAAAATCGTCTACTTTTACAATGTTTGTAAATATGTGATAAACTGTGTATCTATCACATAGGTAATTAATTTATCTGTTGTTGCTCTCTTTTTAAATTTCTTTTTACCTATTGTGGTATAGTAAATTTTATTTTTAGATGCATTGTCTTCACATATAATTGTATAACTAATGTAGTAGTACCTACATTATACAAAATATTGTAAAACATTTTAAAAGAGTAACGGTGGAGTTTCTTGCCCATTCTTCTCCATACGAAAACTACCATTTGGAAGGGGCGACTAGAATCAATTAATTTTTTTTGTAATTTTTGACGTTCAAAAGTGCCTTGCAAGGGCCTATTTGAAATAAATGATTTGACTTTGACTTTTCTACCAAACTAAATACCTACCTACCCTACCTACCTACATATCCTACCTACCTACCTTACCTGCCTACCCTACATATTACCGACCCTACCTACCTACATACCTACCTACCTACCCTACCTAACTACCCTACCTAACTACCCTATCTACCTATCCTACATTGTCCTGAGAACAACGTACACAACAAAAAAAGAATTATCCAATTTTGTGCATTCGTTCGGAAGTACATACATTTCGGCGATTAAGTTTTAAGAAAATGTAAAATATGCTGCAGCTGGCGGCAAACAAACAATGATAAAATACTTGCTTTATTTCAACCATGCAGTAGTTTAATTGAAACTGAACTAAACGTTGTAATTTCATGCTTGGGCTCCATGTAAAATACTGTTATGCAGCTGCATCCGGTTAGACTGGAAGCCGACCCGAACATAATATGTAGTTGTTTTTTGGAAGTTGGTTTATTTTGTTGAGAAGTGTTTTTTCCATACTTTCGCAACCTTCATTAACGTCAATGAAATATCCATGAATAGTTAGATAAATAGAATGCAGTGTATTCATCCCACCGTTTATTTGCAGTCTGAATCCAATTTAATACAATCTATTGGTCACTGCCGTCAACAAGGTCTCGACCGACATGATTGGTAATAAACATTGGTGTTTAAATGTTTGTGTATTGGCGTGTTGGGTGATTGGGTCGAGAGAAGATAAATGCGTCCATGAACTACTTTCAAAGTGGAAATTTGAACTCAAAGGCTGATACAGAAGGCCAAATGACATTTTCAAACCTCACACACAATTCAAAATATGTTTTTAAAGTACATTTTCCGGGATTCATAAGCGGGATTCCGAGACACGGTTCGAAATTCGAATTTATGTTTAGAGAGCACCTCTGAATTTTGTACAAAAAATAACGTCCTTTTATTTTAGAATCACATAGTATTTACGTTCATGAATTTAATTCCCAAAGGACCAGAATAGAACCAGATAATAAATATTTAAACATTATTACACGAATTAACGGTTTCATTCATTAACTGAAGCGTAATTATGATAATCTCTTAAGGATAGTTCATTTTAGGTATAATTAGGCTGCCTGTCCATTGAAGCGGAGCGAGGCAGCGGAGGGGAGAATGGCAGCGGAGTGGAGCGGAGTTGCGGACAGTGTCTGTCCATTGATGCGCAGCGAGGTAGCGGACCGGAGTTACGGACTGTGCGTAGCGAGGTAGCGGAGCGGTGTTGCGGACTGTGCGCTCGCCTCTCCGCTTCCCCGCTCCGGTTCCCCGCTCCACTTCTCCGCTCCGTTTCCCCACTCCACTTCCCCTCTCCGCTTCTCCACTCCGTTTCCCCGCTCCGCTTCCCGGTTTTGTATGAACTTTTAAACTAGTTCGTAAAAGGAGTCCACTGAAACGGAGCGGAGGTTTTATGCAATTCCATTGGTGAATATTGGCACACCGCTCCTGTCCTCTCCGCTCCAGTGGACAGGCAGCCTTAGAACTGAATAGGATAGTGGCCTATTTAATATAAGATGGATATAATGTTGGCAGATTTGTTTAGGTTTTGTTGATACAGTCAAAAAATATTCTCATCACCGTGAAAATTAAAATCAGCCTGGAATTTCGATTTGGACCCGGCTCCTATAGGTATCGCAATCCTATTACATGGGACTAGCTAAATGTGGGTGTAGTTACACCCCTGCCTATTCCTTCTGTGAATTTAAGCGTGATGTTATGAGATCATCATCATAATCATTGACAGCCTTGTTTCACCACTGCTGAGTATTGGCCTCCTCTCTTTTGCGCCATGCTTCCCTGGTCAGTGCGAGTCGTCATCCAGGTCTTCCCCGGGATCTTCTGTAGGTTGTGGTCTTTCGGCCATGGCAGCCAATCTCAGCGGAGAATAGCCATCTACGCGGGGGATATAGTGCACGAGAGTGTGCGCAGACTCAGGTGCACTTACTCTTCCCTCACTCTCATAGTCCGATGGGACGGCAATCCGACTCGATCGGAGAGAGATCAGGCGCAGGACCAACGGCTTAACGTGCTTTCCGAGCGACGGGGGCTATCACACCGCCAACTTCCAATTCCAGGCCATTACTGAGAAATTGCTTATGGAAAAACCCAATAACACTTTTCCAGACCTAGAAATTGAACCCAAGACCCGGCTTAGCAGTCGTGTTTGCGACCACGAGATCAATGGGGCAGTCATGTAATTTAAAAGTACGCAAATGGGTCGTGAATGGATGCAATAATGGTCATCTTTTGTGAAATATGGCACAATGAAAGCTTTTCATACATTATTACAGTGAAATAAGGAAAAATGTGAAAAGGAAAATTGCATTTTCCGAGTACACTTATGCCACGTTATTCGTGTAATAAAAAGTCATAAAAACGTATTTGCTAATCAAAACATATCAATTTATTTGTCGTAAGTGTTGGTACAATTTCGGTCTTAACATAAATAATCATACAGATCCATAAAACTTACACTGTTTGTCCACCGCACCATGAGCGGGACGTTAACGAGAAACGAGATTACGCGGCCATCGTCATCTCGTTCTCGTTGACGTCCCGGTCACGGTGTGGTGGACAACCGGCCTCATAATAATGTGACATGAAAACATTTGGGTTGTTATTAAAGTTATAAGTCAATTAAAATTAAAATTGAGTAACAATATTAAATTTGTATTATTATTAAAAATACTTATAATGTCAGAAGATAAAAATTATTAATAAATATTTGTAGCAGCGCGTATGCGCATAGCAGCGCGCTCGCAGCTACACTGAACTGTAGGAGCGAGTGCCGGTACCTATATTTATAACTTCGAGCGTTTAGTGGTTAGTTCGACTGTTGGCAGAGGGCGCGCACCGCGCGCTGATTATTGTAGTAATATTTTAACTGTGTTCTGATTGGCTGTTAATAAATAATGTTTTTTAACTAATGTCCACTACTTGTACCTAAGTAATTTTGTATATAGTTAGGCTATCAATAAACGAGGATATTCATTTTCCTTTCTTCCTTCTCAATACATTGTTTTATTACTATCCAACCTTGTCGCTAAAGTGGTGACCCCGAAGCCCGAATACAACCTGTCGGTATTTCAAGTACGCCCATTACCAGCGAAGCTCAGCAATGCCAGAAACAGCGGGATACCAACAAGAAATCGCCGGAATTTCACTTTCCCTGCGTGTTCCACCGTTTTGGCGTGACAAACCGCGACTATGGTTTATCACATTTGAAGCCGCTGTCAGCGATCTTAAGAAAAGCGACGCTCAAAAAGCACAGATGGTTATAGCGCAATTAACGAAGGAAGACATTGAGCAAATATGTGACCTGCTTGAAAACCCGCAATCGGAACGACCCTACAGCGCAATCAAGGAACGGCTTATTTCCGTGTATGAAGAATCAGATGGAAAACAACTACAAAAGCTTTTGTCCGATATGGAGCTGGGCGATCAAAAACCAAGCCAATTATTACGTCGCATGCGTAGCCTAGCGCATAATAAAGTACCAGACAGTACACTCAGATTGATGTGGATGAACTTACTACCCCAACAAGTGAGATCAGTACTTGTTGTCAGTGACACCATCAGCAAAGACACTGCATTGGACGAGTTAGCTAAGATGGCAGACAAGATGATGGAGCAGACATCCGAAGTGCCCGCCGTAGTATCAGTTGACAACTCTCAAGCTCAGGGTAGTATGCAGTGCATAGTGGAAGAAATTCGCAAGTTACACCTAGAAATCGCCGAGCTCAAGAAAGATAACCGTTGGTGCACACACACATCGCCGCCGTCGCATCATCAATATAGACGCAGTTATCGCCGCGATCGTTCAAGAACGCCGTCTCGCTCGCACTCAAGAAACTTCAGATCTCGTTCATCAACTCCATCACCCTATTGTTATTATCACAGAAAATTCGGCGCAAAAGCAAAACATTGCACAACACCATGCAGTTTTAACAAGGACAATAATACGGAAAACTAAAACAGGCATTAGCAGTGGCGGAACCTAATGTCGACAGCAAATCATATCGCCTTTTTATCACTGATAAGGAAACCAACACAACTTTCTTAGTCGACACTGGCGCGAACATATCTGTGATACCGAAGCGTAGAGGAACTCGAACTACCCCACTGCCGTACAAGTTATACGCCGCCAATAATTCAGAGATACCCACATATGGAGAAAAAACCATAGACCTCAATCTGGGTCTACGACGTCCCTACAAGTGGAAGTTTATTGTTGCTGCCGTAAGCAAGCCAATACTTGGAGCAGATTTCCTAGGCTACCATAATCTACTGGTCGACCTAAGGAATGAGCGTCTCATCGACAACACTACCAAACTTTCTTCAAAGGCACCAGGGCGATATACAAGCATACCTACAATACGCAGTATTGATCTTCAACAAACGTTCCATGACATACTGGCAGAATTTCCCAACGTCACTCGTTTGTCATCAATGAAACTCAATCCGGAGCATAAAGTCGAGCACTACATTGAAACAACAGGTCCACCTATCCATGCCCGAGCTCGACCTATACCCCCGCATCGCTATGAAAAGGTGAAGAAGGAGTTCGAGAATATGATGAGCCAGGGACTCTGCCGGCCTAGCAAGAGCCCTTGGTCCAGTCCACTCCACGTAGTACCAAAAAAAAAATGGAGATATACGAGTATGTGGTGATTACAGGCGACTCAATGCCATTACCAAGCCTGACCGTTATCCCATTCCACGAATAAAGGACTTCACATATCAGCTCGCTGGCAAGCAAGTTTTCTCAACCCTGGACCTGAACAGAGCATACTCACAACTACCAGTCCGTGAAGAAGACATAGAGAAGACAGCACTTATAACCCCATTTGGTTTATACGAGTTTCCACGCATGTGCCCAGGACTAAAGAACGCTGGTCAAACATTCCAGCGATTTATACATGAAGTTCTACGAGGCCTTGATTTTGTGTACCCATTTGTCGACGACTTGCTTGTGGCTGCAGAAGACGAAACAACAGCTCGAGATAACCTCAGAATCGTACTACAGCGCCTGGAAGAATACGGCATCACAATCAACCCCGCCAAATGTGTATTTGCCAAGAGAGAACTCACATTTTTGGGATATTTCGTCTCCCCCGAAGGCATAAAACCACCACAAGAAAAGGTAAAGGTAATCAGCGACTACCCTAAACCAAAGAATGTCGAAGAATTACGACGTTTTCTCGGTATGATAAATTATTACCGAGAAAACATACCGAACGCCGCAGCAACTCAAGCACCTCTGCACATGTATTTAGAAAATACACATTCAAAAAAACGGGACAAAACCGAAATAATGTGGAACGAAGAAACATCTAAAGCTTTTGAAGAATGCAAGGAATGCATTCAAAAAGCAACCTACTTGGCGCATCCACAGCACGCAGCCCCTCTTGGTTTAATGTGTGACGCATCGGACAAGTGTGCAGGTGCTGTACTACAACAACAAGTCGACGGAAAGTGGCAGCCACTTGGTTATTTCTCTAAGAAATTCACGCCGGCGCAGCAAAAGTATTCAACATTCGACCGAGAACTACAAGCCATATACTTAGCATTGAAACACTTTAGAAAATTATTTGAAGGCCGTGAACTGATTGTGTATACAGACCACAAGCCAATAACATACGCGCTCCAGAAAATATCATCTGACTCAGAAACTCCCCGCCGCACCAGGCAGCTATTATTCATTAGTGAATTTACTAATGACATACGTCACATTAGCGGACGAGATAATGTTGTCGCCGACGCCTTATCGCGCATTGAAGTTATTAATTGCCCCACTCCTATCGACTACGCGGTACTCGCAAGCGCACAAGAAAAGGACGCAACTATACAAGATTTACTTCGTCAATCAAATATCCAGATGCGCAAGATAACATTGCCTGGGATGACTTACGCTATCTATTGTGAGACATCAACACAAAACATTCGTCCGTATTTACCTGAGGAATTCCGCATAAAGGCATTTAACGCAATTCACAACCTCAGCCATCCCGGTATGCGAACGTCAAGGAAGCTAATACAAACAAGATACTTCTGGCCATCTATGAACACTGACGTGAAGAAATGGGTGACAACATGCATCCAATGTCAGCGTGCGAAGATACACCGGCACACTGCAACACCGGTAGCAAACTTCGAACCATCACACCGTTTCGAACATTTGCATGTTGACATCGTTGGCCCGCTGCGTACGTCGCCTCAAGGACACCGTTACGTCATCACTATGATCGACCGAGCGACGCGCTGGCCCGAGGCACACGCCGCGCAAGACATAACAGCTGACACTGTCGCTAAGATTGTGTTTGAAGGATGGATCGCACGATTCGGATGTCCAGTTCGAATGACGACTGACCAAGGTCGTCAGTTTGAAGGCAATTTGTTCAACGCATTAACAAGACTACTTGGGATCAAGCGCATTCACACAACACCTTACCATCCACAAAGCAACGGAATGATTGAAAGGTGGCACCGCTGCATGAAGTCTGCATTAATAGCACGTCTGAGCACGAGCAGTTGGATTGAGGAGCTGCCTACAGTGTTGCTAGGACTACGAGCCGCAACGCGAAGTGACAGTGGAGTCAGTGCTGCACAGCTTACCTACGGTCACGCTCTCACACTGCCAGGAGATTTTTTCGTGCCGTCGAAGCCAGATTCTATGGACTACAGTTACGTTGAAAAGCTACGATCAGCAATTAGCACTTTTCGCCAAGCAGCAACACAGTCACGCTCACGCACCAGTAGCAGAAGAGGGATATTCGTACCTCAAAGCTTACAGACCTGCAAGGAAGTATTCGTACGAACTGATGCAGTCAAGAAACCACTGCAACCACCATACAACGGACCCTATCCAGTGCTCAGCCGAAGCAACAAAACGTTCACTGTTCAACTACCGGGAAGGCAAGCAGTTATATCAGTTGACCGCCTCAAGCCTGCGTTCTCCATGCCATGCACTGACGACGCATGTGACGCAACACCTCTAAGCTCCAGTCCTGCTGCGAAGAACACTGTTCCTGTAAACATCACAACAGAACGTACATCGCACTCGGGTCGTGTCATAAGGCGACCGGTACGTTTCACTTGAAGGGGAGCACTGTAGCAGCGCGTATGCGCATAGCAGCGCGCTCGCAGCTACACTGAACTGTAGGAGCGAGTGCCGGTACCTATATTTATAACTTCGAGCGTTTAGTGGTTAGTTCGACTGTTGGCAGAGGGCGCGCACCGCGCGCTGATTATTGTAGTAATATTTTAACTGTGTTCTGATTGGCTGTTAATAAATAATGTTTTTTAACTAATGTCCACTACTTGTACCTAAGTAATTTTGTATATAGTTAGGCTATCAATAAACGAGGATATTCATTTTCCTTTCTTCCTTCTCAATACATTGTTTTATTACTATCCAACCTTGTCGCTAAATATTTTTCAACCTCTTAATAAATAATGTCGCTTACTGAGTAGAAATTATTTTCTTTTTCTTTTAGACTTTAAATATTAAATTATTAATTAACTTTTTATGTTGATGATAATATAATAAAATATAATACTGTTTTTTTTTAAAGATTAATAAAAGTTTAATTATTTTTAAGTCTATAGTTTTTCTGTTCAATAAAAGTTTATTTTTATTCAGACAACTATTCGCCGAATGTCGAATAATAGACACTATTATTAGGTATTAGACGAGTAACAAAAAAATGTGGAGTAAAGTCGAATACCGAATAGTAGCGAGCATTCGCGGCAATTCTAATGTGCATTCTATACGTAACATACTTACACCCCTACTGTCGTGATGTTATATGTAAGTTTTGTCACACCTATTATTAGAACGCAAAATTGTTTGGAAATTTTCGGTGACAATGATGAGTTTTGCATATGGAAATTTGGAAATATGAGCAGTGATAGCCTAGTGGTGGGACCGTCAAACTGCCAAGTCATAGGTCTCGATTTCGAACCCAAGGCACGCACCTCTAACTTTTCGGGTTCATGTGCGTATTGTATAACAATCACTTGCTTCAAAAACGGTGTAGTAAAACATCGTGAGGAAAACCTGAGAGATATTTCTCGACGGCATATGAAGCCAAGTCAGAGGCCCATGGGCGGCTTTAAAACTCTGACATCAGTTTAGTCACTAACCACACGAAAATAAGAAGAAGACATAGAAATATGTAGCAGCAGCTATAACTGTGTAGTGCATCAATTGATTACATTCGTCATCCCGCGAAGGTCAATGCCAGAGCACGATTATTTAATTAATAACTGTCGAAGCTATGAAGACAAGAGAATAAAAATTATACAGAGATCAAACTTGATACATATAATCGCGCTGTCGTTTTTGTGCTGCATTAAAATAAAATCTTCTTGGGTCGATATTCGAATATTTTTTCGGCGTATTGGGTAGTTAGCTTCATTACTACCATGTTGACTGGTCAAGCGGGTTCATTCTGAAAGTTGGCAACCTCGCAAATAGCTGTCAAAAATATCTCAGTTTTGATTAAATCAATCAATGAAATTATAATATTTCGCTCCGTAGTGCACTAAATTTGTTATGAATAGCAATCATAACACTGAATTAGGTGTTGTAACAGTTTTAGGTGTATCTAATAAAAGCGTTTATAAAGTTTCCAGATGCTTTTTTCACACCTGAAAGTAAATATTCAGTGTTACGATATGAATGATTGCAATGTTTTAGTGGACTACAGAATGATATTTCATAGTTTCATCCTTTTTTTATTTTTCGTGTGGTTAGTGTCTGTGGCCAGAGTTATAAAGCTGCCCATGGGCCATAGTTTCATTGAGTAATATTGATAAATCAACCAAAACAGCAAAATATTTGGCAGCTATTTGGGACGTTGCCAACTTTCAGAATGCATCCTCTAATGTAAATGTATGTAATGTATGTAAATGGTATTTTTTTTATGGTAGGGTGTAACAAACACCCTTCCATAAAAAAAAATACAATTTTTATCGAAATTGAACGAAGCTTGTACTCTGGTTTGTATCTACTCAATGTCACGTACAAACAGTGGTGCCATTGAAAATAACAATATTGGATTAAAAACATTACAAGGACAAATAAAATTTATAAGTAAATGTTATTATAAAGTAGTGATCACCCAGTGTCCGAAATTCAACCATAAATTCATTTAAATTTAAATTTTGATAGGATAGTTCATACTCATTCCATGTATATATAGTAAGGACATACAAATTCCATGTATAGTAAGTACATACTAATTCCATGTTGCCATGTAATTATTCTATGGTAGCCTTTTGTTTATCTTTAACCATAAGCAAAGACTGTGTGTGAGTCAAACGTACGGTAGTGTGTGTAATGTTTTTTTTATTAATTAAATTGATTTATAATACATATTATATAAAAATACTAGCTTTAACCGGCCCGGCTTCGCATGGGTAGCACTTAGTACGGCGCACCTGCCTACCCTACCCTACCTACCTACATACTTACCTACCTACCTACCTACATACCTACCTACCTAAATACAGTACCTACCTACCTACCTACATAAATACCTACCTATTGAAAAAGTTACTTTCGTGAATTCATGCAAGCCTAGTACTTTTTGTTAGTTAGGATTTATGGCACAGCTAAGAACAGTTTGTATGAGAAAATCAAATTATTGTTTTTACTATTTTCCTCGCAATTTTTCCATATTTGCTCAACGTTTAAACCTACCCTGGACTTCCACAAATATTTAAAAAGCAAAATTAGCCAAATCGGTCCGGCCGTTCTCGAGTTTTAGCGAGACTAATGAACAGCAATTCATTTTTATTACATAGAAGAATAGAAGATCAGCTATCTGCACTCCTCCATATAAACTGTAACTGTGGCAACTTTCATACTCCACCGCCCGCGTTATGTTCGTAACAAGGGACGCAACTTGATGTACAATAAACTTGAATATTTGCATTCATTCATTTCAATTTTACGAATGTATTCGGTTATATGACTTCACAAGTGATTGCGTTTGCTTAAAGATCATTTTCACCTTTAGCTACTATAAATATTGGTGATTTTGAAGGCGTACTCAGTTCAGATGGTGATCGGTTTTACGAACTTTGCCGATGCTACATCTAAGTTGTGTCGTATTGTACAAAGTTTTTGCTTTACGTATTAATATTCAACCTTAGTTTTTGTTTACCCTTAACCTCTTAAGGGGTCATTGTACTCATCATTATGAACAACTTTCACTATGGGAGCAACGCTGAAATCTCGAAAAAAAAATCATCTGTTTCCTACATTTCGACGAGCTGTAAGAACATAAATAAATGTAGGGAACAGCAGATTTTTTTTTCGCAATTTTGGCTTTGGTCCCATAGTGAAAGTTGTTCATATTGATGAGTACATACAATTACCCCTTAAGAGGTTTAGGTTAAACAACAACTAAGGTTGTATAGATGATGTACAACTAACTGTACTCTATAAGGGAACATAGGCGAATGATAACCAATTACTTTTTTCTATATGGTCTTTTGAGTCGATATTAACATTATTTCTTTAGTACCATTACAGACTCTAATATTCGATCAATGAAAACCAATAATTTGGATATCTACACGACCATCTTTCAGTATAGTTATTTTCATGAAGGGATCTTTTAATATCAGCCTGTTGTGACCCAAGAAGCAAATGCCCCGTCTCATACAGAGAAGCCAGGAGAATTGAATACTACAAACTCGATATATTTCGAAGATTTTAAGATAGTTAATTGACACAGGCGTGATTTTTCTGAAATCCATTATAAAATACAATAGACGACGTATATTTAGTAAGCTATTATTAGTAACGTAGTTGACACTTCAAGCATCGAGAGCAGTGACTGCTGCAATGAGTGCACTGCTCTCAATGCTTGACGTGTCAACACGTTGGGTCCGGGTTCGCACCAAGTTAATCGTCATCCTGAGGATGCCTCGTTGAGAGGTGAATCACGTGTCAATTTCTTACAGGGTTCTTTATGACTCTTTAAGAACAGTTAAGCGGATTAGGTTACTAAATATACGTCGTCAATTGTATATATTTTTTCGAAGATTTGTGAACATTAAATCCATAGGTTTTCTGTTTTTCTTTCATTTTTAATTTTCTTTCAGGGTCCATGTCTGAAGTTTAGAAGATCTATACTAATAATATAACAAAGAAGTAAAATTTGTGAGTTTGTATGTAGGGAGGGGGTAATCTTCGGAACTACAGGGGGCCTACTCCCTAAGCGAAATCCGTAGTTTCGGGCGCTTCGCTCTCCTTCTAACTTACGGTATATCTGTAAGTGAGACGGAGAACGAAGCTCTAGTCTGATTCCGAAAATTCTTTCACTAATAGGAAGCTACAGTATTGCTGAGTGTCATAGGATATAAGGTCTATTTTAATCCTTTTTTCCAATTGATGTTATTTCCACTTAAACAAACATCAACTTACTACCAACCTACTAGTACTGTTAAAAAGTCATAAAAAATATAAAGTTGTAGCACAAACTGAACCTTATGTGTAGGCATTACAGTTGTTTTTCCGTAAATGCGTGTTTGTTAACATGTTTGGCAAAGAAATTGCGGACACAGATTAATTATTATTTATGTTAAAACAAGAAATTTCACGCGGCAGAATCTAGTAACATTAAATCTAGTACATTTAAATGATGTTTCGAAGAATATTGTTTAGTTCAGTCTTATTTCAATCAGTATAAAACTAATAACAGCACATATAAAGTATAACTTAAATTGAATACGTTCAGTTTCTTTTATTATAAGTAAAGTTGTGTTATTACAGCCCAATATTTCAATTTAGTGGCGCCATCTGCAGAATATATCCTAAGTATACAAAATGTAATTCTTTTTCAAATGCTTATTATAGAATTTCAGTAATAGGCGAGAGACAATAGAATTTGATCGCCACTGTTTGCCAAACTTTTTGTCAAAATTTCGTAATATTATAACATTTTTATTGGTTATTTTTCAAAAAAAGAACAAGCAATTTGCTGTTTGAATTGCTTCTTTATTTAAATTTCCTTACGACTTGGAGATGTCTGTTTTTTATTGCAGTTTCACAATCTTTTATGTTAATGCTTAAGGATAAAAATAATTATAATGCAAGTTAATGCAGTAGAGGGTAATTTAATTTAAAATGCAGCAAAACTTTCAATCAAATTATGAGAGAAAACTTTGAGGGCTTTAATTTAATAATTTTGTTCTAAGTTTTAACAACTGTGAGTATGCAGTGATTTTTATTTACACTCACAGAGTACACTTATTATGTTTTTTTAAATAAAATGAGATATAATGTAAGGAGTTAATATTTTAAAATTATTTACGAATAATAAACTAAAACTCTAAAAGAATGGAGAAGTCCTTTTTCTAGCAGTGATAAAAAATAGGTTAATTAAAGAGAAACACCTTCAAGATAATCTAAAAATTTACATAATATGCATTTTGTGAATCTACTAACTTTGTAATTTGGAACAACTAGTCAAATGAGTTTGATATTTACTGTATCCTATTCCAAAATTATATTAAAATAGGTTATTTTTCACGTACCAACCAGATTGAGGTACAAACACATTTCACGGTGCGCGCCTCATAAAAGTCCCCAAAGGTTTGAGAAGCGCTGGGACACGTGCGTAGCCCTGTCGCATTAGCACAGGTGTGCTCTTGTGATATATTACGCTACAATTGTCGTACAAAGCTTTGTGTATTGATTTGTATTTTAACGCTTCGTTGGGTAGATGGGCATGATTTATTGAGATCATACTGATGTTTTTTTGGAAATCAGATAAGTTTGTATTCAGAAAACAACCGGCTTCAAAAAACACTATAAAGTGAAAAATTTGTTTAAAATCGAAAAGCGGTCTCTTTGGATCTGTATTTCAGTAGAAATTAAAGTATTTTTTTACTTTGCAGTGTTTTTTTTTTGGAAGTCCGTTATTTTTTTTTTTGTAAAAAAGACTTTTATTTTTCACTTTTTAGTTATGGTATGTACACCCACACCAATTCGTATACCACTAATGCTATGTAAACAAAAGTGACAGGAAGTATTATAACATCATCAAGATACACAAAGCGGATTATATATATTTTATCGAAACTAACTCAAAAACTACCCAAGTAAAGTAAAAAAAAAATATATGGGTCTACTGCGCAAGTTTCCTACCAAATGAAAAATTACGTATATAAAAAAAATTAAAAATACATACACACGAACATAATTCTATCCTCCTCCTGTTTTGAAGTTGATTAAACAGGCTAATTATGTTCCTCTAATCTTGATTAGAGTCTAATCTATACTAATACAATTTAGCTGAAGAGTTTGTTCGTTTGCACGCGCTAATCTCTGAAATCACGGATTTGAAAAAAAAAACAAATTTTGAATTTGCTAGCCCAACGCTTGAGGAAGGTTATATGCAGTTTTTATAGGAATAAAAGGGTTTTTTATTTATTTATAGGCTATTTAGCATCATGCTACAACCTTTAGCAGCCGAGCAAAAAAAAGCAGCACGGACACGACTAATCTGAATGAAAAAAATATTATTTCTTAAAAATTGTTTTAAGCTGTGTCTCTGATCTAGCACTCGCAATCAAAGACAAAACGGTCCCCTCTTCTACAATAAACAACATTCAAAACTTTTACCCGTTAAATGGCAAGCGTTTCTCAAAGTTTTGCACAAACATTGTAAGTTGGGTGATAAAGATGAACATTTTGGTGCGATGTTCGCTAAACCCGGTATTAGGAGGGTTCTGAATTAATTTCATTAACAAAATATTTTTGCTTTTACTCGTGTTCGCTGATTATGGAGGATTTAGGAGATCAAGTATTTTTGTGTTGGAGATAATTATTATATTTTTAGTCGATTTCTATAACACCCTTTGCTATAATAATTTTCTAGCGTCTATATGTATACATAATTATATTTTTTTTTTTGTGTACTTTTTTAATTAATTAATATAGAGGCTGTATTATCATTGTATGTAACATGACTCGCCAGACCGAATTTTGTTTTAAATAAACGGTCACAAGTAATGAAATATAGTTGGCCGGCTGAGTTAAAGCTTAGTTAAGGGAGAGTTTAGGTCCTGCTGGGGTTGCGGGTTTGTCCGAAAGGGATATCGCGGCCCTGGCACACAGGCAACGGAAGGAACACGGGTGGGTTTTAGTCAGTAAAAGTCTGATACTCCCTCTCGCTCCGCCCACAGCGGGAGGAGTCATTTGATGATTTCCCACCCAAAAAAAAAAAAAAGGGAGAGCTTAGGTTTTTCTTTACGTATTTAGCGTTATTCGGTTAGTGTTTTGAGTCGCCTTTTTTCGATAGTTTTTAAATTTTCGTAGACAGTAGAGCGCTAAGACGACGTATGTGAAAAATATGATAGTGCGGTTTCATCGCCCGAAAAAAGATAGTATAGGTCTACATAAACAACGTTGCCCTACACGTATTTGGCGTTTTTCGGTTAGTGTATCGAGTCGCTTTTTTTTTAAAGTTTTTAAATTTTCGTAGACAGTAGAGCGCTAAGACGACGTAGACGAATTATCTTTAAAAGGGGGGGGGGGGGACTAACGTTTTTTTAATTTTTGCTAATAATTTTTTTTCATTATCTATGAGTTTATGGACTTACCACTTGTGTTTTAAAAATAAATACAGTTTTTTTTTTTAGAAAAAGATGTCTTCACCTCCGTATTTTTTTTCATATTCGACAAGTTTTTACTTAATCCGATAAAATTACTCATAAGCTTTTAGAAAAAATTAACAGAATCCAAATCGAGTCAATAACATAAGAGATATCGCAAATGCTTATAAAAAAGAACATGAAAAATATCAAAGTTTTAAAGCCCTTTTAAAGTTACTTTTCGATAATTTGTCATGAATATTCAGAAAAATACGGGCGGGCACATGCTCATGGGCGACATTGTGTATGAGGATAGTTAGGACCTTTGTGAGAAAAAAAAAGTGGCTATTTCCTTGGGGGAAGGTCAAACACCCCTTCGATAGTTATAATCAGCATCCTAATAGGGATGATGACTAAACATTTTTTTATAATCAGCATTCTAATAGGGATTATGACTAAACATTTTTTTATAATCAGCATTCTAATAGGGATGATGACTAAACATTTTTTTATAATCAGCATTCTAATAGGGATGATGACTAAACATTTTTTTTGTCCGTCAGATATATTATTACAAAATATTGGACGGGTATTTTTTCTTTTTTTACCTAATCAAAAGATTACGACAATACATTGAGTTAAAATGTGGCATGACGTTACTCTTCGGTAGATTTTTGATTGAATTGTGACGACACTCTCCAACTTTAATGCGTTTTATCTAAATTATTTATTAATAATATGATTAAGCAAAAAATACGTGTCTAACATATTTTTATTTTCTGACTGACGGACTAAATAGTTTTCTTTTTTACCCTGGTAACATCCATATTGCGTAACACACATTCAGTCACAATCTGAATGATTTTGAAGGATGTTGCTAATCCATTGCCTCATGTGTTCGAAAAATATGTCTGCTCAATAACGTACATAACGCAATGAATGTTGTTGAACTGTGAGTGTGTTACACATTATTACTCCGCAGATCCCAGAAGCCTTGTGTTTCAAAACACTGCTATGTACAGTACAACTATTTTTCTTAATGTCCCTCGGCAAACTTCGTGCTTGTATTGACTCCTACCGCTGCGCCCGCGTGCAGCCAACCGTAATTACCAAGTGCAAAGGGCAACTGATAGAAATCCGACGACTGACGAAACACGACGTTTGCCGAGGGACATTAGGACAATAGTTGTACTGTACTGTACATGCTTCTATGCTTATCAAACAAACCGTTCAAGTTTATCGAGGATTCTGCAAGACGAACAGAAACTTATATTCGATGTGTCTCCTTGGATAACTTATACTTACTTAGGTACAGTCAAAGAAGGAGTTTAGTATGCAGACAAGAAATAACTTGCAATAATCAGAGTGCTTGCGTATTAGCTTTTTATCCGACTGCCAAGAAATATTTGCGCTATCTTTGTTAAACATACTACGAGTACAGTCTCAGACGAATTAGACTAAAGTATCAACAACGATACGAAATAAATACATAAAATTGCAGCTTATACAAATACCAACTTTAAAATCAATAATCTAAGTAGATTTTTGAATGAAAAACTATCGATAAGCGTCATAAAATAATTTTAGCTGTAATGGAAACTGAACCATACGCAATTAAGTTAAAGTTTTTGATTCTAAAGCTTGAAATTTGTCTCGTCTTGTTGGCATTAGTATACTCTACACTACTGCACACTCACGCGTACTGTCACAAAAAGCGTACTGTCACAGACAAAACACAGAGACAAAAAGACAGAAACACTTTTTTGAATTTTGTCAAAGTAATTTTGTGTTGGTACCTAACCCGCATAGGTACTTATCTACATATTTTGTTTTCTGTACGTATATGCCTACATATTTTCGGTGAGTGAGAGAGAGGGAAGTATCTTCCATTCCGTACATTCCTTAACAAGAGCTCAATGTGTAACGACAACTCTACGTGATCTGATATTGAAATAGGCCATGAAAGAGGCCCAATTTCGTCTGCCAGACCATGGACTGGAAGCGGAAGCCATTAATAATGATATTGAAATTCTGAAGTCAATTTAAATGTTTATATTGGATTAAAGAGAGGTATATTTTTGGAGAGGAGATATTTATTTACAGCGAATTTTATAATTATACATAAATTTCTATTATATAGTGGTCGCCCAGAGGTCGAAATTCGACCATAATTCATTTTAATGTCATGATTCTAAGGTAGCCATCTTGTGTTAAAAGCGTGGTAGTGTGTGTAATGTTTTTTTTATTAATTTAATTTATTTATAATGTATAATAAATAAAAGTATTAGCTTTCTGCACTCCTTCTCCATTACAAACTTTAACTGTGCCAAATTTCATATTCCTCCGTCCGCGTAATTTCCGTAAAAAGGGGTACTTACAAAGTTTTTGCTTCACGTATTAATATATTATATACTCGTAATAATTAATATAATGCTGCCTCGTTAGTGTAATTCAATTCCCAATTCGAGCAAAGCGTTATTGAGTCCATGTGGAATTTCTCAGTAGCAGCTCGGAGTCTGGATTTATGCCCGATTGATGGCAATGGGCTCGCCCCATTAGTTACATCTCTGTCTAGCCCTTCGGGGAATATAGGCGTGATGTTATGAGTGAAAAAAAAAAACTGTTATTTTAACTTTAAGTTTGGTGATATGAAATGTAGGCGATACTATAAGCGCAGATGAACATAATTATTTAGTCCTCATAATGTTCCAGAGTAAGTAATGTAAGAGACGAGCTCGTGGCTAAGTAATAACAGCAGCACGGGTCACTCCATCAGGTTAAGCTATGCTTGCCAGGGTTGGTTCGTGGGTGGCCATCTTTACAGTCGAGACTCCTCCGTGCCTCGGAAAGCACGTTAAACCGTTGGTCCCAGGTATCATTCGTGGATCTGTGATAGTCATTACAGGTCGTCAGAACCAGTCTTATCAAGGAGTATCGTATTACCCAGTTACTGGATTGTGGAGGTCAGATAGTCAGTTGCTCCATGTAAAATACTGGTATTCAGCTGCATCCGGTTAAACTGGAAGCCGACCGTAACATAGTTGGGAAAATAACTAATAATAATAACTAATAATACTCGGCAAATTGATTTAATGTTACAGAGTAAGCTTATGATATTTTACGGGACTTATCATGAAACTTTCTAGAACACAGAATTTAAGAACATTTATGACGGTTTCGAGTTTGAAGCAAATATACCTTATTACGCTCCAACTCGACTGATATGGCATAAAAAATATACGAGTACCTACTGTTTTTTCCTGAAAAAATACTGAGCCTTACAAAAAACAACGCGAAATGACTACATTCGAACAAATTAAATTTAATGCCTCCATTGGTTCGAAATGGAGGCCTCGCATTCGAGTCGGAGAACTTAAAATTCAGTGGGAAAGGAAACACGTGATAGACAAAATGTAATTAGGTTGTTTCCGTGGCAGATTTTATCAACAAATTATTGGGAACAGTCGCGGAAATTAATTATTTCGATTTGTGAAATGTTTCTGGAAGAGACGAAATAATACGAGAATATTATAAATGCGGAAGTGAGTTTGTTTGTTTCGCTTTCACGCTAAAACGGCTGAACAGATTTGGATGAAATTCGGCATTTCGGGCTTCTGCATACCCGTAACGACTGTCAAAGATCTGCGAATGAGAGCCGGGACCAACGGCGTGACGTGCTTTCCGAGGCACTTCCGTGCCTAAACTCAAACTCAAAGCATTTATTTCAAATAAACCATTTACAGGCACTTTTGAATTATCAAGGAATCGGTCAGTCAGAAATATGAAGCTAGTTGCCCATTCCAAAGCGTTGTAGGTACCTATGGAGAAGAACGGGCAAGAAACTCCACGGACACTCTTTTAAATAAATTGTTACAAAATATAGGTTACATCTTTCCATGTTGAAATTAAACATGTGAGAACAATGTAGAAAGACGTGCACGTTAGAAGCGTCCGTAATAAAAAGATAAAACAAATAACAATTCAAAAATTTTAATCAGAAAAGGCAGCTAAGAGTTGACCAGTCCCAACTGACGGCACCCGTTCACGAACATGACGCATGGATTAGCACCATTCAGCTCAACCATTTTGAAGGGAGCTAAATGATCCAACACACGCGCCACCATCAGCGAGACATCTGAGTGAGCATGACATACTCACAGCCGCCAGGGCACATTCAAGTCAATAAAAGACGTATTACCCGGTAAATGTTAGCTCATTAGTACATAGTACTCACACCTGTGCTCTGAAATTATATAATATAAAGGAAATCGATTTTATACAATGCGAAGATGGTCTTAAAATCTTCAGCAGCTCCAACAGTATTTTCAAATGTTAATCAAATAGTTGTGGTTGTGGAGCAAGACCAGCATTGAGCCAAGCATTTTTATCAGCGATGTTGTCCCCCAACTTATAATATGCCTGCCTGCATAGTGTGCGTTTTATACAAGTTTTGAATTTCGTATCATTTAGTTGAAGTATGTGGGGAGGAATTTTATTGTAACACTTTAAACAATATCCCATAAAAGATGAGTCCACTTCAGCCAGGCTGAAACCTGGTTGAACTAATAGTTCCCTATTTCTTGTACTATAATTATGTCTATCACCTCTTTTACTAAAAATATGTACATTTTTTCTTACGTGCATGGTGTTTTCATAGATATATTGACATGGTACCGTCATGATGTTAACATCCTTAAACAGTTCCCTTAGTCACGCCTGCGGAGATAATATATGGCTCTGATCGCTCTTTTCTGCAGAATAAAAATAGACTCGATGTCTGCAGCCCGTCCCCACAGTAAAATACCGTAAGACATGATACTATGAAAGTAACTAAAATAGACCAGCCTCGCGGTATCTACATCAGTTAATTGACGGATTTTTCTGACAGCATATGCTGCTGAACTTAGCCGTCCTGCAAAAGATGTTAAATGAGGACCCCATTGTAGTTTTGAGTCGATATTTAATGGATGGTCACCACCATCCACGAACCAACCGCGGCAAGCGTAGCTTAACCTTCGAACGACCCGTGCTTATACTTAGCCACGAGCCCCTTAATCACTGGGCACGCTAATCACTCGAATTGAGTAAGGAGGTTGTTACCTATTTACCTGCCAGTTTTCAACGTTAAATTCTTAGTATGTTGTAACTTAAACATAGAAACTAAAACAGCTTTCGGTAAAATGTTAAGTTACGTTACGTTCAATGAAAGGTAAAATCAATATAATGGGTGGAAAAATTCAATAATTGCAAAAAAACGTAAAAAAAAAAAGAATTTCGCGGGCTGCAACTGCGGATTCACCGTAAACTTGGAACTTTAAATCCTTAAGACAGATTATTTTACTTAAAGCAAAAAAATTCTCTATTTTTTTAAACAAACAAATCTGCATTCAAAGATTTTCGAAAATTCGCTTGCCACACTCGGGAATCGAACCGGCTAAAACCCGAAATAATTACATCCTGTAATTTTCATCAATCGATAGGGTCTATCATAAGGATCAAATCTCTCTAAAAAACATGATAAGTTAAATGAAAGGAAAACCATAAAATCAAAGTAACTAATTAGTTGCTCGAAATGAGATTAATTTTGTTGGATACACAAATTTATTATTTTAAGGAATTCATTTCTAGTAAGTTTTTTCTATGACACTAGAACCCTTAGGTGCCGAGTTAAAAGAAAAAAAAAAAAAACGACTTTCAAACAAACTTTCTGGAAATAAATTCCTTTTACTTTAGTGTTCCAAAAAATCCATCCACTATGAATAGAAAGTAGGTACCTTCAATGCAAAAAATCGTGTGACTACGTTGTTCTTCGAAACTACGAAACGGAACGGATGTTGATGCGGTTCTTTATCATGACAACAACCGTCAAGAACATTTTGACGTCGACCGGTGCAACATACAATGAGATATTTAAATGATTAAAAACAAAATAAATATACCTACATTAATTGAATTATAAATGTGTATATAGAATACAATATTTTAAATGGCAACATTCCGTTAAGTTGGCATGGACTCGCCTGGCGCCTCAGAGTAATAACTAAAGTTACTCTGAGCCTGGCGCCCCGGCTTAGAGTAATCTATGCGCGCAGCTGTCAGAAAAACTATATAATGACGTTTTGACACCTGGTTTGGTTACAAACAAATATCATGGCGCAATAATTAATAATTAATGTTATGATGGAATTGTGTTACTTATGTAACAACAAAGGATGTATTGTGTAGGAAAACATTTTCCTTTGACCGATATTATATTTATCCTAATCCAATAAAATGTGTTATTTAAATTGGGCATTTAATTAAGATTAAAATAAGCCTTGACAACATATAATTAAAATTAATACTTTAAAAGATATCACAGGTTCAAAATTACGCGTAACAAAATAAAATTATGGTTGACGACAACGCGGGCGCAGCGGTAGGAGTCAATGACCTTTTCCTCGGCTATTAGGTATGTAATCCCGGTAGTACGTACCCGTGGGATATTTTCCAACATACACGCGGGTGAATCCGCGGGCAAAAGCTAGTATGTAAATAAATACGCTCGCTCGCTACTCGAACACTAATTAAATTTTAAACTTTTAGTTAAATCGAGTCATTGAATCCATTGTTTAATTTCATTATCTCCTGTTGCGAGCATTTACATGTGTGGTGAAAGAGTAAATTATGTATTTAAACTGCGATATATTCAGAGAATTTAATTAATTTCCCTTCAAAACTCAATCGAGTGAATGGAATACAAATAATTTATTTTTTTCCCTTTTGGAGTATGTTGTTGTTTTGTTATTTATGTGAATGCTTGTTGTTTTTCGTTTAATTTCGTCCATTCTTTCTTGGCGATACCCTGGGTATTTGTGTATGGATAGATATTCATAATAATCTGTCTTATAAGCCTAGTAATAACGAGCCACCGGCCTCAGCCAGCAGTGGCCCACCGACAAGCAGTTTACGTGCTCGGTGGCTTGTGCGCTCACCATACAGGTACCTTCTTCATTCGTAATAAGATAAGAAATTTGAATAAACCTTTTTTACAGTCTGTTCAACAAATTTTGACTTCTATTGCGTTGGTGGCATTACAAATGGCAGCTGCAGTAAACAGTTGGTATTGTAACCACTTTTTGCTTTTAATACCATCTTTATGCATACGGTATAGAAGTCAAAATCGGTTGAACGGACTGTAAAAAAGGTTTATTTAAATGTCTAATCTTATTTCAAATGGAGTATAAAGTCCTTGGTTCGGCTTTTAGGTTTAGCCAGAAACCTGTAATTTACACATAACATAAAATCACGCCGGCAGTTTTCCCAGAAGGGTTGGGCGGAGGTTACCTGTAATTTAATCTGTAAATTAATTGGTTATCTGTGATTTTCATACTAAATATGTTTCATACTACGTAGCTCACAACTGAAACGTTTACAAAAGTGTAAGTTCAAAAACATCAATCAATCAACAGCACGCCACAAAACTGACCCTGAACTAACTAACACCCACAAGTAAAATAACATTATTTTCTACTTAGTAATAATAATAAGCACTAAAAAGCTAACTCTGAAAACTACTTAAAACTCCGAGAAACTGTTAAAAAAAACTTACTTGCAGTTACAGTATATTTGAAAGCCTCGTTTGTGGCACAGAATAGATAGCTACAGAAGGTCGACTCCATACAACGAGCGAATACGCAAGCACACATAGACACGGTTTACGTACAGCGAGTGCAAGGGCACTCGCGACCGGCATTTGTTTTATGCACCTGTGCCACGACCGACAAAGAAGCGACTAACTATCAATGGTTTTCTCGTTTAAGAAACGTACAAAAGATTATAAGTCCCGTGTAAGTAAAAGAGAGAGAGATATATATATTATTTACGAGTATATTATGATCTCTGGCTGTTCAAATCGCCGGCGGGTGCTCGTTTGTCGCATTGACAAGAGCTATCAAATAGAGTACTCGCTCAGCGCAGCAGACCCTTGTTTGGTAGGCAGAATACGTAAGAGACTCATTCTTAATACATACGCTTAACAACGAGCAATCGCACGTCACCGTCACGCACTCGCTGCTCGTCGCTCGCCAACTCATTTTCAGTTGTTAGTTCTACTTGCTTCTTGTCTGTGTGCGTGCGTTTTCACTCGTTGTAAGGAGCCGGTCTTCTGTACCTGTCTATTCTGTGTTTGTAGTTTGTCTAGGCCGTAGCCTGGCCTCACCTTTACTCGTATAACAGGATAGTTCGTAGTTAGACGACAAACAAAGCTAATTGGGTTACAGTGGCTTTACAAATATTTGTTTGACAGTTACACCGGTTTTGTGTGCACTGAATAAGTTCTTTGCTTACGTATTATTTGAGGGATCATACGTAACCTTCTGAATAAACAAAGGAAGTAAAATATAACAAGCTTTGCCCGCGTGGGTTTGGGAATTGTGCTTCCCCATTTCCTTGTCCATTGTTCTCCTTTACGGCCTGGCCACAGGGAACTGGCGTCGCGTACAGCGGTGCATCAGGCGGGGCGGCAGTCCACGCGGCACAGTTTGCATACCACGGGCAGCAACGTTCGCCACCGCGTCCAGATAGACCGAGAGCGAAATTTCTTTATCAAAGTTATCTTGATATTACTTAGGGAGTATGTAGTCGTTTTTTTTATTCAAGACATGAGAAATAGAGACAAGTGTATCCAGTATTTTTTTTCGATTATACCCGAATGAGTGTCGAAACTTTTGATTATATTCTTATGAATATTCAACCAAAACTGGAGAAAATGGTCAATACAGATAGGATGGCTGGCCTAGCTAGTATTTAAGTATACCTTATACATTATTTCGCGGCGAATACAATAAAAATCAAACTTGTTTTAGTTTGGTTTCTGCACTATTCGACGCGTCTGCCGCGCGACACCGTGGCATGCGCCGTACTAATTCATACATTTGTTTATGTCGCCCGCCGCGCCGCCAGACGCTCGTGTTATTCGCTCGGCACGTCCCGCTGATAGCCGTTACGCGTGGCATGATTAGTACATTTCTATATTTTAGTCGCCAGACGCTTCGCCGTTCGCACCGCGCGAATATTCGCTGCAGCGAATGTCCCGTGGCCAGGCGATTAGGGCGGAATTTCCAGAAATTGTTCGTGAGCGAATGCTAACACTATAAAAGTGCTCCTATTCTTCTTACTAACATTTAGGCTTTGCGTTGGTATTTCAGTTAGCTAGACAACGGTATTTCAAGGAGAATTCTAAGAAAATGATCAAAGAAAAAGACAATGAGGCAGACTAGATTGTGATTAGGTATTACTTTTTATGACAGAAAAAATCTGAAGCTCGAAATTCGATTGAAGTGTCGAATATCGAAAGTAGAGCAAAGTCGCCGCCGAGTCTTTTATATTTAGAATGAATAAATTCAATGAATGTTTTAATTGCCAATAATTTTGATCTAGGTCACAGAATACTGGTTATACAGCCTGACTAACTTCATTGGCAATCTATCAATACTGGGGAAGAGAGAAAACCACGTAAAATTAAGGTTTCCGTAGAAGGGATGAATCTATCCCAAGAACAAACTTAACATTGTTGTTGAAAAGCATGTTCTCTCAAACATTCCAACTGCAAATGTAAGATTTTACGCACAATATTGGGCGGTTTACTATGTTATTTTAAGACCATAGACTTCTCTTAGCTTTTCGACAGTAAAAATTCCTGTAATTTATAACTATAGCACTATTTTCTGTATTTAAAAAAAAAATTGGGTCTATCGTTTCGGTGTTAAGAGGAATGGTTAATTTTAATCTATATTCCTAAATAACTTTATTTATTATTTTGTTATTATAAATGATGATTGAATGATTGTCACCATTGATTGAATGATTTCATTATTGCAATGACATCACCAACCCGTCTTGAGCAAGCGTGGTGATTATAATGCTCGTGCCTTCTCTGTATGAGAAAAGGCCTTTGCCCTGCAGTGGGACAGTAACAGGCTGGTATTATTATTAATGAAAAATGAAACATGTTTTTTTTCACTTTTTCAGATTTTGTCCTATAATAAAACTTGTTCATATCCATGAGTATTTATTTATTTATTATTATTTATTAAAACTTCATGCACAAGTAAAAAAATACTGTACAAAGGCGGACTTAATGCCTAAGGCATTTTCTACCAGTCAACCTTAGGGTGATGCAGAGACAATACATGGCAGGTGCAACATAAGGGATAGATAACTTGAAAATTAATACATACTAATACATAGATACATAAATACATACATATAAACCGAATAAACTTTGTCAAGAGAAATAACGATAGGTAGAGGAGAGAACAAATCCAACAAATCAGCGCTGCAATGATTCTGCCAACTTTTTACGAATATGTTCACGTGCCTTCACTTTGAAAGAAAACCGACTGGTTGCCATCCTGATGCTCAAAGGGAGCGCATTCCAAAGAAAAACCGCCTGGACAAAGAAAGAAGAGTGAATAAAACCAGAGCGGTGAGAAGGACATCGTAGAAGACGATTGTTGGTAGAACGAAGATGTTTACTATGGGCAGAGCATAGGTATTGAACATGGGAAGTCAGGTAAGAAGGAGAAGTGGGATTGTCCAGTATAGAATACAACATAGACATAGCCCTCAACTCTCTGCGCTGACGTATGGGTAACCATTTTAAAAGCAATCGGTGCTCAGACACATGATCATACTTACGAAGATTGAAAACGAATCGAATGCAGTTATTTAGAAGGCGGTCAAGTTTATTGAGGAGATCTGCATTCAGGTCATAGTAACACACATCACCATAGTCTATTATGGGAAAGATTAGGGACTGTACAAGCATTGCCTTTATGTGTGATGGGAGAAGATTTTTCAACCGATAGAGCGACCGCAACGTTCCGGTGACTTTATTGCTTACAGTTCTGACTTGCTTTCGCCAGTCAAGACATGTGTCAACATGCAGACCAAGATTCTTAACATCGGAGCTAAACGGGATGACCGAGTTGTCAAACACGACAGGTGGCACAGTTAAGCCATTTAGCTTCCTCATACTGTGGGTGCTCCCTACAATGACAGCCTGACACTTGGTAGGATTAACCGCCAACCCAAAACGATCAGACCAGTTTTTCACCACACCTAAATCCCGGTTTAGCTCCTCAATCGCATCAGATATGTTGTCGACACTTGCCTGGCAGTAAAGCTGCAAATCGTCAGCATAAAGATGATACGCAGTCCGAAGCTCGGTGGTAATGAGATTGATAAAAACAGAGAACAAAAGAGGAGATAATATACCGCCTTGAGGGACGCCAGCTGCAAGATCACACCAACCCGAGGAAGAATCTCCAGCACGAACAGACTGCTGACGCCCCTGAAGATAAGAGGAAAACCATTCCAATACCTCCCGAGAGACCATAAGATAGGAAAGGATGGATAAAAGGACTTCGTGACTGACGGTATTAAAAGCATTGGAGAAGTCAATTAACACTAAGACTGTAACTTTAGTGTCTTCCATTCCACGCCTTATATCGTCAGTCACTTTAAGGAGAGCTGAAACGGTGCTGTGCCCAGGCCTGAAACCGGATTGAAATGGACTGATGAGGGAGTTGCGGTGAATAAAGTTGGAGAATTGCTTATGAACACTGGCCTCGAGCACTTTAGATAGAAAGGGAAGGATGGAAATAGGGCGAAAGTGACCAGGAAGAGAGGGATTGGGTATTTTAGGTAGGGGCCGAACAAGGGCTTTACGCCACAGGGAAGGGAAAACACCAGTGTAAAGGGAAAAGTTTATGATGTGGGAGATCATAAACTTTTCCCTTTACACTGGTGTTTTCCCTTCCCTGTGGCGTAAAGCCCTTGTACTTTCAGGCCCTGAAAGATAACCAATGAACCCAAATTCAATCTGTATAATAATTAGCCGAAGCTCACAATCTAATATCTGTCATTCAAATACTGATACTGTAGCCTATTAATTTCATAAAAAATACAAAGGTCACATTATGTACACATTCAAAAGTCATTTATTCAAACTAGGCTGAGAATAAGCACTTTTCGAACGTCAAAATTACATAAGACAGTCCCCCAAAACGCCCACCCTTCACCACATCCTAGTGCTTTAGCTGGGAAAAAGAAGTGGCGCAACAAATTCCCCAGCAGCACTGTTGTCTGTTAAGTTAGAGAAAAAAAAAAAAACTTGATTCTATTCAACAGTAAATAAATTTATTTGCCACAATGACAGCTAGCACACGCCATTATTTCAACATTCACAGTTCTAAAACAATAAAAAAACACACCCTTATAATACCAAGTACTCGTATCGCTCCCGTTAAAAGTATGAAAGAATAACTTTCGAGAATCATGAAATCGACATAAATGAGTCCTGCTACCGAGAAGGTAGAGACTCACGTAATACGCAAACCGATCTTTTGGTATTACAAGAAAAATAATTCAGAAACAAATTGGTTGTCTGAAAAGTTGGTTTACGGACAATAGTTTAACGTGACAACGTCATAACAAAACATTCCCTTCCCTCGCTCCGATCGTAACGTTACAATGAGCGTAACGGGACAATGAGCGTAACGGGACACTTTTTCCTGCGTGCAGCCGGCGTTCATCGATTTATTAGACGTTGTCACGTCAAAAGAAAAAGGATGCAGAAAATGATACACATAAACACTTCTTTTTTTTCATCTTTGGCCGGCGCCTAGAAAGACCAAAGAAACGATGGAGGGACTGTGCGAAAGAAGATATGGATAGAAAGGGGGGGGACTACCGAGATGATGACTAATAGAGAAGTGTGGGAGAAAGGGACATGTTGCGCCGACCCGAAAAATCTTGGCACAATGGCAGGAGAATGATGATATTTGTCCGAAGCCTAAGCTGCTAACCGGGTATGCTAACAGCAGATATTTTGTAACAATATTCTGATTTAAATGAGTGTCCGTGGAGTTTCTTTTCCGTTCTTCTCCATAGGTACCTGGAACGGGCAACTAGCTTCATCTTTCTGACTAACCGATCCCTTGACAATTTAAAAGTGCCTGTAATTGGTTTATTTTAAATAAATGCTTTGAGTTTGAGTTTGAAGCACCAGTTAAATAAAATATTTTCTAAACACTAACTCAAATTATTCGATATAGTTAATTAAGACATTTAAACTTAATAAGCAATTATTATAATTAGTTGAACGCAATTCTATTCGCTCTAATTCAGAGTTTACGAGTCAATAAATAATTTGATTCAACTCATCGAGCAGGTACCTAAATGGGGTAAAAAGTTGAAGCGGGCGCGGAAGGGGAATATTGATGGTATCACTTTTTGCTCAATGTAAACTTTCCATTTTTATAAACTTTCTGAGTTTATCTTGAACATTACTGGCATAAGTGCTAAATTTCATCCAAAACCGTTCAGCCATTCTAGCGTGAAACCGTAACCAACAAATAAGCAAATAAACTCACTTTCGCATTTATAATATTACCTATATTATTATAAGTTAGGATTTATGTCTGAAATCTCTAACCTGTCTTGAGCAAGCGTGGTGATCAATACTCGTGCCGTCTCAGAAGGTATAGCGAGTCAATCAATCTTAGGCAGTTTGATTGACCTTTTCCCAACTATCTCGGGTTCGGCTTCCAGTCAAACCGGATGCACCTGAATACCAGTATTTTATAAAAAGCGACTGCCTATCTGACCTTGACAACTGGGTAATACCTGGGTGATACCCCTTGGTAAGACTGGTTGTCAGACTTTCGGGCTTCTGACGACCCTTAACGACTGATAACGATCCACGATCCTTCTCAGTATAAAGACTATACTCGTACAACGTGTAACAAAATCCTTTTCCGATCCGTGAAGGAGTTGTTAAGAATCGTACTGAGAGTCTATTTACGCGGAAATAAAAATAAAAAACACCAATGGGGAATTTTACCGGGTTTTTACATGGGGGGGGGGGGGGGCGTCGTTTAGCGGGTGTCTACAAGTAATAACATATGACCCCAGTTGAAAATTTACCAATTTTTAATTGGGATAATTTTGGTACTAAAAACGTTAATTTGAAATAGACATAACTTTTTATTATTAATAATAATAATAAAAAATATTTTAAAAGGTAATGTTATTGCAGTACCTATGTGCAGGGAGTAACAGGGTGTAAAGTTCACTCATCCGCTATTGAAAAGGGAGGATCCTTCGAACAGACGGTTGTCGTGTCTTGCAGGCAACTGCCCCTCCGATTGAAGTCGGGGAAGTTATATATTATGTTGATCGCGCGGTAAAACCTGTTTGCGCGATGCAGGATTTCGTGTGACGTCAGGATTTTTATGTGACGTTTTCGGATCAGACAGGGTTTTTGTAATGGTATATAAAATTTTGAAAAGTGGCTTGCCTGTTATCGGACCAACTTAAATGCGAAACTTGATCTTAAAAATACACTTGTATTTTTAAGGTCATAAGAACTCCTTAAATAAATACAGGCCTGTTAAATAGTTTTCTTAGTATATTTAAGTGCATAAAAGCTTATTTACTTAATCCCAGCACTTAAAGTATTAAGGCCTCAAGGGAAGACAGTGCCTTCAAATTGTACGAGTATTTTGGCTCACAGCCAAATAAGGTCATCCAGTTCTATACTTATGTTTGACATTGTATTTATAATTAACTTTGTAGCTAATAAACTTGAACACTGTTATGACTTAACTTAAGTGGCGTAGCGTTTAAAAAGAAAGTTATACATTTTCTACCAGTTAAGGTTATTATAATTTAAATTAGTTTTTTTTAGGAGACATTTTGACCTTGTTTTACTAATTTATTATTTTTAATGATCTATAACAAGCTGGCAGGGACATCGACGCGAAAACTGTTACCATAACCCACAAAAATTTCAACGCAGGGGTGTTCAGAATCATGTTCCATGGTAACAGTTTTCGCGTCGATGTCACAGGGACACCCTGAATTATCATGACATTTTTGAATAATTAGACTCGGAGTGACATTATATCTTATTTAATATTAGTATGTGAAGATCTGTTTTTATCTCTACTTTTAACATCTCTTTCATGCGAACAATTTATTGTGTATTGTACTCATGTTTGAGCAAATATATGATTATCTTAACTTAACTTAGTGCGGGGTAGTTGCGTAGCGCACTTGCAATGGTAATGCTTATCATTTTGACAATGCAACAACGTTCATATGCGACATTTTCGTTGTCGAGTAGACAAATCTTTCAAAAATTATGAAGCAATGGATTAGCAACTGCCATCAAAATCCTTCGGATTGTGATTGAAAGTCTTACGCAATTTTATTGACGTTCTTATTCAACTTTTTGACAACCACAACAAAGAAAAGGTGCGGTAATTTTATTTCCCGGAAAGGTCACCGAGCTCGCGAAAAGCGTAACATTTTTCAAAGGTTGCCAAAAATAAAAAGTGGGGAACCGGGTAAAAAACACCAAAAAGGTTTTTAACGATATCCGTCTCGTGCTGGCATGAATGTTAATCCTTTGTGAATCGTCCGTAGACTTTATGTCGTCAGGCACTAATAAAATACTGTAGTCAGCTATATTTTTTTGTTCTACAAATAAATGTTTTCCGGGAGAATAATTTTTTATCAGATTATTCTGTATTTTTTGTAAGAATACCGTCTTTTTCATCTTGATTTTGATATTGAACAGTGAAAGCCTAGTGGTATGACCGTCAGACTGCCAAGACATAGGTCTCGAGTTCAAACCCAAGGCACGCACCTCTGACTTTTCGGGTTCATGTGCGTATTGTATAATTATCACTTGATTAAAAAACAGTGAAGGAAAACGGCCTGCCAGAGAGGCATGTGAAGCCAAGTCAGAGGCCCATGGGTGGCTTTAAAACTCTGACGCCAGGTACGCACCGTACAAAAAGAAGAAGATGAACTTGATATTTCATTGATAGATTGGTCTGATTGAATAAGCCATTTATTTTGTTTTATTTTCTTGTTAAACAGTCGATAATGATCTCAAAGAAATCTAAGTAAAGGCCTGGATTGAGGCCATGAAATATACTTGACATTTTAACTTCACACATTGGCTAAATACAATATTAGAGATGCCTTTCAAAAGCATTGAACTCAATACCCTTCTGATAATAAACTCAGAGATAGAGATACAGGCCTAAATATTGAGGCCACGTAATATCCAACGTGCTAACTACAAAATAGAAAGGCACAGAAGGCCTGCTATAGCCCGATTCAAACTTAATGGCGGCTCGGAACATGAGGCGAGTCGCTGCGCAGTAACGAACTCATGTGTCAGCGGGGTGAGGGGTGCGGTACTGCGCAGCGAGTGGCTAACTTCCGAGCCGCCATTAAGTTGGAATCAAATACATGCAACGAGCGAAAACGCACGCACACATAGACACGGTTCACGTACATCACGGTGCAAGTGCACTCGCGACCGGAATTTGTTTGAGAGCGCCGCGCCGTACACGACGTATAGTCTACATTATCTGACCCTTGAAGAATATTGAATTTAGACCTTATTGCAAACAGAATTAAGCAGATTTTCAGTATATATTCGGACAGTGTGAAATACTAATTCCGTGATACATTTTAACCTGTCTACTGCTTCTTGGTAGCTTTTTGCGAGTATGCGATAGTCAATTTTATGACATAGGTAGATTATAAGGTTCTAATGCTTTAGAATATTGCGATTTTTCTTTTCTTTTTCGTGTGGTTAATGACTAACCTGGTGTCAGAATTTTTATGCCACGCATGGGCCTCTGACTTAGCTACACATGCCTTCGAGAAATATTCTCTCTTTCCTCACGATGTTTTCCTTCACCGTTTTTAAAGCAAGTGATAATTTATACAAAACAAAGAAAGATGAAGAAGATTTGGTCTAATAGTCAAACGGCGGATCGGATATTGAGAAGATTGCGCCTATTTCCACTCGTTGTATGAAGCCAACCTATATCTAACTATTTTGGGTGAAAACTTTGAACCAGTTTAAGTTCAAAACACGCAAATTATCCGCTAAGGAGATTTCAACTTTGGACAAGTGTTCTTGGTGCCCGAATAATTATTTAAATTGGGATTTAATTTAAGTTAAACCACTTTAAAACCAACGCAGCCTAAATTGGGATCTCCTCAATTTTGAATGCTAATTAAGATTGCAAATGAAATTGTCTTGTCGGTAGTTTAATACGTATTAATAAATTTTAGTGTCGTTTTAGTCAACTGTTACGAAATTTATTAAATTATTCATTGCATTGATTTAGCCGTCTAAAAGATTATCCTATCCTAATAAATATATTTGTAATCACATTTAGCTTTAACGATTTCCATGAAAGTTGCAATATAGGTGTTATCGGGGGCGAAAAATGTATGTAGCTAGTTCTCATATCTGGGAAAATTCGACTTCTCTATTTTCACCCGAGCAGAGACAAGCGCCAGGGTACTGAAAATAAAATGTAGTACTCATTATAGTAAGAATATTTGGTTTGTGCCTTTCGTCAATTCTCGAAATAAGAGAGAATTATAGCCACATTAAAAAAAAAAAAAAAGGTACTCTATATTCGTCCTAAAACCTACCCGTGTTCCTTGAGTTGCCTGTATGTTGCCAGAGGCGACGGTATCCCTTTCTGACTTTCCCGCGACCCCGGCAATATAGACACCTAAATTAGTATTTTTGCTTCAATATTAAAGTGATTGTCAATTATCTACGTTTCCTCTAAAGAACAGTTAATAAAAGCTTTCGCCGGAATGCTCATATTCTTTTCCTTTTGTATAATGTGCTCTTTTAACCTTCCACCCCTCTTTATCTCAAGAAACGTTTCCAGTTTCTTTGTGACTCTCACACGAAATTATTAAGGTCATCAGATAACTTGAAGCTTAAAATGCCAATGCATTCCACAACTTTCTTTGACAAATCCTTTACTGTCCAGGCAGCTCGTTTGTGGAATGCATTACCAGTTCCAATAAAGCGCGCGCAATCGTTGCCAGTGTTTAAAAGACTCGTGAAAGAACATTACTTGTCGTTATGATTCTGTTTTTATCGTTAGCTGTAATAATATTCGTCTTTTACTTTCGTTGCCATAGTTAGTATGTATGTATCCATGTATCTATTATATAGCATTTATCTGTGTATCTATTATAGTATATTGTACCTATATACCTTATATTTGCACCTAAGACAACCCCATTTTATGTCCAGAAAATCACTGTCCATTCCAAGGTTGCCTGGAAGAGATCGCAGTAAGCGATAAGGCCGCCCATTGTATATTTTGTAGTGTATTACTTTTTCTTTATGTAATGTATAATCTGGTGTATAATAAAGTATATATAAATAAATAAATAAATAAAAGAGTCTCTATGAGTGTCAATACTAAGAGCATTATCACACTGACGGTTAGCCAGCGTGTTTCCAAAGAGGCGATTTGTGAACGTGCTAACCATGAGTGCGAAGCGAGCTAACCGCGACTACACGACGTATACGCCGCGTTTTCACAATATTGTACACTCGCTTGTGTCGCTCTCACTTGTACTCTCAGATCAGTCATCGTCACGCAAATGCGGCGAACACGTTGCGTAGACGTGGCGTGCTCGCTACACACACGAAGCGAGCGCGTTGAATAATCGCCTCGCTGATAAATCGCTCGCAAATCGCCAGTGTGATGAGGCCCTAAGGTCCGTTGCACCCAGTGATGTCAGTGATGTGGTGTGATGTGTGTGTGTGTGAGTGAGTGATGTGATGTGTGTGTGTGTGTGATCAACTTACTGACTGGCTTATCTTCTGAACACCACAACAGCTTTAGTTATTCAGTTAATAATTAGTTATATTAAGCTCATACCATAGTTTTTAGTTTATCAGTGAAAACTGGCCTTCAATTTCATATTGTATAAGAACACTGTATAAACTAACTGTAAGTTTCCCGAATAGAATAAAATAAAATAAAGCCTGCCTTTTATAAAGTCATGTATTCTATCTGAAAGCCTGTACACATTTTATTAAATGGCCTTGGGCCAGGCCCTGGCCTCGCCCACGCTTGTAAAGTACAACCTAGTGTCTTATAGCCTCTTAAGTGTCCATTTAATTGCAATGTAATTTCCTCGCCTGTGCTTTATAGCCTGTGATTCCTGACGTTTTATTTTTATTAGCAACTGTGGTTGCGTACGTGCGTATGGCCTTAAATGTTTTTGTTAATTTGAAAAGCTGTGTTAAGTTTATATTGAGTTGGTTTTGATGATAATGAATGAAATTAAGTGCTGTTCTTAGTATTAATTAATTACTAGTTTTTGTCCGCAACTTCATCTGCAATCCAGGATAAAATATAGCTTATGCCTTTCTCCAGGTCATGGGCTACCCGTTTGCCAAATTTCATCCAAATTCGTCCAGCCGTTTTAGCGTGAAAGCGTAAGAAACCAACAAACAAACTCACTTTCGCTTTTATGATATTATATTATACTCGTAGTTACTATACTTGGATTTTTTGTAGCGTTTCTAAATGATAGTATTTGTTTAATAATTTAGCGGTACTATTTTATTTTTGCACGAATGATATTATTAGTTACATTTAGTTTTTCTTACCAGACTACGTCGTTATTATTTTCCAAGAGTAGTCTTCTAGTCTTTCGGACTAGAAGACTACTCTTACTATAATATTATATTATATATTACTGTTACTATAATATTATACTCTAATAATTAAAATTAAATGAATAATGTAAATTGTAAATATATATTGTATATATTTTATTTTATTTTTATTTATTATTGTTGTGTGTTGTATTGTATTGTATGTGTATTGTAATGTTGTTGTAATGTTAATTGTAATTTAATTTTAATTTAATTTATTATGATGTAATATTTTAATAACAATACATTGTAATTTTGCTATGGGTAAATACCTAAAAATAAACGATAATAATAATAATAATATAATATTATTATGTCGACAGCTGTATCTATTTATTTTTAGGTCTGAGATCTAATCTAAGTAATTTAAACCCCATATATACGATGCATGATATATTTTTCTTGCTTGTGGCGTACAATAAAAGTATAGCAACAAATGAATTGCATTGTCCACAAACGGTTTAAAAAACGGTACAATTTTTATTGAGCTATTTGATATTCTATCTTGTAAAAGGGTTTTTGTTAGGTTGAGCTTGTGGCACGACTCTTCGACGAACTTCATTATTTTGTCCCGTATTTATTTATGCCGAACGGGTCGCTCCAAGGTTAAGCCACGCTTGCCGCGGTCGGTTCGTGGATGGGTGACCATCCATTACATATCGACCCCTCCGTGGCTCGGAAAGCACGTTAAGCCGAGGATCTCGGCTGTCATTCGTAGATCTTTGACAGTCATTGTGGAGGTCAGATAGGCAGTCGCTCCATTTTAAATACCTGTTTTCATAACTTTATTCCCTGCTTTGTGCCAAAATTTAGGTTTTTCTGACAAATCTATCTTTCGACTCTGACGACTAAGCCTTGCCACAGTATAAATATGGACAGTATGGAAGCTAGGCCTATTTGTTGAAATAAATTACCTACGCTCCATTTTTAAAAAGATTACGGTGACCACTCGTCTCGATACACAACTGACAAGTGACAGCACCGCGACAATCGCTTAGGGTCTTATCGATTAGCGTGTCTGTGCCAGTGTCATTTCGAACGTTTACTACGTAGTTTCAGTACTGTCCATATTTATACTGTGCTTCAACTATTGCCTGATTTACGCAGTACAATTTTATTGCCCGTAGCTTACCATAAGTTGGGGAACAGTTGATTTAGAAAGTATTTAGACGGTGCACGTAATTTGTATTGCATAATTTTTATGCTATGCCACAGGCACGAAGCTTTTACTATGTAAATGGGGCTTTATCGTATGCCACATCAATTAAATCGCACCGTGTAAATCAGGCTTTATGGTTCTATAAATTCACTGAATGCTAAGTCAGTAACTATTCATCTTCATCTGAGCACTAAGAGGCTGACAAAGCGCGATCACTGTCGGACTGCATAGAATAGAAAGAGAAGCACGATGACACAACGCTGGTAATTTTAATAAATAAATAAAAATATTTTATTATCAGGCATCAAGGCCCATAGGGTGTTAGTATTACATCTTACTTAAAAACTATATTAGTAACATGCAGGAACACAAAAAAAAAGAAAATAATAACAATCACATGAAGGTTTAACAAGCTTTGTTGCCAACATGTAGCTTGGTAAACCTCCCTATTGTAAGCCCATCCAGCCTCTCTGCAAACACCTTCAGAATGCTGTTGCTGCTTCCCCTCACTCGGGATATTACTGAAGCAACTTTCTTCCGCATTATCGCAAAGTAGTCGTCAGTGTGCGCATCAGCGTACATACCTGACGCACTACAGCCCACTAAGCAGGCAGCAGCACTAAGCCTCAACAGCGCCCTGAAGGCATTGTTGTATTGAATGCGCAGGGCAGTGTCTGCTTTTAGGGTATGGTTATCCCAAAGGCTGCTGGTGTAAAATATTTGGCAGTAGGCCCTAAAAAGAGTTAGTTTAACGGGAACTGAACAACCATAAAACCTTCTGCATATCATATTTCCCCTCACAGCCAGTGCCCTGCGCTCCCTTTCCATATCCAAGTCGTCTTTTAATTCTTCAGTAACAATGTGGCCTAAATATTTAAAGGTGGCAACTCTCTGCAAAAGTGACCCATTTAGCTTTACAGGAGGGACAAATGTTGGGTTTTTATTCCCACCCCGAAACACTAACAGTTCACTTTTTATAGGATTATATTTAAGCCCGTGGTGTTTGGCATATCCTTCACAAATGGAGAGTAACTTTCTAATTCCACTGATAGTCGGGCTCAGCAGCACCATGTCGTCTGCATAACTTAAGTTATTTAAACATACTCCATCTATATGGCATCCCACATGAGTGCTGCTGAGCTCAACAAGCCAGACAGACACGGGCAGACCTCCCTGCCTAACGCCGCACTCGAGTTTATACGGGTCAGACAACGCATTAGACCATTTGACGAAGTTCCTCTGCTTCTCATACCAAAAAGATAAAGTAGACACTAATGCAGTAGGAACGCCGGCCTCCAGAAGCTTCTCCCATAGGACATTATAAGAAACCAGGTCGAAGGCCTTAGAAAGGTCCAGGAAACAAGCATACACAGGTGTTTTCCTGTCAGTACAATATTTGACTGTACGCTTCAGCGCAAGTATAGCACTTTCAGTAGATAGCCCAGCACGAAAACCAAACTGTGTGTCATGTAACTGGGTGTACCTACCGAGGCGTGAGTCGAGCACACTGTCAAACACTTTGGCTAGCACGGTTGCCAGTGAAATAGGCCTGTAGTTACCTTTGTCTGCTATGTCCCCTGTCCGATTGTTCACAATAGGTACAACAATTGTATCCAGTAACTCCTGAGGTAAGTAAGAATGTCCCAAACACAAATTGAATAACATAGTCAACACTCTCGGTAGATGTATACCAGCATTTTGAAGGTGCTCGATGCTAAGCCCATCATGACCAGGGGATTTACCTCTCTTCATGCATTTAATCACAGATTTGACTTCTTTACATGAAAACCAAAGGGGTGATCCTGATCGACATGTGTCAGCATCGCGCACCCTCGGCGCAGACTTAAGAGATGAACTCACTTTAAAATGGTCTTTAAAACAGTTGGCTATCTCAGTGTTATCGTTTTTACCATCCACGCTAACTGGTACTATATATACTACGTAACTATACCACGGAACTTGAGACGAGGGCAGGAAAATGATGATGATGCTACTCCAATGTACCCCCCCCCCCCCCTCAAGCAACAAACAAGTATTTTAGACTACAATGATGACTACAAATTATTATGAGCTCTTAAAATTTGTATGGATTATTTTATTTGACTGTAAGTCAATTTATTTTAAATTTGTTTTTATTTATTGTTGACATAATCTACTCATTAAAATGTTTTTATTATATGAGTTGTATTGCAATTTGTGGTAAGGTAAATTATTTTAGCATAAGCACTATTATATAGAATCAAGTTTTTCCAACTGAACAGACAGCTGTGCTGCTGGGGAGTTTGTTGCGCCACTTCTTCTTCCCATCTTAAGCACTAGGAAGTGGTGAAGGGTGGGCGTTTTTGGGGGACTGTCTTATGTAATTTTGACGTTCGAAAAGTGCTGATTCTCAGCCTAGTTTGAATAAATGACTTTTGATTTTGATTTTGATGGATACATATAGTGGATCATTATTATACTTTTAGACATTATAGAACATGCGTTTAGCTCCTGTAGTCCCCGTAATAAAAGAAAGTCCAAAATAATTATGAAGTTTCTTCTTTAATCGATTTCTTGATAAAAACCGTCCATTCAAATCAATATATCACACTCAACACGTCTTATCGTGACAAAAACGTAACTCCCAACTATACAGAACCCCCAAAATCGATACGGATCGGGTTTTTCTTTACCTACCCTCTTTATTGAGAGTTTGAGAGCTACTTATAATTGAACATGGGTTCAATATAATTAGGCTGAAATTGACGGCTGTATCGTTCGTGTATTCGGTTGGCAGTTTTGTTAGGGTTTTGGCAATTTTCCTGCTTTTATTTGGTATACGAACATTATTTTTTGTGTACTTACTTGTTATTTATGTAGTTATTTGGTAAAAGCATATGTATTTAATCGAACCTCTAATAATTTCCATTTAGCGCTCCTAAAAATATTGTTGAACACTTTAGTATAAATAATGATTGCACCTGTTTTTGTGAAGCTCTAATTATTTTTATTTTGGGGTATGAAAAATACTAAATAACAACTTGGCTTTGCGAACAACTGTAAATAAGGGCTAAAAATTAAATTAACTGACTTCCAAAAAGGAGGAGGTTATATGTTCGACGAGTAAGTATGTTTTTTTATTTATGTCCGCCGATGGACCGATTTTGAAAATTCTTTTTTTGTATGAAAGGGTATACTTCCAAGTTGGTCCCACTTATATTGTATTAACTTTGCTTTGATAGTTTTTGAGTTAGCTCCAATAATACGTATTTTTCCCACATAAACTATGTGGATGATATGTTATGTTCCTGTCACTGTTATTTACATAGCAAGTAGTGGTATTCGAATTTGTAGCTGGTAGCTGTATCAAAACTAAAAACTTTTTACAAAAGAAAATACAACCGACCTCCAAAAAAAACACTATAAAGTGAAAAAAAAACTTTAATTTCGGAAGTCAGTGACTTTGGTTTTAAATTTTCGTTTTTTTCCACCGATTTCCTAGATAGTATCGTGGACGTCCACGATAATATCGTCACTTTAGAAATGTTTGTAGAACTACAATACACGGCACTGTTTGAGTCACGATGCTACTCACTGGTATTCTAGTCTCCACTTCAACAACATGTTCCAGAACGCACAACTATACGTAGAAACTAAAGCAATAAGGCTGTATATTCAGTAACCGCTAATCTTGCCACTAAGTCCTGAGGTTGACGCTTAGTTTACTACGTTTAAATTATTATTTACCCTTTATTTGCTGTTCGTAGTGAGCGGAAGTGTAGCGAGATTATTAATTTCGTGTTACAGCGGGGTGTAGCGAGGATGTAGTGGGAAATAACATAGTTATTAAATAACACAACACAAATATTTACAAAATTAAAAATATCTAAATAAAAAAATTCGCGTCCGCCATCTTTGTCAGCGGAATCGGCGCTGGCCGCGAAGAAATAAACATTACGGTTACTTTATAAGTCTATGTATAAATAAATTTATTTTCTCTTCACAAATGTACAGTAGTGGTGCTTAAAACTAGCTTAAGGATAGTTTACATTTGTGAGAGACTGGTGCTTGAAATAGGCATTGCAAGCAACGCCTGTGGTACAAGTCACCAAGGCCCCATGACGCTTCATATGGACAAGCTTATATTGAGTGTTTTATGAAACAGAAGAGAATTATAATAAAAAAACAAAAAAGATTAAAAGATTTAAAAAAATAAAAACAACCTAACGTAATAAAAATAACATAACGGCAATGGATGGAGAAATTCACTCTTGTAGGTTTGCCAGAGTGAATTTGACTGTGTGTTGTGCATGTGTAGTGTAAGTGAAAGTGAGTGGATTTGTGTAGGTAGGTGCTGTTTGTAATTTTATGTGAGATAATGTGTAAGTTAAAGTGTTAAGATAAACGAATAAAAAAAAAATCAGTTCCTTCATAATCCATAGTTTTCAGCCATTTACTCACAGAAGCCTTACAACTACTTTTGGGCTTCTGGTAGATGATATGATGATATAATGATTATATTAGTTAGTAAGGTAGAGGCAATATGAGAGAATAAGTAGATGAAAATACTTAAAATAATCATTATAAATCAATCTGCCTAGCCTTTCCCAAACATCCGTGTTAACATCAGTGTTAACTTCCAGTCTAACTGATGTACTTGTGAATACCAGTATTTTATATGGAGCGACTGCCTATCTGACCTCCACGACCCTGTTACTCGATACGATCTCTTCTTGGTCGCGTACTTCATTACTGAAAGTCGTGTCCCTGAAAGACCTTCGTGGCTTTTCCACTTCGTTCGGTTCTCCGCTTCTCTCAGGGCGGCCGCAACAGGAACTCCAGTGAGGGCTGTTACTTGGTCTGACCAGCGGTTAGGTGACCGCGAGGTCACTTCCCATCTACCTTGCCCATCACCACCACCGTCTCTGGATACGATACCCCTTGGTCACACATGGTTGTCAGGCTTTCGGGCTTCTGACTATCCGTAATGAAATTAGTGGATCTTTGGCAGTTCATAGATCCACGAATGACAGCCGGTACCAACGGTTTAACGTGTTTTCCGAGGCACGGAGGAGTATCGGTATGTAAAGATACAGTATTCTTCAAAAAAATACATTTTAGTAAAGCAGCCCTGAGTTAACATTTTTGCCCAGATATATAAATAAAAAAAGGTAAAAGGGCCACTTCTTTTCGCGAGGGAATGGGCTGTAATCCACCACGCGGGCCCAGTGTGGGTTGGTAAATGTCACATGTCTTAGAATTTTTGGTTCTAGGACATGCCAGTTTCCTCAGGATTTTTTCCTTCGTCGTTTTGAGAGCAGAAGAGAGAGAGGCTCCCATTTCGAAGAGAGGAGGCCTGAGTCCCAGCAGTGGGAATATTATAGCCTGATTATGAGATGAATGACAAAAGACTTGCTCATTAATAAACGGGCTTTAAATACAACTGGCAAAAATTCAAAATTAGTTAGCAAAATTGTTACAGAATAATACAAAATATTTTTTCAGCTAACAACGAATTATTTTTCTTTTTATTAAGTGGACTAGCAGTTGTTCCATCCGATGTTAAGCGGTAACCTCTGACTTTTACGATTGCAAATAGTTTAAGGGTCATACAGATACAACATGTCTTTGTATTGCGCCCGTGACCCACATTGGAGAGTTGAAAAGTTTTATGTTCGAATTTTTACTGTTCTCTGGCCAGAAAAAACTCAAACACAGAGAGAGGTTTTGTGATAATAAAAATAACAAGGGATCTCGTGCACTAGGCAGCCACGGCCACGACCACTGGTTGCATCGACCAGTTAAACTATAGAAACCGATACGAATCGCGCACTTGGTCGCAACGGCCAATGGCCAGGTTACTATAATTTACCTGGTCGGTGCGGCCACTGGTCGAGTTCATGGCCGTCTAGTGCGCGAGATCCCTAAATGTCATGGATAAATCTCTTTCTTTAAAACAATCCCAAGAATGACTGGCCGAAAATGTTACTTCTTAGGGCACGGACACGGCGTTTTTATACGCTTTTTTATAGAGCGTATTATTTATTATCTACTCGACCTAAATGTATGGGACGGTTGATTATTTTTCGTGATTAGGATGGTGGTCCCATGGAGAAAGTTGTTCATTTTGATGGTCTGTACCGACCACACCCTTAAAAATGACCACGCCTTTTATATATTTTTTTACCCAACCACGACCCGGCTTGCAAAAGAAGGGTAATTAATTATATTTACAAGACAGAACAACAAAATTAAGTTACACTCTATTCAGCAATTTAATTATGTAAAAGCATAAAATGAAATAAATAAATTTACAAGTACTAACGAAATCAGGCAACTCTAAACCTTTTATAATTGCTTGAGTACCTTTCTATTTCGCGGACTGCGTACCAAAAGCGCGTTAAGTGATAAAATGACACTTTTAATTATAAAGTGATAAGGGTTAATTACTTTGACCTCCGGCATTTAACCCTTGAATGCAGAGGGCAGAGTGGTACTTTTTTGTTTTCCGTGCCGTTTTTGATAATGGGTAAGTTGGTACTTGGAAGTGACAATAGGGAAAAAGGGTAAGGCTGAAATTATGAAAAGGTCGTGTGCTTAAATCCCACAATGTCATATGGAAAACTGACAATGACGTCTTATTCAGTTTATATACGAATCCACTCATGTAGGACTCTTTAAACATTACTTTGAAATTCACTCACTCAAGTGACCGCAAACTAGGCGTGCACTAGACGGTCACGACTTCAGCCAGTCGTGATCCGTGGCCCGGTCTGCGGCTAGTTGGCCATTGCGACTTGCAACCAAGTGCGCGATTCGTATCGGTTTCAATTCGTCATTGTGTGTGTTGTTTCAGTGTGTCGTTTACGTGGGCGCTGCGACCACTGGTCGTGATCATGGCCGTCTAGTGCGCGAGATCCCTAAGACTACTGAACCATAGCACGGATCCATACCTACTTATAACAGCTATCTAATCTCTCAAAGAAAATTAAGGTCGAAGAGATCAAGAGATAAGATCACAATATCATAGAAGGGTCATAAAAGGTAACTAAGGGATCGGTAACTATACGTGAGGGTCAACCCGACGGGAACCACTTGGTTATGTGACTGACTATTGATCCTTGTAGTCTCGTAGAGAGATGAAAATATAATTTGTATGCGATATAGGTTGGGGACCCTTGATATATTAAACTAGGAATGAGTGACCTGCTTCTGAAATACTAATTTGGGAATACTGTCAGAGGGTTGAACTATTTTGATATTTCATTTCCTACGAATTCGTACTTAAGAGGGTTTATCCTAAAAGTTGGCAACGTCGCAAATAACTGTCAAATATTTACCTGTTTTGAATCTTATAGCAATATACTACTGAATGGAAATAAAAAATGTGGCTAACTAGCGAACTAGAATATTAATAATGAATTGCAATTATAACATAAAATTTGGTGTTGTAACCATTTTAGGTGTAAAAAACGCATTTGGAAAGTTTCCAAATAGTTTTTTTACATCTAAATCTAAACATTCGGTGTTACGATATTAATTATTGCATTTCATAATCAATATTCTAGTTCGTTAATTAGCCACATTTTTTATTTCCACACACTAAAATAGCTAAATTAATCAAAACAGTGAAATATTTGACATCTTTTTGCGACGTTGCCCACCTTCAGAATAAACGCTCTTAAGTATCTAGTACCTGGGCGACTGAGCTCTGCTCTAGTGAAAATAAATAATGCTCATTTAATATTAAAGGAAAGTTCATACTAATTCCATGCTTCCATGATAATAGGTACTTACTAATTCCATGCTGCCATGTCATTATTCTTGTTCTAAACTTTGGGCGACTGAGCTCTGTTAGAGTGAAAATACGAAGAAAACGAATTTTCCCAGATATGAGACTAGATCGATTTTTTGCCCCCGTAAATATGTTGCAACTTTCATCGAAATGGTTAAGGCCGTTTTCGAGAACATTACTCGTTTATTAGTATAGGATACTTTTTTTTTTACCCTGTCTTTAAAGGCACCACTTACTAAAAGTGAATGTAAACACATAACATAACATTACGCATTGTTTCCCCGAAGGGTTGGGCAGAGGTGTAGCTTAGTGCAGTCACATTTCGCCAGTTATATTTAATTTTAAATCCCATGTAATAGGGGGCGAGCCTATTGCCATCAACTGGACACAAATCCAGACTCCGGGCTGCTACTGAGAAATTCCAGATGGAAAAACCCAATAACTCTTTTCCTGACCTGGGATTCGAACAAAAAAAATGTATGAATATAAACATCGATAGGAAATCTTGATTTAAATCAAATCAGCGAGAGGAATATTTGGAACTGAATGATCGAAATCAGAAACATGCATATTGTTCCATAATTAATGACTGATCTAATATTTTGATTTCCGGTCTATGTTTTGTTCAGTTGGTCTTGAAGAGAGAGAAAGAAAAAGAGAGGGAGAGAGAAAGAGAAAGAGAGAGAGGGAGAGAGAAAGAGAAAGAGAGAGAAAGAGAGAGAGGGAGAGAGAAAGAGAGAAAGAAAGAGAGAGGGAGTGAGAAAGAGAGAGATGGAGAGAGAAAGGGAGAGAAAGAGAGGAGAGAAAGAGAGAGAGAGAGAGGGAGTGAGAAAGAGAGAGAGATGGAGAGATAAAGAGAGAGAAAAGGGGAGAGAGAAAGAGAAAGAGAGAGAGAGAGGGAGAGAGAGAGGGAGAGAGAAAGAGAAAGAAAGAGAGTAGAGATACCTATACTTTCCAAAAATTTTGAAAAAGTATTTCATGACAAATTATCAAATTTCATTGAAAAACACAAAATTATAAATGATGAACAAAATGGTTTTCGTAAAAATAGAAGCACCTCTTTAGCAGCCTTTCAATTAATAAAGTCAATAACGGACTCTATTGATAACAAAATTCCTGTCTCAGTGCTCTTTATGGACATGAGCAAGGCGTTTGATCATGTTAGTCATAACCGCTTATTAGAAAAAGTTTTCAGATACGGAGTCAGAGGAAAAGCGTACGACTGGCTGGAGTCATACCTATCTGATCGAGTACAGGCAGTCGAAATATCAAGTTATAATGATCAATCAAAAACAAGAGAGTTATTTCAGTCTTCATTGATGTTAAATAGTTATGGCGTCCCACAAGGCAGTATTTTAGGTCCACCGTTGTTCTTGCTCTACATAAACGACTTTCCAAATATTTTGAACCATAAATGTGTACTGTTTGCGGACGATACTACTACATATTATATTAAAAGACAACGATAAAAATACCTACGAGCAGGAAATAAACACGGCCCTCCAAACGTCTATAGAGTGGCTTGCAGCTAACAATTTAAAGGTCAATATTGGTAAAACAAAATTTTTGCAATTTCATACATACCGAACAAAACCATTGAACCTAAATGTAGCATACAAAGGGGTCGCCCTGACGGAAACCGACTCAGTAAAATTTCTTGGGATATCTTTAGATAAATTTTGTTCTTGGAAAAACCATGTAAATGTCGTTTGCGGTAGAATAAATAGTTTTGTCTACCCTCTGAGGCGTATTAGCTGCGAGATATCTCGAAACGCCGCAATTACTGCATACCACGGCTATATTTCCTCCATTTTGCGATATGGTATCGTTCTTTGGGGTCGCTGTGTGGAAATTGATCAACCATTCGTGATGCAAAAAAAGTGTATAAGGGCTGAAACAAATAGAGTCTTGTCGCCCATTCTTTAGAAAATATAAGATACTCACTTTACCGTGCATCTATATCTTGGAATCATGTATATTTGTTTTCAAGCATAAGGTTCTTTTTCAGCAAGCGACAAGCTACTATGCTCCTCGATCTCATTATGCTAATAAGTTGTATCAACCCAGGACGAATCTCACACTTACATCCAACAACAGCTATATCATGTGCATCAAATTGTATAATAAAATTCCGAGCACAATAAAGACACTTCCATTTTTTAAATTTAAGCGTAATTTAACAAAACTACTCATTGATAAATGCTTTTATAGTGTACTTGAGTATTATAAGATGGGGATTATAAGTTGTGAATATTGTTGTTTATAATATAATATAATTTATGAATTAATTGATAAGTTGGTACCAAATCTGAATGAATTTAATATAATTTACTAATCGCATGCATTATTCAAGTAACTAATTAATTTCTTAAAATAATATATAAATATGTAAAATTTGCACGCCGAAATTAAAGGCATAATAAGAGATCGATATATTATCACAAGAACCTTCTGTACCTTATTTACGCAAATAAATGATTTTTGTTTTGTTTTGTTTTTTTGAGGGAGAGTGAAATAGAAAGAGAGAATGAGGGAGAGCGAGAGAGAGGGAGAGAGAAAAAGGGAGAGAAAGAGAGAGAGGAGAGAAAAGGAGAGAAGGAGAGAGAGGAGAGAGAGAAAGACAAAGAGAAAGAAAGAGAGAGAAAGACAAAGAGAAAGAGAGAGAGAGAGAAAAAAAGTCGCATAGAGGGGGCGTAACGCTTTTTCGTTACGTGACGATTCCTACCAGTCAACTCCTACCGCAAGCGTAAAAGAACTTTTTTTCTAAAAACTTGATAAAGATGGATTACATTGCTTGAAATTCATAAAAAAAAAAAAAAACTTTGTTTTTATTATCATGTTTATATCACAACTGTGGGTGGCGTGATGAATTGGCTTTTCTCAAATAAAAAATACGTTCTACAAAACTTCCAATATCCAATTACGATTTTAAAATTCCTTCACGCAACAATGAAATCTGAACGCTTGAACTCACTCCTCATTCAATATCGTTCACTAATCAAATATGGAACGCTCCATTATGCGCCTTGAATTGTTCTGCGAACACGGAGCTGTGGAGCGTGGAGAGTGAACGACGAACGACATCATTCATTCACTCGTTCAATGGCGGCCGAATCGAGCGCTTGATTGGAAGTGACGTTAGTCGGTGGAATGTCATGGTGTAACTTTTTGTGATTGATGTCCTGATTATCTTGTTGGCGTCAATTTTGTTAATTAGTCATTTGGTTTCAGTAAGAAAATGTTAAGTGGTAGGCCTAAAGCTAAGACTCAACTGAAGTTTTAGGTTTTCAGGTAGCAATCTTATTATAACTAAGGATTTATAAATAGCTTCTGCTCGCGACTTCGTTCGCGAGGAATAAACATATCTTATGGCACTCCATAATAATAATATTGTTAGCTTCCTATTAGGAGTAATAGCCTAGTGGTATAACCATCGGACGGCCAAGTCAATAGGTCTCGAGTTTGAACCTAAGACACTCACCTCTGACTTTTCGGATTCATGTGCGTATTGAATAATTATCACTTGCTACAAAAACGGTGAAGGAAAACATCGTGAGGAAACCGGCATGCCTGAGAGATATTCCTCGACGGCATGTGAAGCCAAGTCAGAGGCCCATGGGTGGCACGAAAACTTTAGATTAGTCACTGACCACATCAGAACAGAACTTTCAGAGATTACCTCTTACAAATAAACAAACAATTTTACCTCTATTCATTAATAAGGACAAAATATTTTACGTAATTATTGGAAACCTACTACTACCCAAAGATATAATAAATAAACATGTCCATAGAGATAGTCACAAAGCTGTGAACTTGTCGAAAAAAATGGCGTCCAACTGTTGGTCGCTAAATACACGCACCCTAGAAAGTACAATGACAGCGCAATGACGTGACGCGAGTGTAAGATGTAGCTTTGACGCACACCAGCATAAAAAGTTGTCTTATTTGTTTTAGTTCTTTTGCAGCACGACATCGGGACTCGTGGCTAAGTAATAACAGCCGCACGGGTCGATCCATCAGGTCAAGCTACGCTTGCCGGGGTTGGTCTGTGGATGGGTGATGATATTTACATACCGAGACTCCTCCGTCCCTCGGAAAGTACGTTAAGTCGTTGGCCCCGGCTGTCATTCGTGGATCTTTGACAGTCGTTACGAGTCGTCAGAAGCCCGAAAGTCTGGCACCAGTCTTACCAAGGGGTATCGTATTACCCAGTTACTGGGTTGTGGAGGTCAGATAGGCAGTCGCTCCATGTAAAATACTAGTATTTAGCTGCATCCAATTAGACTGGAAACCGACCCCAACAGAGTTGGGAAAAGACTAGGCAGAATTATTGCAGCGCGACACTACATCTAGACATAATTAATCAAAGCTTACTTACCTTTTAAGAACGTAAAAATACGAATAAATGTGTAGCGTCCCTTAAATTACCGTAAAAAGGTACCTAACAGTACTAATGAGTTTTTAATGTTGCTATATTACTATTTATGAGACCACCCGTAATCATGTAAATTAACAAATGGTGTTGCTACCCTTAATACCTTCACCTACCAAATGTAAATGAAGAATTATGAATCCTTCGTAACATCTTGCAGTTTATGGGATATTCTTAAAATAGGTACCTTTTTATCCTCGTTATCCTATCTAACATTATAAATGCGAATGTGAGTTTGTTTGTTTATTTGTTATGGTTTCACGCAAAAATGGCTGAACGGATTTGGCTGAAATTTTGCACATAGGTAGACCATGACCTGGAGAAGGATATAGGCTACTTTTCATCCTAGATCGCTGACGAAGACGCGGGCAACAGCTAGATTTTTACGTAGGAAGGGGAATGGTAAAATAAGACACAGTCAATAAGTATGTAAACATTTTTAACTGAAAATTAAATCCGATAGTTAATTGACTTAGGCGTGACTGCGGAAATCCATGATAAAATACAATAGACGACGTACCTATATTTAGTAACCTAATCCTCTTAACTGTTCCTAAAGAGTCATAAAAAACCCTGTAAGACATCGACACGTGTTTCACCTCTCTACGAGGCATCCTCAGGATGACGATTGACTTTTTGCGAATCCGGACACGATGTGTTGCCACGTCAAGCATCGCGACGTGGTAACACGTCGTGTCCGGGATGCCTCCTTGAGAGGTGAAACACGTGTCGATTTCTTACAGGGTTCTGATTAGGTTACTAAATATACGTCGCCTATGTTTTTTTTTTTAAATATGTCCTTAAATATTTTCCTTTTAACCCGACTATGCGACAGCAGAGACAGGGTAATGTTTTATCAGGTTTCATGCAATTTTATTTTAACATAATCTTCAAAGATAAATGCGAAAAAGAATAGATACGAGAAGAAAAATTTATAAAAAAATGTTTTACACTTTGCAGATATACTCAAAAGTTGGTCAGTACTGGGTTATGGGCGTGGCCTCGTAGCTTCGTAGCAATGTAGAAGCGTAGCTGTGTCGCGTAGCCATGAAGTTCTTAGCGTGTCCATGGTAATGTAAATATAGTCGATCCAGAATTTAACTACCAGATTGGCACCTTCAATAGCGTTGATCAGATGAATGAGGTCTACGATGGAACGAGTGTACCCGGAAGACACCTGTTCACTTTTGATTTGAAGGCTCACGAGCTATATGTGGACACACGCTGGCAGAGAGGCCACACTTTGGCCGTGCGCAGAATAAATGACTTTCGCTTATAGCCGTGAAGTCGAGTGGGACATAAAGTTTAATACATCGTTTCCTATTATTTCTTTGTTCTTTACTGTCGTGTCAACACTTCGCACACTTGATGGAAAAAAGAAAGAAGAAAAAGTATTTATTGAGACTCGCACAGGAAATCACAAATTAAACTAAAAACACACCAAACATAAATAAAAAATACAAACAATAAAAAAAACAAAGTAAAATATAATTTTTGACTTCACTTCAACACAATTTATCATTTACTATGTATATTATAAAAACGCAATTCTGTAAAGTCCACTTGGAACCTCACACAAGTGACCGCACACAATAATAGGAATGCTATTTTTTTAAGTAAATCATCGCGGATTCACAACTTCGAAATTCAAACGGAGTTTCAATGATTCAATTGAATTGTTTGAATTTCGAAGTGATGTTTAGAGTGCCTGACGATGACGGTACCTTGTCAATATATCTATGAAAACATCATGCACGTAAGAAAAAATTTACATCTTTTTAGTAAAAGAGGTGATAGACATAATTATAGTACAAGAAATAGGGACCTATTAGTTCAACCAGGTTTCAGACTGACTGACAAAAATTATATTTTACTTTTTATTGTATTTCACACTCCAATTTCTTTATTTTATTTTATTTTTGTATTTAATATTTAACACTGTGTCTATCTTTCCGTGACATCACTGCAGGCCCTATCAGAATACCAGCGCTGCGACATTTATTTTTTAAATATCGTAGCATTATGCTGAGATAGGAAGGAGCCTTTTGGCCTCGTACAGGACTGCATAATTTTTTAATTTTACTTTGTTTTTTTTATTGTTTGTATTTTTTATTTATGTTTGGTGTGTTTTTAGTTTAATTTGTGATTTCCTGTGCTAGTCTCGATAAATACTTTTTCTTTCTTTCTTTTTTTTATCAAGTGTGCGAAGTGTTGACACGACAGTAAAGGACAAAGAAATAATAGGAAACGATGTGTTAAACTTTATGTCCCACTCGACTTCACGGCTATAAGCGAAAGTCATTTATTCTGCGCACGGCCAAAGTGTGGCCTCTCTACCAGCGTGTGTCCACATATAGCTCGTGAGCCTTCAAAGCAAAAGTGAACAGGCGTCTTCCGGGTACACTCGTTCCATCGTAGACCTCATTCATCTGATCAACGCTATTGAAGGTGCCAATCTGGTAGTTAAATTCTGGATCGACTATATTTACATTGCCATTGACACGCTAAGAACTTCACGGCTACGCGACACTGCTACGCTTCTACATTGCTACGAAGCTACGTGTTGCCACGTCGCGATGCTTGACGTGGCAACACATCGTGTCCGGATTCGCAAAAATTTAAAAGTTAGGCTTTTAACAAGGCACGGTTTCTGTAAGGTACTGCGTGTAAGCCGCGCCGTAAGAAAAACGTATCTGTCAATAAGCTTCCATAGTGATCCATAAAACTCTGACGACTGTGCCTACACTGCGTATAAACCGCGCCGTAGAACAAACGTCTGTCAACAAGCTTCCATAGTGATAAGGATCACAATGGAAGCTTGTTGACAGACACGTTTGACAACACAACACAACACTGACAATCGACCGTGCTTACACACGGTGTATAAACCGCGCCGTAGAACAAACGTGTCTGTCAACTAGCTTCCATAGTGATAAGGATCACTATGTAAGCTTGTTGACAGACACGTTTGACAACACAACACAACACTGACAATCGACCGTGCTTACACACGGTGTATAAACCGCGCCGTAGAACAAACGTCTGTCAACAAGCTTCCATAGTGATAAGGATCACAATGGAAGCTTGTTGACAGACACGTTTGACAACATAACACAACACTGACAATCGACCGTGCTTACACACGGTGTATAAACCGCGCCGTAGAACAAACGTCTGTCAACAAGCTTCCATAGTGATAAGGATCACAATGGAAGCTTGTTGACAGACACGTTTGAAACACAACACTGACAATCGACCGTGCTTACACACGGCGTATAAACCGCGCCGTAGAACAAACGTGTATGTCAACAAGCTTTCATAGTGATCCATACAACACTGACGACCGTGCTCACGCATGGCGAATAAACGGTAGTTTTTCACAGCAAGAAAAACGTGTCGAAACAATTAAAGAGCCTTTTATCTAGCCTCTGTAACAGCTGGAAAGAATTATTACTATGATAGCACGTCTTACTCTGCCCGGTACGCAACGTGACGTCGAGATGTTTACCGGACTGAGTAAAATTAAAGCAATCTATTGCCCCGGGGACAGCCAATTTACTTCTGTTGCTGTAGGGCTGGCGATATTTGGTTTTATTTCTACAATATTTAAAAAAAAACAATCTGCCTAGTCTTTTCTCAACTATGTTGAGGTCAGCTTTCAATCTATCCAGATGCAGAATAGGACCATTATTTTACATGGAGCGACTACCTATCTCACCTCCACATCCCAGTTACTGGGTAACACGATACCCCTTGATAAGACTGGTTGTCAGACATTTGGGATCCTGACTACCCGTAACGTCTGCCAAAGATCTACGAATGACAGCTGTGTCAACGGCTTATCGTGTTTTCCGAGACACGAAGAGGTCTGGATGTGTAATGGATGGTTACCCATCCACGAACTGACTGCGGCAAGCAGTGATATCATTTAGCCACGAGACCGTTATTGTTTTAGAAATAAATATACTATTCTCTTTATCTCTCGACCCATGATTCCGCCATAGCAGTTGATAATGTTGAACATGAAGAAAAGCCCTTCTTATCTCTTCCCCTTCATTACATTTTGTTTCTTTTCATTTTCCTTTGTGACGTTACCCTAAATGATTCAATTTGTTTTATTTTTGTGGGATTTGTAACGTGAGAGTTATGGTATCTAGAGGAAAAACCAGTCAAGTACGTGTCGGACCACGTACAATGAAGGGTTCTGTAGTTGGGATGAATTTATCCCAAATATAAACTTAACATTTTCAGAGATCGACGATCGATGCATCGACCCGTGTGGCTGTTATTACTTAGCCACGAGCAGGAGCTCGCGGCTAAGTAATAACAGTCACACAGGTTGATCCTAATATAGCTAAAATACATTTGAAAAACAATGGTTCACACAATAAAAGAAAGAAATAAAAAAAAATATTATTTTTATTTTATGGGGCACGACCGGAAATACAAAAATAAAAAAAGAACATTAAAACTAACGTAATTAAGGTTCCGAACCAAACTACACTGAACGGTCTGTGGCACGGTTGCTGGCCTGCCGCTATTGCTGTACTGCGCGTAAGTAAAAAACCTGCGGTGGCTCCTAAACTATAAAAATAATAAAACAGTTAATTGAAAATACACATCGAATAACACTGCAATTTTTTTTCAGTAATATAAAATAAATACTATGAAAAAATCCAAGCTATTTCTCGACGGCATGTGAAACCAAGTCAGAGGCCCATGGGTGGCTTTAAAACTCTGAAACCAGACTAGTCAGTAAAAAACACAAAAAAAAAGGAATTTTTCTTTAACAAGAATATTGCGTGGCAACCCTAAGCTGCAACGCGAACACCGGGTCAATTTCGTCGTTTACTTATTTTAATAAAACTCCGCAGACGTACAAAATTCATCTTATTAGCACACTCACACAAATATACAGAAGTTATGCAATAAGGCTAGTGACCTACATACATATTATTAGTTTAGGAGAATATTTTATGTGTGTATATTATTACAGTGTATTATGATATTATGAAAAAATATAATTCCACTATATGAATACCTAACGCGTTTCCTGAGGTAGCTGTGCGGTGCGGGGGTGACAGTCGTCACAAGTTGACGAATCACTGAGCTCTCGCATCACGTGACCACACCTCGCCCGCACCGCGCAGCAACCTCAGGAAACATCTCAGTTAAGGGGCATGCGCTTAGGTAGCCCGCGAAATTCAAATTTTCTTTAGTATTTTACATTTTGCAATCAGCAATACAACTGCATAAGTAAGTACAATCGCCAAATGTCATGATTTCATGAAATAGTCATTAAATGCGATTATATGAACTTAGAGAGTTTATTGATCATTTTTATGATTATAATTCTATAAATAAACATTGTTATTTAGATCAACATACAACATGATACTGACCTGCAAATTGCAAAAAACGTAAGAAAATTTGAATTTTGTCCGACAACCAGTTCAACCAAGGGAGATACCCAGTAATAAATATTTTGGATAGCATTATCATGCTACCCATTACTGGGTTGTGGAGACCAGACGGGCAGTCACTCCATGTCAAATACTGTTATTCTGCTAAATCCCGATTGACAGGAAAAGCCTTGGCAGATAATGGTGATGATGGTAGGTAGGAACGGTTAACTCTTACAGGACCCCGTTGGTCTACTGTTGAGTTCGATTTCGAGTTTTGACAAAGTGTGATTGGGGTTTTTGCTACTGGGGTTTTTAAACAGCAGCTCGTAGTCTGGTGTCGCACCCGGTTAATGGCAATAATCACCCCAGGTCACCCCTTATTTTTTGGAAATCTGCCTAGCCTTTTCCCAACTATACTGGGGTCAGCTTCTAGTCTAACCGATTGCCGTTGGATACCAGTACTTTACATGGAGTGACTGCTTATCTGACCTCCACAACCCAGTAACTGGGTAATATGATAACCCTTTTTTTTTTGTGGGTGGGAAATCATCAAATAACTCCTGCCGCTCTGGGCGGAGCGAGAGGGTGTGTGAATTTTACTGACTAAAACCCACCCGTGTTCCTTCCGTTGCCTGTGTGCCGGGGCCGCGATATCCCTTTCAGACAAACCCGCAACCCCAGCAGAATATGATACCCCTTGGTAAGACTGGTTGTCAGACTTTCGGGCTTCTGACGACCCGTAACGACTGCCAAAGATCCACGAATGACAGCCGGGACCAACGGCTTAAGAGCGTTTATACAAAAAGTTGGCAACGTCGCAAATAGCTGTAAAAAAATTACCTGTTTAGATTAATTTGGCAATATTATTGTATGGAAATAAGAAATGTGGCTAACTAGCGAACTAGAATATTAATAATGAATTGCATTTATAACATTGAATTTGATTTTGTACCCGTTTTAGGTATAAAAAAGGCATTTGGAAGGTTTCCAAATACTTTTATTACATCTAAAACTAAATATTCGGTGTTACGATATTATTAATTGCATTTCATAATCAATATTCTAGTTCGCTAGTTAGCCACATTTCTTATTTTCATACAGTAATATTGCCAAATTAATCAAAACAGCGAAATATTTGACATATATTTACGACGTTGCCCACTTTCAGAATAAACGCTCTTAACGTGCTATCCGACGCACGGAGGAATCTCGGTATGTAATGATGGTCACCCATCCACAGACCAACCCCGGCAAGCATAGCTTAACCTGATGTTTCGACCCGTGCGGCAGTTATTACTTAGCCACGAGCTCCTCCTGACACTTCACACAACAAGACCAATTACGGTATATGATCTTAAAAAAAAAAAAGTATTTTTTTGTTTTACTATGTTTATATGTCTATAATCATCATGACCGCGGAGTTTCACTAGCTAATTTCTTTTGAACCTGTATTTGTGATATCGACCATACCTCTTCCACGAGGACAAGTGATATCGCTGGTGCGTTGGGTTTATGAGTTGTATAGCAATATGTGGTAATGTAAATTATTTTTATATAAGTGCTATTTTGCTGCGCCACTTTTTCCCAGCTAAAGAAAGCACTGGAAGTGGTGAGGGTGGGCGTTTTTGGGGGACTGTTTTGTGTAATTTTAACGTTCGAAAAGTGCTGATTCTCAGCCTAGTTTGAATAAATGACTTTTTAATTATATTTTTATGTTGCTATAACAAATCGGTACGCGATACCGAATCGGTACGCGATACCGAATCAGTACGTAATTCCTAATCGGTACGCGAATATCGCTGTCGCGCTCAGTATGCGATATCGCCTGACGTATCGGTATCGCGTACCAATACGGTATCGTGTACCGAATCGGTATCGCAACCGAACGCGACAGCGATATCGCTTACATCTGAACAGTCCTTTACTCCAACTATTTTTAACTTTCAAACAAACAGTTCTAGGAAATAAATAAGTACCTACGCGAAATGTGTCCTACGAATTCGGTCCGTTAAGCAATAACATGTTCCAAGAGAACGTGCTGTCTTCAAAAGTCGAAGTCGCGACTTCAGACGACTTCATGGACTTTAAAGACGCTGTCTATTGATGCATCTTTAGTACCTATAAAGTGCTGTGAGCTGTAAAGGGTAAAAGTATCACATGAAAACTTGAGTGTGTACCTAGCCATTTTGTATTGCAGGATGGAGTATAATGTACACTTACATACTAGTACACAGTTAGTGTATTTTTTTAATAATGGGGAGTTAAAATGGCATATCAACCTTACCTTACCTCCTTGCTCCCGACAGCAAATAGCTGTCTGAATAATTTACGTCTTCTTAAGTCATTATCAGATTTTAAAAAGTGTTTACAAAGCAAGTTTATGCGAAATATGAAACGTATAATATTAAAATAAGTAGGTAGATATTTTATAAAATAAGTGGTGGTTTCTTTTATTAAGCAATTAAAAGTTATGTTACGAAATACGTTATAAATAAAATGTAGCAATTAAACATTTTCTACCATAAAAGTTACCGTTTTGTAGCGTTCCCCCTAAACGAATTTAAACAATCGAATCCGATACCGAATCGAACGGTTGTGAATAGCTTTACTGATCTGGAAAAGAAATATGTTATCTGTGTAGGCATTATGATAGGGATGTTGACTGGGAAAAAAAAGCTATTAAGTCCGTCAGTCAGTTTTTTTATTTTATTAGACACGTATTTTTTGGTTTATCATATAAAAAATGGTGATAAAACGCATTAAAGTTGGGTAGTGGGTGCTCGCTACGTCACAAGTCAGTATAAAATCTAATGGGGAGTCATGTCATGCCATTGTAACGTATTGCCTACTCAATGTATTGCCGTAATCTTTTGATTACGTACAAAAAGAAAACGAAATATATTTTTTTTTAAATAAAAAAAATTGGACGCGTCCCTATTAATTGGATCCGTAAACGAACGTGACCCATAGCGTAGAAACCATAGTCCACGACCAGGTCATAGTTTTTTTTTTCTGAAATTGTTCTTTAATTTTATTTTCACAATTCAACAGACTGAGACAATAACGCATCAAGAGTCAAGAACTAAAACATCAAAATCTTCTGTCACAAAATCAACCACACATCTAAACTTAGTCAATTTTAATTTAACTAGAACCTCAGGGTATGCAATAAACTAAGTTTATTAACCAACTAACGGTCGACTTGACACGGATTGATCAAAGTTACGCTCAAATTGATACTGGAAACGATGTGGTTAAATATCTTTGGGATCCTTTAACCCTTGGTTTGGGTGGAGGATTTTTGTGGTTGCAATTGGAATGGTCAAATACCTCGCACGAGTATTGAAATCCCTAAGATCCCTAGAAGGACATTAGTGATTTTATTGGTGCTGTTCTTCAGAAAGGTCAGGTGCGTATATAGTACTCGCAACCAACATGAATTTATGACCAGATGTATAAAAGTAAACGGAGCAAAAGGGGTATGTTAGGATCGGGTATGTCACTCCTTCACACGTTTTCTCCTATCACATCTGACATTGGCAGAATTGACGGCATCGGCACCATTGCCATAAAGAAAAAAAAATTACAACCGACTTCCAAAAAAAAACACTACAAAGTGAAAAATAACTTTACTTTCAGAAGTCGGTGTCTTTGGTTTTGAATTTTAGTTTTTTGCCACTGACTTCCGAAATTAAAGTTATTTTTCACTTTGTAGTGTTTTTTTACCCCACACAAATTCGAATACCACTACCTGCTATGTAAATAACTGTGACAGGAAGTTAGCATCATATCATCCACATATACTAAGTGAGAATAAAAATACGTATTATTGAAGCTAACTCAAAAACTATCCAAGCAAAAAATTTATATGGGACCAACTTGAGAGCTGTATGCTCTCAAGTAATGTCCACCGATTACTCCGTCAAAAGAGGACCGATTTAAAAAGTTTTTTTTTTGTGTGAAAGGAAACCACGGAAGAAGAAAATTAATATAATCAACGAAAGGTTGATGGTACATTTGAACAACAAAAACAATTTAGACATGATCGCATTTTTAAATGGTTTATCCTATATTATTAATTTTAAAACATAAAGTAATATTTAATTAAAAAGGAGTTGTTATTAGAAGGATTCAGGTTTATGTGATATTTTTATTGTTACTAAGAGGTTTTTAATTTGTATGTTTTTTTTCTATGCATTTTTATGGGTAAGTATCTTTACATAATGGTTATACATATACCTTTAGTAAAAACCAATGCAAGGTCTTAATTTTTTATGAATTGTATAATTATAAGAAATGCATAATTGATTTCCAAAGTATGTGATTATCGGAGATAAGTTGCGTCGCTGATGAGCCCTGTTGGCGAAGTGTCCTGTCGGCGAAGAATCCCGTTGAAGTAAAGTCTTGTCGGTGTTCAGTCTGTCAGCGTTGTGTCTTTCGGCGTTTAGTCGTACACTCGATTTACGTGTGTCTATGTGTTTAACTACTATGATACTTTTAGACGTCAGTTTTTTAGGCAATCTTTAAAAAAACAGATGGCGCAGGCGTTTTCTTGCTGACTGATGCTAACTGACTTATTCATGGTGGTTATAACGTTTTCCTACAAGTTTTTTTATATACTAGAGATATTCATTTGAAGGTATATTGTCAAGGTGACACGAATAATCTTGAGCATGAAACGTAGCTACTGCAATAAAATGGCCAGTAATTTTATCTTCGATGCCGATTTAAACCAAATATTCCCACGAACCTTTGTTCAATGCGGTCATATCCCACCGCAATAAAACCCATATAAAGCCCGCATCATAAAACAATGACAAACCCATACTTTTGCGCCCATAAATCACGAAGAATACATCCTCTTGACATTTGCGCCCAAAATACGGACGCCATTACGAATCAACCGCCAGAAAAAAAAGGCGGCCGAAATTAAAAACAACATTTCGTAAATCGAATTTGATGAATGCGGATGATCAAAATTACTTTTTCTAGATTACCCAGGGGTGTTGTCAATGTAACATGGAGGTCAAACATCGCAAAAGACTGACAATTTAATAATCATTATTGTTTTAAAAGGAAGGACCGCAGAGTAAAAAATAACAGTTTGTTAATTGGAAAATAATATTTTATTTTGTGACTATTGTTTGATGGGTAATTTATTTGAATGACTTGTCAATCTTCGTGTACAGTAGGCCGCATGTCAGTGGCAACAAACACACGAAGTATATGTCACCGAATTTTTTTGAACTTCATTCAATCAATCTGCCTAGCCTTTTCCCAACTATGTTGGGGTCGGCTTCCAGTCTAACCGGATGCAGCTGAATACCAGTATTTTACATGGAGCGACTGCCTATCTGACCTCCACAACCCAGTAACTGGGTAATACGATACCCCTTGGTAAGACTGGTGTGAGACTTTCGGGCTTCTGAAGACTCGTAAAGACTGTCAAAGATCCACGAATGACAGCCGGAACCAACGGCTTAACGTGCTTTCCGAGGCACGGAGGATTCTCGGTATGTAAAGATGGTCACCTATCCACTGACCAACCCCGGTAAGCGTAGCTTAACATGATGGATCGACCAGTGCGGCTGTTGTTACTTAGCCACGAGCTCCTCGATTTTTGAACTTCGTTACTAACTTTATAATCTACTCGGTATTATTTCCGAAAGTTAATTAGTTGGGAAAAGGTTAGGCAGATAGATATTGATTCACCAACTCAAGACCGGTACTGTGTTCCTGTACTGCCCGTGAACTAAAAGGGGGTGGCTCTTTGAAACCATTACTATCGTAACAGACGACTAAGAGGTTATTTTAAGAGAACGTGCAGGAGATTCCTCCTTAGGTAACAGGATATTTTAGCGATTGTGTACTGGTTCATTAGACAGCCAATGCTTATTCAATATTCTCTTACAAATTATTTAATAGTTGTTTGTGGTGTACTAGTCACGAATAAACAAATTAACCGGTAGTAGCCGCAAAAAAAGAAAGGTTATATTACTCAAGCCCCGAGGTTTGAAATTAACGTGCGCTTTACGTCACTTTAGACATTTTTCAGAATTGTTTGGTGTTACCTGTAATTTTTTGATTATTTTAGGTCTATTTGACGAGAATATCCGTCAAGCTATAGAGTGAAACTTCCCACAGACCATATTAGCCCTTATTTTTATAGTAAAAATAGATATTTAGTCCGCTTCTACCGCCGTTTACCTTAAGGATACACGCAGCGCCTACAGCTAAACTATACAAATAAATAAAATTAAACTATCTGTTTGTAATGTCAAAATAACAACTCTACACGGTACTTAAAACAAAAACAATTCTACTGTTTGTTCTTGCTAATCTCCGGAACGGCTGGACCGATTTTGACTGGACTTTCACTGGCAGATAGCTGATTTTATAAGGAGTAACTTATGCTTTATTTTAGAAAAAAGTAGCTTTCAATACTGTACAGTGGTATGGAATCCTTCGAGTACGAGTCTGACTCGCACTTGGCCATGTTTTTCTTTAATTCCTCCGTTCTTAAATTGCGTTAAAACCCCTAAAGAACGAAGTAAACGAGCAACGTTCTACAACAATCGCACAATTACAGCTTCATTACTTCCCAGATCAAAATTAAATTATCCAGTCGACTACTTCACCTATCTTTTTTTACACTGTGTCAGATAAACAAGCAAAAAGCTGCATCCAGCTCTAGCTGATTCGTAAAGCATTCAAGCGTCTAACGCGATTAAGCGAAAGAAGCGCTGTAAGTTACCGAGAATCCTTGGATATGATCTATGGTAATTTGTTTGGACAGTCGCGTAAAAAACTTCGATGTTAGCAGACTGGAGTAAATTATGTTAGTCTGTGCAATTGATGCCGAAGAGATATTTTGTGTGACTGTACAAATGAACTTTCTTTTATCGATTTCTCATAATTTAGATTATCGTATGAATTTGTTTACAAAAGTTTACAAAGTCTTCTACAGTCTACTACTCGTAACTGTTTGATTTTTGTTGTATGCTTTTGAGATACTAAGTGATTGGGAGACGATTTATTTTTGATGATTATTATTGAAAAGTTTGGCCAGTAAAGTATTTAAGGAGAAAGCGCCAGGGAAGCCCGCGAAACACAAATTTGAAGCCTTGCACGTTGGGCGAGCCTGTCGCTCGGTCAACGAATTTCGCCTTTTTGCGTGATTTTCCATTTGATTTGCTCGTAAAAAACGCAAAAAAAATTTTTTTTTTGCATTTTTTGCAATTTAAATATCAGTATTGCGTTGTATGTTGATTAAAATATCATCCGCGATCGTAACAAGTATGTTTTTACAGAATAATAATCATTAAAATCGTCAATATAACTATCTGACTTCAAATTACCCTATTAAATGTCTTTAATTTCATGAAATTATATGACCTTTTAGGCCAATTCTAGCTTAGAGAGTTTTATTGATGACTCTTATGATTATAATTCTGTATATATATGTGTTACGTTCGCGAATCATATTTTGATCAACATACAACCTGACACTGACCTGCCAATTGTAAAAAACTTAGGAAAATATGAAATTTCGGGCTACCTTAGCGCGACCCTAAAGCGCGGTCAGATTGTCGTACTGCATAGAAAAGAAAGAGAAGCACGATGACACAACGCAGGTAATTTATTGCAAAATATGAAGCAATTATCTATTTACAAAAAATATATTGATTGGACTAAAAACCATATGAAAACATGTAATTTACGCTGTAAAAATGTATGAAATTCAATTAGCTTTAATTTCATTTCAGGTAAGTTTTTTGGAAAAAAAAACACGTACAGGACTAGATAAATACTGTCTCAATCCGAATATCAACATAATATGGTGGAAATATGCTCAAATTGCAAATTATTTTAGTATTACGTTTGTATGGACAATTCATCCGTCGCCGCATTCTTAAGGGTTTATATAGTTGTCGGGCGAAGTGGCTCACTCTGCTCTCGACGCTTGACGTGTCCACACGTCGGGTCCGGGTTCGCAACAAGTCAATTTTCATCCTGAGGATGCTTCGTTGAGAGGTGAAACACGTGTCGATTTCTTACAGGGTTCTTTATGACTCTTTAAGAACACTAAAGCGGATTAAGTTACCAAATATACGTCGTCTATTGTATTTTTTACTTAGGGGTTTATTTATGAACCTTGCTTTAAGTTAAGTAATAATTAGCGACTATTTAACCGTACATATTTGACGTTTGAACGTCACTTAACTTCAATCAACGTTTATAAATATCAGATATAAACCTCTATTACGTTAATATGTTGCTTGTAGAATAATTAGACGAAAATGTTTAATGACTGTAGGTATCTATATTAATATCGTTTATTTCGTAGTTGGTAATTTTTGTATTCTCCAGATTTAACAAGCATTTGTTTTCTTGTTACAGGTCTATTCAGCAAGGAGCAAGTTTGAAGCCAACAAGGTAAGAATATATAACTGAGCTTAACGGTGTTTATATCCCATATGTACCAAAATACAAAACATTAAATAATTAAATACTGTTTACACACTACACTTAAGTACATAAAGACAAAGGGTTAGGCTCATTGAGACTTACAAAATACTTACCGAACATTACGAAACGTCCGGCCTTCAAAACGTTTACACTAACAAAATATCTTTCTAGCATATATCCTGAAGAATATCATATATTTTTCTGATTTTGTGTACTGCAGTGGATCATATAATTTTAGGTATTATAAAACTTGCGTTAAGGCACGTTTAGGTCCTGTATTCCCTTTAAAGCTATGGGGAAACTAATCAAAGAAAAAGCCTTTGAAGAAATTCTTGCGTAACCGAGTTGTAAGAACATGGAGTAGGCTCCTGGTAAATATTGTAACGGCTCCCACACTAAAATGCTTTAAGAACCAACTGATTACATATTTAAAACATACGCATCAGCTAATTATCTGCTACAGTCCAGCTGTCGAGAGAATGACGGCGGCTGATGACATTTCAGTGCAATATTTTACAGTACAAAAGTTATGACCAATTTTTATTATTATTTCGCATAGTACTCAAAGAAAAAAAAACATTAAAAAAGAAACAATCAGGCAATCGATTTTATTATTTTTCGACGACGCTGTAGAAGAGTGGGCCTTTCCTGTGGTAATACTTTTACTGAGCTAGAACACGTGTTCAATATGAAAAAATATTTACTGCAAAGGCAGAAAATTTTACTAAATTATCGAGCGATTTTCTTGGGAAAAAGTTACACTATAGCGAAAGTTTACCACGTACTAGAAAAGCTTGCCCAAGTCATAGATATTTTTTGGAAGTATGAATCACTGGGATATTCTTATTAGTTTAACAAAATAATATGTATTTTGTGAATTTGATCCTTATTAGTACTAGAAATTGTCCAACTGACAGGTGTCAGAAACGCATTCTCTCGACGGCCGGACTATAGTGTGTCCTACCAAATAATAATATATTTACGCCTCCTTCCCACGGGGGTAGGTAGACACTACAGAACGCTACCTGCTATGAGCCTTACATACAAGGAGTATGTAAGGCTCGTAGCAGGTAGCGTTAGCGTTGCTTCATTTAGAAAGAAAGAAAGAAAGATAAGTTTATTTGTCACAGAAACACGTGCATAAAAAATACATAAAACTTGAGTAGATAACAAAACAATAACGAACACAAAACAGAAATAGTCAGCAGCTGCTGGCACGTCATGACTGTGACAAGAAGACTTCCACTCAGCGTGATGCTGTGATATGGAGACCCACAGCACAGCGCTGATTTTCAGTGGTCACCCGAAAAAAAACACACATAAACATCACACACATGATTGTCTATACACACATAAACTACTTGATGGGCTCGTGGCCCAGGGTGTATCAGGTTAAGCCACGCTTGCTGCCTCCGTGGATGAGTGACCATCTTTACATAGCGAGACCCCTCCGTGTCTCGGAAAGCACGTTAAGTCTTTGGTCTCGGCTGTCATTCGTAGATCTTTGCCAGTCGTGACGGATCGGCAAAAGCCCGAAAGTCTGACAACCAGCCTTACCAAGGGGTATCGTATTTATACAGTGACCAGGTTCTGAAGGTCACATAGGCAGTTGCTCCATGTAAAATACTGGTATTTAGCTGGATCCGGTTAGACTGGAAGCCGACCCCAACATATTTGGGAAAAGGCTTGGCAGATGTTGACACACATAAACTACTTCTTACCTAAACAGAATGACATTTAACTTATAGGCTTGTTATAGCCAACTACCCTACTAACTCACGAAAATTATGTACCTTCCCCCTTAAACTTTGAAAAAACAAACACATTATCCTATTGTATATAAACGTAATATATTATTAAACACTTTTAACAAGTTCGTAGTATCCTGAAAACAAAGTTTCGCGTCCTTCGTAAAATATTATTAAGAGGTTTATGGGAAAATGGACTTTAAATTCATTGAAACAGGGTTATGTTTTGTTTTTATTTTGTGTTTTCTCGATCTACTGCCAAGCTAAGAATAATGTATTAATAGGTATCGGTCGATAAGGAGATGTTTACAGAGACCAAGCTTTATATAATCACGGTGTTATTAAGGCGAAAGCGTCAAGGTAGCCCACGAAATTAAAATTTTCTTATGATTTTTGTATGTTGATCTAAATATGATTCGCGATCGTAACAAATACTAAGTTATAGAATTATAATCTTATTTATCATCAATACAACTTCCTAACTCCCAACTCGCGAAGATATTAAGGGAGAAGTGCTAAATTTACTAGCCCGCGAAATAAAATACAAATTACGTTTTTTTTGCAATTTTCATCATCATCTTGATTAAAAATATTAAACTATGATTCGCGACCGTAACAACTATGGCTTTACAGAATTATAATCATTACAATATACAACTCCTTGTGTAATATTTGCCTGACACATGCTGAGCTGGACTCCCATTTGGTGCAACCTTGAGACGCACACCGCACTTTGTTTTTCCTTATTTGGTTTAAAGAAAGTATGTCAAAATGTCACTCCGTATCTTTAAGTAATTTTGTTTTTCTTTTTTGTATATTGGCGTCTTGTTTTTATTTATATTCATGCAATTGGTTATCATTTAATTGTGCTTTTGTGTATCTTTTGTATGCACTGAATAAATGTTTAATCTATCTATCTATCTATGTTAGAATAATCCTAAGATAGGCCGAGGAAATTAGGTTTCTTTCTTTTTTGTGTTTGAAATTCGGTTCGTGTTTTTGAACTTAGCTCTTCAAATAATATAAAAAAAAATAACATTTTCCAGGACCGCATTAAGGTAAAAAAAACAAAAACGCATTTTTGTGAATAAAAATTGAGGCAAAATAGTTAACAGGAAAATTTTGATTATATTATGTAAAAAATTCGTAAAACTAATATATTATTTCAAAATTAAACATTTTCGTCCACGGAAATTTCCATAAAAATAAATAGGTATACGAATTTTTTTAATTGTACTTCAAGCAAAAATATTAACAGCAGTTTTTTTGCATTAAATTACTTAATTAAATATTTTAATACGCTATTCAACAAAATTAAACATATTGTTCTAGCGCAAGATATTGATAAAAGTTTTTTGCAGTTCCTCCTCTCTGTGAGAGGGAGTGGGCCGTAATCCACCACGCGGGCCCAGTGCGCGTTGGTAGATGTCACATATCTTCGAATTTTTGGTTCTAGGACACGCCGGTTTCCTCACGATGCTTTCCTTTACTGTTTTGAGACCAGTGTAGTGCGTTTTGGGGGACTGTCTTATGTAATTTTGACGTTCGAAAAGTGCTGATTCTCGAGTTTCAATAAATGACTTTTGATTTTGATTTTGAATGAAATAATTTACACAAAGTAAAGCGCCTGTCTAGGCTCGAACCTACGACCTGTTTTGTGAGTTTTACTACAGTTTTTAAGAAACGCACAATAGGGAACGTAATCTGCTACATTTCACTTCTTTATGTTTCTCTCAACACCATTTCAAGACTTTTGTTATCGCGTGACTTTTAATAACCACAAACCACTGAGGTTTATGTTGACATTCCACGATTAGATAAGAAAATTACATTTTGGTTAGCTCAATTTTTTTAAACTTTTCTTTAGTGAGTTCTCGAAACATCACTTTGAAATTTGAACGATGTCTCGTTGTGAATCAATTTTTTTTGTCTTCTATTCCCAGTAGAGGACAAAATAAAAGTAAGCTTTTGCAGGCCAAAAGCTTACTTTTATTTTGTCCTCACCTGATGGTAAGTGAGGATCAGGCCGGAGGTGGAAGCGAGCTTCACCCGGAATCCCCAACCACAGACGACACTATAATACTATAAAGAGATAAGATTTGCATTTTTGTTAGTAATGAATAAACTCAGAAACAAAACAAAAAAAATCTCCAGTAGAATGCTATATATACGTATATAACACCACATTTATCACTGAGTAATATCCTAACTTAATATTATAAAATAAAGCGAAAGTGAGTTTGTTTATTCGTTTGATAGATAGATAGAATATTCTTTATTATATACACCATAACAATAGGGATGATGACAAAAAAAATTGTTTGGTCCGTCTTTGAGATTGTAAAAAAATATTGGACACGTATTTATTATTTTTTTACGTAATCTAAAGATTACGGCGATACATTGAGGTAAAATGTGCCATGACGTCACGAGTATGTAGATTTTATACATACAAGTGACGTAGCGACCCCCACTCCCCAACTTAAAATGCGTTTTATCTAAGTATTTTTTTAATTAATATGTTAAAGCAAAAAATAGGTGTCTAATATTTTTTTAATATCTGACTGACGGACTAATTAGAATTTCATTTTATTTACCCAGGCATCATCCCTATTACAGATATAAATGTATACATTTTACATAGGGTGACACAATGGCCGGTCTTATCGCTAAAAGCGATCTTTTACAGACAACCTTTGGATGGATTAAAGGGAGAAGGAGAGACAAATACTGCAGGTAGTCAGTGGTGTACCATTTACATACACAATATATTCATAAAACATATACTTATATCTATAGAGAGCTCGTGGCTAAGGAGAGCTCATGGCTAAGTAACAACAGCCGCACTGGTCGATCCATCAGGTTAAGCTACGCTTGCCGGGGTTGGTCAGTGGATGGGTGACCATCTTTACATACCGAGACTCCTCCGTGCCTCGGAAAGCACGTTAAGCCGTTGGTCCCGGCTGTCATTCGTTGATCTTTGACAGTCGTTACGAGTCGTCAGAAGCTCGAAAGTCTGACACCAGTCTTACCAAGGGGTATCGTATTACCCAGTTACTGGGTTGTGGAGGTCAGATAGGCAGTCGCTCCATGTAAAATACTGGTATTCAGCTGCATCCGGTTAGACTGGAAGCTGACCCCAACATAGTTGGGAAAAGGCTAGGCAGATTGATATACTTATATCTATATACTCGTATATCTCGTATATACACAATAATATATGTTTGTTGGTTACGCTTTCCTGCTACAATGGCTGAACGGATTTCGATGAAATTTGGCACATGGGTAGACCATAGCCAGGGTTAGGACATATAGGATACCCTTTATCCCGATATTCCCACGGGATTGAGACTTATGCGGGTGAAACCGTGTGGCGCAGCTAGTAGGCTATAATTTATGAAGATATCACGAGATATCGCTAACGGAAGCAACAACATACAACATGTAAAAAAAACCCTGTTTGATTCGTAAGGGTGTTGTTTGGTATCGTACTAAGAGTCTATTTAAGAGATAATTACCAGGCAAAAAGAAAAAAAAAATTGTCACATTTTTTTTCAGTGAGGGGTTTTAGCGGGTAACTACATGGGACGCGGGCGGCCGTAGTTTGGCCGATGTTTACAAGTCATAACTTTGATACCTGTTGAAAATTTTCTAATATTTAATTGATTTGGGGTAATTTTGGTACGAAAAATGTGAATTTTAAATAGCAATAACTTTTTATTTTCAATAATAATTTAATAAAAATACATTTTGGTAAGGTTATTGCAGTACCTATGTGCCCCTTTCAGATTGGACAGGGTAATTTTTACATTTGTATAAAAATCACGTGTCACTATGTTCGAGTACACGCTAATCTCCGAAACCACAGAACCGATTTCAATGAAATTTTGTGAATGTGTATTTTTAAAAGTGGTTGGATCTAGTTTTAACGATAGAATTATTTTGAACCCGATCGGTGGCGCTGCATGCGAAGCAGGGGTGCTAGTCTGCGATAAGTTAAAAACAAATGAGTTTGTTTTTGAATTATGTGCGTTCACTTGATTGAGATGTTATTTTCTGTTTTTACAAAAAAAAAAATACGGGATAACACTACACATTTTTACAAAATTTATCCTGAGAAATAATGGCAAATGGCTTTAATATGGCTAAATTGGGTTAGCAACATTTCAACGTTAAAAGTATTTTCTTGTAGTCAGTAATTAAAACGTCTTGTATAAATTAAAGCACTACAGAATTATTTAAATGCTTTTCTCAGTAATCCGTTGGCTTAAAATTAAATACTATTATGTTATTAAAATAAATATTATATTTCTGAGAGAAAAAAAAACATATATCTACCTAATCCTTCAGGGCGTGATGTTATAATATGTTATGTTAATTTCATCCTAACTAATATTTATAAATGTGATAGTAAGTTTATTTGTTTGTTACTCTTTGACGCTAAAACAGCTGAACGGATTTGGATCATATTTGGCACATGGGTAGACCATAATTTGGAGAAGGACATACGATAGTTTTATGCCGATATTCTCACGGGATCGAGATTTGTGTGGGTAAAACCGTGGGGCCCAGCTAGTAATATTTATATTATTAATATTAAAGTCAAAAACATAAGTTTCGACTAATTTATATTAACACAAGTAGGTATTAGAAATGTTATTGTTTGTACAAATTAATTTATAAAATAGCAAGACAAAATCTTTTTCATGGAAATATGTTCGAAAACATTTTTTTCTAGTATCTTAATTATAATTTAAATGGCAAGACGAAATCTTTTTCATCGAAATTGTTCCAAACCATTTTTCTGTAGTACTAACTACTATTATAATTTAAATCAGATTTCACAGAAATCTTGGCAAAGTTTCAAATAATATAAAGCCAGGCTTTGTGAGAACTGGACGACTTAAAGCGGGGTAGGTATACATTGCTAAAATAGTGCCAGGAAACTTGACATCTGTAAACTTCTGTCGTTTTGGCACGAACTTTGCAAGAAATAGCACAAGCTGTGGTTTAAATATTAACCAGTCAACTAGATGGTAGTTTTCACAGCCTGAAAGCTACGGTGTAGCCTGGGGCCTAAGGTGTAGCCTGGGTGCTACGGCGTAGCCAGCGACCTACGGCGTAGCCAGCGACCTACGTTTTAAGTGGGAGCGTAACGAAATTGGCTACGCTAGTACGAAGTATGACTTCAGACGATTAAGGGATTTATTTATAAATGTTTCTTAAAGTTAAGAGACGTTTAAACGTCAAAAATGTATGGTTAAACAGTCATTAATCAACACTTCATAAGTAAAGTGGTAAACAAATTTAAAAAAAAATACCGCCTCTATGGTCTAGAGGTAAGACCATGTGTCTCAGACCCAGAGGCCATGGGTTCGATTCCCAGTTGAGGCAAAATTTTCTGCTCGGCTAGGGCTGTTATAAGTCCTCAAGGCTAGATACCACCAACAACAATGTTAACAGCGTTGTTGTGTTTTGGCAGTTAGAGGTAAGATAGCCTATGGCTGGCAAAATGTGGGTGAAATATAGGTACACCTCTGCCCAACCTTTTGGGGTGTACAGGTGTGATATTATGTTATGTTGGGTATCCAAGTTAAATACCTTCTTGAATAAATTATCTAAATGATCACGAAAACTACTTAAAAAAACCATTGCGTAGTTTTCAAGAACAAAACACAAACACACAGACAGATACTAAAAGCGACTTAAGTCTATACTATTTAGTTATACAACATAATTACAAGTAACTAAAACCCCTCTAATTTCCACTAAGCCAGTTTTTCACAAATAATTAACCGAACATTGTGGGTTTAAACAGTACCTCGGCAATGTTCCATATAATTTACAACCGTCTGTCTCTTGTTCAAGAGCTCTCTGAATTCACAGACTAAACTAAATCCAGGCTATTCAGTCGCAAGTCAGTGTTTACCTCAGTCTAGATTCATCTGTTTTGATTTAATTTTGTTGGCAAGAAAGGTTAAGAAGCAAAATATTTGCGGATACGGGTATTTTCATTTATATTTTTACATGTATTTTTAAAGGTTACCTTAAATTGAATACAGCCAGTATTAATACCGGTTACCGAAATAAAAATTACCTCTATTTTACACGTGCCGTTGGCATTAGTCAAAGGGCGCGCATCGCCTGTGTGTGTGGGACCTGTATTAAAACGGTAACCTAAATAGAGGTAACATGTTTCTTCTTCTTGGTTACCTACTTAACGGTAACATAGGGAGTCATAAAAGTAACCAAAATTCTTCGATACCTGTACTGTTATAAAGGTTTTCGGTGCCTGCTTTGAAGATGGGAATTCTAATTGGTTTCACTTGTGAATGAGTTAATACTGCAAAGTCATAAAAAGTACTTTCTAAGGTGAAATTTATATTAAACTTATTAACCTTCTTATCTTCTTCTGCTTTCGTGTGGTTAGTGACTTACCTGGTGTCAGAGTTTTAAAGCCGCCCATGGGCCTCTGACTTGGCTTCACATCCCGTCGAGAAATATCTCTCAGGCATGCCGGTTTCTTCACGATGTTTTCCTTCACCGTTTTTGGAGCAAGTGATAATTATACAAAACGCACATAAATCCGAAATCAGAGGTGCGTGGCTTGGGTTCGAATTCGAGACCTATGACTTGGCAGTCCGACGGTCACATCACTAGGCTATCACTGCTATAACCTTCTAATGGTGCTCGTGGCTAAGTAACAACAGCCGCACTGATTGATCCATCAGGTTAAGCTACGCTTGCCGGGGTTGGTCAGTGGATGGGTGACCATCTTTACATACCGAGAATCCTCAGTGCCTCTGAGAGCACGTTAAGCTGTTGGTCTCGGCTGTCATTCGTGGATCTTTGACAGTCGTTACGGGTCGTCAGAAGCCCGAAAGTCTGACACCAGTCTTACCAAGGGGTATCGTATTACCCAGTTACTGGGTTGTGGAGGTCAGATAGGCAGTCGCTCCATGTAAAATACTGGTATTCAGCTGCATCCGGTTAGACTGGAAGCTGACCCCAACATAGTTGGGAAAAGGCTAGGCAGACATATACGTCAGCTAAGATGTCAGATGTTACACATCATATGCGACTACTGTAGTAAGGCGCACTCGTTTTTATTTCAGTTATTTGGCTATTTAGTATTTTTAGGACCCCAAAATAGGAATTATTAGAGGTCCACAAAAAGAGGCGCAATCATTATATTAGAAGGTTCAGTAATAGTTTTTGAAAAGCAAAATGGGAATGATTTCAGGTTCGGTTGAATACAATGCCCTTTCAAAGTTTATATTGGAGTAGCTGATGCCCATGACTTTGTCTGCGTGATATTCAAGTATGGTAAGATTTTCGGAAACGTTTGTCTTGCCAAAGTTAAGAAAGCAATTTCAACGGGTACTAGTCAGGTGTCGATGCAACGAACACCCAGTGAATTATGGCAAAATTTCAGTTCCGGGCTCTTTGCCAAAACGTGGATTGGAGTTAAAGTTGTATTTCCTAATAGATGTGTTTTAGTACATCCAGTAAGATAGTTCATTGACGACGTATATTTAGTAACCTAATCCGCGTAATTGTTCTAAAGGAGGCATCCTCAGGATGACGATTGACTTTTTGCGAGCAGTGATGCAAACCCGAGCACGATGTGTTGCCACATCGAGCGCCGAACGCAGTGTAATCGTCATCCTGAGGATGCCTCGTTGAGAGGTGAAACACGTGTCGAATTCTTACAGGGTTCTATAAGACTCTTTAAGAACAGTGAAGCGGCTTAGGGTACTAAATATACGTCGTCTATTGTGTTTTACATCTAGTAAGCCAAATCAGTGTAGTTAATCTGATTTTAAGTGTGTGTTAAATTACATGGCATCTTGATTTAATTCCATTAAATTATTATTATTCCTAGCTCGAATTGTCCCACTGCTAGGCAAGGGCTGCCATTCCGTTGAAGCCTAGCCCACACTGCGATACACGCTGAATGAGCCGACTTGTTGCGAACCCGAGCACGACGTGTTGCCACGTCGAGCGCCGAACGCAGTGTAATCGTCATCCTGAGGATGACTCGTTGAGAGGTGAAACACGTGTCGAAATCTTACAGCTCAAGTGAACTTTTCAAAATAGCACTATTAGCTACCCTACCCTATGTCGTGATCGAAAGACCCACAAAATAGTATCAAAAACTCTAAATCAAATGCCCCAATATTAAAATCCCGTGTAATATTGGTCTAACCATGTTATAAATCATATTATTATATACCATTATATCACATACTAACTTGTACAAGCCAAAATAGCCTTTAAACTCATACAGGTAAGCTGGAACCGTTCCAAAACCGCGGAACGATAACATGAAATGTAATTTTACGTCCCACAAATACTTATGAACGTGGTTAAATCTTGCAGAAAGTGGAATCTGTTCGTAGAGGTAAAATGTTTCTGTCTTCGCGGTATTTTCTGGAAGGTTTAGTTTGACACTCCCTGTATCTTCGTGTGACACTGCGTTATATAGGAAAGCACTTTAAAGGAAGCCATAGTACTATTGTTTACATTATGTTATAAACAATATTAATCTTTATGACTTTATGTTTTTGTATTTTAATTTTAATTTGGTCTATTTGACTTGGTTATCGCATTAAGTTAACGTTGGTGACTGCACCGTTGGTCAAGTAGTCGCAAGCGCCACTACCGAGCATGAGGTTCTGGGTTCGATTCCCAGGTTGGGCAAAGTACTATTGGGTTTTTCTTTTAGGAATTTCTCAGTAGCAGCCCGGAGTCTGGATTTGAGTCCGGTCGATGGCAATTAGCTCGCCCCCTATTACATGAGACTTAAACATAACTGACAAAGACAAAATGTGGGTGTACCTATTATGGGTATACCTCTGCCCAACCCTTCGGGGAATCGATATAAACTGATTTCTATACATAATATTATAAACTAAAGTCGCTTTTAGTGTATGTCTGTGTGACCGCGTTGTTCTCCTAAATTACGCAATGAATTTTGATGCGTCTTTCATCATTTAGAGCAGTAATTCCCAACCTGTGGTCCGCGGACCACCGGTGGTCCGCAGGAGCTAAAATATGATCCCCGAACGATTTATGTGAACAAGGGTTTTCTGCTTTGTTGGTAAGTGATGATTTGCGTGTAGCTTGAACAATAATTATGGTCCTAGGATTACCGAACTTGTGCAGAAGAGATAGAAGCTCAAAAATAAATTAATTTAACTTTCTACAAAAAAAATGTTTTCTATTAAAACAATATTGTTAATGCACATTACTATTGAGATTTGGATTAAAGTTTATTTTAGGATTGATTCAGTTTTTTCTTGGGCATCGTGGTCCCTGCTAACAACCAAGAAATCAAAGTGGTCCATGGTCAAAAAAGGTTGGGAGCCACTGATTTAGAGCATTTATTCCGGAAAGTTACGAATTTATGAAACTTACATATCAAGAAATTTCGACGTCTTGTTAAATCGTACAAATCATACAAAGCTGGGGCGAGTCTCTGGTCTTTTAATATAAGGATTGACATTTAATATTTCATTGGCTAGTAAGCATTATGCGCTTATACAGCCTATAATTTCCACTACTGGGACACAGGCCTCCTCTCAGTGAGAGGGAGTGGGCCGTAACCCACCATGCGGGTTCAGTGTGGGTTGGTAGATGTCACATGCCTTCGAATTTTGGCTTCTACAAAATGCTAGTTCCCTCATTTCCTTCACCGTTTTGAGAGCCATGGTGATGGAATAAACTACACAAATTAAAACGACTTACATCTCGAAATTAAATTAAATTAAATGAAATTGTTTATTCTGTAAATAGGATAACGGAATCACTTTTACACGTCATATAAAAAATATTAAAAATAAGCTAGGTGAGGTCGGTGTTTCCTATCTGACTACTCTGAGAAGAAAGGCCGAAACAAACTAAGAGGTCGCAGTCTCTTTTAAAGTCCAGACACAATCTTGGTCAAGCCACATGAGGACCATGTAGATTAGTGTCTGAAATGGTCTTTTGAGGAAAGAACCACACAGATTTGACTGGACCTGTCCAGTCAGTGCAAGCATTTGTCAGTAATCGTGGAGCACAACTCAGAGAGCTCAACTCGACGAACAATACCAAAGAAAGGATATTTGGGTAGGCCGCATCAACTACTCAAAACTGCCAGACCATCATTAAAACTAACTGAGAAAGAAAAAATAAATGAAAACGGAATAAAATAGATTGAAAAAAATATCCACATAGTCCTCACATTCACAATAATTAAAATAATATAATACTTTACAAAGTAATCGTGTCATTTCGTAAGTCGGGGCTGCTACCACTGAGACACCCCTGCTCTAATTGCCCTTAGCAACTCTTATTTCCATAACATAAACCTACCGTTAAAAGGCTGAGAAAATTACCTAAGAGATAAATATACCTAATAAGTATTAACAAAGTTCTACCCACATAACGTGAATAATAAATTACCTTGCTCATTAACAAGTAATCAATCAAACTGAAACCCTGAAACGTACAATATAACAATTATTAAATTACAAAAACTTACAACAGTAAACAATTAATCAAGATTATACTCCAGTTTACTTCATGTTAATAATGTAAAGATATTTTCGTCTCTAGGGAAAAATGTCACATTTTCAGTAGTCGTGAAGGAATTTTAGAAAGGAAGAAAGTAGGTTTTTGACATACGCCTTCTTCGAGGTTCAAAGCTAAACAGTAATATTTCTACTTATTACAAAGAAAAAAAAGCTAAGAAAGAAAGGAGGAGCTCGTGGCTAAGTAACAACAGCCGCACTGGTCGATCTATCAGGTTAAGCTACGCTTGCCGGGGTTGGTCAGTGGATGGGTGACCATCTTTACATACCGAGAATCCTCCGTCCCTCCGAAAGCACGTTAAGCCGTTGGTCCCGGCTGTCATTCGTAGATCTTTGACAGTCGTTACGAGTCGTCAGAAGCCCGAAAGTCTGACACCAGTCTTACCAAGGGGTATCGTATTACCCAGTTACTGGGTTGTGGAGATCAGATAGGCAGTCGCTCCATGTAAAATACTGGTATTCAGCTGCATCCGGTTAGACTGGAAGCCGACCCCAACATAGTTGGGAAAAGGCTAGGCAGATTGACAAAGAAAAGAAAGAAAATACAACATGGGGCTTTTGGGACCGGGACCGCGGTCCCGGTTTCCACCTTTAAATACAATCATTATTTTTGAGTAGTATTTTGGGACCACAAATAAAATAAACAAAGTTATGTCACAGATTACCAGATGATGCACTCCATACAAAATTGTCGATACCTACTGCTATAATAACCTATACCTTCGAGTCGTTAGACACTGCAAACGAAAATGTACCTAGCCTTACAAGCGTAAAGTGAGTTTTGCTTTGTAGCAGCGCGTGGCTGTGCGCCGCCGCGTGGTTATTGTGAATTGCCAGGGCTGCCTCTTTCGATGAAGATTTCAGTAGGTATTTATTATTAAAAAGCATTTTAGTTAATTTAACATTAAATAAAATAAAATGCTTTTTAATGTTTTAGCATTTTTAATTGATGGTGTAATTGTGGTTATATTTAATCACAGATGGGTCAAAATGTAGTGAACACACAAAATGCGATCGTCTTTTCGTTTCTAAGCCCGGTTTGTCAATTAATTCTATCCAAGTTTTGCGACTGAAAAGAAAAAAGAAAGAAAATATAAGTACATAATTGAACATATTTAAAGGTGTTATATAACCAAATGACTCAATTGTTAAATATTTTAGCTAAATGTATTTTTTTTATGACAGTTGACAAATGGAGGTCATTGACCTTTCTATTCTTATCTCAGACGCAAAGTAGAAGCACATATTACGTGGCAGAAGTATGAAGTACCTACCAATAAAATACAAAACACGAAACATGCAAGTTTAAAAAAATTACCTATTTAAAAAACGATAGTAAAACAAATTAGATACTCACGTTTCTGTATCAACAGGTAAACTGAAAAAAGATAAGTCTTTATCTCTTCTCTTGCTAGATCTACATCCATCAACTGCACATAATACACCAGAATCAGTCATATCATAAGAATTTGAAACTAAGTACGTCAAATACCGAAATAATATACGTACTGTTATAGTTTCCCGATGTTAAGGAAAACCATTAACGATCAATAATAAACGATTACTTAGATTTATTAAGAATTGTCATGTCATCATCTTAGAGCAGACTGCCTCCCCGCTCCCGCGGTGCGCCAGTCTCGTCCCGATCTCTGAACCTCTACCATCTCCATATTATCGTTGTCTCTGCCAGTTTTGACTTAGTGTGTTAGTCGAAATTTGTTCGAAGGTCAAACCCAAAAATTAAACAATTTTTTTTCGTGTAACTCAAAGTGTTTTTTTTAAAACCTTGTTTACTTGGCCTCGCGTAACATTGGTGGCAGCGGTGGGATTTTAAAAATCCTCGGATCGCCTCAATTCAGTGAAAATTAAATAAATAAAAAAACACATACTTACTAGTGTCGTGAGTGACAGTGAAAAGTGCTAAAATCCAATCTTACCTCTGTATCCTGTCGCTGTCTTTCCACTTCGTGCCGCTGTATCCTGCTGGTCTTATTAGGCCTACCCGTGCCGTGTTGGTGTAACGGGGTGTACCCCGAATATCTATCACTCACCTTGGGTGATCTCGCCTGGCTACGAAATGATTCGTGTTGCCGTGGCAGTCGCAGTGTTCCTGTAAGTACATCCATTCTACATCGAAACTATCCGTGTTGTGAAAATAGTGCCAGTGATTTAAACTACAAAGTTTCATCGTAAAGTTCCAATTTAATTCAAGCTTCAAAGTGCTAAACTTAGTAACATTCAGTCAATCATTTGTTCCATTGTATTCTTTTATCACTCAGTTCCGAGAATAGTGCAACATTCCTTCTTATCGCAACTCCGTACCTCACGCGTTATCTTTGTTTTGACTAACTTGCCATGCCTAGAGACGGGACCAATACTATGTCTAAAGAAACAAAAGAATTCAAAGAAATTGACATGAACTTTATAAGCAAATTTATGAAACCGCGAAAAACTTAATGCATTTTTACATAATTGCAGAAATGCAATAAGCCTTGCGTCACTATCTCAACAAGACGTAATATTAAAATATATTTTAAGCCAACTTGAAGGCCGTGCCGAAAGTGCGTGCTCCATTAAAGAATTTGAAAACTGGCAACAGTTAGAAGAATTTCTCAAAAATCAATTTGGCGAGAAAAAGCATTACGCTGCACTACTCTCGGATCTCCAAGATTGTTGTCAAACTAATAGCGAAACAGTCAACCAGTTTGCACTACGCGTAGAAACATGCCTAGCCAAACTATTAACCGAAATTAATATTTCAATACCCACAAAAAAGAAGGGTGAACTGACTGGCCGTGTCGCTGCAATGCAAGACTTAGCATTGCATACATTTATCAGTGGCTTAAATTCTCGATTATCAACTGTAGTCAGATGCCGTGACCCTGAAACTTTAAATGAAGCCATTGGCTTCGCCGTGTCTGAAGAAAAAATATTACAGACCACCTCTAAGCGTAATCCATCAGCAAATAATACCAATTCAACTAATCAAGGACGTTGGCCTCAGCGTCGATTCCAACAGAACCGAAACCTCACACAGCAAAGTGTTTCAAATGAGTCTTATAGTCAAAGACCATCTCCTTCAGGTCTTCCAGTGTGCCGTTATTGTAAAAACGTGGGCCACACTATTGAGGAATGTAGGAAACGGGAATTCAATAATAATCGTTTCAAAGATCAAAATAATCAAAGACCATTACCAAGGCGTTACCAAAATAATCAAGCTCAAGCTCACGTGGTAAATAGCAACGAAGACAATGACTATATGGAAAATACTCAAGGTAAACCGAATGATGATTTAAACGAGTAAAGGGCTCATGGTGGTGTCTCGTGAGACCCAAACATCAAACTCCAAAACATTTCTATATCAAAGACACTAACACTGTATCCTCTGTATCCCCTAACGATAGGGACTTGCGAATAAAACGCAACACTGTATCCTCTGTATCCTCTGCATCCGCTGTATCCTCTGTATCCCCTAATGATAGGGACTTGCGAATAAAACGCAACACTGTATCCTCTGTATCCGCTGTATCCTCTGTATCCCCTAACGATAGGGACTTGCGAATAAAACGCAACACTGTATCCTCTGTATCCTCTGCATCCGCTGTATCCTCTGTATCCCCTAACAATAGGGACTTGCGAATAAAACGCAACACTGTATCCTCTGTATCCTCTGCATCCGCTGTATCCTCTGTATCCTCTAACGATAGGGACTTACGAATAAAACGCAACACTGTATCCTCTGCATCCGCTGTATCTTCTGCATCCGCTGTATCCTCTGCATCCGCTGTACTCTCTGCATCCGCTGTATCCTCTGTATCCCCTAACGATAGGGACTTGCGAATAAAACGCAACGCTGTATCCTCTGCATCCGCTGTACCCTCTGTATCCACTACTCCCACTGACAGTAAAATAAATCATTCTGTTTATGCCAAATCCACTTTAGACTCATTCGCTCCTCGTTCAATTCCCGAAACGAAAATATATGAAATCAATATTAGTCCATTTAAGAGACGCCTATTACCTCATATCCTAGTCCATACCCCAGTATCAGACACTACCATATCTCTTCTTGTAGACTCTGGCGCAACAATAAGCCTTCTAAAAAACTCTTCCATACAAATACCAGTTTATATCACACCAGATACAATCCTTTTAAAAGGTATTGACCTCACTGATAAAGCTTCACCCACAATAGGCCATTTTCCGCTTAAAATAAATATAGATGATAAAAATAGTATCACGCATAAATTCCATATAATATCCCGAATACACTTACCTTATGATGGTATAGTTGGCACTGATATGCTAACCGCTTTTAGCTGCACTATTGACTACACTCGTGAAACCTTGAAAGTAGGTAAACATGAAATAAAATTACATTTTAATCCGCCTATTTATGAAATTCCTCCCAGAACTGAAACCGTCATAGAATGCTCCGTCTCCAACCCTGAAGTGAAAGAAGGACTCGTACTAGATCAATGTCATCACGAAGATTTACTAATCGCCAATTGCTTAGTCACAGTTAAAGAAAACAAAAGGATCAACTTATCAATAATCAATACTTCTGAAACTCCTATAACCCTAAAGTCAAATTTGGATATCACACTCATACCCTTAAGTTCTTTAATCAAACCTCTCGATCCAGTAAATGCTCATACAGTTTGTCATTTCAAAAGCACCGACTCTTATTTCCGAACACAAGAAGTATTAAATCTTCTCAGAATCTCCCACCTCAATACTGAAGAAGCAAATGCTCTTCACGATGTTTGCTCTGAATACTCAGATATATTCTTTATTCCTGGTGACAAACTTTCCCACACAGATGCACTTAAGCATAACATAACAACGAGTGATCAAAACCCTATAAATGTAAAATCTTACCGATCCCCAGAGGTACACAAACAAGAAGTCAACAAACAAATAGACCAAATGCTCGATCAAGGAATCATAAAACATTCAGTACCTCCATGGTCTTCGCCAATTTGGATTGTCCCAAAAAAAATGGATGCATCCGGACAACAAAAATGGCGTATAGTTATCGATTACCGAAAACTAAATGACATCACTATTGGAGATAGCTACCCTATACCGCAGATATCCGAAATTTTAGATCAACTAGGTCAGAGTAAATATTTCTCGACCCTTGACCTTGCATCAGGGTTCCATCAAATTTTAATTAATGAAGAGGACGCTTCTAAAACAGCATTTAGTGTACCTCAAGGACATTACCAATTTACAAGAATGCCATTTGGCTTGAAGAATGCGCCCGCTACTTTCCAACGGTTAATGAATACCGCTCTTACAGGTCTCCAAGGCATACGGTGTTTTGTGTATCTTGATGACATAGTCATATATTCCTACGATCTAAATTCTCACATTGAGAATCTCTCGTTAATATTCCAAAGGCTTCGAGACTTCAATCTAAAACTCCAACCTGACAAGTGTGAGTTCCTCCGACGTGAAGTCGCATATCTTGGTCACCAAATAACTAAAGATGGTGTAAAATCTAACCCTGAAAAGATAAAAGCCGTAACCCAATTTCCTACTCCTAAATCCCCCAAGGACGTTAAGTCCTTCCTCGGACTCGTATCCTATTATCGCCGTTTTGTTTCTAACTTCTCGAAAATTGCAAAACCGCTAACTCAACTTTTAAAAAAGGATGTCCCCTTCTTATGGGAAAACAAACAACAAGTCGCCTTTGACGAACTCAAGCACAAACTTACCTCTGCTCCTCTCCTCATTTATCCAGATTTTTCTGCCCCTTTCATCTTAACTTGTGACGCCTCTAATTATGCCATCGGTGCCGTACTCAGTCAAGGTCCAGTTGGTAAGGATAGGCCAATAGCCTATGCCTCTCGAACCCTTAACAAAAGCGAATCTAATTATAATACCACTGAAAAAGAACTACTTGCTATTTTGTACGGTTGCAAAACCTTTCGCCCATATCTCTATGGACGAAAATTCCTGATAATTACTGATCATAGACCATTAAAGTGGTTGTTTAATCATAAAGATCCTAGTAGCAAATTACAAAGATGGCGCTTGAAACTAATGGAATACGAGTACGAAATCGGTTATCAAAAGGGAAAACTTAATGCCGCTGCTGACGCCTTATCCCGATATCCTGTAAACCCAACTCAACCATTAGACTGTGACCCTATTCCATCCACTTCTAACCAAAATGCAGATGATAATTCATCACCTCGATTCAGCCCTCTAACTCTTGAAGATCTTGATATCCAGCTACCTCCTGGTTCCCTAGACCTTGACGATAAACTACCGTCCGTAGACCTCTTAGAAAACGACGATTCACCACCAGGAATCGATGATCCCATAACACCTACCAAATCGAACAAATCCCCGAATCCTACAACAAATCCTTATTGTGACAATAACTATAGCAAATTCATGAAAACAATGAGCAACAAAGAGTTTAATAGCAACGCTAAAATCACAGAACACAACGAAAGCATCCTGAAAACTAACTGCGAAATCATGATCATACCTACTTCCATCGATCTCGATGACTCCAACCCTCACGTAGAAGAAATCCTGAGCAACCTTGAAGACTCAAAGGACCTGCTAGATAGAGAAAGAACTCTCTACTCTTTTATCTCGTTCAATCACAAAAGAAGAACAATATATTTCCTATTCACTAAAGTATATCACTTTCATAATAGTTCTTATGAAGACATTTATAAAAGTATACTAAATCTTCAATCCGATATACTGCGTAATTCCACTGATTCCAACCTAAATTTAGCCATTACTGATTTCCAAAATCCTTTTGACAAGCATATCTGGGCTAAAATATACAACATGTTCTGCTATATCTTTCACGATACCCAAGTATCAGTTCATATTTATCACAATACTATAATTTTTCCTACACCCTCGGAGATATCTAGAATACTCCGCGAAAACCATGACATTCCTATTGCCGGACATCTAGGATCTACGCGAATGTTTAATCGAATAAAAGAACGGTATTTCTGGAAAAATATGCGGACAGATATCGAAACATACGTAAGAAATTGCTCCCAATGCCAAAGTAACAAAGCCTTAAGACAGATTAATAAATCCCCAATGCAAATAACTACCACTTCCACTAAACCATTTGAACGACTCAGCCTCGACCTCGTGGGTCCCCTTCCAGAAGCTGGCCTTACTAAGCTCAAATTCATTGTTACACTACAGGACGACCTCACCAAATATTCCCTCGCTTACCCTGTCGCTAGTGCGACTGCAGAGGAAACATGTGAGTGTTTAGTGCACTTTATTTCTGTCTTCGGCATCCCGAAATCTATATTAACCGACCAAGGCACAAACTTCACCGCAGATTTATTTAAAAGAACCTGCGATTTCCTGAAAATAAAACAAATCTGGTCTTCCCCATACCATCCTCAAACTCAAGGTGCACTTGAACGCAGTCACTCCACACTTAAGGAATACCTTAAATCTTATGTCAATGAAAATCATTCTGATTGGCATAAATATGTCTATACTGCTATGTTGGCGTATAACACCTCTACTCATTCTACTACCAACTTCACACCATATGAGCTCCTCTTTGGCAAGAAGGCTTTTATTCCAGATTCCATCTACGAATTACAACCAGACCTTACATATCCAGAATATCTCAAATCCTTACATCATCGTCTAAAACTTTCACGTGAAAAAGCCATCGAAAACATACAAAGATCTAAGGAAAGATCTAAACAGTATTATGACGCCCGCTCACGACCTATTCAATATAAAGTAGGAGATTACGTATATCTCAAAAATCATGTACGTTTGCGCAAAGCCCTTTCGCCAATTTGGAAAGGACCGTATAAGGTTGTAAAGGTCAATGGTAAAAACACCTTGACCTTACTCATAAATAGACGTCATGTGACACATCACTATGACGAGGTCAAACTAGCTCCTAGATCGGAAACGTAGTCCTAGTTATATACTTAATACTAATTTTAATTATATTTTATTACAGTAATTCTGCGCTGGGTCAGGAGTTCATTACGCCCTTGACGAACAGTCCTGGCATCTACTTCGACCCCTTAGGTTCTTTAAGTCTAATAGATAGTCACCTTAGTATAGTTATTCCTTATGATGTATCCTTTATTAACCCGCATATCGTAAACCTCCGTCTTATTCTCGATAAATGCAAACAAATGTGTGACAATGGTAAAGTCTTTGATTATTTAGAATGTAGTAATCTCTTTGAACCACTGAACACCCGTTATAATGATGTAGCCCATGACAACGAAGCAATTTTTCATCTAACATCTCGCCAGTCGAGAAGATCTGCACTTCTAGGATTCGTAGGTACTGTATCTAAAAAGTTATTTGGCACAATGGATGAAGATGATGCCATCCGATACGATAATGCCATTAAAGAGGTAGAAACAGACCAAAAGAAATTAGCCCTTCTGATGAAAGAAAATATATTAATTACTACTACTTCGCTGAGATCTTTCAATGAAACTCTGCATATAATAAAACTAAATGAAAAGCATCTGAAAGATGCAATGGACGAATTGTCCCTAGATATTCTAAATCTCACTTATGTTTCACAAGAATTAGGTATTAGGTCTCGCATGCTAGAATTAACTTCCATGATAGAAAATAGCCTCCTAGCCTTATCCTTCAAAGTTGAAGACATAATTAACTCGATTATGTTCAGCAAATCTAATATCCTGTACCCCACTATCCTAACACCTAAAGAACTTTATACCGAATTGGTCGAAAACTATAGATTCTTACCAGAATCTAAACAACTTCCAGTTCCCTTAAACCTCGATAACATGCATACTATTTTAAATATTTCAGAGGTATCTAGTTACTTCAATAAAGAAAAAGTAGTGTTTACAGTAAAAATCCCTCTCATTAACTCTATGTACTTAAATATATATCATAACTTACCTTCACTGGTTCCTCATGATAAAAATGATCCAAAGTCATATTCGACCATCATTCCATCCTCCAAATATATTGGTATCAGTAGAGATAGGTCAATGTACTGTAAGTTAGATAATCTGGATTATTGTCAGATAATCAATAATGATCATTACCTTTGTGAAACATCAATATTATACTCCTCTTCCGCGACGCCTTCCTGTGAAACAGAAATTATCACAAAAGTACTTACCTCAATCCCTTCGATTTGTGAAACCAAATTTATTCATGGTCATGTTAGCATCTGGCAGCCACTTCGCTATAATAGATGGTTATATTTAATGTCAGAAAAAACTAAAATAAGCATTGAATGTAATAACTCTCAATCTACTGAAATAGAATTTAGTGGAAATGGTGTATTGTACTTACCTTCTGAATGTGTTGCCTATTGCAAGGACACTCGTTTAACCTCGCATGGAAATCGTAAAATTCAGCTGAAAAGTATTGTTTCTAATTTTAATATTTTAAATGATTCATGTTGTAATGTTGTAGCATATAATAACATTGTATCAAACTTACCTGTAGTTAATCTTAAGAATATTAACCTAGATTCCTTAGCTTATGATAATCCTGAAATCCTGAAAGGTCTTAACAACATAATTGAAAAACCACATATTGTTTTATATCAAAAGTATTATTCAGGTATTATGATTGTAATTATAATTTCTATTATGTGTTTTTTTATCTATAAGGTGTATAAAACTGGCATATACAAGAAAATAATGAAACTTAAAGAAAATAAAACTCCCGAAAATAATGACCCTGAGTTAGATGACATTGAACTCTCAAACGTTAACACGGGACCCTCTCTCCGAATCGGCTGACTCATATTTCATTAACTTAGACATAAACTTCACTTTAAAGGTGTAGTTTACTTTAAATCGGGGGGCTGTTATAGTTTCCCGATGTTAAGGAAAACCATTAACGATCAATAATAAAAGATTACTTAGATTTATTAAGAATTGTCATGTCATCATCTTAGAGCAGACTGCCTCCCCGCTCCCGCGGTGCGCCAGTCTCGTCCCGATCTCTGAACCTCTACCATCTCCATATTATCGTTGTCTCTGCCAGTTTTGACTTAGTGTGTTAGTCGAAATTTGTTCGAAGGTCAAACCCAAAAATTAAACAATTTCTTTTCGTGTAACTCAAAGTGTTTTTTTTAAAACCTTGTTTACTTGGCCTCGCGTAACAAGCGTAAGCGTACGCGCCTCGAGTCTGTCGGCAACCCACTGAGAAATAGGTCGCGTGCGACCCGGCGGCCGGTAGGTAGTTAGCGCGCGTAAGTACATGGAGTGCATCATCTGGTAATCTGTGGTTATGTCTTGGTTTCCCAAGACATAACTTAGCGGGTGTACGGTCCACCAAAAAAATTTAAAGTTACTAAAATAATACTTCTTTTATAAAATTATAAAATATTTCTTTTATTTCAAAAATGGCAGCCTTCCATAAGAATTAAACCAAAAAAATATACTCATTATGAAATATAATTACTATAATCAGTATTTAAAAAGTAAATTACAACAGTTTGCGGTAAACATGACGCAAAAATAAGAACACAAAATAAAAAAGAAACAAGTTGAGGGAAAATATGCGTCACAACCACGCAAAACGGCCATCACTCAGCATAATGCTGCGACCCAATCGAAGACAGAGCGCCAGCACTGGTTTTCAACGATAGCCGGCGCTGACGTTATGACGTCGACCGATGTAGCATACAATGAGATAAAATAATGATATAAACATAAAGTAGATATACAATAATTAATTCTACATGTACTTGTATAAATAAAATAACAATTAATCCCTAGAAGACAGTTTCCCTAAATGACAAACTAATATGGAACTAAAGTGGTAAGTACTATTAGGTACTTGAGGAACTTCATACTTCATATTGTTAGTATTAAGTTTCGACTACCCTCAAAACTTAATAGTCTTAAACGATGTAATTTTCAGTCGAAATTAATATTTGGAGGAAGAACTTACATGGAATTGGAACTTGAACTAAGAAACTTATAATATTATTATACAGGGTTTTTGATAAAACACTAATAAGCTCTTAAGGGGTCATTGTGCTTATCAGTATGAACAACTTTTATTACGGAACCAAACATAAACTGGCGAAAAAAAACACGTGTTCCCTAAATATTGCCGAGTTATGCGAACATAGTAAACCTCTCAAAGAGTCATCCCAGGATGACGATTGACTTGTTGAGAGGTGTAACACGCGTCGATTTCTTACAGGGTTCTTTATAACTCTATAAGAACAGTAAAGCGGATTAAGTTACCAAATATAAGTCGTCTATTGTATTTTAACATGGATTTTTGCAAAGTCACGCCTGAGTCAATTAACTAACATAGTGAAAGTTGTTCATAAAGATGAGTACAATGACCCCTTAAGTATTTTACCAATAACCCTGTCTATGTAGAGCAATATTAATCTTTAAAATAATTAATTATTAATGTATAATAAGAATTAATACTTTTATGAAACCACAGACATGTAGGCCATTAATTAAACCTATGACCTCTCTACAAACTTCATGATAGATTTTATTAATGATTTGAACTTTTTTTTGTTTATAATATTAATATGAAGATAATTATTTATAAATTTTCGTAAGTTCCGCCTTGGAGTTTGCCAAAGAGCAATGCAACGCAGCATTTTGAGCGTAAAAAGACAGGACAAAGTTTGGAACACGTTGCGTTATAAAACGGGTAAAATGGACGTCAGCCGCATGTACGATGACCGCTGGGAAAAAGTCTCCTCACAATGGGTGCCTGACGATGGACGGCGCCGCCGAGACCAACCCAGAAAGAGATGGCGAGACGACGTGGATGCGTACCGCGAGGGCTGGTTCGAGGTGGCGCGGTAAAAGAGTTTCTAAAAGGACATGGGGAAGGCCTTGGGCCAGATGGCTATTATCTTTAAATCTCAGTTTAGCAATTAAAAGATTGCATTTTTTGCATGTCTCTTTGATGCAAAAATATGAACAGCCTGTACCTTTATTTTGTTATCTATAAGAATTAAAAAAAAAACAAAAAAGAAACATAAGTTTATTTGTCACAGAAACACGTGCATAAAAAAAAAGATAATAAACTCGAGTTGATACGACAACATAACGATACCACAACGAAAACAATACAATAACGAGCACAAAACAGAAATAGTCGGCAGCTGCTGGCACGTCATGACTGTGACAAGAAGGCTTCCACTCAGCATGATGCTGTGCTATGGAGACCCACAGCACAGCGCTGATTTTCAGTCACCCGAAAAAGACGAAAAAATGGTGGTTTAAAAACTGGTAACAGTAAATGTTTATGAAACTCTTTCTGTGACTTATTTGATTTTGTATTATTTTCGCACTACTGAGAAAAGTAAGGCTGCCTGTCCATTGAAGCGGTGCGAGGCAGCGGAGTGGAGCGGGGTTCCAGGCAGTGTCTGTCCATTGATGTGGAGCGAGGTAGTGGAGCGGAGTTACGGACTGTGCGGAGCGAGGTAGTGGAGCGGTGTTGCGGACTGTGCGGAGCTAGACCGAGTTCACGTATTTTTCCGCATCGCCTCTCCGCTTTCCCGCTCCACTGCTCCGCTCCGTTTCCCCGCTCCGCTTCCCCTCGCCACTTCTCCGCTCCGTTTCCCCGCTCTGCTTCCTCTCTCCACTTCTCCACTGCGTTTCCCCGCTCCGCTTCCCGGTTTTGTATGTATTTTTAAACTAATTCGCAAATCCCTGTCCACTGAAGCGGAGCGGAGGTTTTATGCAATTCCATTGGTTAATATTGGCACACCGCTACTCCGGTCGTCTCTTCTCCGCTCCAGTGGACAGGCAGCCTAACATAACATAACGCCTGTAATATCCGAAGGGTAGGCAAAGATGTACCTATAGTAGATACTCACACATTTCGCCAGTTATGTTAAGGACCGATATAATAGAGGGCGAGCCTGTGGCAGCATCTACATCACCACGTGCCAACTACGAATCAAAGACCTGACGTTACACAAAATCCTGATGTCGCACAAATGCTGCATCGCGCAATTAGAGTTTACCGCGCTAACACCATATATACCTTCAAATCAATCGTTAAGCAGTTGCCCGCCAGACACGACAACCTTCTGATCGGAGGATCCTCCCTTTTATATAGAGTCCGGGCTGCTACTGAGAAATTCCTGATGGACAAACCTAATAACACTTTGCCCGACCTAGCAATCGAACCCAGGACCCCAAGCTCGGGCACGCCACAATTGCGGCGATAAGCCCCTCCTTTGAGGAGTGGCTAGAGAGGCGCCACGGCGTCCTCACCTTCCGCCTGACGCAGGTCCTCACCGGACACGGTTGTTTCGGGAGGTTCCTGTTCAGGATAAAGCGGGAGGAAACGCCCGGGTGTTACCATTGTGTGGATCGCCCGGAGGACACGGTGGAGCATACGGTGGAGGTCTGCCCGGCTTGGGCGGGGCACCGCCGTGTCCTCACGGAGGCGATCGGCAGCGGCGATCTCTCGCGTCCGGCCCTGGTTCAGGCCATGGTCCGGAGCGAGAGTGCATAGGAAGCCGTCACTTCCTTCTGCGAAGCAGTAATGCTCGCGAAGGAGGAGGCGAAGCGCGCGAGGGAAATGCAAGATGCGCGCCCTCGCGCCCCTAGTCGCCGCAGGAGACGCTCCGGGCGTCGGGAGTCGCGAGCCGACTTCCGGCCACCGTAGGCGCGGGCTTGCGGACGGTGGGCAATGGGTAGCTCGCCGTCCGATTAGGACCAGGCCCGGGTCGACGGCGCGTTGTGTTCCACGCGCGCAGGGTTGCGAGTTTGTCCGAAAGGGATATCGCGGCCCCGGCACACAGGCAACGGAAGGAACACGGGTGGGTTTTAGTCAGTAAAAGTCTGACACTCCCTCTCGCTCCGCCCAGAGCGGGAGGAGTCATTTGATGATTTCCCACCCAAAAAAAAAAAAAAAGGACCCCAAGCTCATCAGTAGCGTTTTCGACATCTAGACCAACGAGGAAAAGTTCTTAGCAATGGCTTTCCTTATCGCCGACCTCCGATCATGTACTAACAAATAAATTCATAACTAACCATCGTAAGGACTATTCTTGCTTGCAGCGCTCGGCGGCAATAGAACCGGGCCGGTAACACATGACGTGGTCATCGTGTTCACGGGATTTTGTTTTCAAACTCCTTAGATTGAACTTTTTTGATGGTACCTATGTAAGTAAAACAAAAAGATTATTCAGCGTTCTACTACACAGACACCTTTTCTACTTACAAATTTAAAGTTCAACAAACGGTCATTAACTTTTAAGTATCCAAGGGATTTCAAGTCAGACCTAAGCAATATTCAGTAACTTACGAACATTTGTTTATTTCATGTCAGATTTAAGCAATTTCCAGTGACTTACAAGCATTCTTTTGTTTATTTTCTAGCAAGTCTTTTAAGCTGTAAAACCCATTTTGTTTTACGCGTCAAAAGTTTAATAGAATTAAATAATATAACGTATAAAAGTATTTTGTCGTACATGTTTTACATAACAATATAACAATGCCTGAAGGGTCATGTAGAGGTGTTATAGTACACCCACATTTCGCCAGTTATGTTTAATAAAATCAGCCGATAATGTTCCCATTGCTGGGACACCAGCCTCCTCTCTTCGAGAGGGAGTGGGCTGTAATCTACCACGCGGGCCTAGTGCGTGTTGATAGATGTCAGTTCGAAATTTTGGTTCTAGGACGTGCCGGTTTCCTCACGATGTTTTCCTTCACTGTTTTGAGAGCAGTTGTGATGAAATGCTCTCAATTATGTTTAAGTAGCATGTCATAGGGGATGAGACAATTGCCATAAACCGAGCACAAATCCTGTCTCCGGGCTGGTACTGAGAAATGTACATGTTTTAATAGGTTTTTTATCGTGATTATGCGCCCCACTACTGCACTTACGAATATGGTACTGCGGTAGTGACACTGCTTTATTTCAGAGTGGACAAGCTATACCCGGGCAGAGAGTGCGCTGGTATGCATATATACCAAGCGTGAGTCTCTCAGCGAGGGTTCTACCGGTCAAGCGAGCGTCCGCGTCGCTAACCATGTGCACTCTTTGATAGCTCTTGTCACTCCGACAAACGGGTACTCGCCAGTGGTGTGAACAGTCAGCGATCAACTATTAATATATGTATTTTTTACTTACACGGGACCTACAATCGTTTGTAAGTTTCTTGAGCGAGAAAATCGTTGACAGCTAGTCGCTTCTTCGTCGGCAGGGGGACAGACATAACTTAGAAAGAGAGAGACATACACAATGACAGAGATCCTCTAGAAAGCTGAAGGTCCTTTTTACAAACGTTTTTTCTTCCGTGAAAAACTACTGTTTATTCGGCGTATGTAGGCACGATAGTCAGTGTTGTATGGATCACTAGGGAAGTTTGTTGAAACACACGATTTTTCTAAGACGTATTTTATACGCCGTGTGTAGGCTCGGTCGTCAGTGCTGTATGGATCACCATGGAAGCTTGTTGACAGATAAGTTTTTTTTACGGCGCGGTTTATACGCCTTATGTAAAAAAACCGTGCAGCGTACAAAGGGACAAACTTTTTCCAACACACGATGTGTCATGTTTACAGCTCACTGTAACGTTACATTTTTATTGATACAATGTTACGCGTAAGACAATACCCGCCCTAAACAAGACGTACCTATAACCTAACATATATGTGTGCTGACCTCGGATCCCTACAAATCACCCTTCTCACTACATAAAGATGGCGATTTGTACAGTTTTATAGCCAATACACTGCCTGGGAGTCTGAGAAATTGTCTTTGAGAATAACTTAGATTGAGTTTTCAGTCTTTTTAATAGTACGGCTACATTGTCTCGATAACGCGAACTAAACTTCGCGCGCTCTCCCTCACATAACGGTCGACGTCTCGATGTATAGCAAAGAGAGCGCGAAATGATGTTTATTTATTTATTTATATATACTTTATTGTTTACCAGATTATACATTACATAAACAAAAAGTAATACATTACAATATATACAATGGGCGGCCTTATCGCTTACTGCGATCTCTTCCTGGCAACCTTGGAATGGGCAGTGATTTTCTGGACATAAAATGGGGCTGTCTTTGGTGCAATTAAAAGGTATATAAGTACAATATACTGTAATAGATACACAGATAAATGCTATATAATACATACATACATACTAACTATAAGTATATAAGCAACGAAAATAAATGACGAATATTATGATGACGATTATGATGAATATTGTGATGTTCACGTTATCGTGAAAATGCAGCCGTTGCATTACAACGACTGTATCAACCAAAGTGCCGTAATGCTGGGGCTACATTTTCGCCTTATCGCGAACTATATACTTCGCGCGCTCTTTGTTGCTCAGCGAGACGTCGAGGGGTGTACGGGAGAGAGCGCGCGAAGTTCGCTATATTGCGACAATGCGGCCACAGCATACTGTCAAGTTGGTCCACTGCTCCCAAAATTAATAATTAGGAAGTACAGTATCTGTGAGTGACTGAGCCGAGAAACATGGTTGTTACTCGACCTGGGAATGGAACCCAGGACCTTATGCTCAGCAGTAGCGCTTGCGACCACTAGACCAACCACAAGTAAGATACTTTTTTATCTTTACACTTAAAACTTTCAACAACCAGTAAATTGGCAGGTTCGTCCTTCGTTAGCAGAGTAAGTCATTTTCGAAAAAACAAGTCATAACTGCAGAAAAAGCAGTTATTTTTAACTGCTTTAACGAACGTATCCGTGATTCGCAACGGTTTAACTGCTTTTTAACTGTATTGGCTGACTTTTAGAGGATAATAACTGGTTTACGTAGGAGTCATCAAGAATTACGAGTGGATTTGGAAATATACGGGAACTGAAATATTTAACTGATCCTCTAAAAAACTTATTGACCTTCTGATGATGCACACTTTTTTTAAATAATGGAGCTTCTTTCTAAATTTCTGGTCTTTTCTCACAGTTGGTCGCAGTAAATAAGTAGGATACCTCGATCAGTTTGGTTCAGTTAGGTTAGAACTGTGACCAACCACGCACGAGCCGAGCGAGCGCTACGTCCAAGTTGCTCTAATATTTTGGCTATTTAGTATTTTTAGATCCCCAAAACTGGAATTATTAGAGGTTCACAAAAAGAGAGTCATTATATTAGAGTGATCAATAATATTTGTAGGAAAGCAGAATGGGAATTATATGTGATTCGATTAAATACAGGCCATAATTTAAAATTGCACGTGCCGTTCCGGCTTCCGTATGTTTACAGTAAACAGACGAAAAGCTGAATTTTACAGTGTAATAAAATGATAATACTGAATAGGGTATAACAATGTAGAATCAAGCAGTAGAGATTTTTATGATTTTTGAACGAAAATGATTGCAGGTAGACGGGATTTCCTGTGCGTTCATTATAATTTGACCCTTGACACGATTAGAGTAGGTACTGTTCTGTCCGTCGCCATTTTGACCTCTATCAGCATTGAAACTAAGACTGCAAAATTCAGTGCTACCATCGCGTCTACGCTTTCAAAGTCAAAGTCAAACAATTTATTTCAATTAGGCACATAAAATGCACTTTTGAATGTCAATTTTACAAAAATTGAATTGATTCTAGTCGCCCCTTCTAAAAGCTAGTTTTCGTATGGAAAAGAATGGGAAAGAAACTCCACCGTTACTCTTTTAAAAATGTTTTTACAAATTGTATACATTCATTATATGTGAAAACTATGCATCTAGAATAAGATAACTATACCACGATATAGGTAAAAATAATAAAAAATTAAGCAATGACAAATAAATTAATTTATTAATTTTAATAAAAAAAAAAATCCGAGGTCCGTCCGTATTTGGGTGACCATCCATTACATATGGAGACCCCACCGTGCTAAGTTTACTCAGATTTGTTACAGTTGTAACAGCAATCATGTCATTTCGTTTTTATTTTTATTAATTAATTTATCTTTAGGCTCCTTTCTATTTTGTGAATTTGAGAGCGCTATATGTTTAGTGGACTGTAGATTTGTTGATCATCTTCTATTTTGTTAAGTACCTGGTACTTGTTGAAAGACCACACTGTCTTCCCATTCCTATTACCACTGTTATTTGAAAATATTGTAAAAGCCAAATATTTTGAAAAGAGTATCCGTGGAGTTTCTTGCCGGCTCTTCATAGGAAACGTCCAATTGGAACCGTGCACCTATGTACTGACGTTTCATATGTGCCCATGTAGGTTTATTGTGTTTTTTTTTTGACCTGAAACACTTTGAGTGGCTTCCAGACAGATGCGGCCTACGGTGGTGGCCAGTTGTATTTGCTTGCAATGTCCGTTGGTTATTTTAAAATTCATTTATTTTTTATTTCATAATCTATGTTGATCGTGATGTTGACTTCATGATGTTATAATAACTTCCTGTCACTGTTATTTACATAGGAGTTAGTGGTATTTGTGTGGGGTAGGTACCATAACTAAATGAAATATTAAATAAAACAACCGACTTCCAAAAACAACACTAAAAAGTGTAAAATAACTATAAATTAATTTCGGAAGTCAGTGGCAAAAACGAAAATTCTAAACTAAAGAGACCCGCTTTCGAAATTAAAGTTATTTTTCACTTTGTAGTGTTTTTTTTTTGTAAAAAGATTTTTCAAGGCCTGAAATCGCACACGGAATACCTAAGCATTATGATCATAGCACTTTTCCTCAGCTCTGTATGAGAATATGCCATTGCCATGCAGTGTAAACAGAATGATATTAGGATCGTTTACAAAATCTGTAAACATCCAGGAAAACGTTTACAAAATCATCGTTCAAAAATAAACTGCGTTTTACGACTTCGCACACTATTTTAATAATCCCCTACTGTGTATTTTTGCGCAGTTAATAAGTGTTTTAACTGGATCTTCTAAATATTAGTTTTATGTTTAAATGTATAGAAATAGTTTTGACATGACTCCGGAGTCAAACCTTGAGAAATTAATATTATGATTCGACGATCGGTTTATTTATAAAATGTTAGTAACGTTAGCATAAAAATGTATGATGTTGGTTGAGTTATCGATAATGTTTTATGAATCATCTCATTTTTATTAATTATTCTGTTGAAATATTTAATGGGTTGTAGAGCTCTTCATGAAAAGCTCATTCTAGGGAGTCGGGGTTACTACTTTACTCTAAACTACTGGGTATTATTTCTGCCGCAACGTTGTAGTGGTCCGAAGAGAGGTATCCACCACATCAGTCCCAAGAACACCTGCCTCTCGATCGCGAACTGCAGTCAGCTATATGGAAAGCACTGTATCGATTGCGTACCCAAGTTATCATCATCATCATTACAGCCGAAGACGGCCACTGCTAAACCCCAAGCACCGCCACTTCGACTGGTTTTGTTCTTCTCGCATCCAGCGGAGTCCTACGGCCTTCACTAGGTCATCGGCCCACATTGTCGGACCTTCCAACGCTACGTCTTCCGGTACGCGGTCGGCCAAGTACGCTGCAAACATAATCTGGCAAAAAGGGGTATTATCGATTCATCCAACATCCATTGCGAGTGCGGTGCTGCTTTTTTTTTTTTTTTTTGGGTGGGAAATCCTCAAATGACTCCTCCCGCTCTGGGCGGAGTGAGAGGGAGTGTCAGACTTTTACTGACTAAAACCCACCCGTGTTCCTTCTGTTGCCTGTGTCGGGCCGCGATATCCCTTTCGGACAAACACGCAACGAGTGCGGTGCTCCTGAAGACACTATGTCCCATCTGCTAGAGTGTCTCAAATGTCCATTCCCCTGCACCCGTGACAATCTGACGCCGCAATAAACGTAAACCGTCGAAACGAAAAGAAGGAGAAGATAAAAATAATGGACACATGAGACATTTCAAATTGGTCTCTGGGATGGCCACGTACTTGCGGTTCCTCAGGAATGCCTGAAGCTTGGTGCTGACTAGCGCGACACGACAGCGCGACGCGACACCGGTTATTGTTATACCGTGAAGTTTTCTTAGAAATTGTATTGTTCAAGTCGCGTCGTGCCGTCGCGTCGCGCTTGTCTGCACGAGCCTTGAGGCAATGCAAGTGCACTGCCATCCCTGTGCGTGGCAAATACGAGTATGACTACCTTTTTTTACTAACAAAAAACGTACTTAAATTATTTATTTATTTATTTATTGTTAGGAGAACCAACAGCTATAATAAATGGATAACAGTTGTATATGAAACATACAGCCAATTACAGGTTCTCACGGGTAAAAACAGAATAAGTATTAGAAATCTTAGGATCACTAACAAGCACGAAAAAAAAAAAACAAAGTATATAATTATATATATGTATAAGGTACAATAAGCACTATGTACTATTATGTTATTATATACTATTATGTTATATTATTATACTATGTATGTTAAGTAGACGAGTCGTTTTTACTCAGTTCACTTCAATTCTTTACTAGTTTTTGAGTGTTGACACAGTTTATGTCAACACCAAAGAAGTTTCTTTACTCAACTTTTTTCAACTGGAGAGAAACGGCGCAACTTTCTTAGTAAAATACTTCTGTCCGTGACATAGTATAACTAATTTGATTTTGATGATAAAGTACTAGCTGGGGAGTTACGTAAGTTGTAATAAAGAGTAATACCAGCTAGAAGCAATTACCTAAGTTGTAATAAAGAGTGAAGAAAGAGTCTTTTATGTTACATTTTAAACATTAGTGTGTCCCTGACATGTCATCTTGAAATGATTGACACAAATAGAACGATGTTTTAAATTAGTTTAGCGCTAAATGCAAATAGTGATTTGAGATGCAAGTGAGCCTACGCATGTGACTGTACCTGAATTACCCTACGCCGATAAAATTTTCGTTTTTCCTAGTTATGTTAATATTAGTGTTAAGATGGGTTCCGTGTGGTGCCGGACGTAAAGAATAGTACCATCCCATTTCTTCCCGTGGGTGTCGTAAACGGTGACTAAGGGACTCACTAGAGAATGGGCAGCAGCGTTCTCTATGCATTTTAACACCATACTGCGATCGCCAACCCGCCTGCCAAGCGTGGCGATTATGGCAAACCCCCCCCATTTGGGGGAGGCCTATGTCCAGCAGTGGACGTCTTTCGGCTGAAATGATGAGTGTTAAGATCCCTTTACCCCCAAGGACTATCGCGGACACTGGCGCCTGACCACTTTTCGACCGAATCGAAAAGTGGTCAGGCACCAGTGTCCGCGATAATTTTCGTATATCTCGATTTTTATAACTGTTCGCTTGGAGCTGTCAAAATCGTAGGTAATCAGTATTTAATTCACCCGCCCAGTTACCTCTCCTCAGTGCCCCGACACCTCTTAATACAGTCTACACAACTCGTGTGGTCTCAACAGTCTATGTCTATGTTATGGGGTTTGGTTTCCGCACTTAGTCCTTCAGTGGACCATTGTGCGTGGGTCTCAACAGTTCTGTCTAATTATTCGTTAATTCGTTACTGTTATTATTTAACCACATACACTGTCAAATTTTGACGTTGACATGCGCACAGTTATAAAAATTGGGTTATAAATTTTTGTTGTGTAATGAAAAGTAAACATAACTGACAGCGGTGGAGGAAAAACAACGCGAGGAAACCTGGACGTATAGTTAATATTATAAGTCGGAAATCGCCAACCCGTCTTGAGCAAATGCAAGTGTAAGAAAAAGCTTTTGGCCTACAGTTGGACAATAACAGGCTGTTATTTTTTATTATTTATGTTAAAAGTTATTTTCCAACGTTTTATCAACTTTTTCTGCTGTCCTTACATTGTTTATAAGATGTTCATCTCTTTGCTAAATACCCTGATTGATTGACTTGTACCAGTAAGCAAATAACCTCGTTGCTAGTCGAATTATCAACGTTTAAGATTTTTCATAATTTGTTTTTTCACCATGACGGTCGCAATGCAAGGTCACGTCTTAGATTAATGTGACCTACAAGGTATTGCGATTGTATTATAGCCAGAGAGAGTTTGGAAGGTCGTCATGAAGTAGGTATATAAACATTTTTGATCTACCAGACAGTTAAGCTACATTTTTACATGAAAGTTTATGAAATACAATAGACGTAGATATATTTAGTAACCTATTCCGCTTAACTATTCCTAAAGAGTCATAAAACCCTGTAAGAAATCGACACGTGTTCCACCTCTCAACGAGGCATCCTCAGGATGACGATTGACTTGTGGCGAACCCGAACACGACGTGTTGCCACACCGAACGCCGGACGCATAGTACGGCAACCCGCCGTGTTCGGGTTCGCGACAATTCAATCGTCATTAACACAACCAGTTTGTGGTAACAAAACCAATTTCTATTTTATTGACACTCCGTGATACGCTAGGGCAGCTCTAGATTAAAGTGTTACCACTGACGTGCAGCCAACTGTACCTACTTGTTGAGGTGATGGCTTTCATACTCATCTCTTTTATGACCTGTACAATTGAATATAGATAATACAATATGGAAATATGGTAAAAAAAAAATTGGTATGCAGTTATTGATGAAAAAGTCTGCATGATGAGATTTATCCGGAATAATAAACATGTGTGTTTTAGCAGAGGTGCAAATGATATTGTTTTTTTCTTGACTCCCAGCATAATATTACATTACCTTCGCTTGTTTCCCCGAAGGCTTAGGCAGCGGAACCGAATATCGATCACTCTTCGATATTTTATACAGTACGATACTCGTACAACCTAGATGCAGTATCGGCAAAATTCGTAAAACCGATCTCCATCCGAACTGAGTGCGCCCTCAAAATTACCAATCTTTATTACTGCTTTAGGTGAAAATGATCTTTACGAAAACGCAATAACTTGTACAATCATCTAACCAAATACATTCGTAAAATTGAAATAAATGAATGATTATTTTCAAATTTATGCTACAACTAACTTGTGTCGTGCTGTACCTAAAGCCAGTATTGAACTTTCAAAGATAAACTTATCCATTAGTTGCAATATCTAGTGTTGTCTTTATCATTTAGTTCGGAAGAACGCTTGAACTACTAGTGAACTAAAAGCTAGCTTCTAGCAATGCCAATAACAAGTTTACACAGAAATATTCTGGATATCTCTAATCCAATTATCCAACGGCATAAGAAACGAATGCATTATTATTAAAAAAATACTTCTGATCAGTTTGTGGGGCTTGTGGCTAAGTAATAACAGCTGTACGATTCGATCGATCATGTTAAGCTACGCTTACCGCGGTTGGTCCGTGGATGGGTGACCATCTTTACATACCGAAAACCCTAAGTGCCTCGGAAAGCACGTTAGGCCGCTGGTCGCGGCTGTCATTCGTGCATCTTTGACAGTCGTTACGCGCCGTCAGAAGCCCGAAAGTCTGCCAACCAGTCTTACCAAGGAGTATCGTATTATTACCCAGTAACTGGGTTGTGGAGGTCAGATAGGCAGTCGCTACATGTAAAATACTGGTATTCAGCTGCATCCGCTTAGACTGGAAGCCGACCCCAACATAGTGGGGAAAAGGCAAGGTAGATAGATTATTAACATTTTCATGATTTTGCCAACTAGTAAAATAGTTGTGCCACCTTGAGAATGAAAAAGGCAGTTATTAGGCCTCTTTTCAACAACTAACCGTCACCTAAACTATTTGTTTTCTATGAACGAAACTCTAACAAATAATCACTTTATGAAATCCTTTATTGGGTGATAGACGTGCGAACTTAAAGTACGCGGTTTTTAAGTTCGCCAACTTACTCAGCTCGCTGTCGGTGACACACGTGAAGCTTGCTCACACTGTATCGCGATGTTGTCGAATTTTTTGAACCAAACTAAACAAACATTACACTAATGTCGAAACAAAATGGCGGCTCGCGACTCGCGGCCATGACAGACGTACGAAACTATGAACCAAGGCTGGGGTTGCGGGTCTGTCCGAAAGGGATATCGCGGCCCCAGCACATAGGCAACGGAAGGAACACGGGTGGGTTTTAGTCAGTAAAAGTCTGACACTCCCTCTCGCTCTGCCCAGAGCGAAAAAAAAAAAAAAAAAAAGGCGGCCTACGAGCAAAATTTCAAACCTGTTAGATCGCCGACGAACTTAAGCGGTTTTAAAGTAGAAAGAAAGAAAAAGTATTTATTAAGACAAGCACACGAGATTTAAAATTAAACTAAAACACACTCATTGAAACATAAATAGAAAAAAAACAATAAAAATAAAAACGTAGTAAAATTCAAATAAAAGAAAGTCCTGTTCGAGACCAAAAGGCTCCTATCCCAGCACGTATTCTGATACGGCCCGTGTAAAGTACGTGTACTTAGTATGACACACGGGCGAGTAAGTACGCGTACTTACTCGTGCGTCTATCACCCCTTTTACACAACAAAGAGAAATTAAGCAACAAAACTATCATCTATCCCTTTCCCTCCCTCCCGTGGAGTTTTCTTAATAACGTGTGTGACCACAAACTGGAATCATAGCCACAAGCTGCCACGTTATACTTAATAACTTAATTAAGTACGTGGTATGTTCGGTTATTAGATTTTTTCCCTTTATCATAGGAGTTTCGTTATTAAAGTAAGAATGGGATTAGTGCAATTGTTTTGTAAACTATTTTATCTCTCTCCTATCGTAATATTCGAATTATAAACATCAAAACGAGTTTATATTGACATACTTAGTTTAAAACACAATACCGAAATTTAAAAATAGAATCTTAATAAAATACTTTACAATGCATTTGCTCGAAAAGACCCTTTTCCAAGCAGTAAATTAGTGCGGAACGTGTCACTTTTTTTCACTAGTGCTTTTTACTTTACTGTTTTTTTTTTTAATTTTTGTGGCCGTCGTCAGCCCGTTGCAAAGAGTTTTTATTATTAGAGAAAAGTTTTACAAATCACATGATGATGATAACGATGACGATGGCGATGACGATGGCGGATGACGATATCGATGACGATAGCGATGACGATGGCGGATGACGATATCGATGACGATAGCGATGACGATGGCGATGGAAATGGCGGAGTCAAAGTCAAAGTTGAAGTCGAAGTCGAAGTCGCAGTCGAAAGTCAAAGTGTTTTTATCATTTATATACGTCGTCATTATGTTAGATGTTACACATCATCGTAAGGCTCACTCGATTTTTTTTTTTTCATCTCACAATGCTTAGTAAAACGTTGTATGATACACGTGCGTAAGATGATTTCCGCACTTATAGCATAAATAACTATTTTCTCCAACAAAATAATGTTATAGAATTTTTTTTTTCTATTACGATACAGGGCAATCTAAGAAGTTAATATCACCAAGAAGTTTTCATCAACTTTTGTAATGGAACGTTCGCGGAAGACAGCAGCACCGGTCTAGCGTATGCGCGGCGATATGCTGGGTGCAGGCGCCATTCATACGTGAAGTTGTACTGAATTTCGTGGGATTTTTTTATTGTTGATCTTTTATTTAGTAGGTTCAATCACAATGTATGAGAGTAGATAAAGTAGTGTATGAAACTGCACATAACTAGGTATTAAAACACTCGTATGATGCTATTAAAAACCTCGCCTCGTATTTTAATACCCCTCATTATGCAACAGTTTCATAAACTACTATTGTAACATGAGTAGTTTGTAATTTGACATAAATATTATACAAACATAATCTTAATGTGTTGCATGACAATTTTGATGTATTGTATTTTAACTACGTATATGTTCCGAACTGATAATATGAATTTTGTATGCCTCAATGGCGGGACATAGCAGATTTACTTGTAACTAACACATCATCTTATGGACCTATGATCCACAGTCAATGATTTGTTTTTTTTTGTTTTTTTTTTTTGTTTTTTTTTGGTGTACAATAAAGTATATATAAATAAATAAATAAATCAATATTTTTTGTGATCAATCTGGGAATTTCCATCTAACTAGTGTAAAGTGATTACCATATCGACTACCAAACATGGCGCGGGTCATCACCGTCCATCTCAATCAAGCAACCTTTTTCCATCTATGTTGGGGTCAGCTTCCAGTCTTACCGAATGCGACTGAATACCAGTATTTTACATGAAGCGACTGCCTTTCTGACCTACACAACTCAGTTACTGGGTAACACGATACCCCTTGGTTAGACTGGTTGTCAGACTTTTGGGCTTCTGACTATCCGTAATGGCTTAACTTGCTATCCGAGGCAGGGAGGGGTCTCGATATGTAATGGATCCAGTGCAGCGTCCAGCAGTGGTGACGAAATTATTTACACAAAATAAAGCGCTTGTTAGGGTTCGAACCCACGACCATACAACTCGGAAGTCGCGGCCGTTACCACTGAGCCACCACTGCTCCTTGAGTCAGCACAGCCAGGTTTTTCAGGCTTGTACAAATAATCTTAGTTATGACTAAAAATGTGCACCACCAGGCTCTCAAAACGGTGAAGGAAAACATCGTGAGGAAACCGGCATGTCCTAGAACCAAAAATTCGAAGACACGTGACATCTACCAACCGCACTGGGTCCTCGGGGAGGATTATGGCCCACTCCCTCTCACAGAGAGGAGGCCTGGGTCCTAGCAGTGGCAGCCTTATAGGCTGATCATGCAATATCTAAAAACTAGCTTTTTTCACATTTTATAAATGCTGGCATTTAAGATGCTAACAAGAACTGAATTTAATGCATCGTAATTAAAAGTTACAAAAGTACATTTGCACATTTTAATCAGCGATAAATTGCAGTATTCACAGTGTATTTACACTTCAAAGAGTTATAACTAGAGTCTAAATAATGTAAATGAACATTTTATGTTTTTCAACAACATCCAGTTCCCTGACAAAATGTATAAAGAGACTGTAAAAGCTTTCATTAGAACAAACTATACAAACCACCAGCGATTATTAAAATTAGAGGTAAATAATATTCTTCAATTTCGTTCTTATTTAGCCACTTGTATAAATTGGATAATTTTAAGATATTTAGTGCAAACAACCACAAACACAAAGACACAACAATAAATCACAAATCTCGAAAACAAATAATAATCTATTCTTTTGTTGACAAATGACACGGGAAATATTTTATTAAAATGCGTTAAAATCTTCTTCAAAGATATTGTGTTGCCATTTTAAAATTAATACCATATTTTCGGCAAATATTTACATTTTCCTCTCTTACTCGTATATTACTTTTTGTACAGTTCATAATAACATTGTTCTTTAGTTCCTAATAAAGAACCGTAGTCTTCGGGAAAAGCCTTCTTCGAAACTCAGTCTACATCAAAAATAAACGTAAATAAACATTTTTCATTTTAATTTTCCAGGCGAAGACAGAAAAGTGCTAATATTATTACTTTTCTGACAGAATTCACAAAACATTGTACCGTACGCATAAAACTTTATGTGCTCTCGGAAGTTGCACGCGAGTGGCTGCGCAGTAAGCATACTATATGTAGGTGATCGTATACGATAATGATTGTGCACTCAACTGTACAATACGGCCGATTTAATTTGGCAGGTCTGAACATAGGCACTACGGACTTTCGTGCATGTTCTCTCACTCACACTCGCCTTATGTCCCCATTTAGTTCCTAAAAAATTTTTTTGCGCAGCCTTCTGCGCGAAGTTCAGAACTGCCTAATTATATCGGCCGTTTTATATGCGCGGTTTCTTGCCTACGCAGCTACGTTCAGAAGACTCATAAAAGCTTGTGCAGACCAGCGCGACTTGTCGCGCGACGCGACACCGGTTATTGTTATACTGTGAAGTTTTCTTAGAAATTGTATTGTACGTGTCGCGTCGCGCGACAAGTCGCGCTGGTCTGCACAAGCCTTAAAGGTTTGCGAAAACTGTAGGTACACTTGAACATACGGAACGAGTTGGGGGCTAGGCGGTTTCTTTTAAGTACCACAAAGTACACTTCTGGCCGAAACATTAACCTAGTTATGTATTTAATTTAATCAATTTTATTAACCGACTTCCAAAAAGGAGGAGGTTCTATATTCGTCTGCGTTTTTTTAAATGTATTTGCCTCGATATTCTCGTCAATTGTGAAGCGATTTTGAATTATTTTTTTGTATTTGGTAGACGAAGCTTGCGCGGTAGTCTCATACAAATTTTATGAACTTTGAGTTAGCTTCAATAATACGTATTTTTCCTAGTTAGCCTATGTGGATAATGTCATAATAATTTCCTGTCACTGTTTCTGTTTAAATAGCAGGTAGAGACAAATAAAAAGTGAAAATTAAAAACATTTTACAAAAATAAACAACCGACTTCCAAACAAAAACACTACAAAGTTAAAAATAACTTTAATTTCTGAAGTCGGTAGCGATAATGATGACGAAAATTCAAAACCAAAGACATCGACTTCCGAAATTAAAGTTATTTTTCACTTTGTAGTGTTATTTTTTTTTTAAGTTGTTTGTTTTTTTTTTGTAAAAAAAGAAAATTCATCCTGTCTCGCCAAAAACTACCCACCACGCCACCATCTACCTACTCTCTGTAACAATATCCCGACTGACAAATAAATTATCTACTTATTATTATTAATATTAAGCGGGTGTTTTGCCCCTAACAAAAAAAAAGGCCTCACTTCGAAGTAATATACATACTTATTTATTCCTCTTATAATAAATTCAATTTATTTCCACCCTCATCAGAGTAGGTAAAATTGATTGGGATTGCTCAATTATTCGTCCTAATATTTTATTTCCCATGTGGATTTCGGATAGAAATTGGTTACATCCCTTTCATCATCCCTCATCTTTCCCATGGGTTCACATTGGAACGCGACATATTATTTGAAGGTCGGATTTATCGGCCACTGCCTTAAAGTACGCCACCAAATAGGTAGGTAATACGGGCTGGTATCCGCAACTCCACGTCAAAGCGCGTATTTTGCGTACGGGTTCCCACCCGATCGGTTATTCGATCCACCCCAGCTCCTCAAAGAATGCCAGCAACGCCTTGGTGTCATTGACAATCTTACGTAGGGTACCTGGGTTACCGAACTACTTTGCCCTGTATGTGGCGACCACCGGGCAGTAAAACAGCACATGAGCTTCTGTCTCGTCGTCCTCCATGCAGGCTCTGCACAGCGGACTGTCTGTGACTCCTATGACAAAGAGGTGTTTATTAAATGACCCATGGCCAGTTACAGCTGCTGTGGCTGTACGCAGCTGTTCTTTCGTTAGTCGAAGAACCTGTTTCGTGTGGCGGCCATCGATTGTAGGGAGTGCCTCCTTGGCCTGCCTGCACTCACCGTGGTCCAACCATAGTTCTTTTATGATGTTGGTCCCTGGTTCCTTTCCTTACCAGAGTGCGTAGGAACCTGAAGGGGAGTGGTGCGACGGGTTCAGGTACGCCACCAAAATATTTTTATCAGATTATTATTATCGATATTTTATTAATATTTTTAGAATATGTTGATCTCGTCGAGGATGGGCAAATGCCCAACGATTGATGTCGGGGAAGTTATAAATATATGCGCGATGCAGGATTTATGTGACGTCAAGATTTTTGTGTGACTTCAGCTCTTTGATGCGTAGTTCCATGTGGCGATGTAGATGCCGCCACATATTTACAAAGAACTCGTTTTTGCCCACATTTTCGTCTGCGATCCAGGATGAAAAGTACCCAGGTCATGTTCTATCTGTGTGCTTCATTTCATTAAAATCCGCTTAGTTTTAGCGTGAAAGTCTAACTAACAAACAAATTCACTACCTATCGTATTTATACTTAACATTAGTTAGCATTAACATCACATGGGATGTGTCACAGATTATATTTTTTTTAAGGTATGTGAATTATTGTTAATACTACAAAAAACAGTCACCGACATTGTGTGCCTAGCGTGACAGCTTCAAGACTTTATTTAAAAAATATAAGACAACCGAACTATCGAATATTCGACAATACATTTTTATTCTATTCTATTTTTATTTATGGCAATTGTGCCGATGTCGACAATTCTGTCAATGTCAGATGTGCTATGAAGAAACGTGTGAGGGGAAAAAAACCTGGGTCATCAATTTTTTTTAAAACCCTGTAACAAAACAACAAACAGAAAAAATCAACCTGCCTAGCCTTTTCCCAAGTATTTTGGGCTCGGCTTCCAGTCTAATCGGATGCAGCTGAATACCAGTATTTTACATGGAGCGACTGCGTATCTGACCTCTACAACCGAGTAACTGAGTAATACGATACCCCTTGGTAAGACTGGTGTCAGATTTTCGGGCTTCTGACGACTCTTAACGACTGTCAAAGATCCACGAATGGCAACCGGGACCAACGTGCTTTCCGAGGCACGTTTAACAAAACAACAAAGAGAAAAGTACATTTATTAATCTCGACGCCTATCATTTGAATCTACACAAAATAACCCCCTTACCACAACTGCACTATTGAAACAGAATTTTAAACACCACGAATAACCTCGACATCATTTAACCCATAAATTCGTCAAATTCAATAGTATTACAGCAACCGCAGCAACATGAAATTTGATTGGTTCGCTGAAATCCAATAAGTGTGGTAGGTACTGATCATGACTATTCCAGTAAAATGAGCGAAACTAACGATAACTTCACTAGTATTATTCTCTAAACATAATTTCAAAATTCGAACGTGTCACATTGGGCAACCACGATGATTTACTTTAAAAACAAATGAGTTTGCTTTCGAATTGTGTGCGGTCACTTGAGTGAGATTCGAAGTGAACTTTACAGAATATTTAAATTATTACTCCGTTGTGCACCAACTAAGCTTTTATTAAAGCCTTCGCCTAAAGAAAGTTTTCTTGTGTACCTAAATGAGCCTCATCATTAAAATTAATAATGGTCGAACTGGCCGAAAATATTCCATCGTATTGCCCAACGGTCAAACAAACATCAAACTCAGTTCTATTTTAAAAAATCCAATGTAAACGGCCAGTAGGTAGGTACGTTCCTTGATTAAATTTTAAATTAAGCTTTAATGGGGAGGAAAGTTCATTTAGTTCACGTCAACCCTAGTACTATGCAAAATGGAAGATTGCGAACAGATTATTGGAAAATTCTTGAATCTATAAATTTCATTTTTTCCTAGGTTTTTATCTGTTTCACACGTTCAGATAGTCACGGAATAAAAAGTGAAAAGTTAAAACTAGGTGGAACTTTTATTTCATTTTTTCTGTCGTTATCATTTCGAATTTTTGCTATGGCAGAATTTCCACTGGATTTTTACAACGTTTTTAAGGGTTGCTTTTAACAAAGATTTGTATGCCTATTCTGTTCCGCTAATAATTTTGTGAATATCATCATACTGTAGTTTCTCTAGTTAAATTAATAACTGTATTTTCAGCAGTGGTGGCCCAGTAGCGGTTTCAAACCCAGGCAGGCGCTTTACTTTGTGTAACATTATTTCATCACCACTGCTCTCAAAACGGTGAAGGAAAACATCGTGAGGAAACCGGCCATGTTCTAGAACCAAAAAATCGAAGATATGTGATTACGGCCCACTTCCTCTCACCAAAAGGACATGATTATGTCCACAGAACAGATAAAAGAGGTATCCCAGCAGTGGGAACATTATAGGGTGATTATGCTTCGAAAAACTTGTAAATGGCCTTCAACTACACTACTACTACTTTTTTTTTCATTTTTTTTTTTTTTTACCAATCGTGGTATAGTAATTTTATTCTAGATGCATCGTCTTCACATATAATTATATTAATGTATACAAAATATTGTAAAAACATTTTAAAAGAGTAACGGTGGAGTTTCTTGCCCATAATGTATACAAAATATTGTAAAAACATTTTAAAAGAGTAACGGTGGAGTTTCTTGCCCATTCTTCTCCATACGAAAACTACCTTTTGGAAGGGGCGACTAGAATCAATTCTATTTTTTTGTAAATTTGACGATCATAAGTGCCTTTTATGTGCCTAATTGAAATAAATTGTTTGACTTTGACTTTGAACTTCGTATTGTTTAAGAACACTGTATAAGATAGCTGTATGTATCCCGAATAACAAAAAAAAAAAAAAAAAAAAAAAAAAAAGTCTGTTACAATTTACAACACAACGCTTAGCTCTATAAATTTTTGTAGGTAATTATTTATCTACAAAAGCAAGTGATCGCAAACGAAACAAACTGTAGCAGCCCAGAGGCCAGTTGATAGCAATAGGCTCACCCCACTCACCCCCTATTACATGGGACTTAAACGTAACTGGCGAAATATAGGTGTAGGTACTATAGGTACACCTCTGCCTAGCCCTTCGGGGAATCCAGGCGTGATGTTTTGTTATTAAAAAGTTCTTCTACAGTAATAAAGTACTTTACATTATTCAAGATTTAATAAAGAGAAATAAACTTGTCACTTTCTACGCAATAACTCGACCTTTGCTATGGCCACTTAGGCCCCAAGGCCATAAAATAGCCCGCGAAATTATGACTCGGCGAGGTAAAATAAAAGTAAAAATATTGAAGTAACGTCGAATAAATTACCCTTTATCCTCTCGGGGTAAAAAAGCGATTTAAAAAATAAAAATCTTTATTCTTTTTATGGCTGTAACCTCTATTGTTCTAAGTTTGAATTTCATATTGGCAGTGGGGGATGAAGATGAAAGAATAACAAATTGAATTTAGAATTTCTTTTTGACCGACTTCACAAAAGAAGGACGTTTTCAAGTTATATGAATTGGTTTGTCAATTTCCACCTCATCATCATCATTTCAGCCGAAAGACGTCAACTGCTGGACATGGGCCTCCCCCAAGCACCGCCACTTCGACCGGTTCTGTGCTTCCCGCATCCACCGGATTCCCGATACACATGGCCAACAACAAAATGATGATGAGAACAGATGGCCGATGGGGCCGAAAGGTTCTGGAGTGGCGACTGCGTACCTGATGACGTAGCGTTGGAAGGCCTCCCACAAGATGAACCGATGACCTGGTGAAGGCCGCAGGAATTTCCATCTAATAAGCGTGAAGTGATTACCATATTGACTACCAGACATGGCGTGGGTCATCATCGTTCATCTCAATCAATCAATCTGCCTAGCCTTTTCCCAACTATGTTGGGGTCGCCTTCCAGTCTAACCGGATGCAGCTGATGAATATCAGTATTATACATGGAGTGACAGCCTATCTGACCTCCATAACCAAGTAACTGGGTAATACGATACCCCTTGGTAAGACTGATTGGTAAGATTGATTGACTTGGTTCGTCATCTTCGTCCATCTGTACCTACTAATATTATAATGAGTTATTTGTGAGTTTGTATATACGTAATCTTCGGAAGTATTATACTGATTCGATTTCAACAATTATTTCACTGGCAGAAAGCTACGCTAGTATATAAAACGACTACTACTAACTACAAACTTACGGAGTTGATTTTAGAACGACAGCTGTGATGCGATGCTGTGTGTGTGTGTGTGTTTGTTTGTGTGTGTGTGTGTGTGTGTGTGTGCTGTGTGTGTGTGATGTCGCAAGAGTGTTACGCAATAGTGTCTGTGGTCCGTGACCTTGACAGCAACCAATGAAAAACATTGTTTTACTTTTTATATTTTTATTTATTGGTTACACACGAGGCTTTTGGCTACTTTTGTAAGTGTGTATTTTATGTGTTTTTGCCTTTATATGTGCGTTTTGTTTGTGCAGAATAAACAATTTTTCTTTTTTTTTTATCTTTTTCTTTCTGTCATAATGACAGCTGTCAACTTGACGTAACCCCGAGTACTAGGAAAGCGGCCCCCCGTGAGAAGAAAAAATCGCCCAAATGGATCGAAGCCGGCATTGATGAATTAATTACCTACTGCGCTATGGCGACTGGGATAATGGTGATTATGGTGACTAGACTACCATTGCAGTGTAGTGAGTTGATTGATGTGCGGTCGCGCCTCACGTACTCGGGGGAATGTCGTTTACATTATTGTTCATTCGCTGATCAGGGTTTTGTGATTATTAATATTACAGTGTTTTTCATTTAATTACATCTCCTAGCTTCAAACCCACGCATAGGAGACAATAAGACCTCTTCTGATAAAGCCTTTATACTAATATTATAGACAGGTACAATTTGTTTGTTTGTAAGTTTGTATGTAGGTGGTATCCGTGTAGTACCGAACGTAAAGAATAGTACCAACTCATTTCTTCCCGTAGGTGTCTTAAAAAGCGACTAAGGGACTTACTAGAAAATGGGCAGCAGCGTTCTCTATGGATTTTAACACCATACTGTGATCGCCAACCCGCCTGCCAAGCGTGGTGATTAAGGTAAACCCCCCCATTTGGGGGACGCCTATGTCCAGTAGTGGACGTATTTCGTCTGAAATGATGATGATGATTATGATGTAGGGGGGTAATCTCAAGAACAACCAGTCGTAACGTAACGTATTACCGTGATAAAAAGAATTGTATGTTCTAACTCAAGTTATGGTCTATCCGTGAGCCATTGGATTATGGAGGTTAGATAGGCAGTCGCTCCATGTAAAATACTGGTTTTCAGCTGTATCAGTTTAGACTGGAAGTCGACCCAAACATAGATTGGAATAAGGCTAGGCAGATTGAAAACTGAGGAAGTGTGTCAATTTGATTAACAATGAAATCCCTTGACTGCGTGTGTGACCCATTTCCTATTACACATAAACACTGGGTGTGTCTCAAAAGCAATTATGTAATTGTTTCGAAGAAGCCCAGGAAAGTTGACTCAAGAAGCCATTTTGTTTTATTTTTAGAACTGGCCGGAAATTAAAAAGTTTTATTTCTATTGTCTTTGGTTTTTTCCTTCGCTCGTGTACAGTGCGTTCATTATAACTTGACCCGTGAGGCGATTGGTAGTACTGTTCTAGCAGTCGCCATTTTGAACTCTATTTGTATTGAAACTAAGCTTAACATGCAATGGCATGACATGACGGCATGGAAAAGTTGTAGTGAACGGTCTGTAAATACACGTGCATCCTTCAGAACGGCTAGTAATATCTTGTCAAGAAGCTGTGCTCTTCTAAGCAAGTTCTTCTAACTGAACAGACAGCAGTGCTGGTGGGAGTTTGTTGCGCCACTTCTTCCCAGCTAAAGGCTCGTATAGACCAGCGCGATGCGACGGCGCGACGCGACTTGAACAATACAATTTCTAAGAAAACTTCACGGTATAACAACAACCGGTGTCGCGTCACGCGACAAGTCGCGCTGGTCTGCACAAGCCTTTAAGCACTATGAAGTCGTGAAGGGCGGGCGTTTTAAGGGACTGTCTATAAACTACGTTTAAAAAAAACGCTTTTTAGTTGTTACAAGTTCACAAATTCGGATACCACTACCTGCGTAACTACGTATTTTTTTAAGTAACTGTCAATGCTAAATATAGGTACCATCGAAGAAGTTAATATCTATACACCGTAAGGACTATTTCTGCTTGCAGCGCTCGGCCGCTATAGAACCGGGGCGGTAACAGATGTGGTCGTTGTGTTCACGGGATTTTGTTTTCAAACTGCTTAGATATGAAGTTCTTCGATAGTACCTATAATCAAAAAAAAAAAAAAAAAAAAAAAAAAAAAAAAAAAAAAAAAAAATATAATAAAAATAAAATAATAAATAATAATATATAATTAAATTATATAAAAAGAATTGTCAATATTAATATTTTTATATTTCTATGTTAATTAATGTAATTGGTGTTGTACCGTTTTAATTAACTATAAATAAATAAATAAATAAATAAATAATCGTTAAATCCTGCATCTTGGTCTAGTGATCGCAACCGCTACTGCTGACCATGAGGTCCTTGGTTCGATTCCCGGGTCTGGCAAAGTGTTATTGGGTTTTTCCATCTGGAATTTCTCAGTAGCAAACCCGGAGTCTGGATTTCTCCCCGGTTGATGGCAATAGGCTCGCCACCTACCTATATTACATGGGACTTAAACTTAACTGGCGAAATGTAGGTGTGCTATAGCTACACTTCTGCCCAACACCTCGAGGAATACATGCGTGATGTTATGTCATTGTTGAATTCGCAATATTAAAGCGATGGTGATTACGAAAGGCAATTAGAGTGAAGGTCGGTAGTGAGTAAACAGAGTTAGGTACGAATCTTTTAGTGTATTCAAAATAAAATAACCAAAATAATGTAGCCATAACAAAACTAGGCACAAACAAACCATCGGATCAGAAAAAAAGCGATTTATTCATAATCACACCACACAAGTTTGACGTCTGAACAACCATTCAACGTTGACCCATAATCCCCTCAAATACATAAGAGATTTGTTTAAATCTGCGGGTCAATGTTCATTGGTCAGTAAAATATTTTTATCTTTCGACGTCACTGGATTTTAGTATTGGATTTCATAAAATATGAATTCATTCGTGACCAGTTCTATTGGTCGGAATATCTAGATAAATTAGGTATTTTGTGGACTACATTGAACTGGATTCATACCTAGAAAGACAAGGTAACATGGTATTTTATCACATTGGCTTGGTATATGGCTATGTATATATATGTGATGTATGAAAAGATGGTTGGAGATATATAAGAAAAGGGGGTGAATGGTAGCGTGAGGGTTGACAGGGGAGAATGGAAGAAGAAAAAGTGTGCGCCTACCCCACGTTACATGAAAGGAGGAGGGGTGCAGAAAAATTATGAGCTGATATATTTTCTCTCATAAATCAATCTGCCTAGCCTTTTCCCAACTATGTTGGGGTCGTCTTCCAGTCTAAACGGATGCAGCTGAACACCAGTATTTTACATGGAGCGCCTATCTGACCTCCACAACTCAGTAACTGGGTAATACGATACCACTTGGTAAGACTGGTGTCAGACTTTCGGGCTTCGGACGACTCGTAACGACTGTCAAAGATCCACGAATGACAGCCGGGACCAACGGCTTCACGTGCTTTCCGAGGCACGGAGGATTCTCGGTATGTAAAGATGGTCACCCATCCACTGACCAACCCCGGCAAGCGTAGCTTAGCCTGATAGATCGACCAGTGCGGCTGTTATTACTTAGCCACGAGCTCCTCATATATTTTATCTCATAATATTGGTTTAAAGATTGTTGTGTTATTACTTGTAATTAGCAATCTAGTTGTGTATTATTGTTACTGTAATTATATTATTCTGTAAACCTTATTGTGTTTTTCTTTTTTCATCTCATCTCTGCCTAGCCAGGTCACAACTATATTGGGGTCAGCTTCCAGTCTAACCGGGTGCAGCTGAATACCAGTATTTAACATGGAGCGACTGCTATCTGACCTCCACAACCCAGTAACTGGGTAATATGATACCCCTTGGTTCTTGGTTCTTGGTGTCCCTTTTAATTTCTTATTTTTTGTAAAAAATCAATTGTTAATTAAAACACTACAACACCAATTACATTAATTGACAAAGAAACATAAAAAATATTAATATTGTCATAATTTAATTAAAACTAACATATACCAGTGGATTCCTTTGCATAGTTTCTCTCACAGCACACCAGACATATTATACTTATTACCATACATATACGTAACACCATACTTTTTTTTTTTTGGGTGGAAAATTATCAAATAACTTCTCCCGCTCTGGGCGGAGCGGGAGGGCAGTGTCAGACTTTTACTGACTAAAATCCACCCGTGTTCCTTCCGTTGCCTGTGTGCCGGGGCTGCGATATCCCTTACGAAAAAATTACAACCCTGGCAGGACGTAACACCATACTTGGAAACAGAAAAGAAACCTTACCTGAAGAATGGGTGCGTTACTTTACAAACACACAACGTGCACAAACTTCGACTCGAAAGAACGATTAAAATATTTAGAAAGAAAAGAAAAGAAAAATAAAGAAAATCAGTTCATTTGCGGTAAACATGACGCAAAAAAAAAAACCCAAGAAATAACAAGTTGTGGGAAAATATGCGTCACAACCCCCGCAAAACAGCTCAGCATAATACTGTGATACTATGCGAGACAGAGCCACAACGATGGTTTTTAGTGACATTCGGAGTTGACGTGATTATTTCATTCAATATCCAACCGTTGATAACTAATTAATTTTTGCATGGCATAAATAATTAATTCTGTATGAGTAAACATCAAACGCATGACACATACAACAGATCACAATACGGCAGCCATCTTTAAAAACTATAGACCCAACACTACTCCATAGGCGATCAAAGCCCTGTCTTATCCCCTCAAACTGAAAGTGTGTCAACAGTCTTCTAATCCCCTCATCCAGACTTCAACCACCAAAAAGTAGTACAGAAGGCCGGCTTCGCCTTACAGACATAATATGTGTGATGAGATGGAATGAAACGCATGTGACTAAAAGAGTGATGAATATAAATGCGAATGTATGGGTAGGGGGAGGAAAACCAAACAAAAAGATAGATGGATTGTGTGAGGAATGATATTGTTAGTAGCTGAGGTGATGAAGGCAACGACCAGTTCAAGTCACTAATTGGTACTGAGTTTATTTTAGGAAAGCTTAGGTACTAATACATATTCTTATAAATATAAAAATCAAAAGTGGGCAACTTAAAAAACATAAGATTTTGGATGGACCAATCACTGCACAGCACGTATTGATCTGTAGTTCTCGAAACTCACGACGGTGACGTGGCGTCGCAGTGGCGGTAACAGAGCGCTAGGGCTCGGCGCGCCTATTGTGAGATGATCATGCAGCTACAATATGATGAAACAGTCAATGATGACCTTATGATTGACAGGAGAGAATTTAAGAAGAAATCGTGTTAACCCCAAGCATTATGAGACAAGGGCAGAAAGATGATACAGGCCGGCTCCAAACAACGAGCGAAAACGCACGCACACATAGACACGCTTCACGTACAGCAAGTGCAAGCGCACTCGCGACCGGCATTTGTTTGATATCGCCGCTCGGTACATAAGTACGCGTCTATTATAATTGTCGTTGCATGGAGTTGGCCTTCTGTATCTATCTATTCTGTTTTTCAACCGTCTAACGAGGCTCTCGCCCGACAAGTATCGAAGCGGATACAATGGACTTTTAACAGGGGATTAATATTCAAACCTAGTCCCTCGTGGGTGGGTGTAATTTAACCTGTATTTGTGAAGTTTTGAAGGGATGAGGAGAGTTTGTTGGATAATAATAATAAACGGAGTATCAGACTTCTATGGTTACTTGTTTTGAAATTGTTCCATTGAAAGACAAAGGTCACTTTTCATACAGAGTGAGAATGAGCAGTGATCGTCACGCTTGCTAATTGTTATATCCTAGAGGCCTTTCAAAGCTTTTCGTATTTATTCAAAGACTCAACAGAATTTAAGCCCGTCACAGACATAGCTATAATATATATATTTGTCGTCGCAAACGATTTCAGGACGACAACTTTATCAAAATTACTACCCGTTGATTTCATAATGTTGGTCAAACTGTTACTTAATTCTTATTGGTCGATCGGTTAGTACTGTGAACGCCGTGAGGTGGCGCTTTAATTTTCGCGCCACAAGCGTGGACAGAGTCGATCGAGAATGTGAGATTCACATTGCTGTAGCTGACGCCTTATTGTGCAGATCATACGATTGAAACTGTCACGTTCACCGTACAAGCCTTTGTTCCCAGCTACTAATAACGACAACAGTAACTATTGTAAATTGCCGAATAAACGTGACTCTGATTGTGCTACTACCTACGTTTTACTGGTTTGCCCGAGTACCCACCTGCAACATGGAACCCGTACCAAGAAACGAAGAAGATGACCCCGTGATCGCTACGCCCACGTTCCCGCCGTCATATTAAAAAATGGTGAAGGAAAACATCGTGAGGAAACCGGCATGTCCTTTCTTTTTTTTTAGGTTGTAAAATTATCAAATAACTTCTCCCACTCTGGCCGGAGCGGGAGGGCATGTCAGACTCTTACTGACTAAAACCCACCCGTGTTCCTTCAGTTGCCTGTACATTGCCAGGGGCCACGGTATCCCTTTTTGACTTTCACGCGACCTAGGACCTAGGACTGCCTAGCGGACCCCGTCAGTTGTGTTGACATCTCTTTGTGGCCCGCGTGGAACACAACGCGCCGTCGACCCGGGCCTGGTCCTTATCGGACGGCGAGCTACCCATTGCTCACCGTCCGCAAGCCCGCGCCTACGGTGGCCGGGAATCAGCCTGCGATTCCCGACGCAAAACCAGTACTGCTATTTAATAGCAGTGATAGCCTAGTGGTGTGACCGTCAGAATGCCAAGTCATAGGTCTCGAGTTCGAACCCAAGGCACGCACCTCTGCCTTTTCGGATTCATGTGCGTGTTGTACAATTATCACTTGCTTAAAAAATGGTGAAGGAATACATCGTGAGGAAACCGGCCTGAGCAATATTTCTCGATGGCATGTGAAACCAAGTCAGAGGCCCATGGGTGACTCTGACACCAGGTAAGTCACTAACCACACGAAAAGAAGAAAAGATCCTTTATATATGTTTTATGTTATGCAATTAGGGTACAGATCCAACAATGAGAAAGTAGAGAATACTAGTAAAATGGGTAGGTACTATCGAAGAACTTCATACCTAAGCAGTTTGAAAACAAAATCCCGTGAACGCGATGACTACATCTGTTACCGCCCCGGTTCTATGGCGGCCGAGCGCTGCAAGCAGAAATAGTCCTTACGGTGTATAGATATGAACTTCTTCGATGGTAAATACTCGAAATAAGAACTGGTAACACAGTATAAATAAGTAACAGTATTAGAAATCTCAGTATATATCAGTACGCAACAGTCTCGAGGGCGCGGCAGTCACGCATGGACGCGGAAGATTTATCTACCGAGCGGCCATAGGTAATTATTTCAAGGTCACTACCGATACATAATACGAGTACTGTTACTTTATTATAAAAAAATAAAAATAAACAATTTTTTTTTATTAAGTTAAGTTGTACAAAAACACTTATCTAAACACTATGCAGCGTTACAACTAAGGGAAAGAGTGTTTTCGATGAAGTCTGGTACCCAAAGTAACATTTAACTTGTGTTTAGGGCGCCAGCGGCCTGCCTATAATTTGAACATAAATCAGTAGTTGTAGGACGAGCACAGTATATTATTATTATGTTATCTACTTATTAGTAAATGCATACACTATGATGTGGTATATTACACCTCCAAGAGACACACATGTAGGTAATCAATAAAGCTACTGGGGATGGATATCCAACTCGCGAAATAAATATACCTACGATAGGTATAAAATTCGCAAAACCACAGCAAACCACATTAATTTATTTATCATGAAGAATTTTCAACAAAATCGATTAAAAATCCAATTCCGAATATAACAGGAAGAAATATCATTAAAAATTCCGACGCCCACAATTACCAACTTCATAAAAGTAGAATCTTTACCGCGAAATCCCAGAAATGAGATAAAAAACTTCCAATGGAAAGTTTTTCCGCGAAAAATTATAATTATAATAAAGTACGGCCACGAATGCCACGGTGAACGATATATTTTTTTCTCAAACATGCTTCGAAATTCGAACATAATTTTGACAACCGTCTTCGAGATAAATCGAAATTGCTGTAGGTCAAAAACAAGCGAGCACCGTAATGTTACTATAAAAATCCTTATCTGTCGTGTTTAGCGGCCAAATAAATTTATGAAAACTCATATCTGTCCTGTTAAAAATGGAACGACCTTTTTACTTCAACACATGGCAACCAAGGAGGTAACTTATCAAAGATTTTATTTAAATTTCGAACTGGCTCAGCAAATAGAGCTGTTTAAAGAAAAGAAAAAACAAATGAACATATTGGCGCGTGAAAAATTTTCTTTGTTCGTCATTGATTCTGGAATTTATATTTAATTTACTGAGTTTGAATTTCCGCGCATTGGTTCAGAAAAGTGCCTTGGCCGCAACCAGGTATTGATGGAGTCACATATGTGAGCCTTGGCTTCGCCTCGGCCCACATTTTCACGATCGTCCATCATTGCCCTAATTGCTGGCAGCGACAGTAATGTACTATTAATAACATGAGGCTTTATTTACTTATATGAACTGTTAAATAATTTGAACAATCCGCGATCGTGACTCCTACCTACAATATCAAGTGAAAAAATACAGCGCTGTGACAGACGGACAGACAGCAGAGCCTTAGTAATAGGCTCGCACCCTTTAGCTATGGAACCCTAAGAAAGTTGTGGGTAAAATGAGGCCAACAAATAGATTAGCGTACAACTCATGGCCTCAATCTCCAGACCTTTGCATGCCCGTATCAACTTTGACTAGAGCCCAACAAGAGTGATTGCTGACAAATTACTGCAAGATCTCAAAGAATTCGCAATAATTATGCTCCAGAGTCTTCTAAAAGGTTCGGGTTTTTAATGTTTGCGATTTTTTTCCAGAGATTTCCGTCGGCTTTGGAATAGGTTTAATTGTGTCCCCGCGTCTTATTGGAGGTCGACGACCTTCTTATTTTAAGATAGAATTGAAGGTTGTTGAAAACTGCACCGTTGGTGACTGCCTCGTTGGTTGCATAGGTTCGATTCCCAGGTCGGGTAAAGTGTTATTGGGTTTTTCCGTCATGAATTTCTCAGTAGCAGCCCGGAGTCTGGATTTGTGCCTGTTTGATGACAATAGGCTCGCCCCCTATTACATTTCACTTAAACGTAACTGGCGATATGTGGGTGTACTATAGATACAGCTCAGCAGTTGTGACGACATTTCGGGTAATTAAAAAAAAATATTATCTCAGTTACCTACGGTGAAAGACACACGGTTTATGGTTGAAAATTAGGATATGACGCTCGCTATCCCTAAGAAAATTTTATCGGTCCCTATAACAAACACCCTGTATTATGTGATGTACTTATGTAATAAACGTTTATTCTATTCTATTCATAACATGTAAACTTGTCGTGATTTCCTCATAGACTATATAACCGAAATAACGAACGAAATATACCGATTCCTATTTCGAGTAACCATCCGTCACTCTGGTTTACGTATTCCAGTGCGTAGGAGTGGTACGTCATAATATTATTCGTTGCGCTCATAAAACGGTTCGTAATAAAATGCCGATAAAATATGGATAGGCCATAAAGTAAGTTTATGAGCCCTTAATAGGCTTTTATTGAATCGTCGTGATAATATTAATGATGGTTAAGGTTTTTGAGGACGGGGAAGTTAAAATATGGCATATTTTGTGTCAAAATTGCAGCCAATTTTTTCTCATGTTGAGATGTTTAATCACTACATATTAAAAGCAATGTCCCCCGGTCGCGTTTGTATGTTTGAACGCAATAAACTCAAAAACTACCGAACGGATTTTTATTTGGTTTTCACCAATGGATGAAGTGATTCAAGAGGAAGGTTTAGGTATATAATTAATTAAGGTTTTGTGTAAATTGGCTGAAATAATACGACGATGATTGTTGAAGATGTCGGAAAAAATCATGCCGACTGGGAGCTTTACTGGCGTGCGCCGCGTAAACAAATAGATTTATATGAAAACTATGTATTAAGGAATTAATACATTATTTACCTGGATTAACACATACTATACGTATGTTCCCGTGGGGGTGAAGCCGCAGGCAGTAGTTGTGGTCAATAAATGAAAACGATATCTATGCTGATATATCGAGCCTTAATTTAGGTATACTAACATATATGGCTATAACTTATCATTAAAGAGAGACTGACTTGATTTGTAGTCACTTCAGCTCTTTATAATAAATGTATATGAAAGTATAAATAAATATAAAAATATTTCATTATTAGCTACGCCCGCGGTTTCACCCACGTAAGTCTCGATTTCGTGGGAATATCGGAATAAAAAGTATCCTTTATCCTAACCCAGATCATGGTCTACCCATGTGCAAAATTTCATCAAAATCCGTTCTGCCGTTTTAACGTGAAAGCGTATCAAACAAACAACCAACCTGTGTCGACGCCCTCGCGCTATCCCGTCTTCCTATAGCACGGCGGGCTGTGCTGGGGCGGCTGCTGCAGGTGCAGAAAACCTCAAACGGCGCAAATATAACCACCATATTGGGAGCTATATGTTTGAGCCATTTGCGGTTGAAACACTAGGACCGTGGGGTCCGAGTGCTCATCGAGTATTTCAAGCGGTTGGCGACTCTTCACGCGACCAGCTGGCCTATTTTTAGGTCAAAGAATCAGCATTCTCATCCAACGTAGCAACGCTGCCAGCCTTTTGGTCAGGTGTTCCACTGACAGCGACGCGGCCAAATTTTTTGAAGCCCAATAAGCTCTTAATCTTAATCTTTAATATAGGTATACTCGTACATGTACAATCAATCTGCCTAGCCATTTCCCAACTATGTTGGGGTCGGCTTCCAGTCTAACCGGATGCAGCTGAAAACCAGTATTTTACATGGAGCGACTGCCTATCTGACCTCCACAACCCAGTAACTGGGTAATACGATACCCCTTGGTAAGACTGGTGTCAGACTTTCGGGCTTCTGACGACTCGTAACGACTGTCAAAGATCCACGAATGACAGCCGGGACCAACGGCTTAACGTGCTCTCCGAGGCACGGAGGATTCTCGGTATGTAAAGATGGTCACCCATCCACTGACCAACCCCGGCAAGCGTAGCTTAACCTGATGGATCGACCAGTGCGGCTGTTGTAACTTAGCCACGAGCTCCTCGTACTTGTACATAATATTAATATTTTAGTGTTAGATTGTATTAATCTGCCGAGCCTTTTCCCAACTATGTTGGGGTCGGCTTTCATTCTAACCGGATGCAGCTGAGTACCAGTATTTTTTTTAGTATGGAGCGACTGCCTATCTGACCTCCACAACCCAGTAATAACACAATACCCCTTGGTAAGACTGGTTGTCAGACTTTCGGGCTTCTGACGACCCGGAACGACTGTCAAAGAACCACGTGCTTTCCGAGGCTCGGAGGAGTCTCGGTATGTAAAGATGGTCACCCATCCACGGACCAACCCCGGCAAGCGTAGCTTAACCTGATGAATCGACCCGTGCGGCTGTTATTACTTAGCCACGAGCTCCTCTAGTGTTAGATTGTATATTGTATTTAAATATAGAAGAAACAAAAAGTTGCTTCGAAAATTACCTCTCAAGTCCTAAACTCAGATGTCTCCAACATCCGATCCTGTCTCCTTTACGGACATTACGACGGTTAATGTATCTGACAGGTGGCGTATCTGCCATAAATTGATGAATAATTGAGGTTAGATAATTATTATGATATGAATACGTTAGACAGAATTATGTCATAAGCATACATTATCTTCTAGGCATTACGACATAATATATTGACTAACAGAAATAATTATTTTAGACCTAAAATTATTTATAGCAGTGGTGGCCCAGTGGTAACAGCCGTGACTTACGAGTATAGGTTCGAACCCTGACAGGCGCTTTAGTTTGTGTAAATTATTTCATCATCACTGCTCTCAAAACGGCGAAGGAAAACATCGTGATGAAACCGACATGTCCTAGAAAAAAAAAAATTAAGACATGTGACATCAGCACTGGGCCCAAGTTTCGCTAGCTAATATGTTAATTTTTTTTTCTCCGTCAGATAGATTATTAAAAAATATTGGACAAGTATTTTTTCTTTTTTTACGTAATCAAAAGATTACGGCAAAACGCGCGCGGCGGCGGTTATGAGTCCATGTTACTTGACAATAAATATTTTATTATTATTATTTCTTTTATTCATATTTTTTCATATAAAATTACATTTTTAAATATTTTTTACAAAAGATATTAAAAAAACATTTAAAAATATAAAAAAATAATATTTATTATTATTATTAAAACATTGAGTTCAAATATGATTTTATATTTTATAGATATTTGATACTGAATTGTGACGTAGCGAGTCCCCACTCTCCAACTTTAATGCGTTTTTTCTATGTTCTTCTAATATAATATTCTCTATCTAATATTTTTTTTATTATCTGACTGACGGACTAAATCGTTTTTTTCCCCTCTACATTCCTAAATTTTTCCATTCAATTTGACCTTGTGTATCATATCGCTCAAGCCTGACGGGGCTATCTGCCCCGGATGTCCTCCGTGAAAGCTAGTTTTTTTTTCGCAATTTCAAAGGCTGGCCGGCAGACCATAACTTTATATTAAAAAACAATTTGACCAATCGCCAAAAAAAACTAAAAATCCAGTTTCCCTTAAGGTTTCTTTCAGAACTAAATCAACCAAGTAATGTCTTTGTTGTATAACTTTTGTGCTTACTGTTTGTTCGAAAGACGTAAACAGTAGTTAAACAGGATTAATTAATCATTGTTAGCGACAAATGTACGAACAATCTTTTACTGTGAACGGCGCTTTTTTTTTTCGCGAAATATATTAAATAAGAGTCTTTGCAAAAAAAATCTTTCTTTTAAGACTGTGTAAAAAAGTTGATCAGTATATCTTACAATCTTCTTAAAATTATTGAAGATCTTGTGGTTTCAGATCAAGAAAAACTTGTTAAAAAGATGGCTTCAAGTTTGTAAAGTTAGTCAGTTTTAGTTTATCTGTAATCCGCATGAATAAAGAGTACATATATTCTATTCTATTCGATAAACACTTTATCTAGCAATTCTAGCTGATGATAACAAAATTATGCGATTCTCAGTCTATTGGCCAACAATAAATGGTGTTTACGGTGTCAAGGCCATGGTCTCACCATATGGGTCTGTCTGTATGTTCACTCTCTTACATTCAAATAAAAGTCGAAGAGGTGCACGTTCCCCAGCGTTAGTCATGCACTGTTCCATACAGACATATTATCCAGGACTTACGCTGGGGAACGTTTATCTCTTCGTCGGCTTGTTGATTCTTATAACACGCATGTTATAGAACTAGATATATTTTGTCTATCTAAGCAATTATTTAAGAAAAGGGTTCTGTACTCTAATTGTGTAATATACGATCAATCAGAATCTGAATCGTTTTGAAACTGATTGCTAATCCATTGCTTCATAAGCTCGAAAAAAATCTGCTCAACAACGTAAATAAGGCAATGAATGTTGTTGAACTGTCAAAATAAAACAGTCGTAATCGTTTACGAAAATGTGTTGCGTAATTAGATAGCTGAACATTTTGTTTAACGAGTAATTTAAGTAAAATTAAGCTAAGTAACACAGCAATTTTGTGGCAGCGACCCATTGTTTTTTTTTTATTTACTTGTCTTCAGCACTTCTTTTAACATTTAGTCAAAGTGGACAATGGTGTGGGTTACATTTCTGTTAAGACTTAAAACCCACACCATTGTCCACTAATCTTAGTTTAATTATTTCTCTGTATTTTGTAGCATGTAACTGTTTTTTGTCCCTAATAAATAAATAAAAGGTCTTTCACCAAAACTCAGGACATTTCAAGAGCGTGTATGATCAGATTTATGACTATAGAAGCAAAGAGAGTATGTAAGAATCTTAAGTGGATTTCTGTAGTTTATGCCAAAAAAAACTAAGAATCCAGTTTCCCTTTCTTTCAGTGTTTTAAACCTTCATGTGATGAAGGGCGCAAATTAATGTATTATGTATTTCAAGGGCATCAATTCTGTCAAACATCTTAAAATCATCAGAAAACTTGCAAGTCAGAAATACTTTTTGGGAGAAAATCTTCTTCTTAGCCAGTTTATTAAAAAAACTTTTGCCGTAGTAATTTCGCGGTTGTGAAACTCCCAAAATCTATAGAAGACCTTTGGAAAAATGGATTCGAAACTTGGAATTTTGATACGACCAGAAAAACCTGACACCAGACCATTCACACAGTGATGCTTAAAGTTCCCAGTATTTTTTTGAGGAGAGATGAATGAAGGGTCTACGTAAATTGGTCGATCGTATCAGCACTTTTCACAACAGACTCCATTTTGCCATGTCAACGTTATGGAAATAAGGATATGGAAAAATAGAATATTGAACGAAAAAATGTGAATATGGGCAAAATTATGCATGGTACTAATATTTTTGTAGGGATGGATTTATAAGAATTTGTACATTGAATCTTGCAGACATCGTTTTCGGGTACCTATCAAATAACATTACCTACATCGCGCCACTCCTTTAGGGAATCAGCAGAAGTTTATACTGAACCAAAATTTTGCAAATCATTCAAAAATCCAACAATCAATAGTCCTTTAATCAAATTGGGCTGAGAATTAACACCTTTTGAACGTCAAAATGACGTAAGACAGTCCCCGAAAACGCCTGCCCTACACCACTTCCTAGTGCTTTAGCTGGGAAGAAGAAGTGGCGCAACTAACTCTTCAGCAGCATAGCTGTCTGTTCAGTTAAATTTGAATGATTCATATTGTTGATTGATGTATAAGCCTCGTGTATCTACATTCTCGTAAATAAATGGTTTAGAATTAGAATTTAAATAGCACACCTATTACCACTGACTGGTCAGAAACCCAGAGGCGTGCTAACTACCAAGAAACCCACACGTAGCCCGACCTAGGACATGAACTCAAAACACCAGACTTAGCAGTCGCGGCCCTTCACCAACGAGGTAGACTTTACAGATGCGCTAAAACAGTCAGGTAAATCAGGCAATTTTCTGCAATTGTGACGTCTCCGCAACAACAAGCTATTTACGGCAATGCCAAGATTGAAAAGAATGGAAAAAAATTACGCAATTTTATTTACTCGTCTAAGCGCTTTCATCATCTGTCTAGCCTTTTCCCAACTATGCTAGGGTCAGCTTCCAGTCTAACCGGATGCAGCTGAATACCCGTATTTTACATTACGTGACTGCCTATCTGGCCTCAACAACTCAGTTACTGGGTAACACGATATCTTTGGTAAGACTGGTTGTCAGACTTTCAGGCTTCTGACGACCCGTAACAAATGTCAAAGATCTCAAACAAATGACAGCCGAGATCAACGGCTTCCCGTGCTTTCTAAGACACGGAGTCTTGGTATGTAAAGATGGTCACCCATCCATGGCCCAATCGCGGCAAGCATAGCTTAACCTGATCGATCGATCCATACGGCTGTTATTACTTAGCCACAAGCCCCTCGTCTATGCTTATTATAAGTATTTTAATGTAATCAAACACCTAGTAACCATCACTGTTCTTTTAACGACCTGCTGGAGAGGATAACCATCAAATACATTCTCTTTCATCCTCTGTCGGTTTAAAAACTATAAAATTAAAGCATCTACTGAATAGTTATTCAGTCAATAAACAGACTTGTTCATGAATCTAATCTGACTTTTATAACAAGCACGTGATGAATACAGGACTGAGATAAAATAGATAGGTAAGAAGGTCGGCTCAATATCATAAAACGAGCGAACGCAGGCGCACGCACTCATACAGGGTCAAATTAAATTAGCTATAGTTTGACCGAAATCGCTGTACCTCTCCTTAGGGATGTGCGCGGCAAGATGGGGGGTAGTGCAGGCCGCCCATTCGTCAACGCTCACGGCGTCCTCATCACTCATTTATGCACGCCAGTCTCGCCGCGCATTCCTAAGGTGGTCTACAGTGGTCTCGGTCAAACTATAGTGAAACTCCGCAGACGTGATGGGTAAAATAAAATAGTTGTGCTGTTGTAAAGTTTAGTTATCAATAACTAAACATTTTATTTTATTTTAGCCTGTGTTGTCCCACTGCAGGGCAAAGGCCCAAACTAAACATGATAAAACCAAAAAATAAATTTATTCATTGTTTTTTTTTTGTGGGATATCGACCATAGCTAGTGTAGTCACTTGAAAGTAGAAAATATCAATTGAAAAAAAAACAAAATCTTTTTGTAAATTTCACAAACATTACGAGTACACAAATATCGAAATAAAATGGCGGCTCGTGACGTACAAAACTACGATCCAAGGCGGGCTACGAGCAAAATTTCAAACCTGTTGGATCGCCGACGAGCTTATACTCAGCCGTTTTAAAGTACGCGTACTTACTCGTGCGTCTATCACCCCTATCGAACAAATGCCGGTCGCGAGTACACTTGCACTCGCTGTACGTGAAGCATGTCTATGTGGCTGTGCATTGTCGCTCGTTGTATGGAGCCCACCTTCTGTACTATCTGTTTTGTGGTATAAATACTTTATGTTCCGACGTAGTTTTATAATGCTTTGTTTAAAAATATATCTGGATTTTTGTTGTTTCTAAAAGTTATTAGAGTATTTTTAAAACCAGCTGATGCTAGACCGTAATAAAAACGATGAGTTTGTGTGTTTTTCAGAAGCTTTTCAGCTCCAAAACTGTTGGATTGATTACGATGAAAATTCACTTCAAGAATACACTGAGATAAGCTTAAAAACTTATCTAAACTCCTTATAATTCGTGTTAGTGGTAACGGCGGTAAAATATTTCATTACCACTGGGGGAAGGAAAACATCGTGAGGAATCCACCAACCTGCACTGGGCCTGCGTGGTGGATTACGGCCCACTCCCTCTCACAGAAAGTGGAGGCTAGTTCCCAGCAGTGGGAACGTTATAGGTTGATTATGCTAATGGCAATAAGGTCGTCCCCTAACGGTGTCTGTCCATTTATGCAGAGCGAGGTAGTGGAGCGGAGTTACGGACTGTGCGGATCGAAGTAGCGGAGCGGTGTTGCGGACTGTGCGGAGCTAGACCGAGTTCACGCGACGAGTAATAATTCCCCGCTCCGGTTCCCCGCTCCGTTTCCCCGCTCCGCTTTCCGGTTTTGTATGATTTTTTAAAATAGTTCGCAAATCCCGGTCCACTGAAGCGCAGCGGAGGTTTTATGCAATTCTATTGGTTAATATTGGCACACCGCTACTCCGCTACTCGCCTCTCCGCTCCAGTGGACAGGCAGCCTAATACTGGGTACACTTCTGCTAATCCGTTTGGTGAATAAAGGTTTTATGTCACGTTATATGAAAGTAACTTTACCATAGAATAGTTTAGAAGGCGCACTCCGCATTTCATGTATGAAGCTACAAGCACGCGGTGGGCTCGTCTTGTCGGGCCAATTCAGTGAGCGTAACGTAGTCAGAAGATATATAGGGTAGCATCCTGTATAAGAGTTATGCGATAGAAAGAGAGGTAACTTCTAGGTGAATATAACTATAGATAATAGGGTGACGCCTGGGTAAAAAAAAAATAAAAAAAAGTTAATTCGTCAGTCAGATAATAAAAAAATATTGGGCACGTATTTTTTGCTTTATCATATTAATAAAAAAATACTTAGATAAAACGCATTTTAAGTTGGGGAGTGGGGGTCGCCACGTCACTAGTACCTATGTATAAAATCGACATACTCGTGACGTCATCTCACATTTTACCTCAATATATCGCCGTAATCTTTAGATTACGTAGAAAAAATACGTGTCCAATATTTTTTATAATCTTAAAGACCGAATTAAAAAAAAAAAAAAACATCATCCCTATTAGCGCTGTACGACCTGAATTGCACTTTATAATGTCGTTGCAAGAGTCGCTTTTTATTTAAATGATTTTGCGGAGTGAACCATCTTTACTAATCTGTAACTTTACCTAATAGACTTCACTCATGATCTCATGCTACTCCTATTTACAAACCAAACTCTCCAAATCCCGGTCTAGCACTACACACACGTAATCCCGTTCAAACTTCCCGGAGTTCCGAACTATAATCCCGCATGGATAACATCCCTATGGATTTCATATGAAGCATTAGAATTTATGGACTTAGCTACGATTGAGAGATTTACATGAAACCAAAATACAGATGATTCACTCCGTATTTTAAGTATGAAGCTGTACGCGACGGGCTCGTCTTGTAAGGCCAATTCAGTTGGCATAATGTAGAAGATATAAGAGTTACGCTATAGAATGGCAACTTCTAAGAGAATATAGCCATGTGGTGTGACCGTCAGACTGCCAAGCATAGGTCTCGAGTTCGAACCCAAGGAACGCACCTCTGACTTTTCGGATTCATGTGCATATTGTATAATTATCACTTGCTTCAAAAACTGTGAAGAAAAACATAGTGAGGAAACCAGAATGCCTGAGAGATATTTCTCGACGGCATGTGAAGCCAAGTCAGAGGACCATGGATGGCTTTAAAACTCTGACACCAGGTTAGTCACTAACTACACGAAAAGAAGAAGAATGTAGGTAATAAGCGATGTACGACCTGATTTGCACTTTATTGTGTCGGAACAAGAGTCTCTTTTAATTAATTTTTTGTATGTATCTTCTGACTACGTTATGCCCACTGAATTGGCCTGACAAGTCGAGCCCGAGGTCTTGTAGCTTCGTACCTAAAAAATACAATAGACGATGTATATTTAGTAAACTAATCCGCTTAACTGTTCCTAAAAAGACATAAAGAACCCTGTAAGAAATCGATACGTGTTTCATCTCTCAACGAGGCATCCTCAGGATGACGATTGACTTGTTGCGAACCCGTACAGGACGTGTTGCCACGTCGGATTAGGTTAAGGTTACTATTAGGTTACTAAATATATGTCGTCTATTGTATTTTTTAATGGATTTCCGCAAAGTCACGCCTAAGTCAATTAACTAGCTTCATAGTCATACCTAAAATGCGGAGTGCGCCTGAACTGCCACCACATCTCTTTTAAACCGCAATCTCCACACACCACCACAAATAACTGTCAATATAATAAAAAGAAAATCTATCTCCTTCGCATTTTTACCAAACAAACCACAATAGATATACAAAAATATATGACAGCACATTCGATTCCCGTATCAACAAAAAATTTCGTACGATAAATAACCACTTTCAAAAACCCACTTTATATGATAAAGGATACAAAAGCGGCCAAGTGCGAGTCGAGCTTACACACGAAGGATTCCGGACTATTTAACATTTTTTTTTTTTATCTTTAGTAAACAAACACGTTTCTTGTACGGCTGGGGACCTCCTTAAATTTTTAGATTTATCATAATTATTTGTTGTTATAGAGGAGCGCGTAGTTAAGTAATAACTGCCGCACGGGTCGATCCATCAGTTTAAACTACGCTTGCCGGGGTTGGTTGAGTGACCATCTTTACATACCGAGACTCCTCTGTGCCTCGGAAAGCACATGAAGCCGTTGGTCCCGGCTGTCATTCGTGGGTCTTTGACAGTCGTTACGGGTCGTCAGAAGCCTGAAAGTCTGACACCAAGGGTACCAAGGGGTATCGTATTACCCAGTTACTGGGTTGTGGAGGTCAGATAGGCAGTCGCTCCATGTAAAATACTAGTATTTAGTTTCATCCGGTTAGACTGGAAGCCGACCCCAATATAGTTGGGAAAAGGTTAGGCAGATTGATTGATTTGTTATTATAGCGGTCATAATAGTACACACTCTGTAAACATTTCAAGTGTCTACCTATTCAATCTACCTAGCCTTTTCCCAACTACGTTGGGGTCGGCTTCCAGTCTAACCGGATGCAGCTGAATACCAGTATTTTCCATGGAGCGACTGCCTATCTGACCTCCACAACCCAGTAACTGGGTAATACGATACCCCTTGGTAAGACTGGTGTCAGACTTTCGGGCTTCTGACGACTCGTAACGACTGTCAAAGATCCACGAATGACAGCCGGGACCAACGGCTTAACGTGCTCTCCGAGGCACGGAGGGCTCTCGGCATGTAAAGATGGTCACTCATCCACTGACCAACCCCGGCAAGCGTAGCTTAACCTGATGGATCGACCAGTGCGGCTGTTGTTACTTAGCCACGAGCTCCTCAAGTGTCTACCTATTACGGTTCAAAATACACAGCCCTGTGACAGACGGACGGACAGCGAAGCTGGGTACGGAACCCTAAAAAGAAACTAGTGGATTCCTCGAAGGGTTCAATAATACCTTCGGTGTGACAGTTGGGTCTTTAGGCAAAGACGCGCAAATCCCTTAGCTGCCTGTTATGACAATGAGTGTTTGGAAACGGTATGGTCAAGCGTTATGAAAGATATTTTGGGGTCCTTTGGGGTCGTTTTTTTTGTACAGCAATATAATAAAACTGAAGTTTTTAAACTTTATTTTTTACTTTATATTATAATAAAACTGAAGTTTTTTAACTTTAAACTTTTTTTTTTTAAACGCGTTAATCTCTGAAACTCCCAGTCGGATTTGAATAATTCTTTTTGCATTTGACAGCCCAAGACCGCAAGACCGCAGCCTAAAACCGAATTGTTTTTCTAAACTACACAACGGATTTTGATATGGTTGTGGCGGCATCTACATCGCCACATGCAAACTACGCATCAAAGACCTGACGTCACACAAATCAAATCGCGCAATTAGAGTTTACCGCGCGAACGACATAATTATGTAAGACTATCCGACATCAATCGTCGAGCAGTTGCCCGTCAGACTCGACACCCGTCTGCTCGGAGGGTCCTCCTTTTTCTAATGAGTATGAATGAACTTAACACCCTGTTCCTCATACCTCATTCGTCTTTCAACATCATTTAGAGACAATATTTCGAAAGGTATATCTGTAGAATACATGATTATATTTATAACTAAGATATAATAAATAAATATTCATGTAATATCACGTGTGCTAAGTAGGGGCTATCGCTAGTGAAATATAAATTAATGAAGTTTAAATATCAACCTCTAAAGCGATCGTTTCGTGAGAAGTCTGTTGTTGAGGCACAGATTACTGAGAAAGATTTTCTGTCATATAATTCGTCATATCGCGAATATAGTATACATAGACACCTACCTAATTATCATTCATTCCAATCTTCTTATTTTCGTGTGGTTAGTAACTAACCTGGTGTCAGAGTTTTAAAACCGCCAATGGGCCTCTGACTTAGCTTCACATGCCGTCAAGAAATATCTCTCAGGCATGCCGGTTTCCTCACGATGTTTTCCTTCACCGTTTTTGAAGCAAGTGATAATTATACAATACGCACATAAATCCGAAAAGTCAGAGGTGCGTGCCTTGGGTTCGAACTCGAGACCTATGACTTTGCAATCCGACGGTCACACCACTAGGCTATATATCACTATTCATTCCAATGATACAATTACATATACAGAATATCCATAATGTATGCCTCATTTAACGAACACAAGTAAATTATTTCTGCCTCATTTCTATCCATAGACAATTACGTACGCTAAATTGAACACACGAATCATTTTGGGTAATAAAGTATCTATGTTTAGATGATAAATTATCAATTTATGTACATTGAAATTAATATGTTGTACATTGAAATAGGGTAAATGATAAATGATTATTATACATAAATGATAAATATTGGCACTGATTTAAAGAGGCAGTTGTAAATAGCGGTTTTGGTAAGTTAAAAGTAAGTAAGTTATAAATAGCACGTTTAATAACTAGTTCAGCAGTTAAAACTAAGCAGTAAAGTAAAAAAAAATAGTAATAAAAAATAATTAAATGGATCAGTGAATATATAATTGAGCAGGAAAATAATTAAATGGGCGGTAAAAAATATTGAACGAGCGGTTACGTGTGGGCAGTAATAAATCGGAATTTGTCGGTAAGAAATCTCATTCTAAGCAATTCTATAAACAATGAGGTGGTAAAGTAGTTTTCGAGATATAGCGGTATGACGGATGGAACCCAAATGATTCACCAACAATAGAGTGGATCTGGCGCTCGGCGGCCGCTACCGCGGCACGCTCGATACGCTCGCTCGCCTTCACGCGTCACAGTCACTGTTCTAACCTAACCTAACCCAAATGATTCACCAACAATAGACCATCATTTTTACCGCTCATTCAGTTATTGGACTGCTCAATTATTTTTAGAATTGACATTGTATGATAAAATAACCGACAAATTGATTTTTTATTACTGTCCATGTTTTACTGTCGCAATAATTAATCAACCGCCATTAAATTAAATAACTGCTCAATATGTTTTTCAACTGATCATAATAACATCTCGAATACGAGTATTTAAATAACAGCTCAAAAAATTAGCTCCCATAAATATTTCTGTACATTGGTTCAAAATTTCTTCTACACGTCAAAATTAAATTATGTTTTGAACTAGATGAGTTCGGTTTTTCTTAACGGACTACTTTGACAAAAAAGACCGAAATAACACAGTCGCAGTGGAAACGTTCTATATAGATTTCTTGTGTGACTCTCCTCTCAACATCGCCGCGCTCGCCGCAGTAAGCCCACATTCACGGCCGTAAAAATATCGCGATTTTTTTTTGTGCACTGGATTTTCAACGCTCAGCTTAGCGCTGAGAGTTGAAAATCCAACAGTGTGTTTTTCCACGCGCTGGGACGAGAGTGCGTCCCAACGCTTTGGATTTTCAACGCTCGGCTCAACACCGAGAGTTGAAATTCCAGTGCGCGATGAAATCCCGCCGCGATATTTTTACGTCCGTGCGGACGTGGGCTAACTCATTCACTGCTGCCAGCACGTAATTGGACATTACATTCTAACCGTAGTAAGCGACCATAAGTTTTAGGGCAAAGTGGCATATGACCACGGTTATCATCTGAACATCACTATGAATATGTAGATCATGTATCAAAAATCCCTACTACCTCGCATTGCTTAACATGATACTCCGTTATATTCAAAAGACATTCATTTTAAAATAAATATATGGTAAAGTTGAGGATTAATGTTAAGAAGAAAGTTCACGAAAACACGATTTCATAAAATTTTCTCTTTAGATAAAAATCTAAAGTTACCTCCAAACCAAACAATAAACCGCTGGTATTAAAAAAATATTTCACATTGGATCATAAAATTTTACATAATAACTGAACTAACGTTATAACAGATACACTTTTGTACTTTTTTATTACCATTGTTGTAGCCGTAAAAAGAAATTACCTAAACTATTGGCGCCTTGGAGCTTTCTCCGACATTCATTTTAAAATAAATATATGGTAAAGTTGAGGATTAATGTTAAGAACTATGTTTCACGAAAACACGATTTCATAAAATTTTCTCTTTAGATAAAAATCTAAAGTTACCTCCAAACCAAACAATAAACCGCTGGTATTAAAAAAATATTTCACATTGGATCATAAAATTTTACATAATAACTGAACTAACTTTATAACAGATACACTTTTGTACTTTTTTATTACCATTGTTTTAGCCGTAAATAGAAATTACCTAAACTATTGGCGCCTTGGAACTTTTTCCCCGTCGCGCTCAGTCTCGCTCTCACTCAGACCGCGAGCAGTATCGTGCGAGAGAGATAAGGAGTGAATTTGAGCTGAGGTATTATGGACTCTTAAATACATTAAAATATATTACTTGTTAGTTGTTTTTTACGTGAATGTTGTTGTTGGCTTGTTGCGCGCTTTGGTATTTACTGTAAGTGCAGCAAGCAATTGTTATATAAATAAATAAATAATAGAAGATAAATATTGAATAGTTTGTACATAACAATTTCAGATGAGAATATTTTCTTGTTCCATAAAAATGAAATGAAATTGTTTATTCAGTAAATAGGATATCGGAATCACTTTTACACAACATATAAAAAATATTAAAAATAAGCTAGATGAGGTCGGTGTTTCCTATCTGACTACTCTGAGAAGAAAGGCCGAAACAAACTCAGAGGTCGCAGTCTCTTTTAAAGTCCAGACATAATCTTGGTCAAGCCATATGAGGACCATGTAGATTAGTGTCTGAAATGGTCTTTTGAGGAAAGAACCACACAGATTTGAGTGGACCTGTCCAGTCAGTGCAAGCATTTGTCAGAAATCGTGGAGCTCAACTCGACGAACAATACCAAAGAAAGGATATTTGGGTAGGCCGCATCAACTACTCAAACTGCCAGACCATCATTAAAACTAACTGAGAAAGTAAAAATAAATGAAATATAAAATAAATCCTCACATTCACAATAATTAAAATAATATAATACTTTACAAAGTAATCGTGTCATACTTTTCAGAGCGTGATTTTTGTGTAGTCGGGTTTTCTATATTATAAGTTCATGTTACACAATGTCGTCCATGGGCAATGGCCTAAAAATTATCGAAAATTAACTTTAAAAGTATTTAATATTTTAGATGTTATTTATTTTTTGAGTAGCGTTTGCCTTAACTCCGATGGGCAATGTGAGAAATAATAAACAGAATTCAAATCGAGCTTATTGCTATTGATTTGGATTCTGTTTATTATTTCTAAAAGCTTATGAGTAATTTTATCGGATTTAACATTTTTTTATTAAAATTTGTCGACTATGAAAAAAAATATAAGAAAAAATTAAATAATGATAGATAGTTTTAAAGTTAATTTTAGATAAATTTTCATGAATATTCAGAAACATAGAAAAATACGGCGGACATGCCTATGGGCGACATTGTATAGTCCATTCGACCTTTTATTTGCTCAACTACGACCTATCGTATCGATCATTTCAATACTAGTTTATTTAAATACTAGCTTTAAAAATGTCTCTTTGCAAAAAAATACATCGGCCCATTGCTGCGTGCAAATAGGACACACAAACAAACGAAATTTACATTCAGTATATTGTTAGTAGGATTTGAAGTGCCACATTTCGCCTGTAAAATCTGAAAATGATGAGTTGGTAAGACTCATGAATATTATCTTTTTCTAACGACTGAAAAAATCATAAAAGACCCATCGTTTAAGTACCTATTCCCCCCTATACAAGTCTATCCAAAACATTAAACTAACAATGAACTTTAAAATTCCGTAAAAAAACTGGTCAATTGCGAGTTGGACTGGCACACGATGGGTTCCGTGCCGTATTAAGAGCAAGTAAAAAATTGCCGAAAAAAACACGTTTCTTGAATAGGGACTTTAATTATTAACTTTACTTTGTATTATTGGTTGTTATAGAAATACAAAATCTGTGAAAAATTCAACTGTCTACCTATTACAGTTCATGAGATGCCCGCTGTCAGACAGACCGACGGATAGCGGAGGCTAATTTAGATAAATTTAGTAATTGGGTTCCGTTTGGCACCTTTCAGGTATGGAACCTTAAAAAGAAGAATTCAGGACCATTATAAATAATGAAAATAGGTAAAGATAAATAATACCTTTAGAGGTATTGTCGTGTTTCAAGAGAGACCGAGCAAGGAAGCACGAGTTTTATTACCTTCGTAAAACCTGGGCTTTCCATTTAAACTGAATTACTAATAAAATGTTTTACACCCGCTCTTCCACTTATTTTCTAGTAGGGTTTTAAATATAAATCGAGAATATCCTGGTTTGTGGTAAATAGATTATTTTTCTTGGAACCAAACTTGTCCACATAGCTCACAGAAGCGGCCATATTAGCCGTAGAACCGATGACCGTTGGGGCAGACGTCCTCTTGAGTGGAGACCGTGAATCGTCAATCGTAATTTAGGACGCCCTCAGGATAGGTGGAGCGACGATCTTCACAGGGTGGCTGGTAGCAGCTGGATGTGAGTTGCCGAGAATCGAGCTGAATGGCGTGCAATAGGAGAGGCCTATGTCCAGCAGTGGACTGCTGTAGGCTGATGATGATGATGATGATAATGGGTTCTTCTTGTTACCCAAGAAGTTATGTGGGCTTGGACTGAAATTAAATTAAATCAATTATTTAAATATGAGACTTTTCGGACACCTCGCAGATGAACGAGCACAATTGAATTTATACAACCCAGTTGATGATAATAGGTCCGCTCCCTATTACATGGAACTTAAACATAACTGGCAAAATGTGGGTGTACTATAGGTACACCTCTGACTTTCCCTTCGAGGAATACAGGCGTGGTGTTATGTGTTATGTTATACCTAAATGAACAAAATACCATCCTATGTCCTTGATAAAGCACCTCAGTAAGTGCCTTTATTTCAGTTGGCAAAAAATATACTTCTTATTACCAAAATGCAAAAGACTAGTTTATAAAACGCCAAAATTGTATTCCATGAATATTTTCAACCAAAACTTACTCTCACAGTTACGGAAGTCAGACTGACTTTATTCCGAGTAAAATTCTGAAATTCAGCCGCAAGTGTACTGAAAGCCGACCCGAACGTAACCTAGAAAAAGAAAACGAATTGCATAACGAATGTTTTCCTTGCGTTCCCGCGGTACTCTAAAAATCGCAAGCGAACTATGTTCGGAACGCGCATTAGCAACAGAAGCGAGATTTATGACATTACACTGGGGATCAAAAAGCGTGCACTACAGTGTAAGCATTGGTTCCCAACTAGTGGTCTGCAAGAGCTAAAGTATGGTCCGCGAAAGATTTAATTCCAAACTTACAGAATAGGTGAGCACAAAAATCAAATTGATGCAAACTGAATTTAATATTCTATCACTTTTGATTCTGTATTTTCTATTACATAATAGTTCATATGCATGTCACTTTTGAGTATAACAAATATGTTAAAATTTGATAAAATTTTATTTTTACATTGACACAGTTTATTGCCCGTTCTTCACCATACAAACCTACTTCGCTTTGGAATGGACAACTAGCTTCATCTATTTGACTTTTCGACTCATTGTCAGTTCAAAGTAGCCTGTTAATAATTGTTTATTAAAGTTGATTTTTCTGGAACCGTACGATCCCTGCTGCAATAAAGAAATCAGAAAGGCCCATGGTCAAAAAAAGGTTGGGAACCATGCCATGAACCGGGCCATGAAAAACTCACTACATTTTATAGTTTACATTGTCCATTTTGACGAGCTACAAAATAAAATGCAGCATTGTATTTTTTAAATTTTCGGCTGAATGGATATTTTTTAGGCTTCCATTTTCTAACTCAACTGATGTATGGCTGACATTTTTTTATTTATGATACAGGACGGTTAGGATAGGGTTTGATTAATGGAAAACTAAATGTAGTGTGCATGCTGTTGAATATTGAATAGACATCAATAACTTTTTATGTTCTTACAACAAACATGCTAAATGCATATTTGGGTACTCATATTTGGTCCTTTCAACCGAATTAAAAAAAATGAGGAGGTATATTTAATTTAAGAAAAGATAAGATAATTTATTTGCGTAAAACATGATAAACATCCATATATTTTGACCACGTAGGTATTGCTTTTTTCTATGAAGCAGTAATTTTGTATTTTTATTTAAAAAAAAATTACTGTTACTTATTATATTTTATAAAAAATTACTGATTTTAATGTTAATAATTTTTACGAAAAATTTCATCACAGGCGGGTTTGGACTCATGTACTGAATCCATGGTAACAGTTTTCGCGTCGATGTCCCTACAACCCTGTATTGCAGGATGGGAAAAGTATCAGACTCAGAATTGTTTATTTGTAAACATAGGTCTAATTACAACAGTGTGCGAGATTGGTAGATTCTCTATTACAGATCGGTATGATTTGTAGACTCAAGAGTCAAGAGCACATGAAGCTTACACTTGTAGTGCGTACACATGAATACCAAATTTAGTCATGTGAGTCTTACTTTTACGGCCCAAAATCCCAAAATCGGCCCAAAATCGACGCTGGTAGACATTAGATTTTTGACAAACCAGTTTCTACTCGGTAGTCTCGATAGGAACCGAGAAAAATAATAATTTTCATTTTCAATGTATGGATTGTAAACGGACCTTTTGGGTCGTTTTTCCCAAAACTATTCAGAACTGTAGAGCTGAAATCTAATAGGTATTATGACTGGGTCTACCACCAACACATACTTAGATACGAATATTACTCCTGATTATAACTCGCCTAGGAGATCAATCTGCCTAGCCTATTCCCAACTATGTAGGGGTCGGCTTCCAGTCTAACCGGATGCAGCTGAATACCAGTATTTTACATGGAGCGACTGCCTATCTGACCTCCACAACCCAGTAACTGGGTAATACGATACCCCTTGGTAAGACTGGTGTCAGACTTTCGGGCTTCTGACGACTCGTAACGACTGTCAAAGATCCACGAATGACAGCCGGGACCAACGGCTTAACGTGCTTTCCGAAGCACGGAGGATTGTCGGTATGTAAAGATGGTCACCCATCCACTGACCAACCCCGGCAAGCGTAGCTTAACTTGATGGATCGACCAATGCGGCTGTTGTTACTTAGCCACGAGCTCCTCGCTTAGGAGATATGTAACTTTAAAAAACCAAATAAATCAAGGCATTCTTATGTGTTTGACAAAAAAATATTAGAATCTCTAGCTGCCCCCTTGGCGACGACCTTGTTGGTCGCAACGGCCAACTAGCCGCAGACCGAGCCACAGACCACGGAGCACGACTGGCCGGAGTCGTGGTTAGGGAGACCTTTGCACAGAAGTAGGAAAATACAATAAAAAAAAAAGAAGAGACATAGAGAGTGAAAAAAAGAGTCTTGAAGTTTGTACGAAAAAACAGAAATCCACTCAGATATAGTCACGGTCAAAAGTCTATTATAATACACTAGCTTCCGCCAACGTCTTCGCCCGCGTGATATCTTTGTAACTGATAGCCTACGAGTATGCTACTCAGTGGTATTATAGCATTTTACTAGTGAAATAATTTTTAAATCGGTCCTGTAGTTTTGAATTTATTCATTACTAGCAACCCGCTCCTGTTTCACCCGGTTTTTACGACTTGACAAAACATCGAGATTTCTTATTTATATGTTACTTATTATACACATAAACCTTCCGGAATAAATTATCTAAACGATGGTGAAAACGTCATCAGAATCTGTTGCGTGGTTTAGAAGAACGACGCTTTTCGTGTTTGTCTGTATGACCATACAGACAAACACGAAAAGCGACTTTAATTTATAATATGTATAGTTAGTTAGTTTCTCTTTATAATATTATATTAATAAATTATTAGTGTAGATGTAGAAAACAATAGAACTACTAAACAATAAAATTGTGTGAACCCTAGGGATAGATTTACGTCAGAATATGACTGATAGATACGGTTAAGAGTAGGGTTGGCACTCTCTCGGGGAAAATTGTGGGACGGAATTAAGAAAATATTATTCTAACATAAAAAGTAATGTTTTTGTACTAGGTACTTACATTTTTACAGACAGATACTTATGTATTCCTTTTTCAGCGAAATAGTTTAATATTTTACCTGTTACATGCTGTTTACATTATTGATATAAAATTATTGATATGAAACTTTGTATGACAGTAAATTTTTGCTTTTGACAAATAGAAAGAAAAAAGAAAGATTTTTTTTTATTCTGCACAAAGTAAACGCACATTAGAAAATACACATTGAGAAATTAGCCAAAAGCCTCGTATTCAATAGTCAAAATGAATAAGAGTTTGGAAAATGTTGTCTATTTGCTTGTTGTCAGGGCCAGAGACCAAAGACAATTTACAATTGCTTGCGTAATGGTGTTGCGACAATAACAAATGAAAACAAACAAATAATCAAAACATAAACAAAATGCCGATTGCAGAGTGGAGTAGTGCCCCTTGTATCCTAGAAAGTCATTAAATCATCTTCAATAATGTACCTACGTATAGCCTACATACATCCCCCGTAGGGTGTTACAAAAATGATCCCATGAAACAGCAGGGCGCTTATTACATCTCTATGGTACTTACACGCTTATGTGTTGCTCGTAATAATAGTTATGGGTTATGGCACGTCATTGGATCGGATAAGAAAAAATTGCCTGGTTATTTATAAATCGATCACTTACCAAACGGGAGACTAGGTCATGTTTTTTTTTTAACAAAACGTCTTTCTTTCTTTTTCGAGTGGTTAGTGACTAACCTGGTGTCAGAGTTTTAAAGCCGCCCATGGGCCTCTGACTTGGTTTCACATGCCGTTGAGATATATCTCTCAGGCATGCCGGTTTCCTCATGATGTATTTTTTCACCGTTTTTGTAGAAATAAAGAAAAATTGTCCCTGAAGTGAACCAATCATAAGCTTATATAATTCAAAAGATTTGAAGCAACCCTAGCCATATTTTCACTAAACCGTAGACACAAGAGGAATCCCCGACGAATGCAGGCGATTATAACTGACAGTTGACTGTCAAATCTCTGCTTAAGACATCTGTCACTGTCAGCGATTAACGAGAAGCGAGTAGAGTTAACAATTGAAAACGTGGGCGAGCGACGAGCAGCGAGTGCGCGACGGCGACGAGCGATTACTTGCTGGTATACATAAGTAAAGTCTAATAAATTCCTTTTTTCCAATTGACAAAAAAAATTGAAAGAAAATAATATGACCTAGGTTACGGCACACAATATTAACAAAAACCAGAAACAGAAAACTTATAATAGTATTATGTGCCTCACGGCTGCGCCAATTAGGCCCAGTTCAGTATAAATGCTCGCCAACTAGTGCCTTGCTGTTATTTCCATTTAAACGAATAATATCAGCTTTATAAAAGTGGAAATTAAGTTGATTTCTGAACGACTCGTACCATTGAAAAATTCATAAAAATATTTTAAACTGAACTTTATGCGACGATTTTAAAGTTATTTTTCCAAAACCACATGTTTGGAAACTAAATCGCGAACGCAGTTTACCAACCGTGAGTGTTTCAGCAAGTGTTTTGCCTACCAAGCGAGCATCGCTGAGCGAGTACTCTCTTGGATAACTCTTTTCGCTGCGACAAACGAGTACTCGCGGTGTGAACAGTCAGCGATCAACTATTAATATAATGTACATATATCTTTTACTTACATGGGACTTACAATCTTTTATACGTTTCTTGAGAGAGAAAATCGTCGATAGCTAGTCGCTTCCTCGTCGGTTTCGCCAACTGTCCCACTGTCATACGTTATCTGGATAACGTAGAGTTGGAACTATTATGAATGCTTAGACGGCCTGTCTTGATGAGATAGATGCTTGCTTGTTGGTTTAGTATTTTAGGCCGGTACGAGTATCCGATATAGTTTCAAGCATGGATCTTGATTTCAAATCTATCAGGTTTCTAATCAAGATTCATGTTTAGGTATTGTTGTAGATTACGGGTATTGAAACATCATTCGTCTTCTCTAATTCCAAATTATTTAGGGGTATAGTGTTCTATTGTTTGAAGATATGTACCTAATCTGCGTCCGCAATTTATTTGCCAAAAATGTAAACAAACACGAGTTTTCCACTTAGACAAACATCAACTTTATGCAAGTGTAAATAAAGTTGATTTTAGACCGACTAGTACTGTTGAAAAAGTCATAAAAAATATGAAGTTGTAGCGCAAACTGAACCGTATAGTAGGCATTACAGTTGTTTTTCCTAAAACTCGTGTTTGTTTACATGTTTGGCAAATGAATTTCGAACGCAGAATAAATGGTGTATTACATAGTATACATATTAGGAAATAATAATTTCAAAGGGTCGTTGTATCGAAATCATTGATAGGACTATACAATATTAGTCCCGCTTAGGGACCAGCGGGACCGAATGAGTGCCACTTGGTCTGTTCATCTGCGGCACCGAATTAGTGGCAGGTCGCGCATTCCGTAAAAGACCATCGGCACCGAAAAGTATGTGCCTACGACCCATACAAACGCCACGCCGTCAGAATACGCCCCGGTCTTTGACAGATATGACGTCATCGGCGCGCGGTCCTTTGGCGGTTAAACTATACATACAGATAGTGCGATCCACGAAGACGCGCCCCACTCCGCTCCGCTCCGTAGTAAAATACAGCTTACAGTACAGTAATCGCGGAGTGGGGCGCGTCTCCGTGGATCGCACTATCTATAACGCACTATCTAAAACACTCCACCCACAACTAACTACCAATAAATCCATACCAGCACACCCTCTTATAATATCTTTCAACTCATAAAACTATGGCATCCAAGAGTTATGATTCTTGGATGTCCCTCGGTGGTATAGGTTTCCCCGACATCAAACTACTCTTCCACAGTCATAAATCCTTGTTACCTTAGTGTCGTAGTAACTTTTATAGTAGCGAAGAAGGGTATCCTTGCATATTTTTACGATGTTGCGCTGTTATTGGGCACTAGATGTATCCGTGGAAACCCACGTCTGCGTTTTTAATAAAATAATAATTTATTTAGGAACATGAAGGTTTTAGTAGAACATGAGGGACTTACAAAGTATGCATTATTAATATTTATTAATAACATTTTGTAGGTACAATGAATGTTGGGTGAATCGCTGCTGTCCTAGCTAGATCACTGAGTAATCTGTATTTAGGAGAGACAGTTTTGACTCCTAATTAATAATTTGAGTATCACAAAAATCATGTTTTTTTTGTTGTTTTTAGATTTCGATTTTAGGTTTTAAATTTTCTTAACATATCATAACATTATAGAGGTAGGAGGAACAGCTGGGTGTAAAGTTCATCAAAGTTCACCCACCAGACGGGTGTTGTGTCTGGTAGGCAACTGCCCGACGACTGATGTCGGGACGTTGTATATATGCTGGTCGCACGGTAAATTTTGCTTGCGCGATGCAGGATTTTTCGTGACGTCAGTGTGTTGCGTAGTTTACATGTGGCGATGTAGATGGCGCCACAACATCAAGCCTCTTTTCCCCGAAGGGTTAGGCAGAGGTATAATACACCCACATTTCCCCAGTTATGTTTTGACGGGTATAATAGGTTCGCCTCCTATTACGTGGAACTCAAAACATCAAGAGATCTTTAGCAAAAATTATATTTTTTTTCGCTGCAATATCAATTTCTAATCGATTAAAACCATACTTGGAAAAATAACTATACAAACAAAACCTCACCCTCCCTTACTCAACATTCGGTACTCACACACACGGCTCTTATCTCCTATTTTATTATTTTTTCTTTTCTTTATCATAACATACCTAACATCACGCCTTTATTCCGCGAAGGGATAGGCAGAGGTACACCCACCTTTTGACCAGCTATGTTTTTTATACACATGTAATACGGGGCGAGCCTATTGCCATCAACCGGGCACAAATCCAGACTCCGGGCTGCTACTGAGAAATTCCAGATAGAAAAACTCAATGACACTTTACCCGACCTGGGCATCGACCCCAGGACCTCATGCTCAGCAGTAGCGCTTGCAACCACGAGACCAAGGAGGCAGTCCTAGGCTTCTATAAAATGCACCGACAATTCTCTTAAGAAATACAAAGATTCTAAAGCTAATCAATCAATAAATAACACAGTACATAACGACTCAAAGTAAACACAACGTAATATCTATTCTGGCACACCCATCAATATTGTTCAACAAACCATATTTACATCATCCGACCAGAATGAGAGGAACAATTTATTTGTTGTTAGTCTCATCGGTTTTGAAGCATCTAGGCCTCGGCCAGAGTGAGGAAAATGGTTGGCTAGTTAGCCATGTTTCTTATTTCCATACAGTAATATTGCCAAATCAATCAAAACAGCGAAATATTTGACAGCTATATTTGTTGCCCACTTTCAGAATAAACGCTCTTATATGTGAGTCAGAATGAAAGTTATTAAAATTAAAAGCATTGCACTTGTTTTACACCATAACAATTTCAGCAATTTTTTTTATTACTGAAATGTATAGTCTGTGGCACATCGGTTGTAACACTTTGACCTTGAGCTGGTCCTCATAGCACATTGTTTCAATAGCATAAGAGACCTCTCTAAACGGTGGGAGAAAACATCGTGAGGACACCGGCATGTCCTAGAACCAAAAGTTCGAAGACATGTGACATCTACCAACCCGCACTGGGCCCGCGTGGTGGATTGCGGCCCTCTCCCTCTCACTGAGAGGAGGCCTATGACCCAGCAAGTGTGTGTGTGGCGAGCTTATACTATTTTTTTCGTCAAAGTAGAGAAATCATCTACAAATTTTGAAAAAATCAAAGGTAGCCATTATTAAAAAGATTTAAATTATACCTTCAGGATTCTTTCTTCAGCGAAAAGTAACATTAAAAAGTGACTTAAGAAACCTTAAGGCTATTTTCCTGTGAAAAACAACAGTGTTGATGGAAGATGTTTTTAAACAATAACAAAAAAGATTAATTGGCGCTGCCTGAAGCGGACTTATTAAGAAAAATTGCCTAAAACCTTTGTAAAATAAAGTATACAAAAAAGAAACAAAGGTTTTTGGCAATTTACTACTACCAATAACGGATACTATATATAGGTACTTTTTTGACTAGATATAGATTTAAAACCCGACGTACCTCGCCAATGTGTCCTTTTCATACATAATAGATACTTATCATACATTTAGATACATAATAGAGGTGGGCAAACTGTATCATTTTTGCGATTGGAACATTTGCATCTGGATCACTGAAATGATCCGAATAATTGATATGTTTCATTTGAATCATTTAAATCATCGACTCAAAGGATATAAAAATGCATAAAGACAACGAAAAACTGTGAGAGTATGAGTGATACACATCTCATTTGGTATCTCTTTCTGACTTAAATAGATTGTAATGTGTCACCCACTCACTCGCGACTCGCGAGTCAGTTCGGCAGTACTGACACTAAAGTAAAGTAACTCAACGTCTCAGTCTTTCTCTCTCGCTCACTCGCTCTGCTGCTCAGTCGCTCCGCAAGCGACGGCCACGCGGAAAGACACAGAGACAAAGTAATGATTCAGATTAAAATGATGCGTTTGAAACGTTATTACTGAACCAATCTTTTGGAACACTTCAATGATCCAGATCAGTGAGTCGGTTCCGTAAAGAGTTACACACGCCTAATACATAATAAGCCTATTGTTCCCACTGCAGGAACACAGGCCTCCTCACTTCGAGAGACAGTGGGCTGTAATCCACCACGCGGGCCCAACGTGGGTTCGAATTTTTGGTTTTATTACATGCCGGTTTCCTCACGATATTTTCCTTCACCGTTTTGAGAGCAGTGGTGATGAAATTATTTACACAAAAATTTGCTACTGCTGGTACTTTACTACCTCATTGGTCTAGTGGTGGCAAGCGCTACTGCTGAACATGTGGTCCTGGCTTCGACTGGATTTATGCCCGGTTGATCGCAATAGGGTCACCCCCAACTACATGGGACTTAAACACAACTAGCAAAATGAAGGTGTACTTACAAAAAAAAAACAGATTTCTCAACTCACACTTCCAAAACTAACAAAACTACGAGCGGTCTCGAAAATCATCGAATCGAAAATCATCAAATCTTTTTTTTTGTTTTTTGTCGTGTTTAATTATTTAGAGCCATCACATCTGTGGTGTTTCGCTAACTAATTTAATATAACCCTGTATTGTTTGAGCCCAGGTGGCCACGTTGATTATGGCATCAGTGGCATTCTAGCAAGTGTCGTAAAACTAAAATAACAGTCGATGTATCTGTCCGCCGCGGTCGGCGGCCTGTTGCGTTTTGTGAAATTGTGAGGTGCACTCACAATTTGTGCACGAATCAATCTGGCTAATCGCTAAGAACAGGTTTTGCTTAGACAGTAAAATTCTTGTTGTTTTCGTATTTTTTATAATTTTTGTTATTAGTTTATCTGATTACTAGTTTATTTATTTATTTAGAAGTATAAAAATTATGTATTAATATATAGGTATGTTGAAACTGTTGTACTCTCCGTCACTTGTCCTTAAGGGTTCATTAGAAAACCAGCGTCAGACAGTATTTGTCTGGCATTAATGCTGAAATGAACCTTTTTGGCGCAGCCGTGAGGCACACTTATTGTCAAAAGATTACTATCAATTTTACTTTGTTTTTATTTTGTGTTTCACGAATTGTGTCCAAATAAACGTTTTCTTTCTTTCAAGTGGGATATTGTTTGATGGAAAGCACCGCACTCGCACTGGGTCACGAATAGTAGAGATAAAACACTCTGCCAAATCATTGAAATAAAAAGCGACTGTTGCTACGACACAATAAAGTGCACATCATCATTACATTATAGTTCCTTATTCTTCTTTCATGTTTATTATTTTATATATATCTATGTATATATTTATGTGGTTAAGTTTATGCGTTACGTATTTATTGTGTATGTAAATGGTACACTACTGACTACCTGCAGTATTCTCTCCTTCTCCCTTTAATCCATCCAAAGGTTGTCTGTAAAAGATCGCTTTCAGCGATAAGACCGCCCATTGTGTCACCCTATGTAACATTTCTAAATTTATTTCTGTAATTTGTATGGTGTGCATAATAAAAAATATACTATCTATCTATCTATCATTTCAGGTCGCATAGCGCTAATTACCGACAGGTATATTCACCTAGAAGTTGCCTCTCTATCGCGTGACTCTTAGATCTTCCGACTACGTTACTCTCACTGAATTGGAGACCCAGCAAGACGGGGCCGCGGCTTTTATACTGCATGTTGACATAATTATTGTATGCCTATTAGGCAGGATATAATGGAACTGTAATTTGCCTAACATCTGCCAGTATAACCATTTTTTTTTTTTGGGTGGTAAATCATCAAATGACCCGCTCTGGGCGGAGCGAGAGGGAGTGACTTTTACTGACTAAAACCCACCCGTGTTCCTTCCGTTGCCTATGTGCTGGGGCCGCGATATCCCTTTCAGACAAACCCGCAACCCCAGCAGATCTGTCAGTATAACCTATGCCCACAATAAAAATATTTGATATGATTTGACTTGTAGCTTTATTCCTAAACTGCAGAGTGTCCGATCTGTATTCATCTGTTACGGGATGTTGAATGGGTCAGTAACTCCCCACTTCGTCAAATTGTGTTTGCAGCGGCCTACTAGGGCACCATCACTGCGGATCACGACCAGGAGGCAAATTTTCCTGGAGCTTGACGAAGGGAGTTGGTGAATGTTTGTCTTCCCACTAAGTATTTGCTTCCTTCTTTGAGTGGTTTGTCCTGGATGCCCTGGGTTGAGCGTAAGAAGCCATTTTAAAGGCTGATACAATAACATATTTTTAGTTCAACTCGACTGTCTTTTCTTCTGTGTTCATACATAAACATTGTTTTTATTTTTCTTCATCTGATATGAACTCACATTCTTAATTCTATTTTTGTCTTTGATATGTAAGCTCTGAAAATAATAGGGTAGGTATTTTCTTTTCACATCGTTATTTTTCCTCAAATACCAATAAATCCTTTAAATAGATTTCCTGTTTTGTGAATATTTTTGTTGTGAGAAGCAAAACACAATCATCGTAGTCACAGCCGTATTACATTAAAAAATATATATTTTAGATATAACATTTGTCTATTTATTTATTTAAGGATTACCAACGAGAACATCATTCATCATCATCATTTCAGCCAAAAGACGTCCACTGCTGAACATCGGCCTCCCCCAAGCACCGCCACTTCAACCGATTCTGTGTTTCCAGCATCCAGCGGATTCCTGCGGCCTTCACAAGGTCATCGCTCCCTCTTGTGGGGAGGTCTTCCATCGCTACGTCTATCAGTACGTGGTCGCCACTCCCCAACGTTTCGGCCCCATCGGCCATCTGTTCTACAAGCAATGTATCCTGCCCGTTTGGCAATTCTTCGAGCTCTGTCGGTTACCTTGTTCCTCCTACGGATCTCTTCATTTCTGATTCGATCACCTAGGGAAACTCCAAGCATAGCCCTCTCATAACCAACATAGCCAACTAGCATAACCAACGAGATGCATTACAATTATCTTTTAAAGTAATAAAAACTTGTAAAATATACATTACTATATCCTGTAATGCAAACTCAATTACAGGCAATCACAGCTTGCACATTATCGAGTACACATGCTTCGAATACATAATATATTAAATTAACAATACATAAATAAAAGAACCAATATACATGCTATTATAAAAGTTTAAACTTACATGAATACAATACAGTAAATTATGTCTGAATCTATATGAATAAAATTGAATCCCTATTTTTCTGGTCACGCCATAACTTAAGAACGGCTGCACCAATTTTTTTTTTTTTTTTTTGTTCTTTGTACTCAGGACAAGGTTCTTAGGATAGGTAAGTGAAGGAAGGGTAGGTAGGTAGGTATGCAAGTAGATAGGTATGTAAGTAGGTAGGTAGGTATGTAGGTAGGTAGATAGGTAGGTATGTAGGTAGTTAGGTAGGGTAGATAGGTAGGTAGGTAGGGTAGATAGGTATGTAGGTAGGTAGGTAGGGTTAGGGTAGGTAGGTAGGTGCGCCGTAGATAAATACTTAGTGCTACCCGTGCGAAGCCGATGCGGGCAGCTAGTGAATTAATAATGATATTATATTGTTTTTCATAAACTGGAAACTGGGATGTAGAAAGATCTCAAAGAAATTGCTTTTATAGCTATACTTTGCAGCAAAACTGGTAATTGCATGCCTACGGTGATTGCTCTGAGCAGAAGAAATGTTTTTTTTATTTACTGCTCATAAAATAACTTATCATTCCATAACATCACGCCTGTAATCCCGAAGGTTTAGGCAGAGTTGCACCTATAGTACACTCACATTTCGCCAGTTCATTTTAAGTCCCCTGTAACAGGGGGCGAGCCTATTGCCATCAACCGGGCACAAATCCAGGCTCCGGGCTACTACTGAGATATTCCTGATAGAAAAACCCAATACCACTTTGTCCCAACCTGCGAATCGAACCCTGGACCTCATGCTCTGCAGTAGCGCTTGTGACCACTAGGCTATTGAGGCAGGTTCTCGTAGATACTTTTCACGAAATCCACGTAATGGAATACAATTATATTTTTACAGGTTTTCTCGTTTCAGCGCGAGGTCCGAAAATAGCTCTAGGCTTGTTTAAAAAATAATCCAGTCAGCAATTTTTGTAGCAGAACGCACTTTTTTAATGAGCCTCATTTTATATTTTTTGCTGATTACAAATCTGCTTAGTAGTGCTTAGTATCCTCATTCTTAGAAATACTGTTATAAATCATTATTTAAAATGAACAACACGCTTATGAGACTGCCCGTGTTTGCCCGATTGATAGCAATAGGCTCGCCCCCTAATACATGGTACTTAAAAACATATCTGTCGAAATATGGGTGTATTTTAGGTGTATCTCTGCTAAACCCCTCGGGTAATACCGGCGTGATGTTATGCTAATGAGACTGTCTCCACCTAACAACATTAAAAATCCAGCCAAACAGTCTAAACTAAATAATCCACTTTAGGAAACTGAAAATTCTAAGTGAGCATCTTTATTACCGTAACGTCTGACACACGAAATAGAGCATACTCCCACGTGTACTGTTAGAGGGGGACGGAATATAATTAGTTGTTGGCACTCTTCATTTGACTTGGGTGTACTTAGCTAGTACTCGAACTTCCTTTGTTGTGGTCCGAGGTGTAAGCTTCGGCGGTTAAGACTGGTTTCTATGAAATACCTTCCGGCTAGCGACACGTCGTCAATTTCAAAGAAATACATAGAAACCAGTCGTGTCGCGGCGACACTTGGACCGGGGATCATGAGATATTGTGCACCTTCCACGATCTCGCTTTTGCGGGTCACCTCCCGCGACGTCGAATAAGTGCGCGCCTGGGACACTAACCGCCGCCGCCTCGGATACGCTTATTTATTATGAATCGTTGATCTTCGTTTATACGACAGGTTAAAATCAACTCACCCGCTGCAGCTTATAACTTCAATCCAAAATCACGGCCCCGTCTCTTTAAGTTTCTAAAGTAAATGTTAGTCTTCAATTTGCCGTGTTTTCTTTGTCTCCAGTTACTTTACCAAAAGATATCTGTGGTGTACAGTAATCATGACTCGATCGCCTGTTTATCAGCAGGAATAAGGGTTGTCACTGTACCTACAGGGTGAGTTTTGTGTGGGATAAAATTTATACTTAAAGTGAAGGAAATATTTAGGACGTGAGGGTGAGGGAAGGTTAAAGAGATAATGATTTTGGATGAGGGAAACTGCACAGATGTGATGAATATCAATATCTAATCATGATGCAGCAACAAAAAACTGAACTCAGTATAGAATCTATATCTCACGAAGAGACGCGCGCTTTACTTGTGGTTACCAAGCGTACAAACACGCTGTGAATGTGTGTGTAAGCGCAGGGACTCTTGGTACCGTCCGAGACAATGGCGAAGTCGGTGCGTGTGTGTTATGTGCTGACACTACTCGTCTTCACGCACGCATTAACAGCGTGTTTGTACACTCAATTACCACAAGTAAAGCGCGCGTCGCTTCGTGAAATAAAAACACTTTAAGTGCAGCTAGGTCTGTGGGGTTAACAGCGCAGGTAGTGTCTTTCATCTCTTCTCCTCTAACTGAACAGACAGCTGTGCTGCTGGGGAGTTTGTTGCGCCACTTCTTCTTCCCAGCTAAAGCACTAGGAAGTTGTGAAGGGCGGGCGTTTAGGGGGACTGTCTTATGTAATTATGACGTTCAAAAAGTGGTGATTCTCAGCCTAGACTGCATATATAACTTTTGATTTTGATCCCGTCTGTGAAGTTTCGTCATTAAATTTGATTCTCCATCATTTTATTAATTATTTATTGATAGGAAAACTAACAGCTATAACAAATGGATAACAGTTGTTTAGGAAACATACAGCCAATTACAGGTTCTCAAGGGTAAACAATACAACAACAAAGATTATACCTAATTATTTATGTTTTGGTTTATGTAGACTCTAGTGGTTCCAAGCTCGACTGCTGAGCTTGGGGTCCTCAGATTGATACCCAAGTTGTGCTATTGGATTTATCTATCAAGAATTTTTCGATTTGTGGCTAAAGGGTTGCCCTCTATTCATTCAACATAACGTGAAAAGTGATATCCCATTTATCACTTTTCACGCTATGTTGAATGAAGCTTAGCCTTTCATTGCACGACCCCATTGAAAGACTTAGCTTATTAAGTATTAATCTTCATTAAAAAGGCTTAGCTTATTTAGTATTAATCTCGAAAGTATTACAATCAAAATCAATCTGCTCATATTTTAAACGTTGACGCGCTCTGTCAGCGCTCCAAGCTGACTACTACTGGCTATAAGCTGAGATAGGGGTCTTTTGGCCTCGTACAGGACTGCATACATTTTTAAGTATACTTTGTTTTTTTTATTTTTTATTTATGTTTAGTGTGTTTTTAGTTTAATTTGTGATTTCCTGTGCGAGTCTCAATAAATACTTTTTCTTTCTTTCTTTCTTTCTTTCTTTCTTTCTTTCTTTCTTTCTTTCTTTCTTTCTTTCTTTCTTTCTTTCTTTCTTTACTATCGCGGTATCTTTTCTTTCGCGGTATCTGCTCTAGTTTACATTGAGGTTCAATGTAAACTAGAGCAGAAACCGCGAATAAAATTTCTGTGTGCGCAACTTTTTGTTGTTGTCTCAGTCTGCTACCTGAGTACGCATACACCGCAGTTGTCACATTTGACATTTCGCAGGACACATCTTTAGGCTGGTTTCACAGCTGTCCGGGAGACTCGTACGGGCCGTCCATACACGGGAGACCCGTGGGTGGCGCCCACAATGCTTTGAAACGAGGGAATAGTACGATACGTTGTACGGGCGAGTTGCGTACGGACCAAACGGCGGTGCTGTGAAACAATAATGTTCTAGCGCCCCACGTATGTGTGTGACAGCTGTGAAACCAGCCTAAGTTTGTAATAGCTGTTCTATTGTTGGCATTTATTGGTCAGTGATAACTAGTCCCGTGACGCGATTGTTAGCACTGTTCTGTCAGTTGCCATTTTGAACTCTATTAGTGTTAAAACTAAGCATAACAAGCAATGGTGCCAATATGACGTCAAGGGACAAGTTATAGTGAACGGTCTGTAGTTTACATTGAACCTCAAAGCTTCTATAATCAGCCTATAACGTTCCCACTGCTGGGACTCAGGCCTCCTCTCTGTGAGAGGGAGTGGGCCGTAATCCACCACACGCCCAGTACGGGTTGGTAGATGTCACATGTCTTGGAATTTTCTAGGACATTGTCTCCTCACGATGTTTTCCTTCACCGTTTTTTTCAATGCTTCTAATATTCTATACATGAAAATAGTGTTTATCTCATACTGTTATGCCATCAACTAAACAAAGCGTCTACAGTAATATAGTTATAGAGCCTGCCAACTTTTTTGAGCAATGCAAATATTATGTTAAGTTATGTTACGAGTAATACCAATTAAATTACATCTTGATTCACACAATCTCTTAATTATTGTAGTCCTCAATCAAACTAATTATTAGCTTATCAAACTGGTCAACGACCGCAAACTGCAATTACTTCATAACAGATTATCCCATTGAACAATATTCTAATAGAGGCACTGCAATTAACTATCCATTATTACAATTATGACCAGATAATCACTAAGACATAGACTATTTCCTCTAACAACCACAAACCACGCGTTATTAGGTCTGAAATTACAGATTACCAATGCAGACACACGAGGTTGAATTTGAATAAAGTTCAGAAGCTGAAAATAATCATTAATATGAACAACATTTACAATAGGACCAAATCAATGTCCAATGTTTCACGAACTGTGTCCAAATAAAAATTATTATGTCTTTCTACATAAATCTGAAATTTTTAAAAATTCGAGTACTGTGAAGCAAAAAGAAGGGTATTGATTTATCGCGGGAAAGTCCGAAAGGGATACCGTGGCCCCTAGCAACGTACAGGCAACACTGAAGGAACACGGGTGGGTTTTAGTCAGTAAGAGTCTGACACGCCCTCCCGCTCCACCTAGAGCGGGAGAAGTTATTTGATAATTTCCCTCCCAAAAAAAAGGGTTATGATTTTGACCGGTATGTATGTATGTATGAAAAATACGGAGTCACACGTAATCTATTCGATTTACACCCTAGCACAACGTGTGACTACGGATTTTTAATTTGTCTGTCTGTTAAGTCTCGTTTATACTTTTTTAGTTGTCGTTTTTGTCGTAGTTGGGTTAATCTCAATACGAAATACTTGCAATGAAAATACAGCAAATAGAATCTTTCACTATTCTGTTTCAAAGTAAATTCAAATTCATTAAATTGTCTGTCACAGGTGGAAAGTCAGTCCACATATAATTCATTGCTGCCAGTTACATGTGTCACCGTATTGTGTTGTTTACTAACACGTAGTTTTAAGAACATTGTTACTGATCCTTGGATCCGAGTCTTGGCGCGAAATAAAGTTTTTCATTGATTGATTGATTGATAATTATTACATACAGGATCGCTGTAACATATGTACATGGTATAGGTACTTACAAGCATAATTCAAAATGTATTTAAAAATTAAAAACCGATTTGCCTATCCTTTTCCTAACTAAGTTGGGGTCGGCTTGCAGTCTAACTGGATGACCCCCACAACCCAGTAACTGGGTAATACGATACCCCTTAGTAAGACTGGTTTTCAGACTTTCGTGCTTCTGACGACCCGTAAAGACTGTCAAAGATCCACGAATGGCAGCCGGGACCAACGGCTTAACGTGCTTTCCGAGGCACGGAGGAGTCTCGATATGTAAAGATGGTCGTCCATCCACGAATAACCCGGACAAGCGTCATATTAAGCACTATCAGCCTATAAAATATTTCACACTATTATTATTAGACGTTGCACATTGTATAGCTCAACACTAGAGTATAGTTACCACAGTTTATTCTACACTCCATACATTACGTTGGCTAACTGATATATTTCGAAATAGTAAACAGTAGATTTTCTACACTTTGCTTTTAAAATTTAGTATATTGCTTGTTAGTAGATTAATAGGTTTGATAGATCTATGTATACTGGTGGTCGTGCGGTGGTCGAAATTCAACCATAATTCAATTGATATGTTAGTTTGGGATGGTGCATACTAATTCCATGCTGCCCTGTCATTATCTTTCGTGAGAGAGTGTGTGTGTATCAAACGCATGGTAGCGTGTGCAATGTTGATTTATTAATTGAATTTATTTCGAATGCATATTATATACAAACTAGCTTTTGCCCGCGACTTCGTCCACGTAGAAGTAAATAAGTAAATAAGCGAAAATGGTTCTAATAGGATTTTTTATTGGTTTTTTACGTTATTAGTTTTGTTGTATCATATAAATTATTATGTTAAAATGTTTGAATAATTATATAATATAACAATCTTTAATATAGTGTAGGGATATAAAGGATAAATAAACCTGAAAAAATCTAAAAATCTGACGAAAGTTACACGGGTGTATTATCTTTTTACAACGAAATCGAAATACTACACCTACCGCAGTATTTCTTTGTAAACAATATTTTTGTTTTTCTTTCGGGTGCTAGAATCACCAGGCTACTCTGTGCGCTTACTCTGGAGCATGCCAAATACAACTGACCGTGGGAGAAGCAGCTTTCCCTTAAGTCTACTCCCGCTACCTTAAGAGTTTGACCTTGAGCTTTGTTTATAGTCATTGCGAAGCATACTTTGATGGAAAACTGCACTCTCTTGAATTCGAAGGGGTAATTTGATGGTGTTAGGGGAATCCTAGGAATAAATACAGACCTCTGTAAAACTTAGAAACCTTCAAATGCGGTACTAATATGTATAGTACGGTGACTTTCGAGACATTCCAATTTTAAAGAGTATTTGCATTGCAAGCACCAAGCCTTTATGTGAGTTCAACCTTTTTTGAATAAAATCGGATTGACTTTTCAAACATGTGTCAAAATAAAAAATAATTTAAATCAAAAGCACTAAGGAGTATTGATATCAACTTCGAAGCAAATCACTCCCAAAATAACTTTCTACCCCAATTTAACCCCGTTAGGGGATGAATTTCAATAAAATATGAAACAGGTCTTCCATTAATTCTGTTAAAGAATGTTTATGCTAAATTTGAAGTAGATTGGACCAAGGAATCACTTTGTCCCATACAAACTTTGTCCACCTTTTTCACCCCCTTAGGGGTAGAATTTCGAAAAATCCATTCTTATCGGATGCCTACGTCATACAAAGAACACACCCTCCAAGTTTCAGGTCTCTACGATCAGCGGTTTAGGCTGTGCGTTGATCCGTCAGTCAGTCATTCAGGACAAAGCATTTTATATGTATAGATAGGTATTAGCTTTCTGCACTCCGTCTCCATAAAAAGTTTAACTGTGGCAAATTTCAGTGTCCTTCACCACACAATCCGCACCTTTGAAAACTTCATGAAAAACAATTTTGAGAATGCCAAAAAATAGTCAAGAAATAGTCATAAATAGTAACCAAGGTTAAAAAAATAGTCTCATTATGATTCCGAAGATACAGCTATAAGTTAGTGAGGATTGTGGGATGAACGTCTCCACACAATCCTCACCTCAGTGCAAGTAAACGGCTGGGAGTACCGACTGGGTTTCAATTCCAAAAAATAGTCAAGAAATAGTCATAACGCTATGCCAAATTTCGGAAATAGTCATTAAGGAATTCCAGAGATATAAAGGGGTCTTGGTGAGGATTACGTGGAGAGCCTTTCTCGCCACAATCCTCACCTGATTACCGCGGAACGCCTAGGTTTTTTAATTTGAATTTGGTGTCAAAAAATAGTCAAGAAATAGTCATCTCCAACCCATCATCCCTTAATGACTCTTTTAAAAAGTTTTTTTCAAAAGCAACAAATTATCAAAATTTTGGTCTCAAATCAAACAAAATTTTGACGCGTATTAGTTCGAAATTTGAAATTCTATTTTTTTTTTGTGTACCTATGCGGCCACACATCATGTTTCCATAAAAAAGCAGTAGATGTAGCTCGCTATAAAACCATCTAAATTCTTGTTCATATTCTAAACTCGGTCTTCAACACCCACCTTAACGTTTCTCCCGGTCCCAAAGGCAATATTAAATGAAATTTTCGCGATAACAGCCGCGCTTATTATCTTTAGTGAAAGCAATATGGCGTCGACTATGCGTTTGATACAGTTATTAACTGTTTGTGTAGCGTAATTGAGTTTAATTTTGATATGAAAGTTCAGTTAGTATTTTACTTCAGTTAATTAAATGTCTGACTTTAAGTTACAGTATCCATTAGTAGTACTAACGAAAGTAGTATGAAAAGATTTTTTTTTTTTATTGAGTACTTACATATTTATACATAATAAGTTGGTGCAAACATAAACTCACTAGAGTTTTACCGAGCACCAAAATCATCGACCATATAATTTTGACAATCAAAACAAACTTAAGTTCATAATTATAAAATGATACAGTAACAAAAACAACAACGAGGGTCATATGCGAAATATTTATCTATTGCTCAAGAGCGAACATCGATAACAAATCTGACCGTCCTTAAAACAAAAAGTGGTGGAGGAATGTGATTTAGATTGATACAGGTTGTTCCTAAAAGTATATTATCATAAGTAATAGTTAATTTTCCAATGATATTGTTGGGTATTTAAGTTTATTTACTATTTAAGGCGGAAGCGTCAAGGTAGCCCGCGGAATTCAAATTTTGTTACTTTTTTTACAATTTGCAGGTCAGTATCATGTTGTAAGTTGATTTAAATATGATTTGCGGCCGTATCATATGTATATTTATAGAATTGTAATCATAAAAATGATCAATACAACTCTTTAAGTTCATATAATTCCATTGAATGACTATTTCATGAAATCATGACATTTGACGTTCGTGCTTACTTATGGAGTTGTATTCCTGATTGTTATGATTATAATTATCTAAAGCCATATTTGTTATGGTCGCGAATCATATTTTGATTAACATACAACCTGACATTGACCTAGAAATTGCAATAAACTTAAGAAAATTTGAATTTCGCGGGCTACCTTAGCGCATCCCCCTTAACTATATTCATTCATTTATAACAATTTATTTTCATTCACATAATATACAATTTAGATATTTATATTTTGTAAGAAACGTTCCTTTAATTTATACTTTATGTTTTAAGAAGTCGTTGTCCATTTATATTATATATATTTTAGCCTATGTTGTCTCACTGCAGGGCAAAGGTCTCCCTTTCTTCTTTGCACTCCTCTCTGTCTTGAGCTAGTGTGGACCAATCCTGTCTGTAGGCGTCAAGCTCATCTCGCCATCTTCTCTTGGGTCTGCCTCGGTGTCTAATTTTTATTTTGATTACAGGAAAGCGAGAGGTAAGATGTTACACATCAAAAACGTCCGTTTCATACATTTTGATAGGAAAGATGTTTTCTTTTTGTATGAAACGTTAATTCTTTTTCATAGTTTAAGCTTGGTCTCATAAAAGCCCGGTAAAAGTTGTTTTAATTCTGAAGTACCTACTTAGAGATCCTGAAAGGATGATAATACCTATTATTTATAGCCAGCTTTTTTGGGAACAGCCCGTACCGTGATAAAACTTGGAGCTAGATAACAAAATGGAGACTGCCACGTTGGCCTAGCGGTCGCAAGACCTACTGCTAAGCCTAAAGCAAAAATTTTTTTTTTTTTTTAAGTCACCGCTGAAGTATGACCTACCAAACAAAAAAAGAATCATCAAAATCAATTAATAATTGCCGGAGTAATTGCGTAACAAACATACACAAAAAAAACACATATTTTTCTCTTTTTGTTCTCACACACTATTGTCTACATTTCTTTCTCATTTCTCCTTTCGCAGGTCTGCTGGAAGAAATTTCTTAAGAAATAAGCAGTACCTTTGTACTCAAATTATAATTATGTCGTATCTCTATTTATTTTACTGTCTGTACATAAATAATAAAAATAAAAATAATAAAAAACAGTCGAATTGACAATCTTCTCCTTTTTGAAATCGGTAAAAAATGGTAGAGGGTCTGTCCAGGATGATGTATCACAAACGTGGCTTTTACCTACCAGGAAAACAGAAACAATCTAACTTTGCACCAAAAACAATAACTTTCAAACCGACACCCCACTGTTTGCATAAGGCTAATTACACACAGTGGCAGCGCGAGATGGATCGTCTAAGTTGTACAACTCGCTTTACCGATGGCAACTGGGCTAAAGTTCGGCCAAACTTGCCCAGAATTATGGGAAAGGCTATTAGGAATGGTTTTATTTTATGTACCTATGTAGAAAGGCTTGTAAGGGGGGAATACAATCTAGTTACAAGGAGTTCGTATTGCCCGTTATATAATTAACCAGCGTCAGGCACTTATAGTTGTCTGGCATTTTTGCTGAACTGGGCCTTTTTGGCGCAGCCCTGAGGCACACTCCCCATCAAATTTCTGCTTACATCGCATTGTGTGCTTTAGTCTGTGCTAAATAAATGTATTTTCTTTCTTTCTAATTAAATTGGCAATTTTTTTTACACCGTAAAGTCAAATCCGCTGTAATTATTTTCATGACAGCTTATGTGGCGGCCATAGCTCTTCGAGGAAACCGTAGCTGGCCTCTGTAAATTACATTACTTAGTGAACATTGAAATTCACTGGCCTGTGTCAAGTACAATACTATTCATACATTATTGTGAGTGACGTGGCAGATAAGGGTCAACGTATTTAGGGTACATTAGACCCCGGGGAGCAGTAATTTGCAGGGTTGAGTGTTAAGTACCTTTATTTGTTTACATTGTGATGTAATAATAATGTGCTTGTGCTGTAGTATTTGGATAATTTGTAACAAATAGTGAATGTGAGTACCAATAATTATTGTAGTTTTATGTAAAACTAGTTGTGCCCTGCGGTTTAACCCGCATAAGTCTCGATTCCGTGGGAATATCGAGATAAAAAGTATTCCATGTCCTAATCCAGGTCATGGTCTACCCGTGTGCCAAATTTAATCCAAATCTGTTGAGCCATTTTAGCGTGAAAGCGTAACAAACAAACAAACTCTCTTTCGCATTAATAATGGTAGTTAAAAACAAATTCATACTATTTTAACTTTATAAAACCAGAAAAACAGGCCAAGTGCGTGTCGGACCACGCACAATGAAGGATTCCGTAGTTGGGATGAATTTATTTCGAGAAAAAACTTAACATTGTAGTTGAAAAACATGTTCTCCACTGTTCTCCCATACATTCCAACGGCAAATCCAAGTTTGTACGCACAATATTGAGAGATTTGCCATGTTATTTGAAAGCCATAGACTTCTTATAGGTTTTCCTGTATAAGTATCGAACTATTTTCTACAAAAGTGCATATTGGCGAAAGACCTAATCGGACCCAGCTGCACCTGGCCAACCCTGTATAAAAGGAGGTTTCATAATCAGCCTATTAAGTGCCCACTGCTGCAACTGAGACACAGGGTCCTCTCTGAGAGGGACTGGACCGTAATCCACGACGCGGACACAGTGCGGGTTGGTAGATGTCACATGTCTTCGAATTTTCGGTTCTAGGACATGCCGGTTTCCTCACGATGTTTTCCTTCACCGTTTCGAGAGCAGTGTTGACGAAATAAAATACACAAAGTTTGAACTGAACGACCTATAACTCGTAAGTTGGAGCCGATACCACTGCGCCTCTACTGCTCTTTGTTGAAGAGGAGGTATTGTTAGATTCTAATTTCGATAAAACAAACAGCTCCGTGATAGACTTGAGCATTTACTAATTTCTATTGAAAATCAAAGAATAGAGCTGAAAATTCAAAGGCAAATTGCCAATCACTTCGTTTCGAATCGTTGGTTCCGGCAAAACGGAACTACGGAAGTTCGGAACTACGTAAATGAAAGAGATTCGAAGTCATATTTTTTGTTTACTATCTGCCTTTATTGGCTAGTATTTGGCCCAGTTTTGGTTCGGATCAGCGGTTTTTATTGGTAAATTTTTCGCTCTAGATCATCTTAATTGTATTATTTTGGGCTATTCGTTACTAGACGCTTACGGCAGTACCTCATAGAAGCGCAACGGAAGCTGGATATGGTCACACTAAATGTCTCAATTATATGATGTATGTACCTACCCACTTGGGTATGTGTCAGTGTCTCTGTCGGTGAATGTTGCACGTAAATTTAAATAGGTGCTGTTATACTATACAGTTTTACTGCTGGGAATTACATATTCTTTATATTTATGTTTTTTTATTTTTTTTATCTGACACAAATTTATTTTATTTCAGTATATTGCATACACGTTACAATTATAAAACTGATTTACATCCGTCACATCACACTCTCAGGTCCAGTTGAAAACCAGCGTCAGGCACTTATAGTTGTCTGGCATTTTTGCTGAACTGGGCCTTTTTGGCGCAGCCCTGAGGCACACTCCCCATAAAATTTCCTGCTTATATCGCACTTTACAATTTTATTTGATTTTAATTTTTTTTTATTTATTTTTTATATTTTTATCTGCTTTGTATTATATTGTGTGCTTTAGTCTGTGCTAAATAAATGTATTTTCTTTCTTTCTTTCTATTGCCATCTTTGTAGTGTTGAGGTCTTTGACCTGATACGACATCTTCTTTGTCCATTTTCAATGCAATTATATTGGAAATTGCCTCGTTGTCCTAGAGCGGTAGTAAGCGCTACTGCTGAACGTGAGGTCCTGGGTTCGATTCCCAGGTTGGGCAACGTGTTGCTGAGTTTTTCCATCAGGAATTTCTGGTTTTCAGTATCAGCCCGGAGTCTGGATTCATGCCCGATTGATGGTAATAGGCTCGTCTATATTACATGTGACTTAAATATAACTGGCGAAATGTAGGTGTACTATACGGTGCACCACTGCCTAACCCCTCGGGAAGTACAGGCGTGAGGTTATTGTATGTTCTTTTGTATGCAATCATATGGAAAAGAAAAGAAAAGAAAAGAAAGAAAAAGAAAGAAAAATTGTTTATTCTGCACAAAAAAAACGCACATAATAAGGCAAAAACACATAAAATACACACTTACAAAAGTAGCCAAAAGCCTCGTGTCTAAGCAATAAATAAAAAATAAAAAAAGTGAAACAATGTTTTTCATTGGTTGCTGTCAAGGTCACGGACCAAAGACAGTAAAGACACTATTGCGTAACACTCTTGCGACATTGGGAAAATGTCAACAAAAACATCTCAAAAACAAAATGCTGATGGCATAGTTACTACTACTTTTGTAACAGTTATTAAGAAAAATTATGCTGTGCGTCGCATCTGTGCAAGAACAGGTCATTGCTCAGCGAAATACTGTGAATTCGGACGAACCTAATGTCAACAGCGCTGATGTTCAGCAATTACCCTATGGAATGACGCATTGACATCCCCCTGTGTGAGTTATGGGAAGTTCTTCGACCCAGCTAATGAACAGTGTTCACTTTCGCCCATTTGCAATATACAGAAGAGCTTGTGGCTAAGTAATGGCCAGCTGCACGGTTCGATCCATCAGGTTTACCTACTCTTGCCGGGGTTGGTCTGTGGATCAATGACCATCTTAACATACCGAGACTCCTCCGTGTCTCGGAAAGCACGTTAAGCCTTTGGTCCCGGCTGTCATTCGAGGATCTTTGACAGTCGTTACGGGTCGTCAGAAGCCCGAAAGTCTGACAACCAGTCTTACGCAGGGGTATCCTATTACCCAGTTTCTGGATTGTGGAGGTCAGATAGGCAGTCGCTCCATGAAAAATACGGTATTCACCTGCATCTAGTCAAACTGGAAGCCAACATAGTTGGGAAAAGGCTAGGTAGATTGATTGATTGATTTTGATGCAATACACTCCTCAGTATTTGCCAATTCGAAGCTAACCTTTGAGTCAACGTTGAATTTTTTATATGACTGTAATACTAGCAATTTCACCGGCTATCAGACCTAGAAACACACGACCCTGAAATCGATGACTGACAAATGTATGAACGTCTACTTTACCGCGGCAAATGCACCTTAAGACGCAGATATATGCCAGTGACCTTGAGTGGTTAGCTTGCGTGTTCTGTGCTGAGCTCATGCCACACGTCGTACGTCCAGCTAGTAATAGGACTCGCCCATCAAGGAGCGCTGTCCCAAATTAGACGCATTTTATTAATTTATTATACATAAAACAAAAGGTATATTTTAATAAAACACGTATATTAAAGGATCAATAATTAAATTATCTTTAAAATTAATTAAAATTAGGTTTCAGAAAAATACGCTTGATAGATTTTGAGTTAGACATAACTTTACAAATTAATATATCTGTGTAATATAAACATAATCTCAAATATTCCTATATTAAGTTATAAAGAAAATGCTCTAATTTAACAGTTTTTTTTTTCAAATCATTATCACTACTCGTTTAGACATGATCTTCAGTATAAAATCATTAAAAGTCGGTCATCATCGCCTTAAAATCACAGTTGGTTCGATCGATTCTGTCAAGGCCTTCCTCCAAAGGTTCGTTTACAAATAACATCACGCCTGTATTCCTCAACGGGTTAGGCAGAGGTGTACATATAGCACACCCACATTTTGCTAGTTATGCCTATGGAAGAAGCGCTAACGTTGCCCGCGAAATTGAAATCTTACGTTTTTTGCAATGTGCAGGTCAGTGTCAAGTTGTATGTTGATTAAAATATGACGCACGAACGTAACAAATATGACTTTATATATTTATAATCAGAACTAGAATTTGCCTCCAATGTCATGATTTCATGAAATAGTCATTCTAGGTATATAACGGAGGGTACATGTCTCTTTCGTTATAATCAGGCATATTGTACTGTGGGCGTACTGTGGGTAGTGTTGGTTATTGCGCAATGGAAAACCCCGTTTGCAGTTCACATCAAATTAACCACACTAGCAATTCACACACTGTTGATACACAACACAACTATACGGAACGCATAACAGTTTTTAAACGTCTTCACTCTTGATTGCCTCCCATGAACTCTGCTTAGCTTCGGCCGATCCGAGCGATATGTTGTAGACTTCGTCGAGCGCCGCCAGGCGGCGCTGGCGTCCCGATTAGTCAACTCAGTCACGTATTTCCAACATATATTATAAATTTAAGTAATCTTGCGTTTTTTTAATTATTACTTTAATTCAAAAAACGCAAGAATACTTTAATTTCGTGGGCTACCCTGATGCTTTCGGTGAGATGGTGACATCAATAACCACTGAATAGAAAACTTGTAAATATGTTTTCAAATACAAACTAATATTATAATTCATACGAAAGCAACTCTGTCTGTCTGTTACGTTTTCACGCCTCGACAACGGTTGAAAATGATTGAAGAATTTCGATGAAATTTGGCACACAATTAGACCATGACATGTGTTAGGATACCGGATATGACTTTCGGTCCCGATAATATGTTCCCGTGAGATAATAGCCTACCTACACGCGGCCCAAGCCGCGGGCATAGGACCGCTGCATTCAGGGGGAGCTTCAAATACGCCGCCACGCACTGTTGGAATAACATCCCTCCACCAGTAAGAGTCCTGAGAACAAAAAAGCATTTTCTGAATATCTTAAAAAAAATACTCATGAAGATACAGCAATCCACATGATTGTAAAATTAGTATTAATAGCTGCTCTTTTTGTACTTACCTCGAGGGTCATAGCCTCCGGGCAATGGATATGGATTTCCAACAGTGTGAGTGGCCTGTTTGATTCCTCCCTGTTTAGGTCCGGTCTATGTCATTTTGACGGGGGAGTGGTTGTCATCAGTTATCTTTGGCGTGTTTGCTGTGTGTCCTTCTGAAGCTGCATTATCTTTATGGTGGACAAAAGGTATATGGTTCAATACAGGTCAGAGGGAATACCAATTTTATTTAGGGTTAGGCTAGGATTATGTTTGATTTAGTTAGGTTTAGTTATGCAGTCTATGCCAATATTACTTATACTACTACGTTACTATTACTTACGATTAAGATCAGGAGGCTTCGAGGGTGTCAGGTTTTGCATTCCGTATGTCGGGGGATCTTACTCCTTCGTACATCAATGTATCGATGTCATCCCACTAAAATAATAGCAAAGAATCCTTAAATAACAATATCAAAATGTACATAACAGCTTATTTGCCGATTTGACCGCAAAAGCTTGGATGTCTCCTGCCAACCGCATGCCTCGATGCCTACCGTTATGCAAATGGCCGCCACGCCATCGAGGCGCAGCGAGTCCCATGGTGCATCTGGGAAACTATGGTGTATCAATGTAGACTTGTTGTGGATTATTAGAATAGTAACGAAATTATTATAATTACTCAAATAGTAAAAAGACGAAATCACACCACACTTTACACCACAGAGTACTAATAACATACTGAAACTGTACAGGAAATTACTTATTAGGTACATAATTGTTTTATAGTGTCATTATATTATGGTCTTAGATTAAATATTATTGTTATTTCTTAAAATTATGTTATGAACAAATACAGATATATATTTTTATTCCATTTATGTATAATCACACATATTTCAGTGAAAATTATTACTAACCCAATACAAACTCACACAGGGGGATGTCAATGCGTCATTCCATAGGGTAATTGCTGAAAATCAGAGGCTTTCGAGAGAGACACGAGGCTTTCGGCTACTTTTGTAAGTGTGTATTTTATGTGTTTTTGCCTTATTATGTGCGTTTTGTTTGTGCAGAATAAACAATTTTTCTTTCTTTCTTTCTTTCTTTCAAAAGGCAGTCAAATATAGCTTCTCATGTATTCGAGCCCCGTTCATGCCAGTCGCAGCACAATATACCCTCAATTCTTAGAAGTACTACGATATTGCTTTGTGAAAACAATAGGGATTGTTAATATTAAGATAGTTTTCTATGAAACGTTCCAACCAAAATTTAATTAAGTAAGATATTGGTGGGTTTAAGTAGTAGTTGAGGAGCTCGTGGCTAAGCAACAACAGCCGCACTGGTCGATCCATCAGGTTAAGCTATGCTTGCCGGGGTTGGTCAGTGGATGGGTGACCTTCTTTACATACCGAGACTCCTCCGTGCCTCGGAAAGCACGTTAAGCCGTTGGTCCCGGCTGTCATTCGTGGATCTTTGACAGTCGCTACGAGTAGTCAGAAGCCCGAAAGTCTGACACCAGTCTTACCAAGGGGTATCGTATTACCCAGTTACTGGGTTGTGGAGGTCAGATAGGCAGTCGCTCCATGTAAAATACTGGTATTCAGCTGCATCCGGTTAGACTGGAAGCCGACCCCAACATAGTTGGGAAAAGGCTAGGCAGATTGATTGGTGGGTTTAAGTAGCCTGAAAGTTTAAGGATGAGATAATGTTGCAGGTGCAAAACCTGGTTACATTTTTACTAAGCCGCAATAACCTAAATGAATATACAATGCCGGTCATGGGCATGTGACCGCCATATTTTTCTGAATATTCATTAGACCTAAAAGTAAAAGTAAAAAAAAAAATGATCGAAAGGTAACTTTAAAAGGGGGAAAAATCTTTAATATTTTTCATGTTATTCAATATTTTATTATTTGAGTAGTGTTTGCCATATGTTCGATGTTATTGGCTTGATTTGGATCCTGTTTATTATTTCTAAAAGCATAAATGTCAATAGTTACGGAACTAACTCAATCATAAATAGTTGTTCCTACAATCATGGCTTGCAACTAGTAAAAAGTAAACAAATAGTATACAGGCTGTATCAGAAAGGTGTGGTCAAAAAAGTTGTGGTATCGATCATCAGAATGAACAACTTTCTCCATGAGACCATTATGGAAATCGCGAAAAAATTACCAACTGTCCCATACAAAACTTCAATACCTACTCGACCCAAGCTTAAGGGTGCACAAGTCAACGGGTCGAACTCGTTGGGCCGGATTAATATGCATGCTAATTGGTCAAATTATTTATTTATAAAGTTTTATTTATTTAGTATTTATTTATATAGTTTTTATTTATTTATTTAGTGTTATAGACTATGATTTATAACGATAACGAGTGCGTAAAATCTCATGAACAGACCTTTGGGCGTATAGATATTATGGAAAAACTACTGCACGCGTAGCATGACGCTATCTATTTCCACGTAGAATAGACACAGCTGTTTCTATACAAAGTGACATTTCGTTTCTCCATTTTTGACATCGCACCGTAGAAATCTTTCTACAATCTGTCATTTTGTCTTACGTTTCTAACAATCTTTGTCTAGGTCCTTTTGTATCTGGACTATTGCAGAAGAAAGTTTTCTATCCCAAACTGTCAAAATCACACTGACAACTGACAGTAGTGAAGACATTTTGATTTTGTAATCGCCATGCTAAAGACAGTAGAAAACTTTCTACTTGACGGCCACAAAGTATAAACGGATAACTACAAAATCATGATTATACAGAAGAACGTTTTGAATGCAAAATTGTGATAATAATTAATAGAAGAACAATCTATCTAGTCTAATCTATCAAGCTATCTTCTCCTATTTTACATCATTTAGTTAATAGGGCATTACCAAGGAAAAGGGCCAATATTACTGTAATATTTTTTGTTCCAAAACACGATACTTCGTCATTTTAAGAATAATTTTGTTGTAGTTGTCTTTATATACGTGACTTATCAGTAAAAATAGAGAATCAAACAGAAAAAAAGTCCTATGACAAAACAAAGAATTCTGAGTCAAATTATGTCAAAGAGTGAATTTCGTAAAAAGTGCAGTTGACTCTTTCTACTTTGCTGCCGTCGTACTGTCTACAAGGAACGTCATTTATGTCTACTCTTCCGTCGACAAAACTGTGCTCATGCTACGCGTGCTGCATGTATCAAATCAAAAAAATTGCCCTTTTGAATAAATTACCTATTCCTGTACGGTTTTTTTTTGCCATTTCTTCACTACTTACATAAGTTATTTATTTACGCCCAAAGACGAGTTAAAATTAGTGTTGAAATATGGAAATTTCAACGCTCATTACTTCCAAACCAATATTTTTTTTCCAATTCTGCTGCCTTATTCATGACTAGATAATGACAAAACAAATTGATATAATTTTTAGTTGTGTGTTTTTAGTGGACGTACATTGTCAAACAGACGAGTTATCACCATACTACATTTAATTGTATGGAAGAATGGCCGATTAGAGACGATTTTTTTTGCGATAAGCATGTTGGTCCAATGTACGCTTAAATTCGTTGTATGGTACAAATAATAGTATTTACTTCCCTGAATAATCCCGGTACAGCGAAGCCATCCTCCTTCTGTTATTTTCATCCCAAAATCAGTACATTGTATCGCAGACTAACTAATGCTATTCTGTTTTATTTCAGGTAATTACAGCCAATCCTGTCTGGAAGGTGAGGTTAATGTCCTGAACATAGACAAAACATAGACAAGGTAGACGGTATTAAAATGTACTGTGTTTGCTTTTTGCTTCTCGCCATAAACGTTTAAAGGGTTTCATAAAAAGGTTGACGATCTCTTTGGTTTTAAAAAGATAGTGTACGTAAGTACTTCGTCTGGGAAAGATTTCGTCTCTGGAAATTGAAAATGTTTTATGATATTAGTTCAAAAGAGGGGTTGGGCAGCGCGACTTTGCTTGCGTTTAAGTTTTCAATTTTAAGTCACTGCTTCGAAGATTTATTTGTAAGTATGTAATTTATTACTTAACCCTTTCATGACTCACCGCTTTTCAGGCTACATTTTTGTTATGAAGAACCCAAGTCCACACTTACCAAACGTTTTAAAATTAAAGCTAGAAACAAAACATATTACACACTTGTGTTCCGTTTCTACAGTAGAGCTATTATACGTATCGCAGCCATCTGGTTAAATTAGCCAGCTAATTGGACGCCTAGGTAGTTCATTAATCGCCGGCATCCAATTAAATAGCTGAAGGACAACTAGCTAAGTCATTCTGCGCAACGAATACTGAATCCATGGTAGCCGGCTTCGCGTCGATGTCCCTGCCACCCTGTATAATATTAATTAATAAAATATTATAATATTATTTATAATCCTAACTAATATTATAAATGCGAAGTTGAGTATTGTTGTTGTTTGTTTGGATGTTTGTTACTCTGTCACACAAAAACGGCAGAACGGATTTCACAATATGGATTAATACACAGGATACTTTTATCCCGGCAGTACGTTCCCGTGGGATAATTTCCGACCACCGGGCGAAACCGCGGGTACAAGCTAGTATTAAATAAAAATGTATATGTTTTGTAGGAGTAAAATAAAATGGAGTAAAATTTTGGTTACCAATCGGAACAGTGACAAGTCGAGCGTAACTCATTTTATTATTCCGATAAAATGTTAGTACTATTTCTTAGGCACTAAGGTCGAAAAGTGGTCAGGCGTCTGTGTCCGCAATAGTACATATAGTAGGTAATGACTGCCTTGTTTGGTCTAGTTAGTAGTCTCTAGCACGGCTTTTGAGCGAGTCTGGGTTCGATGCCCAGGTCGGGCAATATTGTTGGGTTTTTCCATCAGGAATTTCTCAGTAGCAGTATTCCTTCTCTATCTGCGCCCGGTTGGTGACAATTGGCGTGCTACCTAATACATGGGATTGCAGCAAAAGTTGTTGGTTTTATTCTTCTTGTCGTGTCGTTGGTAACATTTGTTAAATGAGTTGGGCCCAGTGGCCAAGCCAATCGCAGCATCAGTGGTGTTTTTTATGTCCTCAGAAGTGCAGATGTATGGACCTTGGTCTATGTACTAACCAAATATTAAAGTCAATGCATTTTTTTGACATTTTCGGTTTACTTGCATTTGCAAGTATACAGAAAATTTCAAAAAAATGCAAGGAATGTCAATCAATGAATGCTCAACGAATCAATCAATCAATGAATCTGAAAAAATGAAAATGCAAGTTGTCCGACTCAATTTAAATCACGTCTACTCGTAATTGAACACTAATTAAATTATGTACAAAAATGCATCATCTAGGCTACGCCGCATGTCAATGTGCTTCTAAATGTAGGTTGTGATCAAAGTGCAGATACGCGAGTCTACTAACTAACTTATTGCATCAAAAATACATATTTCAAAATCATGTACGTACACACCCATGGTATAATAATATACTTCGCCAGGTATGGCATTCCGAAACACAGTGGTCACGTGGGCAACACAAGTCTACGTCATCACATCTGTGTTACCAGAAGTTTGTAATAATAACTCCCCAACCACCTTTAATACCTGTGTGAATCCGATAAAACAATGAGGTTTTAATTAACAATTACGTTGGTATATGTTTAAATTGTTTTTTTTTTTTGACACACGAAACGACAATTTAAAAGCTTTGGTTTCTGAAAATCTTTCCATAATCGTGTTTTGTTGCAATAACGTGGCAACTGGATAGTGACGTAAGCATGTGTTAGTCTCGGAATGCCAGACCTTGTTTTATTAGACCATGCGTACACCTTACAGCCACTTTGAATACTGCAAACATATTATGGGGCATGGTTGGGTCAGGAGCAGCGCATTTGCACTGGGTATCGGTTGGATAGTTACTGGTGCAAGCTGCTAGTAAAATGTGCACTTTCGGTCTTCCCCTCCACAGAATACTAGCGTGATAATATGACCACACTTTGACTGACCTCGATACAACAGTTGATCATGTCGATATGTAGGTTATCGACAAATTTATACATCCCGATAGACGTCATAAAAGAAGCCGGTTGGCTTGTCTATTATTGTGTAGGGTGGCAATGAGTAAACATTTTTGTGGGATAGTTTTTTTTTGTGTGATTACGTTTGTAGTCTACAAGGTAATTATTTGTTTTTAACACGCTTGTTGTCTTATTTAGCTGAATTTGATTGGTTTTTTAGTTATTTCGAAACAAAATGTATTAATATCTAGGCTTTGTTATTTAACCGGTTGAATGACGTAAACAGAAACAATTAAAAAGCCATTATGTCTTACGTGGAACCACGTTCCCGCATACGAACGGTGAATCAGTGTTTTAAAAAAAAGAATACGTTTCGAAATGCTTCGTCCAATATCAGGTAAAATATAAATAGCTAAAATATCTCAAAATATGATTTTGCTACTGGTGCCTAAGATAAGACGCGGGTTTTAATTAAAATCCCGGGCTTTTACGACATCCAGAATTAAACAAACCTGCTTTTCTAATTAAAAAGCCTATTAGAAACATCCTGTCGTCCAAATACAGTTCATAATTACCGTTAAAATCAGTCCTTCCAACGATAACAGTAAATTAATTAATTGGGGCTTGTGGCTAAGTAATAAGAGCCACACGGGTCGATCGATCAAGTTAAGCTACGCTTGCCGCGGTCAACTCCGTGGATGGTTGACCATCTTAAGACCCCTTCGTGCCTCGGAAAGCACGTTAAGCTTTTGGTCCCGGCTGTCATTCTTGGATCTTTCCCAGTCGTCACAGGTCGATAGAAGCCTGATAACCATTCTTGCCAAGGGGTATCGTGTTACCCAGTAACTGGGTTGAGGAAGTCAGATAGGCAGTTGCTCCATGTAAAATACTGGTATTCGGCTGCATCCGGTTAGACTGGAAGCCGACCCCAACATAGTTGTGAAAATGCAGATTGAGGCACATTGATCATGAATTAATTCCCATAATAGGACAAATACTAGTCATAGACAAACAATATCTCTCTCACTCTATTGAGCACATTTCCTGGACCAGTCTGTTACTGCCTTTGTTTTAGGCATGTAACTAATCGAACCTTTAATAATTCCCATTTCGCGCCCCAAAAATATAATTGAACACTCTAATATTATGACTGTGCCTCTTTTTGTGAACCTATAATAATTCACATTTATAAAAGTCAAGTAACTGCGACCATCTTGGATGTAGCGGTTGGTCACAGTTTTAACTTAATCTAACCCATTTGGCCAGGGTGCTCTTGCGTAGTTACTGACATCACTGAGGTACAGGTCAGAAAGTTAAACAGAGGCTCCAATGTTAAAAAAATGTGCATCATTAGAAGCATTACATTTTTTCAGAGGTTCATTAATTTTAAAAAGTGTCCATCATGAGAAGCTCAATTATATTAAAGGAACATTTAAATATTTCCCTTTGTTTATTATAAATTATCTCTGATTTACAGTTAATTGCACAATTAATTAATTATCTAGATGAGTTTGATGTAAAGAACGATAGCGAGAGGGTTTCAATAAGGAGTTATTGTGACAGTGAAATATTTTGGGACATGATTTTGCTATCGATAAGGGCATCCGGATATCCGCAGAATTATTTCTAGCTGCCTAGCCAAAGAAATGAAAGATATTGTAGAGAGGCTATCATAAGAAATGTCATAGAAAAACTGTGATCTCATCTCTCAGTGACGCCATCTAGCATAATATTACTAAATTACTTAATAGCCAAGTTTGACATGATACACTTTTATCGACGCCAATCTTTGATTACTAACCATCAGATAGTTTGACGATTCTACGATAACTTGACCCCGAGACAATCCGACCCAGACAACTCGACGCGGCGACAATTCAAGCCTAGGACACCTCGACCTGGACCACTCGACCCGGACAACTCAACCCCGACAACTCAACCCTGAGAAACTCGACCCCGGCCTTGATCACAACATGTTGACCTTGACATCTTAGGTAACTGATACAAACCTTAAAAATCATATTGACTACCTGTAAAGTGTTTCCTTATTTTAGTGTTATTCTCTAAGACTCACTTTTTAGCGCTAAATGTATTTAAATATGAGCGCACTTGAGTAAATTTAGAAATAAACACAACACAAAGCACACTTATTTTTAAATGTCGCACCATCATGTTGAGATAGGAGTTTAATTGTGATCGTCTGTGCGAGTCTCAAAAGATAAAAAAAAATCATTCTTTCTAACTTACAGAATATCACTACAGATTCGATCACTATTAATTTAATTAATAATATTAACTAACACTTTGGTCAACACCAAGTTAATAAAGACCTTGGCCAGATACTGACGGATCGAAGTAACTCCTCCAACTTGTGTTGAACAGTTTAAAGTTCAACTATTATAATTAACAAACTTTCGGGAAAGCATACTTGTTCAGTTGAGAGGTTAATATCTGCAGATAAGCTTTGTTTGACTGCCATCTTGTTAACTTATAGAAATTGATGCGGGAAGAGTGGCTTTGTTATCTTAGAAAATATAGCTTTTACATAAACATACATTAACTCAATTTTTTCTTCGCATGTGGAAAGCAGAAACTACTGTAGTAACGGAACATTGGACAGCTGTCATTGTGACAACGTATTGACATACGTCAGTTATGAGTTAACATAGGATTAGCTTACCACCTAAGGTAAAAAAGGTAAGCTAAAATATTAATTGTTTCATTAAATAATACTAAACAATACAACTACCTGGTCATACACGCACGCCGGATGCGAGTAATACACACCTGACCTTTTTGAAGAACATCACTAACAAGGACACTTTTAAATGTCCTTCTAGAGCGTGCCCTCCTGGCGTTTCCATTAAGCATTATAGATAAATAAAAATTGGTAAAAAGAAAAAGCTATATTTTAAGAAAAAATTGCTCTATTAATAAAAATAATCCTATTAATAGCGTTTTAAAAAAATCTTTCAAACTAAAAATAAGTTTTTAATAATCCTGTCTGTTTTTGAGATATTCAGAAAAGTTTGATTGATTTCTGTCCCATGAAAGAAAGGCTGAGAATCAACAGTTTTTGAACGTCTTAATAAAATAAGACATGCCCTCAAAACGCCTGCTCTTTACCATTTCCTAATACTTAGACTAAGCTGGGAAGAAGTGGCGCAATAAACTCTAGCAGCAGCAATTAAGTTTAGAACAAATCTATCTGTTTTTAAAAAATATCAGTTAAATCATTGTTCTTAATAGACAACGATAACATTAAGTTACCAACACCGACCATCCTCGACAAAAAAGGTTCAGAAAAATTTCTAAGTTTTCCAAAAAAAATCTTCAAGACCGTCCCGAGTTTTTCTAAAACTGTCCTCACACGAGTACACGAGTCATGTCCTCAAGACGAGCGCGAGTTGATTAATACCCGGGGATGAGTACAAAGTACCCTAGAGATAGTGGTGGATGGGGAACTAAGATCGGGTGAATCTGGATGTGGCAGTCTTGAAAAACTTTAGATAAACTCATATAGGTATAATATTATGCCTATTGCCTGTGTCCCCATCCCAGATAAGGTACGGAGAGGAGAGTAAAGCGTCCACGGTTTTTATTAATGTTACCCCAATTTTATCCAATATGTAGCAAAATAAGAGCTCTTTATTTTCTGATATAAATATTTAAATAAAAAAAAAGACGTGTAGCACTCGGAGACTGCCGCGGTAAAGCTATTGCATAGCATTTTTTATCAACTTATGCAATTTGTGTCACAGTGATGCGCGCGCATCTTAAAATTTCACTCTATGGGGGTGTTAGGTTATTTTCGTTACGGAATTTCTGGATTCGGTCTCCACGCACAAGGTCCGCGATAGAAGCTATGCAATAGCTTAAAATTAAATGCTATTCGTTGGTAATCGCATCACTTCAGAACGGCTTTTTTGTTTTAAAATGTTCGTAATAGTCCAGGTTGTTACGGAAAGACGAGTTTGAAAAGTTGCCGGGTAAATTCGAGAAAACTGAACGTTCATTTTCCTGTGGAATTTGGCAGGACAACGTCTGTCGGGTCAGCCAGTTTGAAATAAATATTTATTTCTACTCAAAATATTTGTCAATTTTTTTACCATTTCATAAACTACCAACGATTGATTTTTTCATAAATGCCTCAAAAAATTAAAGTTTAGCGTTTAGCGTTTAAAATAAAAACGGTACTATTATTTTATTTTAATACCCACAAAAAGAAATAAAAATTGTACCGTTGTTATTTTAAACGCTATACGGCGGCCGTTACTCACTATTAGCGTTGAATTTACAAAGGGTATCAATATTATCGTCATGAAATCTATTTGAAAGTAAACTCTTCCGTAGGATTTTAGTAAACGTTTTTCTAGAGTTTGTACTCTTTTAAAAAAAAAATATTTTGCTTTGATACTTGTGTAACGTTTGTTGAACTGGCTATCGATCTACAGAAAAGTGAGTGCAGCCGCTTATTACATGTAGACATCTATACAAGGTATTTTTTTATATCCCATACCTCTAGGGTATTAATGAGACGATGTCAAAGAATCAACTAGTACCTACATAAATTAATTTTTGTTTTTTCTTGTTAACTTGTCACTAGACTCCCGATGTGTGTATCTAAGTTTCATTGATAAGTACGAGTAAATCATTTTCATTCAAACCAATCATTCATACTAAGCTAAGAAAATGCGACGTTGTCATATTTTCTTTTTATGAACAATATTAGTCTGAATTAAATGTTTTTATATTTTTTATATTTCACCTAAGGGTTTTTTTACATAAATAATCGTGGCTTTGTCGAATTATTTTGATCATCACTGATTTGCCAATGTAAGACTATGTAACTGTGATGGCATCTACATCGCCACATGCGAACTACGCATCAATGACCTAACGTCAAACAAAAATCCTGCATCGCGCAAACAGAATTTACCGCGCAATCAACATATATATAACTTCCCGACAACAATCGTCGGCTGTTGCCCACCAGACACAACACCTGTCTGGTCGGAGGATCCTCCCTTGTATAAGGCGAATGAGCGAAGTTTACACCCTGTTCCTCATGCTTCCATATAACTATTAGAAGTAAAAATATCTCATGCAGCTGTAATTTTCGACAAAGAACTAAATAAATTAAGATTGTAGCACAGGCCAGGCATGGGAAAATATCTTAATTATCTGTACTACTAGCGAGCCGCCCTTGGCACGGTTTCGACGACTTACAACTATCTTCTTAGGTTCTTGACCCTAGTAACTACTACGGTCGTTCGTCAACCCCACAGAATCTAAACTATCCACAAAATTTATTAGCCAAGCTCCAGCGCTTCAGTTTTACGAGATCCAACGTGAAATACGATTGTGAACTTAACTTGTTCAGTACACCGCGCAATCGGGAAGTTTCGTATCGAATGGGAAATATTTCCCATTTGATGCGACGCTATTGCATTTGATTAATGTGATTCAAATTGAAGTATAAAATACTGTGGAAAAGTTTGGTTCATAATAATTTACATTTCCTTATGTCGAAATAATTACGTAAATAATGTTTAAGTCATCATATTCTGGAACAACGGCCGCGAAGTGCACATGTCGTTTAGATTTTATTTTAATTATTTATAGGAAAGTAAAGATTATTTCAAAAGCATTTCGTTTCATTGGACAAGGTCCATGTAAGATTCAGCATAAATTTTGGCAAAAGTAAGCATTAAATATAATAAAAAAAAGTTGAAATGAAAATACATAAAAGTAAAAGAGTGTTTTAGTATATCATATTCAAGAAACCACACGCTTCAAGTTTCTTAAGCCTCTTACAAAAAACCTATTATTATACTCCCGACTAAAGACCCGACCACACTAAACGAAAAACAAATTCCCAGTCGATAAAACCGTCTACTTTTCATCCTAATCGGCTTAAAGAAGGACTGTCAGACGAGCTAATCAGAACTTCAGTCGATTTAGTCTTTGTAAAGCTAATACTGAGACTTTCTTAAGTCTATTTTCCCAACACGGCGCGTACCGATTAGTATTCTTTAGTTGTACGAAATAGCGGCGAAGTACGAGTGGCACTCGCACACGAAGGGTTTTTGTAATATTTAACACATTTTTTTATTTTTATTAATTTAGTAAAAAAAAACATGTTGCATGTATGGGGACCTCTTAAAATTTTTCTTTATTCTATTTTTATTGTTTTTTGTCACAGCGGCTATTAGTAGTACACACTTTGTGAAAATTTCAAGTGTCTACCTATTACGGTTTAAAAGATACAACCTTGTGACAGACGGACGGACAGCGGAACCTTAGTAATAGAGTCCCGTTGGCACCCTTTGGGTACGGAACCCTAAAAAGAAGTCTTGTTGCTAGAGACGTTACTGCTGTATTCAACTGTAGTAGTAAACGTTTCTTGTCTTTTATTGTACCTAGTCGATAAAGTTGTCTTGAGAATTTGGTGGCTTGACAATTTCAATTGAGGGTGATACGAGGAATTTACAGCGTGAAAGATCAGTCTGTTTTATTTGACTTTTATACTTGTCCACCACACCGTGAATGGCACGTCAACGAGAAACGAGATTACGCGGCCATATTAAATGAACTGTCGCTACTTCGGCGTTGTCACCTCGTTCTCGTTGACCCGTTCACGGTGCGGTGGACAAACGGCCTTACTTTGTGAACAGAAAAGGGTTGTCTAAACTGAAAAGGGTTGTCGGCCTTACTTTGTGAACAGAAAAGGGTTGTCTAAACTGAAAAGGGTTGTCGGCCTTACTTTGTGAACAGAAAAGGGTTGTCTAAACTGAAAAGGGTTGTCGGCCTTACTTTGTGAACAGAAAAGGGTTGTCCTTTACTATTAAATGAGCAATATTTTATTTTGTAATCACTTTCTTGAAAACGGTTGTAACGATTTGGATGAAAGTTGCTTTATAGGGTTTACGGGGGCGAAAAATCGATCTAGCTAGGTCTCATATCTGGGTAAATTCATTTTCTCTATTTTCATGGCCTCGGGAATGTGATACAACTATGATATAATAATCATAATCATAAATCTTTATTTATCTCAACATATTACAGGCTCTGGTTAATAAAATGCACAATCTTAAATAGAGAAAGGTGTCTGAGGTAGGAGGATCCTGAGTTACAGTATACCTGGACGATATGTTTATCTATTTTCACCCGAGTAGAGTTCGGTCGACCAGATATATTTTATACATCTATAGTAACATTATTAAAAATAAATAAAAATAATCAGGGGTAATTATCGGAACCACTGATACGATTCCGAAATTTTCAACAGTATTGTCGAGTGTCATAAGATTTTATTAAAACAAGATATTTCACGAAGTCGCGGGCAGAAGCTATTACTTTATTATAACGTATTCCTTAATAGGTTCGTTAATTTACTATCGCATATTAATACAAGAGTTTTGGTGACATCTTAAACAAGGTGTACTAGTATAATTATTATGAACTAGTCCCGCGGTTTCACCCGCATAAGTCTCGATCCCGCGTGAATATCGGGATAAAAAGTATATGTCCTAACCTAGGTCATGCTCTACCCATGTGCCAAATTTCGTTCAGCCGTTTTAGCGTTAAAGCGTGACAAACAAACTCACTTTCGCATTTATAATTTTAGTTAGGATTAGGATATAAACTGGTTACAATACTACAGCTTAATTCATCATTATGAATTGGATACAATTGTTTTATTTTCACAATTAAACCTTATTAAGTATTAGGAGAGCAGTGGTGCCCAAATGGAAACGGCCGCGGCTTATGAGTTGCAGGTCATAGGCTCGAACCCTGACAGGCGCTTTACTTTGTATAAATTATTTCATCACCACTGCTCTCAAAACGGTGAAGAAAAACATCGTGAAGAAACCGGCATGTCCTAGACCCAAAAATTCGAAAACATGTGACATCTACCAACTCGCACTGGGCCCGCGTGGTGGATTACGGCCCACTCCCTCTCACAGAGAGGAGGCCTAGTGTCCCAGCAGTGAGAACACTATAGGCTGGTTAATGCTAACAAAGTATTAGGTAAGTAGTAGTTTCTAATATAGCTATCAAATAGAGCAGTTTTCAATTGAAATACAACACAAATTTCACCAAACCCTGTTGTCTCTAATTCAAAGGCCACTCAATAGTCGTGATTGACAGTCTGAATTCAAAGGCCACAGTATTGAACCCATTGGAAGTAGTTCCGATGCCTATTGAGAGCTGAATAATGAGGGTTTTATCCAGAAGCCTGGTAGATCCATTCGATGCTAAAACAAAAGGTGAAACGTGAATAGAGGCTGTAGATCTCCGGACATTTTACAGGGTAGTGCGGGGATTTCTTTTCATGAAAAATTTCGTCCAAATAAATACGACGTTCTCTATTTGATATTTGATGAGTTTTTTTTAAATGTATGTGCATTGTTCATCGTATTCTCGTCAAGAGAAATTGTCATGTACAGTCACCTGCAGAGAAATCTCAACCCCTAGCAATGTATTTTTAGATTTCTCTGCAGCTGACGTACAATACAGAATACCGGTTCCAGATCTTGATTCTAGGTCGATTTGGAAGGAGTCAGTATTTCATTGTTTGGTTGAGTAGTTATTTTAATAAGAAGATAATAGAAATGATAAAATATTATTATTATTTAATTATTTAATAACTAACAGACTTATAATAATAATACGTAATAATATGTACAAGTATATAAGAAAGGGGTGGGGGGGGAACAATCATAGGGCATCAAAAAATTCGTCCGCATTGTTGTCAACAGGACAAGTGCCCAAAAGGCTGGCCAGAGAATCAGCATTGCCATACAACGTGGCAATGCTGATTCTCTGGCCGAAGAATAGGCCAGCCTTCTGGTCACATGAAGAGTCGACCAACCGCTTTGCGATGTCTTGAAAGACTAAGTGGGCACTTGGACCCCATGGCCCTAGTGTTTCAACCCCAAACGGCTCAAACATATAAGTCCCAATAAGATTGGAGTATTTGCGCCGTTTGAGGTTTTCCGCACCTGCAGCAGCAGCCCCAGCACAGCCCACCGTGCTAGGAAGATGGGATGGCGCAAGGGTGTCGACACACGTTGCATCCCACACCAATGGCCTACCTACCTTCCAAGGCATTATGGTCATTCCGTCTGGTTTCTTCCTTAAAATAGAAATTAAACATATTTTTTTATTTAATTGAACACATACATACGCACATACACTCACGCCTTCTTCCCATGGGGGTAGGTAGAAGCAACAGAATGCATGAAAATAAAAATTATAGTCTTGTAGCAACTTTATAATTCTTGATACATAATTTCTAACAGTAGTTTTTGAAACTGTTGCATAATGAGGGGAATTTTAAAACAATATTATTATATTAACTATCAAGTTATTGTGCAGTTTCATACACTACTTTATCTACTTTTATACATTGTGATTGAACCTACTAAACAAAAGATCGAAGTTAAAGATCAAGAAAAAAAAACTCATGAAATTCAGTACAACAAAAAGTATGAATGGCGCCAAAACCCAGTACATCATATAAATCCAGGTCAGGACTCTATTTAATAGATATGTAAACACTATCTCATGCACGTCAGCAGTGAGGTCGCTGTCACTAATGTCAACTGTCAGTTCACCACGAATGGCGGAAAACAGTTAAAAGTGAGGCAGTGCCTGCATGGGAGGCTTTGTGTGGTGATGAGCCAGTAAAGGATTATAATCAACATAAATACGGGATGAACAGGATTCTACTAAGGACTATAACATTTTTCTTAGAAGACTATTACTTCGTCCAATCTTTCAGAGATCTTCGAGTAACTGCACATTAAAACTAGTCTCAGACGATATAATTTCTGTAATAATTATTATCATGCTTGGCAGCAAGATCGCAATTCTAATAAACTCTGCTACCTAATTCCTTATATAAGGAAATAGTCCATGTTTACGACACACTTAACACAATGTAATTTTGTACCACTAAAAAGATATCATATAATGGACCACTTTCCTCCCCCTCGCGTACATAACGCATTTGTGAAAGGAACGAAAACGTTTACAGAATCCTGAATAATGTTCACAATAAATTGTTCTAAGAAAAAAACCATCGCGCGAAGTAAACAGGGAAATAAAAATGTCTGAAGATTTTCGAAAGTATTCTTGTTTTATATTGGAAAAAGTGATTGTTGTTTCGTATATTTTTTGCCTGGAAATTTCTATTGCTTTTTCTATTAAGACGCTGACAAGAGCTAAACCGCGGTCACTGATGGACTGCATAGAAAATAATGAGAAACGCGATGACACAACGCTTGATTGCAAAATATGAAGCAATTATCTATTTACGTACTCAAACATTACTCGAGTATTAATCGAAAATAAAAAACAACCAAGTTCCGCATTCAAATAAGACGTTTTTGTTGTTAATTATAATACCAACGTACGTTGTTATTTAATACAGATATTTTGGATTGGAACTCAAGGTAAAAGGTTAGTTTACCGTTCATTTGTATCGAGATTTTTGTTTCAAAACGTGTTTTGGTAACAACCAAGTTTTGAGAAATATATTCAAGATCAGAATCCTTTGTGTTAGAATATAATATGTTTAAAGTTAAAAGTAAAATATCTGACAGTTAACACTAACAATAGGTTGTCACAGTCCGCAATTGTATAATCCCTATTTTTAAGTAACCTCACAGCTGAACACTGTCTCTTAAGATACAGGTTATCCTAGTTTAAGAGGCAGGGCTCACAATATCTGTATACAGACGACTTCTGCCGCGTAGTTAGAGTCTTGTTAATCAGTGTATACTAATGTATGTTTCTTTGTGACAATAAACTATTATTATTTAAGATTAACATTTGCCAACTTTTCTGCTACCACAAACAAACATTTATAATTTTTTTGTTTTAAGACAAGCCTACTTTTAACATTTGCCTCTTGTCAGCGCCTTATGGAACCTGCAAGATAACCCGGTTAAGCAGTCAACAACCTCATAGGTTGATAAAAAAAGGTTACGGCTTGTAAAATATTATATTTTTACGTTTCACATGCTAAGCGTCTCATCAAGGCAGCAACATCCATCATATCTGCTTATAACAGCAAACTGCGAACAGCAATTTGTCAGTCAAAAGAGCATGATAACAATGAAATATCGCTACAATGTTAAATTGTAGTCGTTATAATTCCGAGGCTCATATTTGGCTGTAATAATATAGGTATTACTTTTTACGAAAATAAAACTTTTTACAACAAAAAAAAAAACAACCGACTTCCAAAAAAACAACACTACAAAGTGAAAAATAACTTTAATTTCGGAACTCGGTCTCTTTTTTAGAATTTTCGTTTTTTCCACCGACTTCCGAAATTAATGTTTTTTGAACTTATTACTGTTTTTGTTGTAAGTGGGTTGCTTTTTTTTTTTTGTAAAATGTTTTAATTTTTAATTTTTGCGTTGTGATACGTACCCCACACAAATTCGAATACCACTACCTGCTATGTAAATAGCAGTGACAGGAACTTATCATCACATCATCCACATAGACTAGAAAAATACTTATCAAGTAAGAAGCTAACTCAAAAACTACCCAAGCAATTTACTAAAAAAATTAAGGGACCACCTCTGAATTATGATCTACCAAACAAAAAAAGACACAATCAAAATCAATTCATTATTGGCGGCCTCCTTTTTGAAGTTGTTTAAAAAATAAAGACCATTCTGAAACTATTTTGTGAAAATATGTAGTATTTTGTGAACAAACCAAAACCAAAAAACCAAAACCACCACCAAAACTACCAAAACTATTTTGTGTTATATTAGATTATTATAGGTACCCATGTTTACCATATATCTATTTAAAATATTATTCGTAGGTTCTAATGTTATTCTACGAACAATTTTGAAGCCATATAGTTATTAGATAATTATTATATCTACTACAATTAATTAATCAAAATGAGAGCAGAGGGATATTGGAAATTTTCTCATTTTAGTCAATGGCTTTCATAAAGCTTCTAACGATTATGAATATTTTCTGCCATACTGGGATAATATTAAATTAAAGCCATTTCTCATGATAATCTAAAATTTTATGCAAAATCATTCTTTACCGGGTCTGGGTCGAGCGAATTACAATATCTCCTTTGTACCATCTTTACTAGCTACGAGTATATTAGCTGTGTTCTTTGTCATTAATGAAAAATCATAATGAATTAGTCTTCTATTGAAATTCATGAAAACTGGGGTCAATTTGACCCTATCCTATTCCTATCCTATTTCAGGGACTTTTAATCAGTTTTAATATTTACTTAGGTACAATGTTGATTTAAGGACTCATTCGGTGCTTTGTATACCTAAGCTCAGTGTCGGAGTTGACATTGAAAAACGTCGCTCAATCACAAAAAAAAACACTTTTACACCGACTTATTTATTCTTTTAAAAACATTATGAATTTCTTTTATTAAGTTTATCTTACTTAACAGGTTGAATGGGAAAATATAACGAAATAGTAATTTCAAAATCAAAATGGGAATTCCAAAATCCGATACAAGTAAATGGGAATTCCAAAATACCAACAAGTAAATGGGAATTCCAAAATCCCATACAAGCAAATGGGAATTCCAAAATCCCATACAAGCAAATGGGAATTCCAAAACATCTATAAGGAAATGGGAAATGCAAAATACCTACAAGTGAATGGGAATTCCAGAATACCTACAAGCAAACGGGAAATTCTAAATCTGAAAGCCCTACCATCTTTAAGACATTAAACATGTTTATAGCAAATAAACAGGAGTGCTCACCGTTTTAATATCAGGTAGAGGTATTTAGTAGCGAAGTAGACTTTCACGGTAATAGCAGAAGTTGGCTCGTTAAATCTCTGGCGGGGCAAAGGGGTAAGATTTATAGCCCCGTGGCCGGTAAGTGTTTACTTTCACAACACTATTAACGTTAAAATGGAAGTGCATAGTTCGTTGGTTTTTAATTCATCTTATCTTGTGTCGGCACGAGCTAAACGCTATGCCGTGGAAGAAGGATTAGCTAGTCAGCTGGTTGGCAGCGTGGCTGACTGCTACGCTAAAAGACTATTGGCTTTTAACGAATGGATAGAATAAGAAATGAGTTTGAAAATAGCACCGGTGATTGAAAAGGTTGTCAAGGTATGGGCTTGTGATGCGGAGGAATGTAAATTTAAGTATGAATGTCGATGGCTATAAGAGTAGAGGAAGACCAAAGAAACGATGGATGGACTGTGTGGGAGATGATATGGATAGAAAGGGGGTGACTACCGAGATGATAAACTGATGGAGAAGTATGGAAGAACAATACATGACGCGGCGATGACAAATAAATTGGGATGAGGGCAGGAGAATGATAACACCAGCGGCCCGCCATGCTTCGCACGGGTTATATCTGCATTATATCATGCAAACATTCAACATACATTTACTGCTATACATAAATAAGTCAACATCGGGCTCGTGAGCAATCAGGGCGTTCATCAGATTGATCGCCTGTGTTGTGGGAGCATATCAAGCAGTATGGGTACGCACTGGTGGAGCCGCGAGCAGGCACCGCGAGGCACAGGCGCATGACCGCCCCAGCCGGTCCGGAGCAAACAATGAACAGCGAGCTAGAGTAGTCGCGTCATCGATCCTATTATTGAGCAATAAGTAGTAGTGCATCAAAAGCGCACACTTGAGTGTCAGTTCCAACGTGTTAATACCTACCATTCCCGCAACAAACAGAGACGGATACAAATAGGGATAATACCCATATATTTTTTTAGCGAGCTTTCTGATATGACGACATGTCACAACATCGAGATAACTATGCTCTGTCTAGTTACATATTAATAGCATAATACATTAATATTTAACAAAGATAAAGCACAGAAATCTCGCACACATAAGCCTTCCGGACTTAATTCACATTCAAATGATGATGAAGCTTCAGACATCAAATTTATTACAGGATTATTTTATTAAGTTTTGAATATTTACGACGTAAATGTATGAATCATAGTATTTAACTGACTACAGTTTCAGATGCATGGGTGACGATCCATAATGTATCGAGACCTCTCCGTGCCTCGGAAAACATGTTAAGCAGTTGGTCCCGGCTGTCATTTTCGTAGATCTTTCAATTCTAATTCTAACTACCCGTAACACTCGTTACGGGTAGTTAGAAGCCCGAAAGTCTGACAAATTGTCTTGCCAAGGGAGATCGTGTTACCTAGTTACTGGGTTGTGGAGGTCAGATAGGGAGTCGCTCCATGTAAAATACTGGTGCATCCAATTAGACGGGAAGCCGACCACAATATAGTTGGGAAAAAGCAGGCAATATATTCAGATGCATCACTTAAAACTTTTAAACTGCAAGTGTTTATGACTTATTGCAAAACAGTGAAGCTTGTGTACAAAACTGTCTGCTTATAGTTCGAGGTCAGTCCACTTATTTTATTTTTTCACTTATAGCACGACTTTGTTTGTTTAGTATCACTCTTCATATTTTCTCGTATCCACACAAAATGTACATTCAAGCCATGAGGTTGGTATGCAATTGAAAGTCACCTGTCTCATCACCTGTCATCCTGCCGATTATTATTAACTTGAGAGAAACTTGACCACTCACCATACTCTCAAAATTTAACAATGTTGAGCCTAAGCTGAGTAGTCAAGTCTCTTACTTTCAGTCTTATAAGTGTATCTTAAGCGTAAAATGTCAAAATTACGCACTGTTAAAATAAACGACAGTGTATTGGAATTAATATGTTTGCCTGTATACCAAATACTTTGTTCCACCATACACTGTGCATCAACATAAACATAATCAGCCTATAATGTTCCCACTGCTGGGACACCACTCGGTGATTGGGAGTGGCCTGCAATCCACCACACGGGCCCAGTGCGGGGTGGTAGATGTTACATGTCTTCGAATTTTTGGTTCTAGGACATGCTGGTTTCCTCACGATGTTTTCCGTCACCGTTTTGAGAGCAGTGATGATGAAATAATTTCCACAAAGTAAAGTGCGTGTCAGGGTTCGAACCTATGACCTACAACTCGTAAGTCGCGGCCGTTAGCACTGCGCCACCACTGTGCCTGTAGTGCTGAAAATATTAACCAAACAGCAAAATGATAGCGGGGCTGAATCCCCAGGGCTTTCATAAAAGTGTAAAAGGTTGTTCTTGTACGATATCAATCTTTATAAGGTATAACTACAAGTTACTCGATAAGAAAGTCTAAAGCTGTGGCGTGACAGTGCTCAGCGTCGGGTCCTGGGGTAGAGCGAGAGGAGCGGTCGCTCTAGGCGCCAGATGCAAGGGGCGCCAAAAAGCCAAATGCGACAAATAATTTCCAGGGCCAAATAAAATTTTGATGACGCTTTTTAATTATATAGCAGTAAAAGCTTGCATAATATTAAAGAAGCAGGAGTATACTAATTAGAGCTACTTAATATAATTTAAATTCAATAAGTGTTGATATTTGCAATAAAAGTAGATTTTTGAAAATTTGGGAATTGGGATATAGACTAAAAAAATTGTTTTGTCCGTCAGATAGATTATTAAAAAATTGTGGACACAACGACAACGTCAGTCTTCGGTAGATTTTATACTGACTTATGACGAAGCAAGCCCCCACTCCTCAACTTTAATGCGTGTTATCTAAATAATTTTTTTATTCATAGGATAACGCAAAAAATATGTAAAAATAAGACGAAGTTACTCGATGTCGCCATTTTGGTACAAAGGTACAAAGGAAGGTGTCCAAACATTGGGCGGGAAGAGCGCGACAGCAACACGTGGTGTTTGCAGGGCACATTTCTGCCGCGCTCTATTTAGGACTAAACTGACGCGCGACACTGAATCAAAGCGCGCGCACCACGTTTGCTGCTTTAGTTTTACACACACCTTTAATCAATCGAGACAAGCTTTTCAAACTTTCTGAAAATGGGCAACGTCGCAAATAGCTGTCAAATATTTCGCTGTTTTGATTAATTTGGCAATATTACTTTATGGAAATATGAAATATCGCTAACTAGTGAACTAAAATATTGATTATGAAATGCAATAATTAATATTTTTGTTTTTTCTAGTTTATTACGATGTTGTTTTGTGGTGAATGCTGTGTATACCTATAATAGCAATACATACCAGTACTTGTATTATGGTTTTATTCTGTTTTAAATTTTGTGTATGTACTGCTGTTGGTGTACCAAATAAATAAATAAAAATATTTATATGTAGTAACACCGAATATTTAGTTTTAGATGAAAACAAGGCTTTCCAAATATCATCAAATTCAGTTTTATAATTGCAATTCGCTCGTGGCTAAGCAACAACAGCCGCACTGGTCGATCCATCAGGTTAAGCTACGCTTGCCGGGGTTGGTCAGTGGATGGGTGACCATCTTTACATACCGAGACTCCTCCGTGCTTCGGAAAGCACGTTAAGCCGTTGGTCCCGGCTGTCATTCGTGGATCTTTGACAGTCGTTACGAGTAGTCAGAAGCCCGAAAGTCTGACACCAGTCTTACCAAGGGGTATCGTATTACCCAGTTACTGGGTTGTGGAGGTCAGATAGGCAATCGCTCCATGTAAAATACTGGTATTCAGCTGCATCCGGTTAGACTGGAAGCCGACCCCAACATAGTTGGGAAAAGGCTAGGCAGATTGATTTTAATATTTTCGGTCACTAGTTCGCGATATTTCATAGTTCCATACTTTGAGAATTAACGCTCTTAATAACACTCTACACTACAATGATCAACGACTGAATAATTTGCAACAGTAAGCTCTAAATTATCTGTAAGCTTGTTCGATGGATGCTTGTTCCTGCCAGGGTTGCGAGTTGGTCCGAAAGGGATATCGCGGCCCCGGCACACAGGCAACGGAAGGAACACGGGTGGGTTTTAGTCAGTAAAAGTCTGACACTCCCTCTCGCTCCGCCCAGAGGGAGGAGTCATTTGATGATTTCCCACTCAAAAAAAAAAAAAAAAAAAAAAAGCTTGTTCGATGGTTCAGTTTGCAGACAATACAGATAGACGGGCTGTTTGTTGTATTCAGTGTTTGAGAGTTTGCCTTTGTAAACGGGATGCAGCTGCGTTTACAGTAACTTAAGTCTTAACTTGTAGTTAAGGGATAGTAGCAACTGCAATGTTCGTGATGTTATTACTAACAGGCTTGTTAGTGAGATATACTTACATACGAGGCTTTTGGCGACTTTTGTATGTGTGTATTTTATAAGTTTTTTTAAGTGCGTTTGGTTTGTGCAGAATAAACAACTTTTCTTTCTTGATTTCTTTTCTTTACATATGAATAACTTACCTAAGGTCTATTTAAATCCTTTGGGCACGCCACAATTGCGGCGGTAAGTCCCCTCTTTGAGGAGTGGCTGGAGAGGCGCCACGGCGTCCTCACCTTCCGCCTGACGCAGGTCCTTACCGGACACGGTTGCTTCGGGAGGTTCCTGTTCAGGATCAAGCGGGAGGAAACGCCCGGGTGTCACCATTGTGTGGAACGCCCGGAGGACACGGTGGAGCATACGGTGGAGGTCTGCCCGGCTTGGGCGGAGCACCGCCGTGTCCTCACGGAGGCGATCGGCGGCGGCGATCTCTCGCGTCCGGCCCTGGTTCAGGCCATGGTCCGGAGCGAGAGTGCATGGGAAGCCGTCACTTCCTTCTGCGAAGCAGTAATGCTCGCGAAGGAGGAGGCGGAGCGCGCGAGGGAAATGCAAGATGCGCGCCCTCGCGCCCCTAGTCGCCGCAGGAGACGCCCCGGGCGTCGGGAGTCGCGAGCCGACTTACGGCCACCGTAGGCGCGGGCTTGCGGACGGTGGGCAATGGGTAGCTCGCCGTCCGATTAGGACCAGGCCCGGGTCGACGGCGCGTTGTGTTCCACGCGCGCCTCAAAGAGATGTCAGCACCAACTGACGGGGTCCGTAAGGGCCAATGCCTGCCAGGGTTGCGAGTTTGTCCGAAAGGGATATCGCGGCCCCGGCACACAGGCAACGGAAGGAACATGGGTGGGTTTTAGTCAGTAAAAGTCTGACACTCCCTCTCGCTCCGCCCAGAGCGGGAGGAGTCATTTGATGATTTCCCACCCAAAAAAAAAAAAAAAAAAAAAAAGGTCTATTTAAATCCTTGTTTCCTATTGATGTTATTGTCACTAAGACAAACATCAACTTTATGCTGGTGTAAATAAAGTTGATTTTAGACGGACTATACTGTTGAAAAAGTCATAAAAATATGAAGCTGTAGTGTTGTTTTTCCTAAACCTTGTTTGGTTACATGTTTGGCAAATAAATCTCGAACGCAGATTACATATTATGTATGTTGTGATGGCAAAAAATAATACACGTTTGAAATTTTCCCAGCAGTGAAACAGAAAAGGCGCATATATTTTTTTGCTCCTCTACACGTAAAGTGGTGATGTCTTTTTCTCTCTCTCTCTATCCCATAGTGTGGGGTATCTTTGGAAAGGTCGTTTAAAAATATTGTGAGTTGTGAACGCATCCTGGCTACGCCACCGCGCCGCCATGACGTGCTGCTAGGGATTTTTTTGTGCCACTTATTCTTCCCAGCTAAAGCACTAGGAAGTGGTGAGGGGCGGGCATTTTGGAATTAATTTTGACGTTCGAAAAGTACTGATTCTCAGCCTTGTTTGAAGTGTGAGAGAGAGCTCCAAGTTACCGCAGACAATTTAAAAACAAACTCGATTCGAAAGAAAATAAATTCTCGACACAGTAAAAAAAAAATAAGTACAGTGTTCGAATTTATATTTTGAATATGCATAGTTTTATAATATTCTACAAATAAACAAATCTGAAATAACAAACTACATACATAGACCTATGTGTCTGTAAGTTTCTGTTTTTAGAAATTATAAAATTGACAACACTACAGAGAACGTTGTTTCCGAAACGGTGTCGAATATTTAGTCATAATTATGATATTAGATTCGATAAAATATCGTTTGAAATATTTGACTAGGTAAAAGCCAGCGTAACTTAATTATTTTGATTGGTAGAATTTAATTAGTATTACTAACGTTACGCTTGTTTTAGTAATTTAATTAAGAGGCGCGTTGTTATGCTTAGCTACGTGACAACAGAAGACGAGAAAAGCCATTAATTAAGCACAGATCCAAACTATAGGTTACTACTGAGAAATATTTCCAATGGAAATCGAATATTTAAGAGCGTGCATTCTGAAATTGGGCAGCGTCGCAAATTATGTCAAATATTTCGCTGTTTTGATTAATTTGACAATATTACTGTATAGAACTGGCATGTTGTGTTAGCCTGTAAGTTATTGTTGCACTTACAAACGTACGTATTAAGGAATTTATTTTTAATATATTGTGTAAACGATTGATAACCTAAATAAACAAATAAAATAGATATAAGAAATGTGGTTAACTAGCGAACTAGAATATGATTATGAAATGTAATAATTGATATCGTATTCGGTATATTTAGTTTTAGATGTAAAAAAGTATTTAGAAACTTTCCAAGTGCCTTTTTACACCTAAAACGGGTACAACATCAAACTCAATGTTATATTTGCAATTCATTTTTATTATTCTAGTTCGCTAGTTAGCCACATTTCTTATTTCCATACAGTAGAATTGCCAAATTAATCAAAACAGGTAAATTTTTGACAGCTTTTTGCGACGTTGCCAACTTTTAGGATAAACGCTCTTAACAGTTTTCCCGACATGAGGGTAGACAGGAAGCCATCGTTTTCAAAGCGTTTGGTATTTCTACAACGACTTATATTAACTTTCACCTTCTTTCTTTTCTTTTTCTCGTGGTTAGTGACTAACCTGGTATCAGAGTGTTAAAGCCGCCCATGGGCCTCTGACTTGGCTTCACATGCCGTCGAGAAATATCTCTCAGACACAGGTTTCCTCACGATGTTTTCCTACACCGTTTTTGAAGCAAGTAATAATTATTCAATACGCACATGAATCTGAAAAGTCAGAGGTGCGTGCCTTGGGTTTGAACTCGAAACCTATGACTTGGCAGTCCGACTGTCATACCACTATCACTGCTGACTTTCAAAAGGATTTTATAAGCTTTTTGGTAGCTTATGTCAATCCAATACATTTTTAAATTTTTCATAATCGTTATTGCTGTTAGAATGTAACTATGATTGTCAAGGCCCTCAGACCTTGGTTCAAATTCAGTCCCCCATGCTCAGCAGATCACTGGACCATCGAGAGTGTGTATTGATAACAATATCAATATCAAAAATATCAGCCCGCATGTTTCCGCTACTGATTATGCGTTATCTGTTCATTTACCTCTTAACAGCCGGCCGCACTATCCCTTACCATTGTAACTCATGTTAGCCAGAAACTAAAGTGATGGCACTACAATGGCTACATACCAAAAGAAAAAACGCTGAGAAAACGAAGCTCGAATAGTCACAACGAAATGATTCAAAAACTCTTAACGAAATTAATCAGAAAGGCACATTGGAAAAGTGAGAAATAGTAGAGGTACCTATGAACGACCTTCATCTATCTATTTAATGGATGAAAAGTATTTTAAATCAAATTAAGTATGTTAGAAAATTTATCGAGAGAGGGCTGTCTAAGAAAAATTCCTGACCAGACTGTGATTAATAAAAATTCTTTAATACCTTTTTTTTAAACATTGCAAGATATACACTGCTTTATACATGCTAATATTGTTAGTCAATTCGGAGTTAATTATATAAAATATAAATAGGTGACTACTTGGCCACTTAAGTTTAAGATTGCTCTTGGCGCCCAATGGCCATAAGTGATATATCAATGAATAGTGCTTTTTAAGACAAACATTAGTTACTAAAACGAAATAATCGTTAAACGAATGAATGCAATTTAAAAAAAAACTAATTTTTAAATTTTTATTTAATCGTAGTCTAACCAGGAATTTTTTAGCCTACCTACTCGCGATATATTTTTTAACATAAAAAATTTGATATAAAATACTTTTCATCCATTAAACACTCATCTGTTTGAAGGTCGGCTCTAGGTTGGATCTTAGACCACTTAGTTTTCGTTTTTTTTGGCAGTTTTTTTAAGAACCTATAGTTGACTCAAAAATATTACTGTCAACTGTCTAATACTCGTAACCGTCATTTAAACTTGTTTGTCAGCAACTACTCGATTACCTACACGAGGAGTTACTGGTAGGTATTACAAGGAAAATATTTTTTATTAATATGCAAATATAGTTTAAATCAAATCAATCACTTTGCCTAACCTTTTCCCAACTATGTTGGGGTCGGCTTCCAGTATAACCGGATGCAGCTCAATACCAGAATTTTACATGGAGTGACTGCCTATCTGATTTCCACAACCCAGTTACTGGGTTAAACGATACCCCTTGGTAAGACAAATAGGTATAGCTTAAATATAAAATATTTATTTATTAATACTAATATTATAACAGCAAAAAAAAAAAATTTGGGCTTGAGCTTTTCGGGTTCTTGCAACTATACAAAACAAATCAATACGAGGAAAAAAAACAGTTTTATTCGAACCCAATAATATACCGGAGACTATCATAAACATAGGTAACTAAAGGGCTGTCGTATTTTATGACATAAATCATATTTTTCCTTTGACCAGCATCTCAAGTCCACATAATAAGCGTTGTAATATAAAAATCAGAAGCTCCGTACGTGCTGTGGATGCAATGCGACGTGACTGTCGTATCAAATGGGAAAATACAAGATATTGGAAAAATTCCCATTCCATACGAAAGTGATTCTTCATGCCGGAGATAAAAGTAGCGAAAGTTACATTAAAAGTGTCATAATTCTTTTGGCTTACGCGAAACTATGTTGTTGGACATTCTTTTAATGTTAGGTGTAGTTTTTGTGTTGTTCCGAAAGAAGAATTACTATCTTATGGGTCATACACATTGACGCGAGCTTAGACTTGCCGTTTTATGGTACCTGTTTTGTGGTAAAATTGATTTTTATTACACGAAGTGTGTGTTAGACTTCAGGTTGTGTGTACAGATTCCAAATTCCGGATTTTTCTTGTAATTTTTTATCTTTTTATTGTGCTTTTTCGTGTCTTTTGTATGCACTGAATAAATGTTTTATGTATCTATCTATTCCTTGTGAAATGCTGAAACTAGGTCACAACACTGAAATATCACAAATAAACTGCTGGATTTCCAGAAGAAACCAAAGAAAATTGCCTCAAAGGAGATGTGTTACACGTTTTGTCAATAGGGAATATGGATGTAATTTGTTTTCAGTTAAGCAATAAAAGGCATTTATATAAACCTAAGAAAAGTATTAAAAGTTAAATTCAACTACTTACTGCTTGCTGCTCAATAAAATATGAAATTCCAACAATTTTCTATTACAGTTGCGTCCAATTCTGTCGCGGTCCGGATGTGGCGTCATGTGGCACGTTACTGCTTTGTTTACATTTGTTTTTTATGGTTTCTAGCCCCAAATCATATAAATTAAATTGTTTTTGTGCTTTATTCAAGCAGAAATCGCACTTACAAACTTACTTTAGTGAGTATTCAAGCAGTTTGCTAAGAAAACATATTTAAAAGTTTTTTTAAATTAATTCACATACGTTTTGAGGTCACTTCCAGCATTTTCGAAGACGACGCGTTTTGAGTTTGCGTTTCGTTCCACCAAAAAAACATAACATAAAATAATGAATTGTAAAATAAGTAATGCATTAAAAACTTACAAAAAAAAAAAAAATTGTTTCTTGACTCTTAGATAATGTATATATAAAGAATGAATAAGTTTTGAATTACGTGTATATTCCTTATTATTGAATTCTCAAATCAAGACCACAGCTGTACATAGACCCCAAATTACGCCACTACAATAAGGAGACTACAACGACCAGGAAACTTAATCTACTTCTGGAGGGAGGTAGGTTTGTTGGAACGACCAGCAACGGCCCCAATAGCCCACGTAAATTGATCCACTTGAAAGACTAAGTGCGGAAACCAATCCGACGAAAATAGAACATAGAGCACGTCACTAAACGCACTAGGCACACAAACCCATAGTCAAACTTTGTGTGAGTGAATATGTATGTATGTATATGTAGTTTATAACCTATTTATGTACTGTTGTAACTATTTTAGTTATAATGCATTATGATATATTTTTAATTCTTTTCTTTGTTCCTCTCAAACGGAGCATCTGCCATCTAATCTCTTCACCACCCTTGGTTGACTGGTAGAGAATGCCTAAGGCATTAAGTCCGCCTTTGTACCTTTTTGTGTGTAAAAAGTTTAAATATGTAAATAAATAAATAAAACCTTAACACCAACATAAATATTACCACTCCACTTAACCGCGGCAACGCGACGCGTCAATCCGTCGCATCCCTAACTCGTACAACTTTCTGCAATAAAAGAGCAATATCTCACGGCTACGTATTTATTCTGTTGCCTCCAGCGATGCGAGAAAAGTACGCCACAAAATATATACCTACAGAAGGGCAACCCCATACAATAATCGAAAAAAGTTTATATTTTATAAACATAGTATACAACCTTAGTTTCTGTTTACCCTAAACCTCTTAAGGGGTCATTGTACTCATCATTATGAACATCTTTCACTATGAGACCAACGCAGAAGAAGCGAAAAAAAAAATCTGCTGTTCCCTACATTTATTGTCGCATATCTCGTCGAAATGTAGGGAACAGCTGATTATTTTTCGCGGTTTCAGCATTGCTAGCAAAGGTTGTATAATAAAGTCGTACAGCGAGTGCAAGCGCACTCGCGACCGGCAGTTGTTTGAGATCGCCGCACTTATGCGTCTATGTGTGCGTGCTGCTGTACGGTATTCCTGCATTTAGAACGTCACTGGCGCCAATAAATGGGGAATTTTATGCCGTTTTACGGATGACATGTGGTACGAGGAATAAAGGAAATGGGTACTTTGAATTTTGTAACGCGTTCTGTTATTTACGATTTTGCTGTCGATAATTTGTATTGTATTGCCGATAAAACGGGTGAAAAATAAGTATAAAATATAAGAAAGAAAAGAAAAGAAAAAGTTAAAGGTTTTGAAAGATAGGAAAGAGAACTTGTAGAAGAAAGAGTAAAGTTATAAAATTTATATATGAATATTTACACTGCATTCCTAGGTAAATGACCTGTACATGTCTATGCAGTTTTACCGTAAAGTGAGGAATAAAGCTAAGTGAAAGAAAGAATAATGTATATTTGGACACAGTTCGTGAAACACAAAATACAAAATAAAAAAAGTGACAATTTTTTTTTTTTTTTAATACGAGTAGTGTGTGCCTCACGGCTGCGCCAAAAAAGTTCATTTCAGCATTAATGCCAGACAGATGCTGTCTGACGCTGGTTTTCTATGAACCTTTATGTAGGGACAAGTGACGGCGAGTACAAAACAGCCTCAACATACCTAATACATAATTTGTATACTTATAACTAAATAAATAAACTAAAAATCAAATATAAATTACAAAAACAAAAACAAAATAAATATATGAAAACAAACAACAAGTTAAGGTAAGCAATACGGTGCGGCTGTAATGCACATTACAGCCGCACCGTTCCGCAGTGCATTACATAGCAAGTACGGTGCGGCCCCCTGCAGTGTTCATACAAAATGTATGAAAGTTATCACTTTCCCATAACTGGGAGGATTTTTGCAATGCGGAGTGGCCAGCTCAAATCAGGTACCTACGTGGAGAGAAAAATCAACAAAAATATGGTAATTTTTCCAAAACTTTTACTTAATTCGAGGACAACGGATGATAACTTGGTGATACCTTCAAATTGTAGATTTTGCAATATCTATTACATCCTTAGTACTTTCCATAGGCTAAGTTTTGTAATATCGAGTATTACTCGATATTGCATAATAAACATTAAATTATTATTTTTTTGCATTTCTTTTTGGTTTTCAGAAATTACATTAACCAATACAAGGCCGTTATTAAATTATATAAATAAATAAACATTTTATTTCTCTTCCGCAAATGTTTATTTATTAATTTAAAAAATATTAACACTACAGCAAATCCTTGTTTACTTACTCAACCTTTAACTTGGTTTTTTCCCCGACTTAACAGTTGTATTATATTTACGGTGGCGTTTTGTCTCTCCGTGTATTTAATTGTGTATAATTCCAGCCACGTGACAGACCGGAATCAAGTATTTGCAAAAACTTTATCCATCAATCTAACGCAAACATTCCGCATTCCGGCTTTTTGTGACTTTTCCAGAAAGCGTTTGTGAATATCGTGCAAAAAACTCTACCAAAGCGATTTCTCGGAAATGGGATTTTTGCTTGCTACTCCGTTTTAAATGAATCTGAAGTGGATTTTTATTCGTTTTTACCATTTATTCTAATTACTTTTCCCTCAAAAGTTCTAGTTTTAATTGGTCTAACCTTTCATGTGGTTTCATTTCGTTACGAATTATAGTTGACACTTACTATATTTAAAAAAAACTTGTTTCGTGTTTTTATGTAGTTTCAAGATACCTAAATAAAAGAATCAATAATCGAATTAACTAACTTGTGATCCAATCTTATCATCTGCCTAGCCTTTTCCCAACTATATTGGGGTCAGCTTCCAGTCAAACCGGATGCAGCTGAATACCAGTATTTTACATGGAGCCACTGTTTATCGGACCTCTACAACTCAGTCACTGGGCAACACGATACTCCGTTGTAAAACTGGTTTTCAGAATTTCGGACTTTTGACTAGTAACGACTGTCAAAGATCTAAATATGGCAGCCAGGACCAGCTGCTTGTAACTTGTGATCGATCTATCATCTAAAAATTACTCGAACATGCGGTTATGGCCGATTCTATATTAATCTTGACTATTGGAAGAATCCTCACTGATCAGATCACAGTGTGCTGAAATTTTAAAACAATTATTTGAGCAGAATTTTGACCGAAACTAACTCAATAGATATCGTCGATAGTAGAAATAATTTTTAGTCAAACTGAACATAACGGAATACAACTAGATATTCTCTACATTCAATAAATTTATCTGCCTAGCCTAACTATGTTGTGGTCGGCTTCCAGTCTAACCGGATTCAGTTGGATACCAATATATTACATGAAGTCACTTCGTGTAAAATGTGTCTCTATCTGACCTCCACAACCCAGTTACTGGGTAATACGATACCCCTTGGTAAGACTGGTGGTTAGACTTTCGGGCTTCTGACGACGCGTAATGACTGTCAAAGATCCAAGAATGACAGCCGTGACCTACGGTTTAACGTGCTTTCCAAGACACGGAGGAGTTTTGTTATGTAAAGATGGTCACCCATCCACGGACCGACCGCGGCAAGCGTAGCTTTACCTGATTAATCGACCCGTGCGGCTTTTAAACTTCACCACGACCCCTATATAGATATTACTCTACATTATGACACATATTTGGAAAAATATACATAACAAACGATAACGGCTATCTCTCCATTACTGTGAAACACAATAAGCTTGATATTTATTAATACAACAAGCCAGACGAGAGGCGTCACGCAAATTGGATGAAACCTAACGACTGGCCATCAACATATTTATTGAACGGCTATTGACATCCACTGGCCGGTCCGCTGATGGAAAAGTTTGTTGATATTACTGAAGCTGGGCGCTTTTTTATGTACAACTAGCTACGCCCCACGGTTACACCCGCATAAGTCTCGATCCCGTGGGGATATCAGGATAAAAAGTATTCTATGTCCTAACCCAAGTCATCGTCTACCCATGTGCCAAATTTCATACAAATTCGTTCAGCCGTTTTAGCATGAAAGTGTAACAAACAAACATACAAAAAATCAAATCTTTTCTTAAAGAAAGAAAAATTGTTTATTCTGCAGAAACAAAACGCACAAAATAAAAGCAAATAGACAAAATATACACATACAAAAGTAGCCAAAGGCCCTGTATTCAACCAATAAATAAAATTTAAAAAAATAAAAATAATGTTGTTCATTCTTCTCTTTATTGTATTAATTTTATAATAATTAGAGGACACCTACCTCGTTAGTTTTGTTGCTGCAAGCGTTACTGCTGAACACGAGCTCCTGCATTCGATTCGCTAGTCGGGCAAAGTGTTATTGGGTTTTCCATCAAAATCAATCAATCAATAGAAATTTCTCAGTAGCAGCCCGGAGTCTGGATTTGTGCCCGGTTAATGGCAATAGGCTCGCCTCCTATTACATGGGACTTAAAAATAGCCGGTGAAATGTAGTTGGACTAAAGGAACACCTCTGCCTAATCCTCCGGGGATTACGGGCGTGATGCTATGTGTGTAGGGACAAAAATCTTGGTGGCGAAAAGCCCAGCTGAAGGCATTATAGTTATTTTCAATAATTTACACAGTTTCTGAATGATGCTTCCAGCTGAACAGACAGCTGTGCTGTTGGGAAGTTCGTTGCGCCACTTCTTCTTCCCAGCTAAAGGACTATGAAGTGGTGAAGGGCGGGCGTTTTGGGGGACAACCTGGGGATCATGATGACGATGGCGCGCAGTGGACACGTGAAGAGATGTGAGCAGCACCGTAATTTCGTTAACATCCAACGCTCGCCGCACACAGCTCAGTTCTGCTCTAGCCAGCACACATCTCCACTCCAGTCTACCCAGCACACATATCTCCACTCCAGTCTAGCCAGTACGCATGTTCACACAGCTTCGGTGGATACACCCAAGCTGAAAAACATCTCTTCTCATCTCCGCTTCGGACATCACCGCACATCTTCGCTTTGGTGGCGACCGGGCCTAAACCACGTCATTTATCAAAAACTATACGATTTCAACTAGCTCTAAAATGTATCAGCTCAAAAATATTATCCGCCTCTAGCTAATACAATAAATTCGACAGCGCTCTGTCTCGTAACTTCAATGGCCTGGCTCGAAGCCAACTGGCCTCAATTAAGGCATTTCGAGCAAAAAGCGACATTTTTAATCGGCAGAGCAAAGCGCTGGCTGCGCTTTTGTCTATTGGAAACTTGTTATTAACAGTAGCATGTGGGATTGGGGAAATGAGTCTTTTTATTGTACTTTTGTGGAGTATTATCTCGATTCTGTGACATTATAATGTTCTTGAAATAGATGTTGGGGAAGATGCACTAAATATACACCGTGATTTTTAATGCACTGTTAATCTTTCAGGAGGTGAACTTACTCATGATTAAAAAAAAAGACTTACATCTGTTTCATACAATTTTCATCGGGTAAATATTGCATTTTTGTATGAAACAGCAGATAATATTTTTTTCGATATTCAGTGTTGGTCTCATAGTGAAAGTTGCTCATAACCATGAGTATTTTATGCCCTGAAAGGTTAACAGTGAATTAAAAAACTGACCAAGTGCGTGTAGGCACGCACAAAGAAGGGTTCCGTAGTTGGGATGAATTTATTCCAAAAACAACTTTGTAGTTGAGAAATATATTCTCTCATACATCGGTATACGTCACGGTCAATTCTCCAACTGCAAATGTTGTTGTAGTATGTAATCGCATTATTTTGTCATAAAATTACAAATTAACAAATTTCGGACTTTTTTCTTTACGTGTTGCAAGATATTGCTTCCTGCCCGATTTCATGATTCTAAATCAACGGGAAGTAATAGGTAGGTTTTGATTTATTTGCGAGTATCAAAACATGTCACATAAATGGCCGGTTTTTTTCATTGTCTTGACTGAAGCTTGATTTTTTTAGAGCATCTAGGGAACATAGATCTAAGGATTTGATATTCATTTAAACTTGATACATCTACGCGAATAATTTTGAAACAGATTGCTAATCCATTGCATCATAAGTTCGAAATAAATCTGCTGAACAATGTAAATAACGCAGTGCATGAATTGAACTGAACTGTCAAAATGAAACAAATTAGTCTTAATAATTTACGAAAATGTGTTATGCAATTAGATAGCAGGTTTCCTCACGATGTTTTTCCTTCACCGATGTCAGTAATGTCCAAGATATACCCAGAAAGTACTTGCAATAAATATAGTTTATTTATTATTACAGAACAAACAGTAACCCGGAAAACCGCGACCAATCAAAATTTACCACAACCTCATTCGGGAAGTGTGTATCCTAAAAAACCTCATTTTTACGACTTTGTATCTACAGTTTGTGGTTGGCAGAACTATTTTTATTGCGATTACAGTGGACACAACGGTTTTATGAGCGAATGTTACCGTTCCGAGGTTATTTATACACGATACAGTCGGTCTGTGGGTTTAAAAAAAATAAGGGTTTTTTTTGTCGCCTTCCAAAGATTGTTGTAGTTTTATTCCGAAGACCTAAGGTCTATTGTAGGTAATACAATGGACTGGGACAGAAATGGATAGTTTACATATTTTTGCCCTAGACAGGTCTAAGATATTTTAGAGGTAATACTTATATTTAATATTCTTTATTATTGTTATTTAGTGTGTTTCTTCCCGAGGAGCTCGTGGCTTAGTAGTAACAGCCGCACGAGTCGATCCATCAGGTTATGCTACGCTTGCAGGGGTTGGTGTGTGGATGGGTGACCATCTTTACATACCGAGAATCTCCGTGCCTCGGGAAACACGTTAAACTGGTGGTCCCAGCTGGCATTCGTTGATCTACTGTTACGGGTCGTCAGAACCCCGAAACTTTGAAGACCAGTCTTACCAAGGGGTGGTGTATTATCCAGTTTACTGGGTTGTGAAGGTTAGATAGGCAGTCGCTCCATGTAAAATACTGGTATTCAGCAGTATCCGGTTAGATTGGAAGCCAACCCCTGTATAGTTGGGAAAAAGCTATACAGATTGGAGTGTGGTTCTTCCCTCCAAAGTCCATTTCAGACACTAATCTACATGGTCCTCACATGATCGAACCAATATTATACCTGGCTTTTAGAAGAGACATCCCAGCACGCGTAGCATGACCACAATAGAAACGGGTTTTGTCGACGGAAGAATAGACAAAATGACAGAAAAAGAATCACATTCTGTAATTTTGTCTATTCTTCCGTCGACAAAACCGGTAACAATATGGATAATATAATAATAATATAAAGGTTATAAATGAATATTAATAATGTAGTTAAATAGTAAAACAAATACTTACATAATGTAGTAAAAGTAATACAGACCTAACAATATCATAACACAAACGAAAATATGAAAATTAATTATTACAAAAAACATATTTAGATTCGTGAAATTATTAGTGAATAGACTAATTTGACTGTCACGTCATTAAAGGTGTATTTATAGCTGACTACCTCCTTTGAAGGTATTCCTAGCTACTTTATCTAAAAATAAGACATTTCATTTGAATATCGATTCGGTTTTATACAGGTGACGAACGGACCTTAACTTTATGGGTCCTCAGATTGTGTACTTACAGCGTTATGAGGAAAAAAAGAAAAACAGACGATGGGAATTTTCCTAGAGGTGACCCCGGGGAGGGTTCCGTCACTTCTAATAAAACACCGAATAAAAGCGTGTCAGACCTTAGACCACGCCCAATGAAGGGTTCCGTAGTTGGGATGAATTTATCCCAAGGATAAACTTATCATTGTAGTTGAAAAACATGTTCTCTCATACATTTTAACTGCAAGTGTAAGTTTGTACGCACAATATTTAGATTTACCATGTTATATTAAGACCATACACTTCTTATAGGTTTAAGGTAGGTAATTTCAAAATTTATTTTTCAAAGTACGATCTGAGATAAGGAGGGGGAGAATGGTCGATTTTTATCTATCGTAAATATCTTTAAAAATATTTATTATTTATATTTTTTTTTAAATTGTGATCCTCACAACAAGTCCTTTCATTTGATATGTCACATAGTATAGTTTGCAAAACATTTTTATTTTAATTTACAATTCGCCCCCGATAAGTGACCCCCATATTCAAAATTGGTTTATTTTCGTTACACGTCCGTTCTTGGGTCACAGAAATTTAACATAAGCAGTCTGTTAGATTCGGAGTAAATTGGCTATGACAGTGGGCCAAACAGACACACGAGTAATCCTATAAGGTTCCGTTTTTTCCTTTTGAGATACGGAACCCAAAAAAAACATATATCATTAGGCGGGTTTACTTTTGGAATGGAAAAGGTTGGAAAATGGGTTGACAGCCAGTCTGTTGCAGATGATTCAATGTGCCATGCCCTTTGCCTGTGATTTCATCGTCACATAAACAGAAATTCTTGGTGGCAAAAAAAGGAAATAAAAAAACGTGAGTTACGAGTACTTATGTGGCAACGTTTTTTTTTAAAGAAATTAATGACGGTATCTACCTATTTCTCCTGGTTTCGCTCTGTGGACTAGTAGGTAGACAATAGGGATGACGACAAAAAAAAATTTTTAGTCAGTCTTCGAGGTTACAAAAAAAATATTGGACACGTAATTTTTTCTTTTTTTACTTAATCTAAAGATTACGGCGATACATTGAGGTAAAATGTGCCATGACGTCACGAGTATGTAGATTTTATACGTACTAATGACGTAGCGACCACCACTCCCCAACTTAAAATGCGTTTTATCTAAGTATATTTTTATTATGATAAAGCAAAAAATACGTGTCTAAAATTTTTTTATTATCTGACTGACGAACTAATTAGAATTTCATTATTTTTACCCCTCATCATCCCTATTGCCAAAGAACAGAACTATAACTTATAACAGAAATCACGTAAGTCAAACAAGCATTTCTCGAGTTATAAGCACACTAACGGGCAGTCAGACATAAGGTCGTTGTGCTAGGTCGGTTTCCAGTCAACCGGATGCAGCTAAATACCAGTATTTTACGAGGAACGGGTGCCTATCTGTTATTCTGTCCTCCACGAACCATTATTGGGTAACACGAAACCCCAGATTTGTCAGACTTTTGGGTTTCTGACTAATAGTGAGGACTGTCAAAGATTTACGAATGACGGGACCAACGACGTGCTTTTTGAGGCACGGATGGGTATCTCGATATGCAATGGATGGTCACCCATCCACAGGTTAGCAAGTAGCTGTTAGCAAGGTCGCTGACCTTGCTAACTATCACAATCGTTATATTTAGTTATCACATCGTTCATATTTTTTTAATATTATTTATTCTGTACTTTATTAATCAGGAATTAATAAATGTGCTTGTAAAAAGATTAGTTAATTAAAAAAAAAATTTTTTTAGAGTACCATTGTGTTATTAGTGATTAATATAATTTATCATGTATATCACCATTTTTCATTAGACACGTGAGTCGACGGATCCCTAAACCGAACAGTGATAAACTTGATGGATATCGAAGTTGAGTTTCATACTTATTTGTACACCTACACAGAGTGATCAGAAAGTGGGGACAAAGTTTTGATGACAAAAGTTTGAAAGGTCATAGAGAGGCTAAACCTTTTTAGTTATAGATGGCTCAAACCTTTTTGGATTATGATTGGTTTACCCTTTAATCGATAACATCACGCCTGTATTCCTCAGAGATTTTGGCAGAGGGCCGTAGTACAGTGACATTTCGTCAGTTTTCGTACTTAACTATAAAATTATTTGCCAGCTATGTTAGCTGGGACTTGTATGGAGATAGAAAATAAAAAGAAAACAAACATATTTTAATTGTGACACAGACAGGAAATAAAAACAGTAATAATAATAAAAAGGTTCATTTAAAAACTAACAAAATAATAACAACCTGTCCAAAAAGGCTCCTATCTCTGCAAATAGCGGCGATATTAAAAAAAAAACCGCAACGCTGGTATTGTGATAGATGTACCCAAGTTGTAAGATGAACTATTATCTATTCTATTCAGTTCAGCATGCCTGATTGACCCGTTTGAAGTTTCATAATCTAGTATTGTCGACCTAAAAATAAATGCCAAAATAAAATACAGTTGGTAACAAAAATACGTGTCCTATTTACAAAAAAGTTATTCTTTAATTTTTTTCTTCAAAATATGGCACAGAGAATTATTTATAAGCCGAAAAGAAAATTCTGTTTAATTAAAATAATGGAATTCTTAATATTCATGATCCAAAGTATTTGTTTGTTGGAATTTTTTTAATTTAAAGATTTTTCTTATTTAAGAGAAACGACAAAATATATTTTGCTGTATTATTTGAAAGGAAAAAGGTGCGAATTTACTTGGCTCGTGATTTTTGCTATGTATTTACAAGGCTTTTAAGGTGATGAATTCTTTCGCATTGGTTCCGTGTAAGTTCTCTTTTATTAAGAAAATATTCGTAGGTACGAGGGGCAACTCTCGTATTTTTAAGAACGTTCTGTTATACCGTAACTTTGTAGGGGTTCATGCTGGATCAGCACTTCATCTACCTGACGGCTTGAGACGCCATTTTTGTTCAATTCAGTCTATGTTCAACCATCGTAGCGGATATCTGCCTATGGGTCTCTTGCGTTCCTAGTTTAATTATCCATATGAATATTTCTTTTTTTTAAGCCAAATCCGTGGAGACCTTTAAAGGTGGAGACTGACCATTTGTTTGTCGTGGCGAGCTTAATTATAAAAGGTGATACAAGACGTGCCGAACGCTCGCTTCGAGCACCATGAAATTTTCTTTTCTCTCATTTCCGTTTCGAAGGAATTCACGAAACAGCCGACAGTCGAGTGGAAGATCGCGCTCGCATCAACCGGCTTGGCTCACTGCACTGACTACTGAAACGCGTTACAAACACTCGACACATCAAAAACAAATGTTACGAGTCTGTCTCCGCGTTAACAGTTCGCGTTCCAAAAAAGGTTCTGTAATACGTTAGCTAGCGTTAAGTAATCCTTGAGTGTTGAGTGAGGCTCTTTAATACGGGCTTTAGTCTCAATCTGACAAAAATACCTCTAATTAAGACTGGTTTTTGTAATTTTTTGTCTATTGTATTGTAAACTTTGAACGTTTTTAAATACGGGAAACTGGCCTTCCGATTGCTTTTCAACATTGCTGCCGTCAAATCCTACAAGAATGACAGTTTCACACGACGAGATAAGTCTCGGTGACGTTTCCTCTTTGCTGCACGCGTCACTGTCAGGAGTGACAGATTTCCGACTAGCCGTGAGGACATGGTTACGACTGATACAAATCAGTCTCAAGTACAATGTCCAACAGAGTCGTGTTAAATGTTGTGGTAAAACTCTGCAAAGAGAAATGTTGCACGGTATTTAGAGATTAAAACGGTTGATGGTAGATAAAGATTTATAGGTAGACCGGTACAGCCACGAGTGAATAGGTAATTCATGCATATTGTAACGAAATTTAAAATGAAAAAATCCTAGATTATCGATTTACAAGATTATCAAATAAAACATCGCCTGTATACCCGGAAGGGTAAGGCAGAGGTTGGTTTCACCTCTGCGTAACCCTCATTACACAAACACACACACATAATTGTGGGTGACACCCAGATTTTGCCAGTTATGTTGTCTTATGTAATAGGGGGCGAGCCTGTTACCATCAACCGGGCACAAATTCAAACACTGGTCTGCTTCTGAAAATTCCAGATGGAAAAACCCAATAACACTTTGGTTTCGCACCGCGTACTATGAACCGAAGTATGAAAAGACGCGGTACCGCGTACTGCGGTTCGTTCTCAGTGTGGCCTGCACTTAAGACTCGAATCCACGTAAGCAATACATTTTTCATGCGCACACAGTTTCCGTTTGAGCAGCAGTCGCAATCTCCCTAATGCATCCGTTATGTACCGTTTTCATAAAAGCGGTGTTGTGTTTGTGTGCACACCCTGTATCAGTGCTGGTATTAAAGTTTCTACGTTATTTGTTGGGTTGAGGGTTAGGCTGGTTTCGCACCTGTCCGGGAGAGTCGTACGGGCTGTCCGTACCCGGGAGACCCGTACGGGTAGTCCGCAGTGCTCTGAGTAACGAGAGAGTAGTACGATACGTTGTACGGGCCCTACTCGGAGCGGGTCGCGCCCGTACAACCGAACCGTGAACCGTAAGATGATGATAAGAAAAGAGAACAAACAATGACCAACTATAAATGTCACACAAATATAATAATATAAATGTGGAAACTTGTAATTGGCTTTCTTCTACATATAGTACTACTGACAAGGCTCCGATACCGGTTACATTTTCAAACCGTTATCATGTACTTGACGCAAAAACCTTTACATTCGGTTTTGTTCGCATAAACCGGTTTTTTTAAACCGGTATTTGGAAGAGTATTTGCATAAAGGTTTTTCGGATTAAACGGTTTAGAACTACAAAAACCGGTTAATACGGGCACGATAAACAAACGTCGCGCGCTGTTCGTACGTGTACATACCGCGGCGCTATGTATAGCATCTTTACAAGTATTCACAAGTTGCAACGCGTTTACCGACATGCTGTTCGTCAAATAAACCGGTTAATATAGGTTAAAATAAAGTTCTTAAAATGTTCACGTTCTTAAGAAAAGTTTGGAGGAATACCTAAATAAACCGGTATTAACCGGTATTTCTTAAACCGGTTCCGAGCCTTGCTACTGACTACTCGAATGTATTAGCTGTAAGTTTTCTTAAAATCAATAAAATAAGATAAAATAAAATAGTATTAATTTTATTTGGTAAAAGAATAATTTTAAGGATTTTTTATTAACCTTTTTTTTATACTTACAATCACTTATAATTTACTATAACTTACTAACTATTTACACTAGGTACTAAATACAATAACTAACTACACAAATAGATACAAAAAACAAAAGGACACTTAGGCGTCGAAGTATTCGTCCGCATCGCTGTCATCCAGAAACGTACCCAGAAGACTGGCAGCATTGTCACGTTGAATGGCACCTTTTATGTATTTTGTAACTTTTTTACCACCCATGGTTTAATGTTTTCAAACTCAAACTCAAAGCATTTATTTCAAATAAACCAATTAGGTACTACTAAACTAAATTTGTTATTCTGTTATTTCAATGATATAAGAAGAACATAGTAACCTTGAAATAATGCTGCAACATCACCTGGAATTTGCAGGATACCCAACTCCCTTACCAACTTACTGCACAGGTATCGTGTTTGGGCTCATTGGAATGGTCTCAATGAATAGGTTATAGATAGATGATGAACAGGGTCTGGTGATGGAGTAGGAAAGAGAAATGAGGAAATGTTGGTGTCGGGGGTTTTTAATTTTTTAAATATAATTTCACTAGTTATCTATACAAAGTATACATTCAATAACAATTGCAGTGGCTGGGAATAGAACAGCTACATCCATTGCCTCACCCAATAGACCACTGCCTCTTTTTTGTGAGTTTCTTTCTTGATTATAACCCCGAAATGGAGTCTTTTGATAACAAACTTGATTACATATTACATATTGATCACACATGACATCAGATGCGACGGAAATAACCAATCTTGAAACAAAATGACTTTTTTGGCAGGTACAGTCAGCCTCAAAATTATGTATACCAAGAATATAATTCATATTTTAAGAGGAGCTCGTGGTTAAGTAATAACAGCCGCACGGTTGATCCGTGGATGGGTGACCATCTTTACATACCGAGACTCCTCCGTGCCTCGGAAAGCTTGAACCCAGCTGTCATTCATTTATTTCCATACAGTAATATTGCCAAATTAATCAAAACAGGTAAATATTTGACAGCTATTTGCGACGTTGCCAACTTTTTGGATGAACGCTCTTAATATTATGGAACAAAGAAAGTACCTAAGCGATAAAATTTATACTATTGTCATGTTCATAATTATACATCTTTTTGAAGCTGACTGTATCCTCTTGTCTTTGGAATTGGTTTCCACATGGCGCAAAATTAAAAGGAAATGGGAAGCCTTAATTTGACTCGTAGATTGAGTTTTGGTGATGAGAAAATCTTTTTGATCGTTTTCCAATTATTTTGAGAGAAGACAATACGAGATCAACAAATCTCATTAATTTGTTTTTGTGAGCACGAGGTAGTGTAAAGTGTTATTGGGTTTTTTCATTAGCAATTTATTTTTTGTTAATAGCAGTGATAGCCTTGTGGTGTGACCGTCGGACTGCCAAGTCATAGATCTCGAATTCGAGGCCTAGGATTTTCGGATTTATAATAATCATAATATAATATATCAATGGCCTGATGGCCGAAAGCCTCGACCAACATCTCTCGAGGCTCTCGTTAGGCGGTTGGATCAAGGGCCTGATCCAGAAGGCAGTACTCCTCGATACGGCTCGCATTGTGAGGAGGTTCCTGTCTCTGCAGGCCTAACCACCGGCAGCTTGGACCCTGCTCCCGACACCGACGGACATCAATTTTTTATATTTTTGAATGATTTTTTAATATCTTTTTAATGTAAGAAATATTTAAAAATGTAATTTTATATTAAAGTAAATAAATAAACGACATAATATTATAATAACTTTTATTTCAGAAAACTTTGTCCATAATAGTACAATTCATGACTATAGCACTACCTAACAAAACAAAACAATGAGATCGTGGCTTAAGACACCATTGACTAATATGCGTATTGTATAATTATCACTTGCTTCAAAAACGGTGAAGGAATACATCTTGAGGAAACCGGCATGCCTGAGAGATGTTTCTTGATGGCATGTGGAGCCAAGTCCGAGGCCCATGGCCGGCTTTAAAACTCTGACACCAGGTTAGTCACCAAACACACGAAAAAAAAAGAAGAAGGTTAGAAATGTCTCAGTAGCAGTAAGCAGCTATTACATGGGACTTAAACATAACTGGCGAAATGTGGGTGTACTAAAGGTACACCTCTGGCCAACCCTTTGGGGAATACAGGCGTGATGTTATGTTAATTTGTTTTTATGGCTAGTCTATTCAAATCCTTGTTACCAAGTGATGTTATTGCTACTTAAACGAATATCAACTTTAAACTGGTGTAAATTAAGTTCATATCAGAACGCATACTGCGATTGAAAATGTCATAAAATGTTTGAAGTTGTAGTGCAAACTGAACTTTATGAGTCAGTCATAAAGTTGTTTGTCCAAAAATCGGTCAATTACGTGACGAATGAAGGGTTGCGCCGTAGTTGGGATGAATTTATCCCAAGAACAAACTTAACATTGTAGTTAAAAAAAATGTTCTCCCATACATTTGAACTGAAAATGTCAGTCTGTAATGACCCAGGCCTCCTCTCTGTGAGAGGGAGTGGGCTGTAATCCACCACGCGGGCCCAGTGCGTGTTGGTAGATGTCACATTCCTTTGAGTTTTTAGTTCTAGACCATGCCGCTTTCATCACGATGTTTTCCTTCAACGTTTTGAGAGCAGTGGTGATGAAATTATTTAGACAATGTAAAGCGCCTGCCTGGGTTCGAACTCACGAACTACAAACCCCGACTTACGAGTTGAAATGGTGAATTTATTAAAATGATTTGTGTTTTTTAAAATTTTTGATGAATGATACCTCCTATTTTTTTTTTTGAGGTTGGGCAATCATCAAATGACTTCTCCCGCTCTGGGCGGAGCGAGAGGGCGTATCAGACTTTTACTGACTAAAACACACCCGTGTTCCTTCCGTTGCCTGTGTGCCGGGGCCGCGATATCCCTTTCGGACAAACTCGCGACCCTGGCAGGCATTGGCCTTTACGGACCCCATCAGTTGGTGCTGACATATCTTTGAGGCGCGCGTGGAACACAACGCGCCGTCGACCTGGGCCTGGTACTATTCGGACGGCGCGCTACCCACTGCTCACCGTCCGCAAGCCCGCGCCTACGGTGGCCGGAAGTCGGCTCGCGACTCCCGACGCCCGGGGCGTCTCCTGCGGCGACTAGGGGTGCGAGGGCGCGCATCTTACATTTCCCTCACGCGCTCCGCCTCCTCCTTCGCGAGCATTACTGCTTCGTAGAAGGAAGTGACGGCTTCCCATGCACTCTCGCTCCGGACCATGGCCTGAACCAGGGCCGGACGCGAAAGATCGCCGCCGCCGATCGCCTCCGTGAGAACACGGCGGTGCTCCGCCCAAGCAGGGCAGATCTCCACCGTATGCTCCACCGTGTCCTCCAGGCGATACACACAGTGGTGACACCCGGGCGTTTCCTCCCGCCTTATTCGGAACAGGAACCTCCCGAAACAGCCGTGTCCGGTGAGGACCTGCGTCAGGCGGCGTGAGGACGCCGTGGCGCCTCTCTAGCCACTCCTCAAAGAGGGGACTTATCGCCACAATTTTATTGTGGCGTGCCCATGAATGATACCTCCTTAGGTATTTTTTTACTGAAGTCACTAGAGTAGGTAAGCATCAAATGTCAATGTCAACCTTTTGACCCGATTGCGATGGAGATCAAAAGGAGGGTATTGTTTTTTAAAATTTACCAGTTAATCCCCTCTCAAAAGAATACAAACCCTTCGAAATAAACAAAACTTGTTCTGTTGAACAAGTTCTGTTTACTTCGAACTCGATCAAGAAACATCAGCAACAAACAAGCCAACGTTTGCTCAAATGATTGGAATACTTACCAACTAATAGCCAAGTTGGTACATTTTGAACAAATAAACTTTAACTTTAACCCTTACCTTTACGCTACAAAGGTAAAGAAAGGTATTTCAGTTAAAACAAACAAGATCGGAAACTCCTTTTAACAGCAATCGAAGAATATACAAAATACTTTGTTGCATTTAGCGAGTTAGGAATTTTACGAAATAACATAAACATCACGCTGTACACCACGACGGTTGAAGAGGTGCACCTATAGTACGTAGGAAAACTTGGAAATTATCAAATAACTTCTCCCGCTCTTTGTGTCAGACTCTTACTGACTTAAGCCCACCCGTGTTTCCTCAGTGTTGCCTGTGTGTTGCCAGGGGCCACGGTAACCCTTCTATGTCTATGTTCTATGTTATAGAGTTGGTTTTCGCTCTTAGTCCGTCAGGTGGACATGGTGCGTGAGCCATGGCGGCCATTTGGTGGTTATTCCAACCAACCCACCTCCCTCCAGAAGCTAATTAAAGCTCCTGGTCTGTTTAGAACGTCTGTGAAAGATCTGGGTGACCCGAAGGTTTCTGTTCTACTCTGGGTGACACCTGTGCATTCAAAGAGCACGTGCGCGACGGTTTCCTCAGCCTCCATGCACGCCCTGCACAGAGGACTGTCCGTTATGACTTGTGTGAAAGTGTTTGTTTAGAGAGCAGTGTAACCCTTTCGGACTTTCCCGCTTCCCTGGTAGGCATCGATCCTAGCGGACCCCGTCAATATTGCTGACATCTCTTTGAAGCACGCGTTGAACATAACGCGCCGGCGACCCGGGCCTGGTCCTTATCGGACGGCGAGCTACCCATTGCTCACCATCCACAGGCCCGCGCCTATGGTGGCCAAGAATCGGCCTGCTATTCCCAACGCCCAGGGCGTCTCCTGCGGTGGCTAGGGCGTGAAGGCGCGGAATTTGCCTCTCCCTCACGCGTTCCGCCTCCTCCTCGAGCATTACTGCTTCACAGAAGAAGGTAACAGCCTTCCATGCCCTCTCGCTCCATACCATGACCTGGACCAGGGCCGGACGCGAGAGATCACCGCCACGGATCGCCTCCACGAGGACACGGCGATACTCCGCCCAATCCGGGCAGACCTCCACCGTATGCTCCACCGTGTCCTCTGGACAATCCACACAAGGATGACACCCAGGCGTTTCCTCCCGCCTTATCCGGAACAGGAACCTCCCGAAATAGCCATGGTCGGTCAGGAACTGCGTCAGGCGGAAGGTGAGGACGCCGTGGCACCTGAGCCACGCCTCAAAGAGAGATATTTCTCGACGGCATGTGAAGCCAAGTCAGAGCCCGTAGGCGGCTTTAAAACTTTGACACCAGGTTAGTCAATAACCACACAAAAAGAAATCTGTAGTAGATCTTACACCAACATTTCGGTGAGCAACCAACAGGGGGTGAGCCTATTGCTATCAACCGGGCACAAATCCAGACTCTGGATGTCGTGACCACTGACTACCTGCAGTATTTCTTTCCTGTTACCTTTAATCCATCCAAAAGTTGTCTGTAAAAGATCGCTATTAGCGATAAGACCACCCGTTGTACCTAGGTAAAATTTAAATTTTTTTGTCTGTGATTTTAATGGTGTACATATAATAAAGAGTATTCTATTTAGTGAGAAATTCCAGATGGAAAAACCCAGTAACACTTCAAACCCTACCCGGGAATGGACGTCACGCTGAGCAGTAGTGCTTGCGACCACACGACGTAGTTTTACGGGATAAATAGTGGTAGTTAGGATTGTAGAGCTTAAAACGAAAGATAAGAGGATATACCAACCTTGTAAAAACAAAGCAAAGCTTTCATGAACATAAGTTTGAAGAAAAAAGAATTTTGGAATTAAAGTCCGGTCGCGAAGCAGAAAGAATTTCCGTCGCGCTCGCGCATTTGAAAGTCCTTCAAATGCGCGAGCGATAGAGATAAGTAATGAGGGGTCATTGTACGAAATTCTTTCTGCTTCGCGACCGGACTTTAGCTACAGAACTTAACGTTCTTTGAATACTAGGCAAATGTGTGTTCAGTCAATAATACTTTTAAAAGATCAGTTTTTTTTTGTACTTTCCCATACCTGGGAACCTTCTCGTTACGGAGATATTGAAGGTCAAAGTTCCAATTTATTTTTTACGAAAACAAGTTAATTGTTACATCTTAACTTGAGATACTCCCACGTTATCTGTACCGGTTCATGCACCCATAAGCAGTAATCAGTGAATTTTCGCAGGAAAAATAAAAGTCGTTTCCGCAGTTATTTTTGCACAAAGTTACTTAAAATTCGTTTTTTAATCCTGTAGACTAATTTGGCAGTTGTAAATGTCAAATTAGTCTACGTCTTCTTACACCCTGTATACCCCAAATCAATGGGATAGATAAGGGCAGAAGATGATGACGCATAATATCTTGATTACTAAACTTGTGGTTGATTAAAATAAATTTAATAACGCTATAAAGCTAATTTCTGCAATTTAAGAAATTTTCAGTAACATTCTAAAAATCAACGATATTTCCATTATCTAATCTACAAATAATATTCTTACAGAAAACATAAAAAGTGAAGGGCTTGCGGTCAAGTCCTACATTCCAAGTTGAATATAAATTGTTACATAGCTTGCATCAGAACACGACAACTTCCCATTCAACGAAAAGACCTCTCCATTCTTTCCAACAACATTAATATTACCGAACAGCCATATTTCACCTTCGGAAGCACGCATTTCCAATTCATCTTATTCCCTCCTACCTCCTTTCGCATAAGTTCCAAACTACGCGTTCAAAGTTTTTGACAGATTTCCCCCTCTCCTCTCAAAAGTTCTCTGACATCTGAATCGTTGGTAATCGAGACAGAGAATCGATTTAGTTAAATAATGATAAATGATGTTATTTCTGTAAGTAGGTGTGTACAAACAATTTTACACGTTAATATTTTTTTAAACCAGGTAATGTCGGATTTCCTTGAGAAGAAAGGCCAAAACAAACTTTGAGTTCACAGTCTCTTCAGTCCAGACATAAATAATCTTGGTTAGATCATGCGAAGACCATGTTGATTTGTGTCTCAAATGGTTTTTTGAGGAAAGGACCATACAGATTTGAGTGTATTAGTCCAGTCAGTTCATGCATTTGTCAGTAATCATGCAGCTCAACTCAGAACTTATGGAGCTGAACGATTCGACGAACAATACCAAAGAAATTATTTATTTATTTATTCACTCCAGACATACAAATATCCTTTAGAGGCTAGACCCAATGCGATATTGTATTAACTATTTCCATTGCTTGTACCATAACAAATTCTATAGATAGCTATTCTTTCAAATTCACCCAGAGCGCAAGAAAATATGTCGATGTCATCAGCAATGAGGTTGAGAGTGTGGAGCACGCTCATCAGCGGCGCCTCACGCAGCAAGTTAGTTCGCGCGCGTGGTACCGCCAGCAAACGCGGCCGACGACGACGACCCACATACCCGTCTGGCACGACTAGTTCCACCCTTCTCTATGATATTTGGGTAGGCCGCTTAAAGTACTTACTCAAACTGCCCAATTATCATTAAAACTAACGGAGAAAGAGAAAATAAAATTGTTCCACACAGTCTTCACATTCACAATTATTAAAATATTTTTTATTTTTAAATGTTTCAATATATTTCTATATTCTAATATTTAAAAATGTAATTTATAAGTGTTTTAAATTAAATAAAAATATTTAAATAATGATAATACGAGTATTATATAAAAAAAACAAAGCGAGAATTGATTCGTGTAGAAAACGTCAGGTGGGCACGTCACTGAAGAATGAAGTGGGTATGATAAAGTTGGACTAAGTTTTTGTATGAATGTGGTGGGGGCAGGGGGGTGTCTTAAGAAATTTTTAGACTCTAGAGACGTTTAGTTTGACTAACTTGAGAGTGGAGTCGTTCAGTTTTTGGGCTTATAAGTTTGTGATGGATATCCTGTTTTATAACTGTGAGTATCTGAGTGCGAATGTCGTCCAGGTAGTATTTTTTGTACGTAAACGCGAAAGTAAAGTAATTATTTATTTCTTTATTTCTTTTATTTGGGACAAAAAACAGTTATACATTTACAGCATTTACAAAAAGTAGTTAAAATACAGTCGAAAAAACGTATAACCCACACTATTGCACTACTACACTTGCACTACTACTGCACTTGTTACATATTAAGCCTACGCACATGCATGGCTCAGCTACGGCGTAATATTGTGGGGAAACAGCACAGATGCGCCGACACTTTTCACATTGCAAAAAAGATTAATTAGAATACTTGTAAATATAGAAGACACCGACAGTTGCAAACCTCATTTCCAAGAAAATAAAATACTTACCCTCCCTTGCCTATACATTCTAGAAATATGCAAATTCGTTCGAAATTACCAGCACTTTTACACGACAAGAGAAAACATACAGTCTAAATATACATTACGCCATAAAAATAGGTTAAACTTACCAGGTTCTAAGTTAAAAATGCACTCAACAAGTACAACACTAGTCATGTCAATTAAAATATATAATAAATTACCAGAATTAATAAAAAATTAACAAAAATTTAATACATTTATAAACAAATTAAAACTATTCCTATTATCTAAATGCTATTATGATATCAATGATTATTTAAATGACAAATTTTAATTTACAAGTTTTATAAAATAATTACAATAAATAGGTACTAACTAAGTAAACAAAATGAAAAGCCCTCTTCCTCTCTCCTACTTTTGCTGTGCCCGAGATGGTCCACAATGATCATATTATTTTGTTAAACCTACCACCTAAGTTCACATGTGGAAGCAATAAATATATTGAGTATTGAGTATTGTCCACAGTGACATCAGAGTATGAAAACGAACGCATGCTAAACGAAAACAAAACAGAAAAAAATGAATTAATTAATTATTTATTTATTTATATTATGATTAGATAATACGGTTTTATCTCAAATAATGTGACGTAACAGAGAGAGAGATTTTTATATAGCAAAAGTAGGTATTAAAAATGACAGAAAACCAAATATTTTATAGAGAGCTCGTGGGTAAATAATTACAGCCGCACGGGTCAATAAGCTACGCTTGCTGCGGTCCGTTTATGGATGGGTGACCATCTAAACATACCGAGACTCCTCCGTGGTTCGGCAAGCACGTTAAACAGTTGGTCACGGCTGTCATTCCAGGCCAAAATCCTGACTACCAGTCTTACCAAGGGGTATCGTGTACCCAGTAACTGGGTTGATGAGGTCAGATAGGTAGTCGCTCTAGTATAATACTGGTATTCAGCTGCATCCGGTTAGACTGGAAGCCGACCCCAAAATAGTTGGGAAAAGGCTAGGTAGTTTTTTTTTAAACTTGAACTTTTATACCGCGAAGAAACTCGATAAAAGCTAGTTTTTATTAATTTATTTACAATCTGTATTAACAATAAAATGCATAATGTTTACCAAACTGCATACTGCTGATTTTCTTTAAAAACAAATGAGTTCGCTTTCGAATTGTGTGCGCTCACTTGAGTGAGGTTCCAAGTGAACTTTGGAGAATAGCATTTGCGAAGTTTTCTTTTACACCGTAAGTCAGTGATGTAATGGAGGATAAACAAGTATGAATGCCACCCAGAATACGAACAATTTCCGAAGATTTAGAGAATTTCCTTATTTGACAATGATGAGTTTATTTATTAGGCTGATATTTTTATAACAAACTAGCATTTACCAGCGGCTTCGCCCGCGTGCATGTCGCAAATTATCCCATGGGCTCGTACTACTGGAATAAAAAGGAAACCGTAGCTGGCCTCTGTAAATTACATTACTTAGTGAACATTGAAATTCACTGGCCTGTGTCAAGTACAATACTATTCATATATCACTCACAATAGAGTGACGTGGCAGATAAGGGTCAACCTATTTAGGGTACATTAGACCCCGGGGAACAGTAATTTGCAGGGTTGAGTGTGAAGTACCTTTGTTTACATTGTGATGTAATGTGCTTGTGCTGTAGTATTTGGATTATTTGTAACAAATAGTGAATGTGAGTACCTACCAATATTATTGTAGTTTTATGTATAACTAGTTGCGCCCCGCGGTTTAACCCGCATGAGTCTCGATCCCGTCGGAATATCGAGATAAAAAGAATCCAAAGAAGAAAGTAAGTATAAAGTATATATATATTAGTATGTCCTAATCCAGGTTATGGTCTACCCATGTGCCAAATTTCATTCAAATCCGATAAGCCGTTTAAGCGTGAAAGCGTAACAAACAAAATCACTTTCGCATTTATACTATTAGTACGATATAAATACCTGGGCAACCGAGCTCTGCTCTGGTGAAAATAGAGAATGCTCATTCAATAGTACAGGATAGTGCATACTAATTCCATGCTGCCATGATAGTAGGTACTTACTAATTCCATGCCGTCATGATAGTAGGTACTTACTAATTCCATGCTGCCATGATAGTAGGTACTTATTAATTCCATGCTACCATGATAGTAGGTACTTACTAATTCCATGCTATCATGATAGTAGGTACTTTTTAATTCCATGCTACCATGATAGTAGGTACTTACTAATTCCATGCTACCATGATAGTAGGTACTTACTAATTCCATGCTACCATGATAGTAGGTACTTACTAATTCCATGCTGCCATGATAGTAGGTACTTACTAATTCCATGTTACCATGATAGTAGGTACTTACTAATTCCATGCTGCCATGATAGTAGGTACTTACTAATTCCATGCTACCATGATAGTAGGTACTTACTAATTTCATGCTACCATGATAGTAGGTACTTATTAATTCCATGCTACCATAGTAGGTACTTACTAATTCCATGCTACCATGATAGTAAGTACTTACTAATTCCATGCCGCCATGATAGTAGGTACTTACTAATTCCATGCCGCCATGATAGTAGGTACTTACTAATTCCATGCTACCATGATAGTAGGTACTGCAGCATGTCGCTGCCAAGCCAAACTTTTTATTTGCCAAAAAGGCTTAACATGTTTTTCTCTTAAAATGTGGTTACGCTTGACACATTTTTGAATATTTTTTTTATCGAATGAAAAGACGGTTTTGTTTTTTTGAAGGAACGACGATTGGTGCCATTGGTGTCGTGTCATACGGAGCTAGCGGTTTGATTATATTTTTTTTCCGATTTAACACATTTATTTCAGTCTTTGGCATATTTTACCGCAAAATCTTTATTGTTATAATTTCTTAAAAAAGTCTCATTTGTGTTTTATATATATATCCAGGAAAAACTACCTTTAATTGTTTCGTGAGTATTCCAGTTTATAATCCACCCCCCACGTAATATTGCCTTTCTAACCGGGTCTTAAATAGTATTTGTTCTGGATCCGTACAGAAAAGGCCTCGTTGAGGCCCCTGGCTTACCCGTCTCCAGCTGTGGCTGTAGCCAGGGAGGAGTGCAGTCCGCCAAGTCCACAGTCGTGTCCATCTGCGCGTGGTTCCAATACCACGTCTCCTCGTGGTGTCGCCGGCCAACCAGAAGTCGCTGCGTCGTCGACGTGTCAGACGCTGTCGCTAAACGTTGCAGGCAACACCTTTCACCATCCTCATTTGGCAGCCGTACATTTTTTTTTTTTAAAAATCGCGTTGTAATTTTTTACCCTTACTTTAAATTGTCCGTTACCCATCCTAATTAAAATAGTGTTTAAGCCAGCGTATCTTATATAACACAACGGTTCTTCGTGTTAGATACACGTTCGTGATTTTTTTTTCTCCTTAACGCAAACGAGCTCTCAGCCTTGGCCAATGCTAGTTCCCCTCGCCCAGCGTCAGCCCTAAAAATACCTTTTCCGAAGAATCTGGCGTTCTATATAATACCATTTTTTTATTTTTTTCTAAATATCTTCCACTACCACCAATTTATTATTATTTTTTTATCTGAGTTTAAATTATGTTTTTCTTTTTTTTCGTTATAAACTAATTAAATTATACAGTGTGACTTCAAATTTTTCTGTGTTTCATTAAACGTTCTCCATCATCTTGGGTTCGATTCCCAGTGATTTTTTATATGTAATATAGCGGAACACTATAATATCGCAATAGAAATGGCGCCCGAACAAAGTGAGTATATTTAAAATACTTAATAACTACTATTTTTTCTTTTTTTTCGTTATTCTGTATGTGGTGTGCTCCTTAAGAGCACAAATTTAATCTCTAAGTTATTATTCTATTTTACAGGTGTCGGGAATTACATGAAGACTTTCGTGATATGTGGAAATTATTTATCCAGATTCTGTTGATTTAATTTTTTTGTGCTGTTGTTCATGTAATCCGATTTAAAGAAACCTGTAACTATATGCAAAAATCTGACTTTTATTTCCATCCTATAATTATAAACGAAACCCATATTTTATTTATCTCCTGTAGTCTTAGTTGTAGTTAGTACCCGTAGTGCATGGTTGATGTGTGTGAATGAATAGTCATCGTGTCTAAGGTAAGCTCTTTTGTGCGGCTGTTTTGCGAAGTTTCTATTTATTTATTTTGTTTGATGCCTAGCCCAGTCGTACGGTTTGCCAATCGTCGCTATCGTCTTCTATTCTTCCATCAGCAGCATTACTAGGGATATGCTACAGTCTATACATCGCTATAGGAAAATCATTCTTTAAAACATCTAAACCCCAATAATTCCCATTTGCATTATCCGATTTGCTGAAATTCAATTCGAATATTAGTTTTATCCCTAAATCTATTCACAGATACCGGAATTTGCGTAATATTTACTCAAATAAAAATTCTCATTTTCAAGTTACGTAATTATTCATTACTACAAACATCGTTCAAAATATAAAGGAGATTGTCAAGTTTTGGAAATCCTATTTATTTAAAAGGAGATCGTCCAATTTTGTAACCTTGCCTTCGTTTCTAAGCACGTAGGATTCTCTGTTGGAAGTCAGGTCTTCGACCAGATCCGTTTTATTTTTATCGGTTGTTTGTGTCAATTTGCGGCAATATGGACGTCGAGGATTGTTCAATTACCGAGACTCCTGTTCGAGTTAGCCCCATAATTTCGAGACCTCCTCCTATTCCACCCAGAGCATCCAGAGCTTCTATGTCGTCAGGTATTCCGTCTCCTATCAAATCCGAAGATCATCTACGCTATTTCCACAAGCAGATTTCTCTCTCGAAATGGAAGATTGATTTTTCGGGAAATACTTGTGTACGTGAGTTTTTCGTGGCAGTAGAGGAACGAAAGGAAGCCGATGACATTTCGGACCTTTATTTAGTCAAGCATTTCCACGAAGTCCTATCCGGGGCTCCGTTGAAATACTTTAGGTCTATCCGCCATCCGGATCTTTCCTATGCTGTTCTCAAGGAATATTTCATTAAAACTTTCGGTTCCGTCGGTTTCGAGTTCAAAACCGAGCAACAGGTTAGGAACTTGAAGCAAAAGTCTGACCAATCGGTTAGGGATTTCGTCATTCAGGTTTCATATCTAAATGATCGTTTGTTCAATCCGATAACTGAACCAAATCTTCTTCAAATTATTATGCACAATATGCATCCTAAATTTTACCCTTGTTTATCTATACATAAATTTAACGATTTGGATTCACTTATCGATATGGCTTCACACTTCGAAAGTTTTTTACCAGTTGTTTCCAAACCTGTTTCTAGCATATCGAGTGATACTCAATTGTGTCCAAAATGTAAAAAGAACGGACATTCATATCGAAGCTGTCCAGATTTCCCTTGCATGCTTTGTTTTAGATGTCGAACTCCTGGAGTCATAACTCGAGATTGTCAGAACTGCAATCCAAAAAATGCATAAGCCACCGGCAGCACGCATTTCGTACAGTGTCACCGGTGATATCAAACGGCTCGTCGGATAACCGACCATTTATCGAGATTTTATTAGGCAATCGTCTGGTTAAGGCTCTTTTAGATTCAGGCGCACAAATGTCTCTTATCAGTGACATTTTAGTTCAGGAGCTAGGCATTTCTTTAAATTTCAACAATTCATGTCCCCGCGTTATTTCTGCAAATAGCTCTCCTATAGATATTGTGGGAACTTTATACCTTCCGGTTAAGTTTAATAATTCTACTTTTACGCACGAGTTTTTAGTAGCGCATTGCATGTCTTCGTCAGTTATTTTAGGTATAGAATTTTGGAACAAATTTGGTTTGACTACCCTTTTTAGCCAAGCTTTTGATAAAAATATTAAAGGAAATATGTACCTTTCATCCGTTCTCAATTCTCCTCCGCATCTGTCTTGCGTAACCGAACCCCGATACGTACACCCCCGTAACGTCCTTTTACCCGACCAAGAGCGTAGTCTACAAAATGTCATTGATGAGTTTGAAGTCATCTCGTCTGACAAGATCGGGCTAGGTAAAACTTCGTGGCTGTCACACAAAATTAATACTACAGGACAGCCAATTAGGCAGAGATTTTATCCTCTTTCACCGGTTAAATTAAAAATACTTAACGACGAAGTTGATAAAATGTTACAGCTAGGTGTTATTCGTCCATCTCGCTCACCCTGGGCTAGCCCAGTAGTAATGGTTACTAAGAAGGATGGTTCTGTCCGTTTCTGCGTGGATAGCAGGAAATTGAATAGCGTGACCATCAGAGATTCGTATCCCCTCCCGCGTATCCAAGACATTCTTGACAACCTTCGTGGTGCCAGATTTATAAGCTCGCTCGATTTCAGGAGTGCATTTTGGCAGATACCACTCGCGGATAACGACAGTTGCGCAAAAACCGCTTTCATAATTCCACAACGCGGCTTGTTCGAATTTGTGAGAATGCCATTCGGGCTCACCAATGCCGCTTCTGAGATGCTACGACTTACTGATATGATTGTTAATTTCGAATACACATCGACCAGCGATGACTGCGTTTTTGGTTATGTCGATGATTTGATTTTAATCTCCAAGGATTTCCACAGTCATCTCGCGCTCCTCAGAAAGGTGTTAAACCGCCTTAAAGAAGCCGGTTTATCTATTAATTTAAAAAAATGCGAATTTTGCAAAAGCGAACTTAAATATTTAGGTTATATTGTAAACGAAAAAGGCCTACAAACAGATGCAAGCAAACTAGATGCTATTAGGGATTATCCAACCCCTACTTGCGCTAGATCCTTGCGTGGTTTCATAGGTATGTGCTCTTATTATAGGCGTTTTGTCGATGGTTTTTCCTCTATTATAGCACCCCTTACAGCTCTTATTGGTAAGAGGAAAGGTCGTGATCCTATTAGTTGGAATCACGCTGCTGAACTTGCTTTTAATAAGTTAAAGGAGGCTTTAATCAACACTCCTGTTATGGCTTGCCCAGATTTTTCCAAGCCATTTCTTTTACAATGTGATGCATCAGCGGTTGGTCTCGGTTCGGTTCTCTCACAGAAGATTGATGGTGTAGAGCATCCCATTGCCTATTATTCCCGCCTATTTTCTAAAGCTGAGCGTAATTATAGTACTACTGAACGCGAGCTCTTATCTGTCCTCGATTCCATTAAACATTTTCGGTGTTATTTAGATGGAATGAAGTTTTCTGTTATAACAGACCACATGGCCTTGAAATGGTTACTCACTTTAAACAACCCCTCCGGACGTTTAGCCCGCTGGGCCACTGTAATTTCCCAATACACCTTCGATATACTTCATCGTAAGGGTACACAGCATGTTGTCCCAGACGCCTTGTCCAGAATTTACGCAAGCCCTGTTACGTTTGACCAAGGCCCCGAACGTACTAATGACCGTTGGTATAAGAAAGTTTACCTGGGCGCTCGTGATACGCCGCAAATGTTCCCTGATTATGCCATACAGAACGGTGTTCTCTCAAGACGTATGCCCATTACTAACCCTTTATCATCTGATCCTTGGCGCGTTGTATTGCCCGCTGAGAAGGTCCCGCTCGCTATTTGGGAAGTTCATAATAATTTCCCCTCTATTCACCCCGGTGTTATGAAAACTTACCTTAAAATCAAGGGTTTGTTTTATTGGCCAAACATGTTTCGTGATGTCACCGAAACATTAAGACAATGTGAGGTTTGCAAGGCCTATAAAATCTCTAACACTCAACCACGTGGTCAGATGTTGTATCCGAAACCCGTCTCTCTTCCCCTACAACTTATTTCCATAGACATCATAGGTCCGCTACCTATTGCCTATTATGGTTACCGTTACATACTATCTATGGTAGATGTGTTTTCCAAATATATCTGGCTAGTTCCTTTAAAAAAGGTCGACGCTACTTCCCTAATTAAAGCGTTGGAGTCCGAAATATTTTATAATTTCGGGGTTCCACGTGCAATTCTTTGTGATAACGCTACCGTTTTCCGTAGTAATCGTTTCTTAAATTTCCTCAGATCGTTTCATATCGATCCACCGATCTTTACGCCCTTTTACACGCCACAGGCCAATACCGTGGAACGGTATAACCAAAGTGTTGTCACATGTTTAAGTATTTTAGTCGGTGAAAATCAAAGGAATTGGTCTAAATTATTACCCAAGGTGAAATTATATCTCAATTCTTGCATTAACTTAGCTACCGGTTTTACACCAAACTTCCTTATGTTTGGTAGGGAAGTTGTTATGGATCCTACTAGTGCGCGTGGACAGACTCCAAGCCCCAATTTAGCTGAAAGTCGGTCTCAACACGCATCTAACCTATCTTCCCTTGCTCAGATTTACACAAAAGTCGCTGACAACCTTTCTCTAGCTTTCCTCCGTAATTCTCGAACTTATAATACGAATCGTTCAAGTATCACTCTTAACGTAGGTGACACTGTATGGAGGCGTAATTTCTCCAGATCCTCTGGAACGGATTATTTCTCCGGAAAATTTGCCCCTCGCTTTGTCAAGTGTCGGGTAACTAGGGTCATTTCTAGGACCACCTATATCCTTAAGGATTGTGATTCCGTTCATTCTGGTTCATACCATATCAAGGACATTTTGAAGTAATTGCCCTTCTCATCTAACGCCATTTTTTTCGTTCATCGTATTACATTTAGTTTCTTGTATAAATTTCTCGGACTTCCCCCCAAAATTCGCTGTCTCTTTCTTCATTTCCCATACAGGTGGGATAATTTATATTCCCCCTGGGCACGTAGTCACTGGATTGAGCCCCAGTGTCACGTGTTTTCAATATTCTCCTAGGTACGTTGACGTTGTCTCTCTTCATTTCCCATACAGGTGGGATAATTTAAATTCCCCCTGGGCACGTAGTCACTGGATTGAGCCCCAGTGTCACGTGTTTTCGACATATTCTTCTAGGTACGTTGACATTGGATCGGACCCCAATGTCACGTTCCTTCATAATTTTCTTCCGGTTGCGTGTTTTTTTGGACTGGGCCCCCAATTGCACGTTTCCTCTTCCTTATTCTAATGGGTTAACTATCCTTATTTTTGAGTATTTTTCTACTTTCCCCTCAAGCGATCGTGTCCCGCGTCGGTTGTAGGTTTATTTTTTCCTTTCCAAAGCCTTCTTGGTTTTTCTCCTTGTCCTGTTTCTTGCTTTGCCGCATGTGTAAACATTGGGAGCATTTTCCTATTATAATTTTGAATACTTGTATTTAGTGTTAGTCCACGCGACCTACATTAAAATACATGGTTCAAGGACCATATCACTTCCAATTTGAGTGTGATTTCTTTTTCCCTCAATCGATATTTAATTTTATCGATGATGTAATATAAGTCTTTATTCTAGGCTAATAATTTTTTTCCTTGCTTTAGCTTGAGTTTCTTTATTGCATCTAGTTGTTTCTTGCTCTCGTCATTCGATTGCAAAATCTAAGAACACTTCTTAGATTTTTTTTATATATAGCATTAACTTAACTTTTTAACATGGGAGTTGAAGTCGTACATTCTGATTTTTTTAAACTTAGGTTTGTAGGACACTTCTGACTTCTATAGTTCGCACCGATAAGGTGTAGGTTTGATCCAGTTCTGATTTACTCTTTGTCGGCTGCACTTAGTGTTCTCTGTTCGTTTTAGCTTAGGTTATTTTCATTAGTTTTGGTTAATGTTTAATTTATAAAATAGTATTGAGGTCGATTTGTTTAATTCATTACTTTCCCTCCATAAAGTTACTTAGGCTGTCACTTTTATATCAACTTATGTCATCCATGTCAAGGGATGTCACACACATTTAGGGTTGTGAAATTTTTTATCGATAATGTCGATAAAAAATTTTTTTTTGCTGGAAAGGGGGTATTGCAGCATGTCGCTGCCAAGCCAAACTTTTTATTTGCCAAAAAGGCTTAACATGTTTTTCTCTTAAAATGTGGTTACGCTTGACACATTTTTGAATATTTTTTTTATCGAATGAAAAGACGGTTTTGTTTTTTTGAAGGAACGACGATTGGTGCCATTGGTGTCGTGTCATACGGAGCTAGCGGTTTGATTATATTTTTTTTCCGATTTAACACATTTATTTCAGTCTTTGGCATATTTTACCGCAAAATCTTTATTGTTATAATTTCTTAAAAAAGTCTCATTTGTGTTTTATATATATATCCAGGAAAAACTACCTTTAATTGTTTCGTGAGTATTCCAGTTTATAATCCACCCCCCACGTAATATTGCCTTTCTAACCGGGTCTTAAATAGTATTTGTTCTGGATCCGTACAGAAAAGGCCTCGTTGAGGCCCCTGGCTTACCCGTCTCCAGCTGTGGCTGTAGCCAGGGAGGAGTGCAGTCCGCCAAGTCCACAGTCGTGTCCATCTGCGCGTGGTTCCAATACCACGTCTCCTCGTGGTGTCGCCGGCCAACCAGAAGTCGCTGCGTCGTCGACGTGTCAGACGCTGTCGCTAAACGTTGCAGGCAACACCTTTCACCATCCTCATTTGGCAGCCGTACATTTTTTTTAAAAAAAAATCGCGTTGTAATTTTTTACCCTTACTTTAAATTGTCCGTTACCCATCCTAATTAAAATAGTGTTTAAGCCAGCGTATCTTATATAACACAACGGTTCTTCGTGTTAGATACACGTTCGTGATTTTTTTTTCTCCTTAACGCAAACGAGCTCTCAGCCTTGGCCAATGCTAGTTCCCCTCGCCCAGCGTCAGCCCTAAAAATACCTTTTCCGAAGAATCTGGCGTTCTATATAATACTATTTTTTTATTTTTTTCTAAATATCTTCCACTACCACCAATTTATTATTATTTTTTTATCTGAGTTTAAATTATGTTTTTCTTTTTTTTCGTTATAAACTAATTAAATTATACAGTGTGACTTCAAATTTTTCTGTGTTTCATTAAACGTTCTCCATCATCTTGGGTTCGATTCCCAGTGATTTTTTATATGTAATATAGCGGAACACTATAATATCGCTATAGTACTTACTAATTCCATGCTACCATTATAGTAGGTACTTACTAATTCCATGCTACCATGATAGTAGGCACTTACTAATTCCATGCTACCATGATAGTAGGTACTTACTAATTCCATGCTACCATGATAGTAGGTACTTACTAATTCCATGCTAGAATGTCATTGTTTTAAGGTAGCCATCTTGTTCTAAACTTTGGGCGACTGCTCGGGTGAAAATACGGAGAAAACGAATTTTCCCAGATATGAGACCTAGCTAGATCGATTTTTCGCACCCGTAAACCCCTATATTGCAACTTTCATCGAAATCGTTAGAGCCGTTTCCGAAAACGTGATTACAAATATATCAAATATTGCTCGTTTATTAATAATATATTACACAAAAAAAAACATTCAAATTGAGAATCGTCCTTTTTCAAGTCAACTAACAACCAGGATCAAAACCCATACGTCAAACTCTCAAAATAGGTATAATGAGATACCCGTATTCGTTCTTTACAATGTGATGGTACAAACTCGAGGTGGCATGTGATTGGATCGAAACGTCAGTTACCTGTCACTATCTAACCTACTATTGGTCCCCAGATCCAATATATTTGCAAATTGAACACTCTACGAGATTGTGTAAGAAAAATAATAAAAAAATAGTGGTTTTATCGGTTTTTTCTTCATGAATATTAGTCAACAATCAGAGTGATAGTATATCTATAGTCTGTTCGAAAAATATCTGGTGAGAGTATAAACAAACCCAGTTCAGGTTTTTTTTTTACATAATCGCTCACTAAAGGGTATTTAGTAACACATTCAATCTGCCTAGCCTTTTCCCAACTATGTTGGGGTCGGCTTCCAGTCTAACCGGATGCAGCTGAATACCAGTATTTTACATGGAGCGCCTGCCTATCTGACATCCACAACCCAGTAACTGGGTAATACGATACCCCATGGTAAGACTGGTGTCAGACTTTCGGGCTTCTGACGACTCGTAACGACTGTCATAGATCCACGAATGACAGCCGGGACCAACGGCTTAACGTGCTTTCCGAGGCACGGAGGATTCTCGGTATGTAAAGATGGTCACCCATCCACTGACCAACCCCGGCAAGCGTAGCTTAACCTGATGGATTGACCAGTGCGGCTGTTGTTACTTAGCCACGAGCTTCTCTTATGAGTATTTAGTAACACATTCAACAAAGTATAATTTAGAAGTTTTCAACTCATATCCCCGATTTTTCCAACAATTATTGTTAGAATAATAACAATACCGACACGATCCCGCAAAAAATACGCGCGAACTTTCCTCTCAGTACCGTGTCGCGCGGCGTAATTTGACCCGGGCTGACCCCACTCACAAAAAACGCTGTCGTTACCATGGTTTAATAAAACAAGGTATGGCATTCCGGGAGCGACACATGCCTACGTCACTATTCAGTTGCCACTTTATTGCAACAGAACTCGAATTTAAGGAAAGATTTTCAATCACCATTCTGTTAAAAAATATATTCAAAGCATTGAAATTGTCGTTTCGTTTGTCTTATCAAACGAAACAAACATATACCAACGTAATTTTTAATTAAAACCTCATTATTGTATCAGATTCGCATAAGTAATAAAGGAGGTTGGGGAGTTATTATTACACACTACTGGTAACACAGAAACGGGCTGTCTAATTGGCATTCTGACATTTTGTCATGTATCGCTATTCTTGTCGAACCCGTATGTTGGTCTCGCTCAGTCCCATTGTACACAGTGATTCTCAAACATTTATTTGTGGACGTCTAACAAGTTGGTTTGATACATTTTTTTCTTTGACCACAATATCAAAATGGTTAAAATATTTTTTGTTTTTTTATTTTGAATAAAACTTCGTAAGTAGACGAGTTTAACAATGTGTTTGAGTATTATTTTAGTAATCCCTAGAATCCACTTATTATTAAGAATGAATATACACTTATATTATGAATGCTAAAGTAGATTTATCTAATTTGTTTTTTTTTTTGTCTAGGGAAACCTACAACGCGCGGGTAGAGCTACAGGCAAAAGCTAGAAGTAATTTAAAAAATTATGTCAATGTTTTATAAAATTTCCCCAAACTAAAAAGTTTGAGAACCATAGATAGCGGTGATGACGTAGTCTTGTGTCTCCCACGTGACCATTGTGTTTCGGAGTGCCATACCTTGTTTTATTATACCATGGTCGTTACGATCCTATTGCGTTTATTTACATTCTGTAAACAGATTCCGGTGCTTCAACAGTAGGGCCACTCTTAAAAGTCTTACATACAATGTTCCCATAATATACCAACTCAAACTTCATAGTACGCGGCTATAGTTTCGAACCGCGTAGTTCTAGTCAAATCTTTGAAAAATTTATAAAAATAAATGAATACGCCTCGAATGCATTAAATAATTAATTAGAATTAGTTTTTGCATAGATAATCACCGTATAAAGACACAAATTCATTGAAAAACAGTCAAAAATCAGATTTTATATGGTGTTTTGTTTACATCGAATTTACTGTGTATTGGCTCGAAAAGCATTTTTATTATATTGTTTCATGCAAACGATTACCTAAAAAGTTGCACAATACACTACTACGTGATGTTTCATGTACTTACATAAGTTTTACTCGAAAAATCCATCACAATCACCTCACAATAAATAAATACAAACACAGAGTCACGACTAGCCGCCATTATTTGACAACGTCAAACATTACGTCTTTCAATTTTTTTTTGACAGTTTTGGACTCGAGATTTTTGGCATTATTTATTTTCTATGGCTTACAAATATTATTGCCAGTGTAGGAAAAATCGACTAATCGATGTAATTGAATAGTTGATGCAAAAATTATATTTTAACTGTGTCGCCGCGAGCCGACACCCGGAGGAGTCTCCAGGGTTTGCCGCTAGCGCGCGGAAACCGACTCCAGTTGGCGCTTGCAGAATTTGTCCGGATTGTAATTGAAAAATCATCGACTAAAATAAAGGTTATATTTTATAACCTAAAAACACGTGACGAAGCCTGAACTTATAGTTAATAGGTACATGGTATAGTTGGTTATAATTATGTTGTTCTTTTTAATTTTATGTATTTTATTGTCTCTTCTCTTCTCTTACATACTTTGTCTACATCTCTTTATATTCTTTCCTATCGTAGCTATGGTGGAAGAGATTTCTTTGTGTTTTCTTCTTGTCTGTTTATACAGGGTGTTCGGCAGAAGGTTGAACATACGAAAATGGCGGATCCGTGGGGCCATCTACTACGTGTTTAGGTCCAATAACAAGACACAGGCCACAAGGATTTTTTAAATGTTTTTTTATTTTTTTTTATTGCCAACCCTGTCCCAGCCAGCAGTGGGAGTACAGAGAACACTACAGAATACTGCCTACCCACATCTTAACGGACTGTTATCTATGTTAACAGTATGGTGACTGTTATCTGCCCAGTGCGGGTTGGTAGATGTCACATGTCTTTGAATTTTTGATTCTAGGACATGCCTGTTTCCTCACGATGTTTTCCTTCACCGTTTTGACAGCAATGGTGATGAAATTATTTACACAAAGTAAAAGGCCTGCCTAGGTTCGAACCAACGACCTACAGCTCGTAAATTGCGGCTGTTACCACTGAGCCACCACTGCTCTTAAAATGACAGGGTATAAACAACAAAATCTAACCAATGAACGGAATATCACCTGTATTTAATAATATTATTCAATTTGCGGATTGCTGGCTAGGCAATTAGTATTATGTTTCGGCTTCAGTGGTAATTGACAAGGCCGCACGTTTCTGCTCCGTTAAGTGAACTGCTGAGTTGAATAAATGTACACTACTCAACAAAGTCTAGGGAATAGTGATTCATTTAATTTTAAGAGTCTTATTACAAATTTTTACGGAAATTCATGAATTTTGACGCTGTAATTTTCGGCAGCAGCAAGATATTTTAATTATTTGATTAGAATAACGATAATGCCATTCTCTTTCTTGAAAGTTGGAGTTACATAATTATTCTTTACGTGTAATTTTCTGAATTGACGCGGAATAGTACTTTAATTTTATTTATTGTAATTTTGTCTTTTTATATTGAGAAACTAAAACGAATGAAACGTATTTATTGTAGATTGAAGTTTTATATCATATTAGTTTATTTTATAAAATTGTGTTTATTTAATGCTTTTCTTTACGATTTTTTCCGTGAAAACTCAAGGAATTTAAAGAAACTCTAGAACTCCAATAAATAAGTAAAATATTCACCTTATCTTTTAGTAATTTTATCTTATAATAGAATTGAATGAAACAATGTGAATTTGAGCGTCCAAGTTCCATCGCTGACGGTATTTCTTGTAAACTGTGTTCGTAAAATATTTATAGTAAATTACACAAAAAGAAAACTTAAAAGGCGTAACTTCCACTTACAAGAAAGAGAGTGACACTATCGTTATTCATAATCAAATATTCATAAGAAAATTACAACGTCAAAATCTTGAATTTGCGTAAAACATGTAATAAATATATTAACACTTTTTAAGTAACATATTTAATATCAAAAGATATTTCACATAAAAAAAGCGTGCAGATTATTTTTCGTTTGAAGAAAAACTCTAAGGCTTAGTAAAATGTGCTCGTCGAATATAGAACCTTTTTTCTTTTTTTTGTTATCTGTCAAAAATGCTTAAAGATTATTTCTTTCTTTGCAGTTCGTCTTCGTTATCAGTCAACATTTAAAGTAAGTACATGCATTTATTTATTTTAAAAGCTTTAAAGCTTTTAGAAATAATAAACAGAATCTAGATCGAGCGAATGACATCGGAGATATGGCAAAAAATGTAAAGCAAAGTCACAAACGCCACTCAAAAAATTAAAATTGAATAACATGAAAAATATTAGAGAACCATACCACATGCCCATGCCCACATTGTATTTATTTTAGTATTTTAATCCACTTTTTATTAAACCACACATGCAGAATTCAAACAATAAAAATACAGTTGGTTCTTTATTTTTTTTATCATTATACCGCACAGTATATTTGAATAAAACCCCTTAGACATATCTAAACTGCATATTTTTCTACTTTTGGCCCTTGAAAAGTAGGCTTTAACAATGAAGAAAAGCGTCCTAATGGAAATAAATCGAGACCATTTTCCTTAGCATTACGTCGTCTCGATTAGTGTGCTAAAGCGAAAACGTTTACTTACCTTCTTACGTAAGCCCAATGGAAAATTCAGACAGTTAATGAGGTCCAAGGTAGGCATCAAAAAGAAGCAAAGAGAAAATTTATTCCTTGTCCTTGTATGTCATTTTAATGCTGACTGTACATGGTTACCTCGATCTAGTGATCCCAAGCGCTACTGCTGAGCGTGCGGTCCTGGATTCAATTCCCAGGTCAGACAAAGTGATAATGGGTTTTTCAATCAGGAATTTCTCAGTAGCAGCCCGGAGTCAGGATTAGTGGCGAAATGTGGGTATACGAGTATTTTTATAGGTAAGTAGCACTTCTGCCGAGCCATTCGAGAACAGGCGTTATGTTATGAACAGGAATATTTTAGTTCACTATTTTTGTGAAAAGCCGAAATATAAAACATACCTAAAAAAAGTTTAAGATTTAAAAAAAAAAAAACTGCCCGGAAATCGCTACAGCCCTGATGAGATTTGAAACTTGGGAATTAATACTTTTCTATGATATTTATATAAATATCATGCACATAGCTACAGACATTTAAATCTCAAATCTAACGTCATTTCCTCAAAAAACATTGAAATTTTGTTTCTTCACTCGAAAAAAATTAACAAGCCGATACAAATCCAATACAAATTTTGACTTTACCATCAGCGATAACGAAGATGGTAAGTCAAAATTTGTATTTTGATTGTTAAACGAGTAAGTTACTGAAACGCTTATGTCAATCCTGTTGGAAGTCGTAGAAATACGAAAAATCTTTTTGAAACAATGATAAATCATTCTTCAAGACCGGCCATTAATGAGATCCCAATACAAAGGTCTATTACATACAGGCAGTTTCAAAACAGCATTATTACGAAAAAATATTATGCATATGGGACCAGTTATTTACAATAAAATACCTAATGACATTAAAAATGATACATCTCATTCTTTCAAAAAGAAATTAACGAAACTACTAGTTGAAAAATGCTATTACGCTGTTAGTGAATTTTTAAATGACAACAGCCTATGACATTGCTCAATAATATTTCATTTTGTTAAGTTTGATTCTAATTTTATATACTATGACTATTATTTTCCCGGTGAATTTAACTTTCAAGAAGTTAGGTTTAAAGACATTAAAAACTGATTACCTGACACTTATTCATTAATATAGATTTGCAATAATTATGATTGTGATAGTGCTTAATGTTGCATGCCATACGGTAGAATGTACTGGATCTTTTGTTTTTCTTCTTTTTACACCAATAAAACTATGTTTTGTTACCTACATTCTTTGCAAATAAATGATTTCTGATTCTGATTCTGAAACGCTTTGAAAGCGATTTCCACTTGTTCAGGCCCTTAGCGTACTTTGAAATCAGATATGAGTGAACATTCCGAAATCATTATTCTTTATTATTTTTATTTAATACTAACTGCTGCCCGCGGTTTGACTCACACGGTTTTTTCTTAAATAAAAGTATATTTGATTGGAGATTAGCGGAACAAACAGCCATACCATTCCATAGGTAATTGCTGAAAACCAGCGCAGTTGACATTAGATTCGTCCGAATTCACAGTATTTCGCTGAGCAATGACCTGTTCTTGCACAGATGCGACGCACGGCATAATTTGTCTTATTATTTGTTACAAAAGTATTAGTAACTCTGCAATCAGCATTTTGTTTTTGTGATTTTTTTGTTGACATTTGCCAATGTCGCAAGAGTATTACACAATAATGTCTTTGGTCCGTGGCCTTGACAGCAACCAATGAAAAACATTGTTTTACTTTTTCTTTTTATTTATTGGTTGAACACGAGGCTTTTGGCTACTTTTGTAAGTGTGTATTTTATGCGTTTTTGTCTTTTTAAGTGCGTTTTGTTTGTGCAGAATAAACAATTTTTCTTTATTTTTCTATACAAAAAGTTTTTTTTCTTATATAATTTCTTAAGCATTTAGTAAAAACCTGTTACTTTGATATTACAAACAGATACTTCAATTTTATTTATTTGTATGTATGTAAAGATGGTTTTTTGGAATAGGTATGTGTAATCTATCAAACTCACATGAATTTTCCGCTACCTTTTGCTATAACATAAATAACTTAATCTAAACCAACTTACGGCAGTTATAAAACAAGCATTTGTGCCAAATGGCTGCTATTTGGCAAATTGCCGGCCATATTGCCATATTGGCAGGAGTGCTGCATGCCAGGGGTGACAAAATTAATCCTCAACATGACATAACTGCCTCGGGTTTAATACACCTGGCTGATAGATTGCTTTGCTAAAGCATATTTTGATATTCAAAGAGCCAGTTTAATTTAAACTAATGGGTGGTATTTATGCTTAAATGTGAATTGTGATTGTGGATCACTTTTTGATTCAGATTGATGTATTTCACTTTTAGTGGGTATGTAAAATATTGAAGTAAACTTTATGTTAGTCTAGCAGGTATGATATTTTGTTTTTAACAGATTTCTAAAAAGGAGGAGATTCTATGTTCGTCTGTATGTCTTTTATTTTTGTTTTTTATGTCTATGTCCATCGATTTTTTTTTTCATTTAGTAGCTTGTGCGGTGGTTTCGTTAATTTTTTATTAACTTTCATTGGGTAGTTTTTGAGTTAGCTTCAATAATTCGTCTTCTCTTATCTTCACAGACTTTCGAAATTAAAGTTATTAGTCACTTTGTAGTGTTTTTTATGGAAGTCGGTAATTTTTTTTATGTTAAAATGATTTTTAACTGACACGGTGTGTAAAATGTCAGTTTGACATTACTAAAATAAATCTAGGATATCTACTTATTAAAAATCTTAAATTAATTCACGGACAGACAAAGCACAGCCTTAACCACTGGGTTTAGAAACATGAAATTTTGCATAAGGAAGCATTTTTCGAAATTTGCTCCCTAAAGAGATTTATGTATATGACGGAGGAGTGTACTTGTCTCTTTCGTTTTTATCAGCCATATTTTAACTACTGTGGGCGTACTATGGGTAGTGTTGGTTATCGCGTATAGAAAAACCGTTTGCAGTTCAAATTAAATTATAATTTACGATCAAATTAATCACACTAGCAATTCACGTAATTTTGAACGACAATTGTAAACGACACAACTACACGGAACGCACGACATTTTCTAAACGTCTTCACTGCTTGACCGCCACCCATGAAGTCTGCTTAGCACCGACTGGTCTGAGCGTTACGTTGTAGATTCTGGAGCACTGCTAGGTAGTGCTGGCGTCCCGGTTAGTCAACTCAGTAACGTATTTCTAACATATATTTGGTTTGTATATGTTTATAGGGGCTAAAAATTTGCATGGAAGTTCGTATTTTTTTTCCGATGGGAAACACGATCGGGCACACGGCTTGCAATAAAATTATTGCCTCGTGGTTCGGTTCGTAGCAAGTGCCACTGCTAAGCGAGATTTTTCATCTGAAAACAGATCGCAGTACCATTCTAGAGTCTGGAGTAAAGGCCATCTATTCCATGAAACAAGATAACTGGTGAAATGTCGCACGAAACCCTTCTGTCTACTCTTTTGCGGTACAAACCGTGATGATAAAGTATCAATGCCACTCTGTTAAATTTAATTTCCATTTTTTTTCACTTCTATATAGTGACATAACATTATATCGAACCTGTTTTTCCCGAAGGGCTAGGCAGAAGTGTATTGTTTAGATTAAGTAAAAAATAAAATTGGCCAAGTGCGAGTCGGACTCGCACACGAAGAGTTCCGTACGACCGTACAATATTTAACACTACGTTTATTTTATTAAAAAAAACAATACTACGCTCCAAAACAAAAATAGCTGACGTGGCTCAAAAGACTGCCCAACCGAAAAAGGACTGGGCATGTTTGCCGCATGCCGGAAAAACTGTGGGCCCAAATAGCACAGAACTGCGTGCCTTGTGACAGTGAGGCAGGGTCGCGGAGATTCTGATAGATTTTCGATAGATCAAAAGTGGAAGGAGGACACGCGGGCTTGCGAACAATGAAAGGAGTGGAGGGAGACCTTTGCCCAAGTGTGGGACAGAGTAGGAGAGTAAAAAAATAAAAATAAACACGTTTCTTGTATAATTCCCCTTTAATTTTTAACTTTATTTTATTCTATTATTTGTTGTTAAAGCGGCATTAGAAATACACAATCTGTGAAATGTGAAATTTCAACTGTCTAACTATTACTGTTCATGAGATACAGCCCGCTGACAGACAGACGGAGGAACGGACACTGGAGGTGTAATAATAGGATTCCGGTTCGTTCCTTCGGATAAGGAACCCTAAAAAGAAAGAAAGAAAATAAAGTTTTCTACTCCAATATTTCTATGTAGCAACTACATAGAAATATTTGAGTAGAAAACTTTATTTTTTACTTTTACATTTATGTAGTTGGAGTGAATTGTTGTACAATGGCCTCCAAAAGTTTTAACTTAACTGTAACTGACGTTTTAACTTTTTGGCTGAAACTTTTGTTGGCCACTGTACTTTGCTCTCATTTTGTTTTACCTATATTAATTTGATCTGTTCAGTGAAAAGTTGGGTAAATACACTGTGACTATTTTTCTGTGAAGTGGGTAGTCGGGTGTGTTGCCACCCGAAATAAAACTCACAACTCACTCAATCACATAACATTTGTTGTTTACATCGCATTGCATTCACATTAGCATCGATTTGCAACAGTTTGCCACTATTCTTATAGCAAAACCATGTACATTTGTACATGGTTTTGCTAAATGGCTAAATGTTCACTACGTAAACCAGAAAAGATTTTAGAACGTTAAACATACTGACCTAATTACGAGCAACGGATTTCAACCCGATCGGAAAGCGCTGGGATTAAGTAGGATCGTAATGAAGTAGGTACTATGACAGGTCCCCAACCACAGCCCGGGTTCACTAACTAGGTAATTGCAGAAGGTCGGCTTCATACAGTGAGTGAAACCACACACAGACACGCTTCACGTCCAGCGAGTGCAAGCGCACTCGCGACTGGCATTTGTTTGAGATATGAGCTGTATGTATAATCAGTAAAAAAAACTTTTGGATGAAATGTAAGTAAATCTGTTAAGTAAGTATAAATTCTTACACAATCAGTCACTAAAGGGAATTAGTAACACATTTGTCTGTATTTAGAAACATTTAAATTTATATCGCACCACTTCTTCACAACCAGTAATTATTGTTGTAATTGCCAAATCTTCGACGAAAATTAAGGTTATAAAAGCAAACATCGATTGCCAACTGAAAATCTTCTCAAAGGTGATTTAAAATTGGTATTTCGGGTTTAAGTTTTCAAATAATGTCATCCAATTACTCAATTTGTAAGTGGAACTACAAATTGGCATCCACAATTACGTTTTCTGACCCATTTATTTACATTTTCTTCAAATTGTTTTGTAACAGACTATACGTGTCTATGTGTGCCTGCGTTTTAGCTCGATGTATGGAGGTGACCTTCTGTACTTGTTTATTTTGATCTGGATAGGTCGGTTGGAAGGTTTAATAGGTGTTTAATCTAACCCAGCCTAAGTCCGGGACCCTTCTCGATCTGTGGTTTTTGATTTTGGCGCAGTACCTATTGTTATCTCCAACAATAAGTACTGTTCCAAAAGTAGATTGTGTTACATTTGAAATGTAATTTTGTATGAGATCTATATTTTTTTGGATCTTGGGGACCTAAAGTAGATAATATAGCAAACGCTATTGTTAAACAGTTACGTAGATCAGATAAAAATACCCTCAATGTGGTCGATTTGATTTATGACTTGTTATATTTATGATCTCTAGATAGGGCCCGTGTAGAATCCTGTTGATCCGTTGATGATTAAGCTGATTTTATCACTACACTGGGTCATCACCACACCAAGGCTCCCGAGAGTGCAGGCACCGCTTCACTTTTATACTGTTTCCCGCTATTCACGGTGAACTGACAGTTGACATTAGTGACAGCGACCTCACAGCTGACATGCATGAGATAGTGTTTACATATCTATTTAATAGATACACTACAGCCCGGTTAATTCATCTTGCTGAAATACCATACAAAAGGTATTGTTCCATTCTTTTTATTTGCCTTGCAAACAAATAGTAGCTATAAGAATACTAAGGTGCAGGGTTCTTGTTTGTAACCGAAATACTTTTAAAATAAAGTCCTTTTCAAGTTTAAAATTCGCAGCGTTTTCAACAACACTTTCATAACAATAAAACCAGACACCGTTCGCACGTACTTACGGTTTCTCAAACAAACTTACAAAGCAATTTATATGCTGGACAGTTTTAAGTGTCACTATAAACCTGTCTAGACACGCTAGGTACAGTCATCCTTTAAAAGATTTATAGATACATCAACAATAATGTGTGGCGGCATCTACAACGCCACATGCAAACTACGCATCACACTGATGTCGCGCAAAATCCTGCATCGCGCAAGCATTTTTACCGCACGACTAGAATTTATTACAACATCCCAAGATCAACCGTCGGGTGGTAGACCACCTGACACGATGCCCGTCTGATCGGAGGATCAATCCTTTTCTATGGAGGATGGGGAACTTAACACCCTGTTCCACCTACCTCTATAAATTAATTTAATTGTCGACAATCTGTATTACATAGTATTGTATCAATGTATGGCCACAAAACCCAAAACGCTACATTGGAAAGTAAATTGTAGCTATACATTGATACAATATACACTATTTTCATAATTGGCAGCCTTGTTCCACCCACTGATGAGTACAGAACCTCCTCCCTTCTGTGCCCTGCAGTCTAATTACGCAACACATTTTATTTCTGTTTACAATTCTGAATCGAAAGCAAGTCCAGTTTTAAACGCCTGCCCTAATTCGAATTACGCTACACATTTTATATCAGTCGACCGAAATTGGATAGGGATGTTCTAATCAATTGGCTATAATTTATTTGGATGATGTGTTTTGTTACACCATGTAGGAATGATTAATTTCCAAATTATTGTGCTATAATTGTTTTATTTTTTATTACAACTGATGCTCTACTAGTGCTTATAAATGAAAATGTACAATGATTGCCGAAAAATTAAAAACCAATTTTTAAAACACTTTCTACCAAAAACTACCATAATTGAAATACGTAACAAAACGTTTTTCTTTTCACGTTTTTGTTATCTGTGGCCAATGACAAAATCGTAGAAAAGCAGTGTTGTCAACTTAGTGGGATTTCCACTAAACCTGGGGATTTGGACACACCTACTGGCGGAGAAATTTTGCTTTCAGTGGCCGGTGGTTTTGTCTAATGGTTAGTTTAATTCAATTTGTAGAAAACAATACAATCAAACTAAAACTTTGACTCGAGAAAATATTTAAATAACACGATAGTGGCATGTTTTATTGTTTGTTTAAAGCCTGTGTCAGTGATTTTTCGATTTATTTCTTTCAAATGCCGAAACCACTGCGGATTCGAACTCTGATTTGGAAAGACTGACACAGCATGACGAATATATTGAAGTCACACAGAGGCTCCGCCCGAGTAGAGATCGAAAAACAACGTCATTTCAAAAAACATATCTCACTAAAATTTCAATATTATACTGCGGTTGCCGTTTGTCATGCCACCAAAACAATAGAAGTTAAAATCGGTTGAACGGACTGTAAAAAAGGTTTATTTAAATGTCAAATCTTATTTTATTAATCGAGTATAAAGTTTTTAATCAAACGGTTAAATATCCTATTTCAGATTGAAATCGCTTTCAAAATCCGTTTTTAGAAATCGGTTTCAGGAGTGGCTCCAGCTCGCAGTTTCAATCGTCTTTAGTAATATTATTCGGTTGTAAGTGCATCATTAAAAACTATTCAAACATAAACAAATACGTACTTACGCAAAGCTACTATTGCCGTGGTTGGTTTTGTGAAATTGGTTTTTCTAGTTCGGATAATCGATACGATTCGATTTCTGACTGAAATCTGATTTTAAATTCGTTTTGATGTATCTGACGCATGTCTATACCGGACTCAGGGAAAAAAATTGGCAGCACTGAGTAAAAGTTGAATAACCTCTTGAACGATCTGCCGACTCATTGTGAGGTGTTCAGAGTCGAATTTATGTCTTTGCTGCTCTAACTTTATCAGTTTGTAGAGAAAAGAACAGGAAAGGCATATAACACATGTTAAACATCGGAAATAATCTGCGCTGGAAGCTGGAATGATCATTCTTTGAAGTCTGTGGAGAATACGGTATCTAACATGGCGAATTGGCGATGTCTTTGTTTACATTTTAGTTTTCGGTAATATTTTTGATAAGCATTGTTTTGCATTTAATGTTTTATATTTTTCAACATACAATATTATATTTACTATTCTCTTACAGAAACATGGGCCTATGCTAAGCAGTTTTAGAACATTTTGCTTGTGGCTTGTGGAAGCCGGAAAAACTTTGGAAAATTCTCTCGTTCAAGACACTGCGTGCTCTGTTTTCGTTTTCTACTGGCTGCACTAAGACTTACTTAGGCTGTTTTGCTCAATAGCGAAAAGTACCTAAGTCGATATTAACACTACAAGTAAGTAAGCCAATATAAATAGGAATAACGTGTGTAAGAGAGTACCTTTGTATCTCATTACATTATTGTAGCTGTAGGTACCTACATTATTGGTCAATCTACCTATGGACAATCATTCCTTTGTTGCGTAGACACAAGCATCTAACTATTTATTGTGGTTAAATATAGTTAACCGTTAACCTCAAAGTCTAACTGAAATTGTTAATTGATATTTATGTAAACAATTACAACTAGCCAAATAATAACTAACTACACTAGCCAAATAACAACTAACTACAAAGCATATTTATAATATTTTCACAGACCGTGCTAGAGCTGAAAATACAAGAAGGGAACGCTACCCAACATCAATCTTGTTGTTCAAACATGGATTGAATATCCACTCTTCTGTAGAAAAAGGTAAGCTTTCTGACACATAGTTAAGAATAAAGCGTAGCAAGTCACATAATTATAAAACTTTGAATATATTTCCTTGGCTGAACGCACATAGACACAACCTATATTTTGTGTATACCTAACTAATGTTTAATATTATAATTCAGTATTATAAAATATCTGGAGACTGAAATATCAGCCCTAAATAAAGATGAAATTATACAACCAGCACCAATGACTAGGCTGATGGGTTTTGTCCAGCCATGGGCTAATGAAAACCTAGTTGATATGCCTACTTTACTTTGCCACATAATTTTTAAGTACTTTATTTGAGCATAAAATAATAAGATTTTGTTTTAAAACTATAGTTCCTGGGGCATTTCACCTATGAAGACATGAATGCAGCATGAAGGATGTCGCCCATGCTGCGTTGCCCCATTGCTCTGCTACTTCAGTTTTCAAGCTTCTCAAGAACTAAAGTAAAAACTGAAGATTGTTAATGAAAGATAATCTTTTTTTTTTTACTGTTCAGTCTTGTACGACAGCGATATAAATATGTGTTACTATTTTGTTAATTGATAACAGTGTAAACTTTAATAGTGTTTTTATTTTGAACCTGTACTTGTTATTTTTATTTGTACCTATAAAGGTGCAAATAAAAATAACTTATAATGAAATATTTAAGAATTGAATACTATGCCTTTTATAAACACAGCCAATTGATTATTATATTGATACTATTTAGAGGTACCTATTTACCTAAATTAACTGTCATTCATTAGGTAACAGTAAATAGAGAGAAATAAATTATGGTAAACAAAAACGACTTTTATTATATCTTCACATTATTATGAAATATTTGGACACTACTGTAAGGATTAGATGAATTTGGGATCTAATGTCCTGTGGCAGTCATCATGGAATAATAATAATAAATCATTTTATTTCGGATAACACAAAAAGATCCATAAATTGTTAGTAACATGTTTGCACTTAAATCATTATTGTTAGTACCTAACCTAAACTAAAGACGAATTTGTGGGAAGACCACCCAATATCTAGACACACCGAGAAATGGTAGTGGTCTAACTATGGTATCAGTCTTCGCACAAATTGTCTCATTATGGCGGAGGAAGTATCTGCTGCCACAGCCTTCAGGATACTATTGTGACAGCCTCTTATTCTGCTCAGGAGTGAGGCTGTTTTTTTGCGGATGATGGCATGAAATCCGTCGGTATGATTTACCGCGAACATTTCTGAAGCACTGCAAAAACGAGGCAGTCGCAATAGCATCCTAAACACATTATTGTATTGGACGCGTAGAACATCCAGCGACCTTTTCGAGTAGTTGACCCAAAGATTACCGGTGTAAAAACTCTGACAATAAGCTTTAAAAAGCGTAATCTTTACTTGGTCAGTACACCGAGAAAATCTTCGTGCCAACATATTACCCCTGACCGCCAGAGCCCTACGCTCCCTCTCATAATAAGTATGTACTGCTTGCTAATTCTTGCTGTAAGCCCTCATGAGAGTTAAATTTTTTCCTGAATAATGTAGTTGAGCCTGACACCTGAAATATAAAAAAAAAAGAATTTAAGTAAATCCTCAATATATTGATATTCCATTTACCATTACATCCATCCACAAAGTCTAATAGGCCTCTCCCTTAAACACTTACATGCAAAATCTATCTACTTTATAGAACAGCAATATTCTGCTATAAAAAACAATTAGGTGCCTACAATTGACTTTATTTAAATGTATGGTAAGTTTACGTTTGATGGTGCATTTCGTATTTACCAACAAACAATAAGATTGTGTGTAAAATTGTTGCTATGCTAAACACACAATCAATGTTCAACACTAAGAAAGAAAATAATATTGATATACCATATACAGACAATGTGGAAATAGATCTATTTATGGTGTGGTGAGTATGTTCACCGATGTCCTTACAGAATCCATTGACATTTCTGCTTCAAACTATATTATAATATTTGTTCTTCCTGTAATAAATTTGCTTTTCCAATGAAGTAGAAGCCCGACTGGGTTGCTAAGCTTGTGGCTTATGATAAGTTTGATACGGTACGAGGTACGAATTTGTCTTTCCTTTAAAATGCCACCAAAATACCTCGTTTCTGAAATATCATAATATATATCTTTAGTTTAGGTTGTAAGCACTTGTAACTGAAGAAAACTTTCACAATTATTATTAAAAATCGACCTCGCTGCTTCGGTATTTTACAGACCCTAATACTGATCTGTCATTGAGGTTTTACACAAAAACACATTCACAATTTATGAAGACGACGTTCACTTACATAATTTTGTAATAAGTAAGGAGTATACGAGTAAATCCCAAAAATATTGCAAAGAAAATCGAATGCGACGAGTAGGGTGCCTTCTCTTTAGATTGATAGCTCAAAGCAATTTCTCATTGATTTTAAACAAATTTTCAACTGTCAAAATGATTACGTAATTCGATTAATAGCCTTTTTAGACGATTATCGTTCACTCTTTAGCGTCTGAAACAGAGTGCAGTTGACATCACAGATTTTAGAGTTACGTAATTCGAAAATTGTAAATTGAATGCAATTGTATTCAAAACGAAACAAATTTGACTCAATTGTAAATCGAAAATGTGTTGCGTAATTAGATAGCTGATCCCTGATCTGTGCAACTCTCATCTAGGTCTTCCCCGAGCTCCTGTAGGTCATCTCCCCACCTGACCGTCAGCGTGGATCTGCCAACGCTTCTTCCACCGTCCCTTTGCAACAATTCCATTAGCACTCTGCTCCAAGTACCTACTCAATGTAATACAGTATATGGAACACAAATTGTAGACAATCAAATTAATTCATGAATGAATGAACGATTTATTTACCAGAATATAGGTAGGTACACTTTGAAAACAAAATACCGTGCAAACAATGACCATATCTGTTTATCGCACCTTTTTTTTGTAGGTAAGCGTTACTTTATCGGTCAAGCGCTGTAAGCAGTAATAGCCCTTACGGTGTTCCGATATGCATGTCCGCAATAGTACATGACACGTTGTTCGTTGTTAGGGGTTTGGTTTTTGGTGGTATCGATGTATACATCTCTTGGAACGAAGTTTCTTATCGCACAATATACTCTGCACACTTGGCGAATGAGAGCTAGACCGAAAAAAGGTGTAATATTTTGACAATCACGTCACTTATATTGCATTACAAAAGTGTCGTGACCAAAATAGGTATAAGGTCATTCACCAAGTGTGCAAAAACGAAAGAAACTTCGTTCCAAACGGGTGTCCCGCGATAACTCTCGTCTTTTTAAAGCTGACTGTACTATAATATAATCGACCACTGAACCATTGCTACTTGACAGCACTATCGTTTGAATATACAGACTTTGAACCTGAGGTCTAAAAATTAGATTTATTGAGATGTAGGTACGAGGGTAACATTGAAAGTTCTTAGAAAATCAAAAACTGAACAAACTAGCAAGCTATTAGTTATAAATATCTTTTCAAAATAGTGTCCATTTACATCAATACATCGCTGCATCCGATGGAACCACTGAGAAAAGCACTTTGCCCACTTGTCCTTAGGGGTCTCTTCGACGGCATTTTGAAACGCAGCCACTGCTTCCTCGGCGTCCATAAAACGTTTTCCTCGAAGATTTTGTTTTATTTTCGGAAATAAATAAAAATCGCAAGGTGCTAGTTCGGGGCTATAGGGCGGCTGACCCAGTAATTCCACGTCTGACGTCGCCAGCGGACAGCGTAGAGAAAAAGGCTGTTAGAGACCGAAATGCATGATATTGAAGATACAATTTTAACTGGGCCCGCGATTACCGAGCACTCTCACAGAGGATCCGTATCCCAGCTGTGGGAAACTTATAAGGTAACGATCCTTACACACTCCTTTTGCCTCACGAACATTCATACTCGATGTGATCGAAACAATCGCCAGTTGCGTATTATTTAATATCACATTATTACATTTCAGTTTTTATAATTTCCTTTACAAATGTGTCACAGTTCATATTGTTTTGTACTCAATGGGAAGCAATAGAAACGCTTTTATATTGCTTTTATTCTGATCCAATCATTTGTTCGTTTTTATGTAAACCCTCTTTAATAACATGTAGGTATCATTCGGCGAAAATGTCCATTTTATGTGCTACGATTTGAGGAAACTTCTCTTTTTATGTATAATTTTATGGCAGCCATTTACATATTTATTTATCTGTAGGTTTTTTTATGATAATAATGCCTTTTTGTTAAACATAGCTTCCTATCATACATATAATATTCTTTTTGTGATATGGGTCCCTCCAATGTATGAATATTGGTTCTTCACTTTTTTCTGTGAAGACGGTTTTTAGCAAATGCTGTTTGCTTTCCCGTTATGCCATTTATTGGCACCTATTCTAAACTTTACGCATTAGTAAAAAAAACTAACAAAAACTGAGAAACAAATTGCGCGACCCAAGAATCGACTCCAAGATCTCACTCTCGGCTAGTGTAAATATGTTAACACTAGCTTCTGCCCGCGTGAAATTTCAGCCCCCAACTTACCGCGTCGCAACGCATCGCCCACCTGCGTTTTCTCTTAATGCTCTTTCTGACTTTTTTTCTTTTTGCTCGGCTCCTAAATGTCGTAGTGTGATGTAAATTTACCTGTAACCTTCCCCAAGAATTAGGTTATCAAATGCAAAAATAATTTTTCAAATTCGACTCGTAGTTCCCGAGATTAACGAGTTCAAACAAAGTCTTAAGCTTTATTATTTTTAAAGATTATATACATAGATTAGAACAATGCAGCAGTTCTTATTTTTTTTTTCTTCTTGAAAACAAATGAAATATTCAATTTGTCCACAGAATTTGATTAGAGACATGTTTAAATTAGCATTGTAAATAGGACGATTTTGTCAAGTTTTCCCTGGCCTGGGAAATGAATGTTAATGCTTCTTCCCATTGTAAGAAATGAGCTCGGAATATTTTAAAAAGAAATATGTTCTCGTGAATAATTTCTGTAATGCTTCAGGAGTAATGTCTGAGGATTTAAGAACGATATATTTTTCTTTTAGGTTAAACAAATATTGTGTGTAGGACTTAGTAAGGTAACCTCATATTTTTCTGGGAGCGTCCTTGTATGAGAACATGTTATTAATTTCAGGTGTTTGATCAAATATTTTTTGTAGGTATCTACTCAAAAAGTTTTTTATATGACTGAGAACTGGGTCGAATATTCATCTTGTGGTAACTGTTACTAAAGTTCCCGTCACGAGAAGCTATAAATTTTATAAACAAAGAACTTCTATTTAGTAACGTAGCGAAACAAATCGTGGTACTGGTGCTGAACGCGTCTGAGTTCCAGTACCACAAAACATTAGACGACAGCGCTTTATATCGCTAAAATATAACCCGTCCAAGTGAAATTGCTCGTTAATTTCGTATTACACGTATGTTACTTTGAGTTGATTGAATTTGGGATTATTTGTTTCGCTACGTAACTTAGTAGAAGTTGTTTGTTTACAAAATGTATAACTTCTTGTGACGGAGACTTTAAGAGTGGCTTGTGGCTCAGTAATAACAGCCGCACGAGTCGATCCATTAGGTTAAACCATGTATGGGTGACCATCTTTACATTGTATACCGAGACTCCTATGTGCCTCGGAAAGCACGTTAAGCCGTTGGTCTCGGCTGTCATTCGTGGATCTTTGACAGTCGTTACGGGTCGTCAGAAGGTCGAAAATCTGACAACCAGTATTACCAAGGGGTCGTATTAACCAGTAGCTGTAACAGTCATTTCACGTAAAATACTGGTATTCAGCTGCATCCGGTTAGACTGCTAGCTGACCCCAACATAGTTGGGAAAAGGCTAGGTAGATGCTGATGAAGGATTGCTCATCAAGGATTTTCGTGATGCTATGCCAACCTTACCGACAAAGTTGAATTCCTCATGTGCCAGTAATATCATCCATGCCAGGAGTGTCATGCGATACTTAAAAACATTTTTTTTTTGTCTCGCTGTCTGTTTGTTCCGGTTAATCTCCGTAACGACTGGACTGATTTTGATGGAACTAACAGTGGCAAACAGCTGATATTATAAGGAGTAAGGCTAAGTTACTTTTTAAGGTTACTTTTATTTTAGATAAAGAATTAGGGTCCACCCGGGCGAAGCCGTGGGAGGCACCTAGTATAGTATAATATTAGTAAAAAATTAATATTTTTAATTTAACATTTTAGATTTGATTAGATTGGGACATAAAACAAACAAATAATGGGGGATCAAGCAGTAATTATTATTGGTTATTTGTAATTACAATAATTACACAAACTTGTTTGCAAATACCTCTCATAGTAACCGAATAATTGTACAAACATTGCCAATGGATCATGTAAATGAAAGGTTTGTCAATAAAATATTCATACCGCACCGTATGTGATATGTCAAATTTTAAATTGATAGCAGCTTTATTTTATCAGAAAATTAACTTCGTTTTATGCCTTACTAGCGACCCGCCCTTGCTTCACGGTTTTTACGACTTGACAAAACATCGAGATTTCTTAGGTAAACATAAATTTAATACTAACGTATTATACACATAAACCTTCCGGAATAAATTCTCTAAACGATGGTGAAAACCTCATCAAAATCTGTTGCGTGGTTTAGAAGAACAACGCGAGCATACAGACAAACGCGAAAAGCGACTTTATTTTATAATATGTATAGAATATAGATGCAAGATTTAGTCTAGTTTATATATCAGTTTAAAGTTTTACAATATCCGTACCTAGGTGTCGTTCGCAACTTCGAATGCATAAAAACTTCATCCCTCAGTTTGACCCGCTAGCGGTCGAATACACAAACGTTCTTCTTTAATATCTCACCCATCAAATTGTTGTAATCTAAATAAATGTAATAATAATTCTCTAAAAATTGTTCATCAAAATATACAGTGTGTGATAGGTAAGGAATTAGAATTGGAGCTGTTCATGAACTGTAGTTATATTGATTTCCTATGTGTAACTGAACATTGGTTGAAAGTCCACCAGTTCATGTTCAGCTTTAACAACCACCAGGTTGCCAGCTCATTCAGCAGAGTTAATATGATACGTGGTGGCTCTCTAATAATTATTCGTAATAATATGAAATTTAAAGAACGTAAGGATATTGTGAGCCTCTCTGTTGAGCGAGTTATTGAAATAGCTTGCATTCAGCTTGAGCAGTTCATTGTAATTAGCGTGTACAGGCCCCCATGTGCTTCATATGATATTTTTGAGAAATATATGGAAGAAGTATTATTAAAGACTTCTAACAGTAATAAAACAGTTGTAGTCTGTGGAGATTTCAACATTAATATACTGGAAAAATCTGCTGTAGTAAATAAATTTGTAACTTTATTAAAGTCATATAATTTGTATAATACATTCTTTGAGCCGACTAGAATAACTGCCACTAGTGCTACCTGTATTGACAATATTTTTACAAACTTAAGACCTTCTAGCCATTTAATTATAAATGAGTTGGACTCTGATCACTGTGGCCAGTTAGTCACTTTCCCTCAGAAAACAGTCAGAGCTCAAAGAAAACTTGTGAGTTTTGTTCCTGTAAATAAAAGTCGCTTAGGACATTTAAAAAATAATTTAATGGAAAAGCTACCGGGTTTGCCTTATCATAACGACCCGGACCAAGCGTATGCTTCATTATTTAACCTCATCAATTGTGAGTTTAGGAAGGTTTTCACCGCAAAAACATTGCCTGTTTTTGACCGCGTTATATTTAGTGATTGGGCAACACCAGGTATTTACAAAAGTAGGCAGAGGTTATTAAAATTGTATCATGAAAAAACATATAACCATGATGAAACTTTTAAAGAATTTGTTAAGAAATATTCTAAAACTTTTAAAAGAGCTTGTTCCTCAGCAAAAGCCATACACATTAAAAATAAAATAAAATCTTCTGGAAATAAAATTAAAACAACTTGGAATATTATTCATTCAGAAACGGGAAGAACGACAGTACGGAATCGTGACTTCCATCTAAAAATCAATAATGTAGATATTAAGGCAGACGTGGAGGTGGCAACTGAGTTTGAAAATTTCTTCACTAATATTCCCATTTTAACAACCAAAACTCTGTCATTGTCGTCCTCCACTTCTGCTTATTCAATACTTAAAGAATGTGTACCAGAATGTGACAAACTTTTTGAAATTACAATTATTACTGCTAAAGACATTATAGAATCTTTTAATAAACTTGATGTAAAAAAAACTGCTGACCTTTGGGGATTATCAGTACATACCATGTCTTCAATAATTGATGTTATTTCACCCTTTTTAGCAATCGTTTTTAACTCTTGTATTGCATCTGGTGTATTTCCTGATTTGATGAAACTTAGCAAAGTGATTCCACTGTTCAAATCTGGCAGCACAACTGATCCCACAAATTTTCGGCCTATTTCGATATTACCTACATTGAGTAAAATCTTTGAAAAATTAATTTTAAAACAAATGTTAGGACATTTCAATGCACATAATTTACTTCATTTGAAACAGTTTGGTTTTACAAAGGCTCGTTCAACTACAGACGCGGGCGTGGAATTACTGAAGAGCATATTCGAGGCCTGGGAGAATTCGCAAGATGCTCTTGGCATTTTCTGCGACTTGTCCAAGGCCTTCGATTGCGTACATCATGATACTCATATCAGGAAACTGTACCGTTATGGCATGAGGGACAAGGCTCTTGACCTTCTGACTTCTTATCTGAATAACAGAATTCAGAGGGTCGATGTTAATGGCAAGAGATCTGCAGGATCTGCGGTCACCATAGGCGTTCCGCAGGGTTCAATTCTAGGTCCTTTCTTATTTCTAATTTACATAAATGACTTACCTTACTACATAAGGGATAATCACAAGATCGTATTATTCGCAGATGACACTTCCCTCATTTTTAAAATCAAACGACAGTTAGTCAACTTTGAACAAGTCAAAGATGCACTCTCTAAAGTTGTGCATTGGTTTAATGTAAATAATCTTCTGAACGAAAAAAAGACTAAACTCATTAAATTTTCAACGCCAAATGTCAGGCAGCTGACTACCAATGTTCAAGTTAATGGAATAGAGTTGGACCCTGTTGAGTCAACAGTTTTTCTTGGAATAACTATTGACGGTAAATTAAAATGGCCCCCACACATAGAAAATTGTCAGGAAGGCTTAGTTCGGCCGCCTATGCTGTTAAAAAAATTAGACAGATAACTGACGTAGATACAGCCAGAATTGTTTATTTTAGTTACTTTCATAGTCTTATGTCATATGGAATTCTTCTTTGGGGAACCGGTGCGGACATTAATACTATCTTTGTTCTACAGAAAAGGGCTGTTCGAGCCATTTACAACCTAGGTCCAAGAGATTCCCTTCGAGAGAAATTCAGAGAAATAAATATTCTGACTGTAGCCTCACAATATATTTTTGAAAACCTATTGTATGTACACAAAAATATATCAAATTTTAAGAAAATGTCCGATATTCATAGTTTAAATACCAGGAATAAACACAACCTTGCTGTACATCGCACACGTCTCCACAGAGTAAGCAACTCGTGCATGGGCCAATGTATATTAAACGATTTAAAAGCTGTATTAAAACCAAACTTTGTAAAAAAGGGTACTATAAAATTTCAGATTATTTAGAAGATAAAAAAGCTTGGCATTGAGCTGCTCGCTCTGCTAACCCTTGTGAAATCCATAAAACTTGACATTTTAATTATTCATCACAATAAACCAGTTTTATATACACATTGACATTGTTGAAAATTATGTTCAAAATGACACGATTACTTTGTAAAGTATTATATTATTTTAATTATTGTGAATGTGAGGACTATGTGAATATTTTTTTTTTCCCTTTTCATTTCTTTTTTCTTTCTCAGTTTTAATGATGGTCTGGCAGTTTGAGTAGTTTATGCGGCCTACCCAAATATCCTTGGTATTGTTCGTCGAGTTGAGCTCCTTAAGTTCTGAGTTGAGCTCCACGATTACTGACAAATGCTTGCACTGACTTGACTTGTCCACTCAAATCTGTGTGGTTCTTTCCTCAAAAGACCATTTCAGACACTAATCTACATGGTCCTCACATGGCTTGACCAAGATTATGTCTGGACTTTAAAAGAGACTGTGACCTCTAAGTTTGTTCGGCCTTTCTTCTCAGAGTAGTCGGATAGGAAACACCGACCTCACCTAGCTTATTTTTAATATTTTTTTATATGACGTGTAAAAGTGATTCCGATATCCTATTTACAGAATAAACAATTTCATTTCATTTCATTTCCTATAGGTTTCATGTTGTTGTTGACTCAATGGTATATTAGCGACAGAAACCATTTTCAGTCTTAAAGTCTGAAAGTAACTTACGTCTTCTTAAACTATTAAGATATCGTAGGTTGGTTTCGAATAATCTTTTCTGAGTACACCTCTTCACTCCTAAAAACATTTTTTTTCTAAATTCGTATTTCTATTTTCAATAGTTTAGGTAAGCCTTAGTTTGTCTATTCAGTCAAATTAAAGAAATATACTGACGAAATAAAAATAAATAATTAAAAAAAATTAAAAACACGACTGCCAAAAACGAACTAAAAAATTAAATAAAACAACGTTTTTGTTAATCTGTTTCTGCAAAGCGAAAGGTCACTCATTTACTCGCTGAGTAAACAGATAAATAAAATTGTCTTTGCTGTCGGGGACTGTTCTGTGGAACATTATTTAATCTAAGAGGTCCCCCGACTGCAATGTCATTTTTATTAATAGCCAGTGTCACTCGGAATGATAAGGATAAGTATATATCTAACAATACCCCATACATCCGAATCTGTTCAGGCATTTAAAAGTTAAGGTGGAATAAAGAACTCACATACATACATGAACCCTGAAAACATTAAACTCCTTTTTTTACCACAACGGGAAAGCTCTTGACCTGCATCTCAACCTGATGGTTATTAATGGTGGAAGCATACTTCAACCGGAATCCTCAACCACAGAGGAACTGATTATCTTACCTCTAACTGCCGAAACACAATAACGCTGTTAACATTGTTATTATCGCGATAGACTTAGATAAGATGGTGGTAGCTAGCAAAGTGGACTTAGAACAAGCTAGACCAAACTGATCAGATAATTCTCCCTACTGGGAGTCGAAGCCGGGTCCTCTGCTCCACTATCCACTAGACCACAAAAGTTGTTGGCGGTCTTGGGTAGTCGTGTAATGAAAACACTACACTCCTTTTTTGGACGCTTTTAGCCACATAACGACTTAATAAAACTGGCGTAAAAAGTCTACACTAAAATGTTACCAAGCGTGAAAATAGAAAATTTACTTACAAACACGTGTCGCTTTACCATCCACGTTGAATAAACATTAGGTAAGTACTCGACAAACTAGCTTCGTAACAAGTTAAATGTTTTGTGCGCGACGTGGCGTACTGAAAAGTTGCGGCGTATTTTCCCAGTGGGTACGTAGTGCGCCGCGTACTCAATGAGAATTTGAATAAAACCGTTTTAGTAAGAGTGGTGTTCCATTAAGTTAGTTTGAGTTTGAAGCTGGTATAGTGAAGTTGTTGAAAAGATGAATACTATACAGAAATACCTAGGATGGAAATTAGGATGAACATTTTAACCGACTTAAATTAGAGGTGGTTATAAAATAAATTATAATATAAATAGGTTATAATATAATATTAAATTCGTCATCTTCGTGTATTTTGTTTTAATATGTTCATTGATATTTTTCCTCAGGCTTGTAATTAGCGGTGTGCGACATGAATTGCACTATAATGTGTGATAGCAACAGTTGCAATTTATTTAAATAATACTCTGTGACGGTACTCAAATACACGAGGGGAACATGCCCCTCGTGTATTTGAGCTTTCACTATGGGACCAACGCTAAAATCGCGAAAAAAAAATCTGCTGTTCCCTACATTTATGTTCGCGTATCTCGTCGAAATGTAGGGAACAGCTGATTTTTTTTTCGCGATTTCAGCGTTGGTCCCATAGTGAAAGTTGTTCATAATGATGAGTACAATGACCCCTTAAGAGGTTTAGGGTAAACAAAAACTAAGGCTGTATAAGCACTACCACCGACAAGCGTTCGACTGTACTAGTGGGTACCCTGATGTTAAAGACTAACTCGCCACGAACCCCAACCACCTTTTTACAAAAAAACTTGAAAGTGCAAAACCCAATCTCCATAATAACTTCTAAACTAATTATTACCAAAGAGAATTAGTTCATAATCTAGTTAAAAAGAAACAGAGTTAAGAACGTGTTCAGAAAGACAAGTTGATAAGTTTATAAAACTCAAATTGCTTGAGGTGACTGTAACTGAGTTATCCCTTGAGTATGAATAAGACAAGGTATAGTAGGCCGACTGCCTCGTTAGTCTGGCGGTCGCAAGCGGTATTGCTGAGCACGTAGTCCTGGGTTCTATTCCCAGGTCGAGGAAATTGCTATTTGGTTTTTCTGTCTGGTATTTTTTCAGTCTGGATTTGTGCCCGGTTGATGGCAATAGGCTCGTCCCCTATTACATGGGACTTAAACATAACTGGCGAAATGTGGGTTTACGATAGGTACACCTCTGCCCAACTCTTCGGAGAAACAAGGCATGATGTTATGTTATGTAATACGCCTACGGTGCGCCTAGTTGAAGTCGTTACTATGGCAGTCACGTTAGTGAAAAGTTTTGGGCGAAGGAATTTGTTTTTGGGTTCAAAGGAGTTGATTAGAAGCAATACCTTTTACTCTATTTTGAAGTTAAAACTTTTGCCAACAATTTACAAGAAGCAGACTATTGTGGCATCTTAATAAATACTATATTGTATACTTAAAGTTGAACTTTTGTTATTTTACTAAAAATATTACAAGAAAAGGTTCCCTCTTTGTGAGCTCATTGCCGCTGTACAACAAAAAAAACAAATGACGAGAATAATTATGTATAAAAAAGAGGTATTCTGAGTGGAATATCTCTTTTTTATACCCAAAAATAATTTCCAAGATAGCTTATTAATTTGCAATATGTGGAACCTTGAACAATTCTTAGACTTAAGACAAAAGTACCTGTGTTATAAACAGCCAAGATATCTGCCACCCCTCAGTGAAAGTCTCATCGAATACAATGGCATTCTCAGACTTTGTCTTATTTATAATCAAAGGTTACTACTTTAATTTAACGAAGACTGATCGATTTTTTTTAAACTTTAATAACCAAAAAATGTTTTATCGGTTTTAGATTTGCATAATTCGTACTGTTACGAATATACATAGCTGGGCTCTATTTTATTGTAATCAATAGTGATATTAATATTAGTTAAGTTAAGTTGATATAAGTGTGATGATAATTACAACATAGGTACATGAATGTTTATAATACGGCAGTTTTAAAAAAGCGTTTTTGTTTTTAAAAAGCGGTTTTTGTTAATGAAATAAGTCAGTTATAGGCTGAGCTTCCGCAAACTCATACAATACTTGCCAATATTTTGCTTTTTACGACAAAAAAATCTAGCCACCATTTTTATTTAGGTAAGTGTAGGTACGTAGGAACCGAAAAAAAACAAAATGTAAGAAGCTTTATTTACAAAAATTCAACGTAAAATCGTGGAAAAAGGTAACAGAATACGCAAAAATCACGGAATATCTAAAAATATAAATCACGAGAGGGGAAAATTTATCCTGCAATTTTTTCTGAAAATCTAATTTCTCTTCGGTAACCATAACAGCAGATCGAAAGGCGTAGTTCCCTTAAAATAATTGACTTAATTAAAATCAACCTCTTTTATTTGTGTTCCGTAATGAAACCACAAAGTAGATAGGTACAGAAGGTCAGTTCCATACAACGAGCGAATACTGGCACACACACACATAAACACGCACGTACGATAATATCAAAGAGAGAGGGGCTCGTGGCTAAGTAATAACAGCTGCACAGGTAAATCGATAAGGTTAACAGGTTCAGATTCAGGTTCTAGGACACATCTTAGAACCAAACATTCAAAGACATGTGGCATCTGCCAACCCGCTTTGGGTCCGCGTGGAGGACACAGGACTCCCTCTCACAGAAAGAAGGCCTGTTTCCCACCAATGGGAACATTATCAGCTGATTATAATGATTTGTACTTAAAGAATGCGTAGACTTCGTGATGGGTGTTTTTACACCCTGTATGTGCGTGCATTTTCGCTTGTTGTATGGAACCGATCTTCTGGACCTATCTATGTATATTGTGGTATATAACCCTCGTTTATCATAAATGAATGTTTCCTCCGATTAATAAGACAGCTGGTTCTAATTAATTATCTCTAACAAGGCAGTCGAATTAATGAGGTTTCGACATTTTCGTAATTAATTATGTTTGGAACGTGATTATAATGACCTCATCAATCCAAATATACTTAATTACTTAATCGACCCAAATGCATAGGAAAAAGATTTTCAGTCTGATGGCTTGTATCACCATTACATTATGACAATACATTTCTGATACACGAAGCCTGTATTTATGAAAAATGTAGGTTAATAAGTATCTAGAAAACAACATAAGGTGTTTTTCACACTAGAAAATTACGTGACAGTTTTCTGTGTAGAAACTATTTTATTCTTAGAAATTGAATAAACCATGCAATTTATTAACTGTACCACGAACTCATCGAATGTTTTCAAACCACTTTTCTTTGAATTTTAATTAATTATTAGGGGATAAGCAGAAAATAAACATCGAACAAGTTAATTAGTTCGCACTCGTATTTAAATTACTATACAAATTTGATGATTAGAAGTCTATTTGATCTAGTTTTTAACCCCCGACGCAAAAAGTGTTATAAGTTTGACCGCTGTGTGTGTCTGTCTGTGGCACCGTAGCTCTTAAACGGGTGAACTGATTTGAATGCGGTTTTTTTAATTTGAAAGCAGGTTTTCTAGCGATGGTTCTTAGATATGTTTTTATTAACATCGAGATTACTGGAGTAATGAAAATTGAAAAAGTAAGAAATGGGTAGGTATATAGATTTATATTGTATAATTATATCCTATTTTTATAATATTTGTATTGCGAAGGTGAGTTTGTTTGTTTGTTACGCTTTCACGCTAAAACGGCTTAACGGATTTGGATGAAATTTGGCACATGGGTAGACCATGACTTGGGTTAGGACATAGAATACTTTTTACCCCAATATTCCCACAGGGTCGAGACTTATGGGGGTGAAACCGCGGGCGCAGTTAGTGTGTATATAAGGGAAAGTTTGAAAGTGGCATCAATAACTACATTACAAAGATTAGAGATTATTATTTTCTGATGTAGAAGTAGTAGACTTCTAAACCTCACAATAATAATTATAATAATAATTAATTTATGATTAACTATGTTTTTTCTGGTGTACAATAAAGTATATATAAATAAATAAATAAATAAATAATAGTCTACTTTACCAATACCTACATAAGTACATTAAATTTACTTACCTACCTCTCAATTACATTATTAAACAACAAAAAATTCACACCAATTACTGCCTTGAACGTGATAGTTAAAAAACAAAAGCGATCAGATGTCAAGCGGGCCATCCATTTTGTTTGTCGCATTGCACATGATCGCTCAAAGTTGAAAAGTTGCCCCTAATTAATATGGAAATTGAGCTGAAAAATACACTTAATTGAAACCTTTGCTGATGCTGATATTAAAATGTTAAAAGGTGGTTTGGGAAAGAATTCATTGTTATGTTCCAAGTTTAATTATATGTTGCAGCCATCTTGTTAAATTAGCCAGCTTATTGGATGCCTAGGCCGATAGTTATATTTTTTATTGTATTTGGATCAATAAAGAAGTAACAGTAAGGTAATAAGGGTAGGTAAGGTTATTGAAGTAGAATCATTCAACGTTTAAAAACTTGGCGTATTGAAAGTCAGCCCTTTTGAAGATGACTGACCATGACTCAGCCATAATTTCAGCAATAATTCCCGGATATATTGCCCGGAGTCTGGATTTGTGCCCGGTTGATGGCAATAGGCTCGCTTCAGGTAGGAAGTAAAACTCTGCCTCCTTCGGGGAATTCGGTCGTGTTTTATGTATAATAATTATTATGAGTCACGTTCCCAATAATAATGGAGGAGCTCGTGGCTAAGTAACAACAGCCGCACTGGTCGATCCATCAGGTTAAGCTACGCTTGCCGGGGTTGGTCAGTGGATGGGTGACCATCTTTACATACCGAGAATCTTCCGTGCCTCGGAAAGCACGTTAAGCCGTTGGTCCCGGCTGTCATTAGTGGATCTTTGACAAACTCAAACTCAAACTCAAAGCATTTATTTCAAATAAACCAATTACAGGCACTTTTGAATTGTCAAGGGGTCGGTCAGTCAGAAATATGAAGCTCGTTACGAGTCGTCAGAAGCCCGAAAGTCTGACACCAGTCTTACCAAGGGGTATCGTATTACCCAGTTACTGGGTTGTGGAGGTCAGATAGGCAGTCGTTCCATGTAAAATACTGGTATTCAGCTGCATCCGGTTAAACTGGAAGCCGACCCCAACATAGTTGGGAAAAAGCTAGGCAGATTGATTGATTTTGTTCCCAATAATAATTAATTGTCCATTTCGACCACAGAGACTGAAATCATATTGATCATCGATGTGTCCCATCTCTATCGAAACCCAATCATAAAGTAAACTTATTCGGAAATTAATCTTATTCCTTGACCGGTAAGGTTTAAAATTGAATGAGGTTAACGATGTGGTTTTTGCAGATTTAATTTTCGTTAATTAATATTAACATTATATTATTATTATCATTTTTGGAGTGTACATTTGATTAATTATGTTTGATGTTTGCTTATTAAAATATTTAATTTACTTCATACTGTGGTCTGCATCCGATGTTTGACCACTCTGAAAATTATATTAAATATACTCAATTTAAAAAGTGATAGTAATTTTTCACTATGTAGTGCTTTTTTTGGGAAGTCGGTTTTTATTATCTTATTCAGCACTAAGTCAAGTCACTCTTATCAACTTATCAAACACAAAGGGGAAAGTCGCTTTTCCGGCTAATCTAATCAGTAGTTCAATTTAGTCCGCCACTTTGACGTGTCTAAATAGTTCGGAGTTGATTGCGTTGATAGTATTAGGTACGTACCTACAAGACCAATCAACGAGTTACGAAATGTCTTTTTTATAGAACGGCACAATTAGCATGGTACACCCTAGCCAGTATCGATAATTGTCACTGAACTAGCGTTGAATGATAAAATGGGAAGTTCTTTGCGTCGTGAAAGTCAATTTGTGAACTTTTTGATGAATTTTGCGTTTTTATTGTCATATTTGTAGTATTTTTTACTTGTTTGTGCTGTGAAAAGAAGCAATACTTTTTTTTGGATCCGTACCCGAAGGGTGCCAAACGGAGTTCTAGTACTAAGCCTCCGCTGTCCGTCCGTTTATCAGTGGGCTATATCTCATAAACCGTAATAGGTGAACAGTTAAAATTTTCACAGATTCTGTATTTCTATTGGTGATAAAAAACCAAATAATAAAAATAAAATAAAATAAAAAATTGAAGGGGCTCAAATAATATAACAAAATTGTTTTTTTTCGGCGTTTTTTCCTAAATATTATACGGTGCACAGTGTGAAAAATTACCTTAGCGGTCGGTCTTTTTATTTGTTTAATGGATACTAAAAACTATTTCAATTGTCAGAGTAGAACTCCCGAAGTGCAGATGTAGTTAGAAATTATGTATTTAAAAAACATATTTTTATTTAAGGTAATTTTTCTTTTAAGGTCCTTTTTCATACTGTGCGGTGGTACGAAACCCTTCGTGTGCGAGTCCTACTCGCACTTGTTACACGGTTTTCTTCTTACCTACTCCTTTCTAGGTGGGTATACTGTAAAAATGTCACCGTGAAAACTTAGGTGAAGTGAATTTGGAATGAGCTGTCAATGGTGTATATTCCTAACATCGGGTGGAATGAGCTCAGTTCACCTAAGGCCTCATGTAAACACTAATTTCATCGCAATCCAGTGCTGACTTCGTGCCCTCAAGTCAGTTCATTTTCAGGCCCAGTAGCTTCCCCCGCCTGACTTACTGCCGATCTCGTCTACATGAACCCACTGACTGGGTCCGAAATTCTGAGTCACTGGGTCCAGTCACTGCCACCGTATAAGTGAGATTATTACAGAATAGACCGTACAATATCGTTTAGTACTTCAGTTGATGAAATTCTAAAAAAGATGGAATCGATTGTGAGTAATGCGTTGTTCAGACAGAGGCGGTGACGCGACGGTGGCAGACTACTGCAGTTACATTAAATGTCAAACAGAACAATAACGGTCACTGTCAATTATTGTTCTATCTGACATTTAATAATAATAGTCCTCCAGCCCGAATTTCGGCCATGGCGACCAATCTCAGCGGAGACCAGCCTTCGGCGCGGGAGATACTCGTATTATAGTGCACAACTGTGTGCGCAGACACAGGTGCACTCTCTCTTCCCTCACTTTCATAGTCCGATGGAATGGCAATCCGACACAACCGGAGAGAGATCAGGCGCAGGGCCAACGGCTAACGTGCGCACCGAGGCACGGGGGTATCATACCGTCAACTTCCAAACTCCGGACTGTCACTAAGACATTCCTAACGCAAAAACCCAATAACACTTTTCCCGATTCGGAATTCGGCAAGCACCCCAAGCTCGGCAGTCGTGCGTGCGACCACGAGACTGGGCAGTCTCAATTATGACATTTAATGTTAGATACAACAATAATACTACTGTGAACTGACAGTAGTCCGCCACCGCCAACGACTGAGACTGAACAACGCATTACCTTGGCATCCGAATAGCAACACAGATTTATTTCTAAATAGGCACATAACAACAATTTTAAAGCCTTATAATTTCGTGTAATTACATTAGCAATACTCAAGTACTTAAAAAATTTGTAGCCACTATCCCAGAAAAAACAAACTGAATCGAATACGAGTATAGAACGAACACGTTCAAAAATAAAAACAAACTTTCACACTCTACTGCAAAGGTAACACTAACACTTCTATTTCACGAGAATAGTCTATGATAGTCCATACTTAGCTTGTAAAAGTAGGTAATTTCTATGCTAAAAGCATCAGTACTGCGTGAGATTGCTGTACAAGATGCCACCAATGCCAGAGGAGGCCAATTCGCCGTCGCATTATACAGTTAGCGCGGGAAATTGCTGTTGGCATTCGTTTTGGCGCCAAAACACAGGGTTGCTAGCATTTAATTTTCGTTCCATGCACAAAGGAGGTTTTAATGAAAGACTTGTTTTGTACTGTCTGTTAGTTTAGGAGTTGCTTGTTGGTAAAGTTTAGCTAGGAAACAAGGAAATTCGTGATCTGAAATGCACTTTATAATTTTGGAAACTACGACTACCATAACTAAGTCGTGGAAATTACGTTGCAATAGGTTTCATACAATATTGTGGTCATTCAAAAGTACAATATAACTCTTAACGCTTTTAACTTTTCCAGCAAACAGTTACAACAAAAGAATCAATTCAACTGAAAAAAAAAACAACAAAGACTTTCCTATTTTCCGTCTTAATTTTTCAGAACGGCAACCATAATCCGGGCCAGTGGCTAATGACCACAGATTATACTAAACAGTTTGCGCGCCCCGCATCGTTATTAGAACATTATGACTCGACTAAACTCTATGGTTTTACAAGAATTCTGTTTTTCTTTAAGATTACTGTAACTGCGTATAAAAGTAATAATATTACAGTTATTTTAGGGAATAGCTTTTTTATTGGTTTATGTGCTTGTTAATTAAATGTCTTTCTACTAGTCAGAAATGTTAGGTGTGTAGTATCCGCCACCGGCGTGCGTGTATGACCAGATATTTGAACGTAAACGAAACAGGAGTATGTAAGGATCGTACCAGGTGGCGTTCTGAGGCCCTAGTGTGAGTTTCTTTTAACCATCTCGATTTTACGCATCGACCGCGTTCGGCGCTCCGATTGGCCGTTCACTAGTGAAGGCCAGCCGACTGCCAATGGCCCTTTTCTTCCATGTCATACCTGAGATTCTCAATTACCCAAAGTTTTAACTTTCGCCTTGAACTCCTGTCTCAAAAACTCACTCTGTATAACGTGGTGTAACTTAAAACATCAGACTTGACGCAACTCACGTTTCTTGACCAGGAAACCCATTTACACTTCATCCGGGTAACTAGTTAGCACTGGGTGAAGCTCTCAGCACTGGATACCAAAGTTTTGGAGCTCAAGTTTCGTAACTTAGATCATTATTGCAATAGGGCATGGTCTAAGTGGCTTGCAAGTTGGAGTAGCTTGTATATATCCCTATTTGATACTGAGAATGGTGCTTAAGTTTTAAAATTCGTTCTCGTGTAATACGTCTTTCCTAAAGTTTATTTAAAAGATTTATTTTTCACTAGCCTTTGCCAGTGGCTTCGGCCGCGAGAAGGTCGGAAATTATCCCACGGGAACGTGCTACCGGAACGAAAACTATTCTGTCTTAATCGAGCTCGTGGTTTACCCGTGTGCCAAATTGAATCCGAATCCGTTCAGCCGTTTTTGGGTGATTGAGTAACAAACAAAAAAACCGAACTTACAATATTAAGTTAGGTTATGTAGGATAGACCTGAGGGCATAAATCATCATCTTCAACTAGTGTAAGACTAACCTTTTGTTTATTATAAAAGCTCAGACTAAATAAAAAACCAAGGCAGAGTGCTGCGAATAATACAGTGAAGAATGCCAAAACTACACCGCCGCTCTGTTCATACACGCTCACACGCACACATTTACAACCTTTTAGAATGACACTACAATCAAACTACTCCACACAAAGTACACACATGTTCATAAAACCGGCTTCACTTCATTGTTGACAGCGCTATCTTGGATTTTTATTTGGTCTGAGTATAAAAAAACAAAAAAACTCAGTTTTTTTTTAAATCAAATAGTGAATGTTCTACGGTAAAAAATTGTTTATCCTAAAATGTGGTCTGCCAAAAACATTTTTTTTAATGTATCTTATAAATATTTAATCTGTATTCAGCCATGCATTTAATAATTTTAGACTACACATCAATAAATTTCGATTTCAAAATTTGTTTCAAAATGAAAATTAACTTTACAGTAGGCACATCAAATTAACAATTTAATTTGGAATAACATTTTTTAAGTCTATGAAATTGTTCAATCAATCGTCAATTACGGGTAAGTGGTTAGCAAATAACTTTTTATTCCATTCCAATTTTAAAATTATTGGTTTTCAATACGAACTGTACGTAGGTTTTTTAAACGAACTGTACGAGCATAAGTAGGTTTACTAAAGTTTGAATTTGAATTTCGAATATTTGAATCAAGCGTTGGGAATTCAAAATATAAATTGATCAAATAAAGTAATTAGAAATAATATTTAAAATACAATAAGCTTCTCCCATTACATGTTTATTTTTTATAAAAATATACGATAACATAATTTGAATTCATGGAAAAGGAAGTTTTGATTAGAATATTTAAATAAATCGTCTAAAGTTTCAAATGGAAAAACATTCATTTGAATAAATAACATAGAGTCACTACTTCTTTCATAATTTTTCTTCAAGCAAGGACCTCTGCCTGGCAGGGTTGCGAGTTTGTCCGAAAGGGATATCGCGGCCCCGGCACTCAGGCAACGGAAGGGACACGGGTGGGTTTTAGTCAGTAAAAGTCTGACACGCCCTCCCACTCCACCCAGAGCGGGAGAAGTTATTTGATAATTTCCCAATCTCAAAAAAAAAAAAAAAAAAGTACGGATCTCTATTACCTCATCGTCTGTCTAGCCTTTTTCCCAACTATTGTTAGGGTTAGCTTCCAGTCTAACCGGATGCAGCTGAATACCAGTAATTTATATGGAGCGAATGCGAATAGCGAATTAATTTTTCACTAAAAATGAGATACAAAGTGCTTACAACTAAGTGGTTGTCTCTGGGGTGTTGGTGACGTTACGGGGTACATACCTACATGTTTCTTAAGTTTTTTTTTATATATATGTTTATACTACACACCTTCTATAATGTATTTTTCACTTTCTAGTGTTTTTTTTGGAAGTCGGTTGTATTTTATTTGTTAAATTGATGTGCCTACTGGGTAGTTAATAATTTTATTTTGAAATGGAATTTTATCGATGTGTAGTCTAAAATTTTTCTAACATGGCTGAATACAAATGACAATTTTCATCCAAATCGTTCAGCCGTTTTAGCGTAAAAACGTAACAAACAAACTCACTTTCGCTTATTAAATATTAGTTAGGATTAGTATAAAGTTAGGATTTTGGCTATAAAACTGCCGTTGCTATCACGCACACAACGTACAAAACTTATCCTAGCAACACGCACACGGATCAACAAAAACATCCCACATTATCTTTAAACCGTCCCACAACACAACTTTAAGCTCACATAGAATACGTTCAAAGCATCAAGTTCTCTTAAAATATTCATACAAGTCTACAACTTATAAAACTGTGTTGCCAGATAACATTTACCTACGTGTGAAACTGTACGCCACAAAGTTACGTATAAGAGATCGCAACACTCCACTATCTGGCTTCCAACTTCCAATTCCCTCGCGTGAAATGGAACGTCGGCGTCGGAGCCATAGACTATAGAATGCTGTTTCTATGGCGGGTAAGTTTTCGTTTTGTGTTAACTTATTGCTGGCGGATTTTAAAGTTTTTAGTTTTGAATGTAGTTGTATTTTACTTATGTTATACTTATTTTGAAAATGTGTGCGTTAAACAAAATCAAAAATAACGCGGTATACAAAACAAAATTAGTAGCAACATATTACTTATTTATGCAGTAATTGATTTGAAGAAATGCCTCAAAGGTATTTCCGTTCTTGGCAAGTTTATAAACCAAGATCAGAATGACATGAGTACCTAATCTTAACTAGTCATAAACTTTAAAGGACTGTGGTTGCGGGCCTTAGCATACTAAAACAAACTATTTAGGTCGCTGCAGTATACTTAAAGTGTTATGTACCCCAAAATAAAAGACACGTTACGAAACCCAAGATTATTTAAGACCAGACCTTCTCAAACGAAAATTATCGCAAAATTAATGTGCTATTGGTTGAATGATTTATGAACAGCGTGATAATTCAATCAAATTTTATTTTGTACGTAAAATATCGCAGTAGATACTATTTAACACGTTCAGTGCCGGGAGCCCTCCTGGAGGGTTCATCTAGTCGCATATGGGATGCCGGGAGCCCTCGCAGAGGGCTTTAAATGTAGGTTAATCTAAGTGAATACAGCATTAAACCGTGAAAATAAAATCTGATGTATATTTTAATAAGATTTATTAGTATATGTGTTGGTTTTAAAATATAAGTTTTTTTTTTTTTTTTTGTTCACGGTTACCAATATTCACAAGACCCCCTGAAAACACTATTTTACTTCATTTTATAACGGTTTAAAAACTTAATGCCGTTGACCGTGCGCGATAGTTAACTTTAGCGCAAACGTAATGCCGGTAACCCTCCCGGAGGGTTAACTGCCAATATGTATGGCGTATGAGTTCTATGAAAAGTGAATGGAGTCGAAAGCGTTAAAACAAGTATTAAAAAAACACGGTTGTGCCCAATTTAGAGAATAAGGAAACTGGCTCTTATCACGAGATTACCCCCAATGTAAAGCAATGACCCAAAAATTAAGCTATCCGAGCCAAGTGAAGATATTTCTCTTAACGCAACAAATTAAACTGCTTTATATTCTAAGGCAGTTTCAAGCCGTTTCGAGCCATTTCTCAGGCCTAAGAGGATTGACTGCTCGACTTTCTATTAGCTACGTAGGTTGTGAATTTTGATAGAGCCATCTTGATTAACGACCTGATATTCTTACAACCAGTCTTACCAAGGGGTATCGTGTTACTCATTTACTGGGTTGTAGAGGTCGCTCCATGTAAAATACTGGTATTCAGCTGCTTCGGTTAGACTGGAATCCGACCCCAACATAGTTGAGAAAACGCTAGGCAGATGATCATATCTTGTATATTGGGACTTTTTATGTCCGTACTGGGATATTAAAGTATTGAGGCGTGTCGAAATTGTATCAAGAATAGGTACTTAATCTTATATATCATAAGCACATCATCTCGCAACCATCAAACAAGAGATTACCCTCCTAGACGATCATTTACACCTTTTAAAATTTCTGAGTAAATACAATAATATTTATGGAAGTATGTTTTATTTAGGGGTTACCTCTTTTTCTAAGGTATTTTAATGCTGCTCTCAGCATTAAAATACCTATTATTACATTAATACCTTAAATACCCTATTGAGGTCAGGTACCTCTGCACCTGACCTCAATAAACAAACAATACAGAATTATGATGCAATATATAATATATATATATATATATAATAAAGGTTGATGGCAATAGGGTCGCCTCCATGGGACTTAATCATAACTGGCGAACTGAGGGTGTCCGCCGATTTCTCCGTCAATTGTGGACCGATTTTGAAAATTCTTTTTTTGTATGAAAGGGTAATACAATATAAATTTTATTAACTTTGCTTGGATAGTTTTTGAGTAAACTTCAATAATACGTATTTTTTCCACTTAATATATTATTTGGATGATATATGATGATAACTTCCTGTCACTGTTATTTACATAGCAGGTAGTGGTATTCGAATTTGTGTTGGGTAGGTACCACAACTAAAAAGTGATAAAGAAAACTTGTTACAAAAAAAAAAAAACAACCGACTTCCAAAAAAAAAAAAACACTACATGATACATCACTATTTATCACTCCTTATGTGAAAAATAACTTTAATTTCGGAAGTCGGTGGCAAAAAACGAAAATTCAAAACCAACGACAGCGACTTCCGAAATTAAAGTTATTTTTCACTTTGTAGTAAAAAGTTTTTATTTGATTAAGTTTTGACTAATTCCTACTGGAGCATTGAGCTTCCTTAGCATAATCAGAAAGAAAGAAATAAAGAAATTTACATTTATTTAGCACAGACTAAAACACACACAATATACAAAGATAAAATCATGACGATACCTTGTCAATATATTTATGAAAACATCATGTACGTTAGAAAAAATCTAAGTCTTTTCAGTAAAAGAGGTGATAGACACAATTATAGCACTAGAAATAGGGACCAATTAGTTCAACCGGGTTTCAGACTGGCCAAAGTAGACTCAACCTTCATGGGGTACTGTTTAAAATGTTACAATAAAATACCTCCCCACATACTCTAATTGAATGAAAGGAATTTTAAATCTTGTATAAAACGCACACTATGCTGCCAAGCATATTATAAGTTGGGGGATTACATCGTTGACAAAAATGCTTGGCTCAACGCTGGTATTCGATAAACGATTGGTATTCGAAAATATTGTTGGAGCTACTGAAGATTGTTGGACTATCTTTAGATTGTATAAATTCTATTTCATAGTATTATATAATTGCATAGCACATGTGTGAGCACTATGTACTTTAAAGCTACCATTTACTGGGTACGTCTTTCATTGACTTGAATGTGCCCTTGCGGCGGAGAGTATGTCATGCTCACTCAAATGTCTCGCTGGTGGTGGCGTGTGTGTTAGATCATTAAGTTCCCTTCAAAATGATTGAGCTAAATGGTGCTGATCCATGCGTCATGTTCGTGAACGGGCGCCGTCAGTGGGGACTGGTCATCTCTTAGCTGCCAAGGCTTATTTGAATTTATTTTAATTTTTGAATTGTTTTTGCTTTATTACGGACGCTTATAACGTGCACGTCTCTCTACATTGTTCCCACATGTATAATTACAACATGAATGATGTAACCAATATTGTGTAACAATATTCTGATTTAAAAGAGTGTCCGTGGAGTTTCTTGCCCGTTCTTCTCCATAGGAACCTACTACGCGTTGGAATGGGCAACTAACTTAATATTTCTGACTGACCGACCCCTTGACAATTCAAAAGTGCCTGTAATTGGTTTATTTGAAATAAATGGTTTGAGTTTGAGTTTCGAAAAAAAAAAAAAAGAAATAAAAAGTGTAAAGTGCGATGTAAGCAGAAATTTGATGGGGAGTGTGCCTCAGGGCTGCGCGAAAAAGGCCCAGTTCAGCAAAAATGCTAGACAACTATAAATGCCTGACGCTGGTTTTCAACTGGACCTGAGCCTACAATGATAATAAGCCTACAAGGAGCTGCTAGGAACATTGTAGGCTGCAGGGGCATAGGCCTCCTCTCGGTGAGAGGGAGTGGGCTGTAATCCATCACGCTGGCCCAGTGCGGGTTGACTCATGTCACATGTCTTCGATTTTTTAAAATTCTAGGACATGCCGGTTTCCTCACGACGTTTTCCTTCACCGTTTTTAAGAGCAGTGGTGATGATGTCAGGCCAGCATCTGGAAGATTTAAGAAATATTATTCGTTAAGACTAATTACCAGCTCATTTATAAACAGTGACAACAAAATTTGTAGTTTTAATAACAAGCGCCGCTAATCTAAACAGGACATGTACGGGCAGGGATATTCAAGCCAAGCTTATTGTTGATACCGGACACGAAAATCATTGAATAAACCATAAACCTACCTAACCAATAAACTAGTGGTAACATCCGCAACGTAGGTCGTAGGTCGTAGGTTTGAACTCAGACAGGCGCTTTACTTTAAGCTTTCTTAGCATGTTAAAAAAAACTTTGCTTTTTGTCTATTAAAAAAATACAATAATCGGTTTTCAGATAGGTCCATAAAAGTTCGATAAAGCTATGCATAGATTCATCCTTTAAAACGTTTCTCCTTACATTTTTCCTTTCCAAATATCGTGAACGTTAAATAAAGAAGTAAAGTTACGTTACGTTACGTTACCTATCCCTAGAGAAAATGAAAGGGTCTAACATTTATTGAATTACATAACATAAAGTTTGAAACTAATATAAAAATTGGGTTACTACCTGTTACTACTCTCTTTGTAGTCGAGGAGTCAGCAAGTTCAGATATTTATGTTCCAATCTGAATGAAATTAAAATGCATCAAAAATAATAATTTGTATGATATTTAGGTAAGTATACAGTTGTTCTGTAGGTAAAGAGTTAAAAAAAAAGCGTGAATAATATTTCAAAAACTAGATGAGGTCAGTGTTTCATAACTGACTACTCTGAGAAGAAACTGCAAAAAAAAATCTAAGGTCAGTCTCTTTACCTATCCCGCGAGAAAATGAAAGGGACCGGTTAAAAATGTATTGAATAACATAACATAAAGTTAAACTAACATTGGGTTACTACCTGCTTTATTTATTTATTTATTTATTAAAACTTCATGCACAAGTAAAAAAAATACTGTACAAAGGCGGACTTAATGCCTAAGGCATTTTCTACCAGTCAACCTTAGGGTGATGCAGAGACAATACATGGCAGGTGCAACATAAGGGATAGATAACTTGAAAATTAATACATAGATACATAAATACATACATATAAACCGAATAAACTTTGTCAAGAGAAATAACGATAGGTAGAGGAGAGAACAAATCCAACAAATCAGCGCTGCAATGATTCTGCCAACTTTTTACGAATATGTTCACGTGCCTTCACTTTGAAAGAAAACCGACTGGTTGCCATCCTGATGTTCAAAGGGAGCGCATTCCAAAGAAAAACCGCCTGGACAAAGAAAGAAGAGTGAATAAAACCAGAGCGGTGAGAAGGACATCGTAGAAGACGATTGTTGGTAGAACGAAGATGCTTACTATGGGCAGAGCATAGGTATTGAACATGGGAAGTCAGGTAAGAAGGAGAAGTGGGATTGTCCAGTATAGAATACAACATAGACATAGCCCTCAACTCTCTGCGCTGACGTATGGGTAACCATTTTAAAAGCAATCGGTGCTCAGACACATGATCATACTTACGAAGATTGAAAACGAATCGAATGCAGTTATTTAGAAGGCGGTCAAATTTATTGAGGAGATCTGCATTCAGGTCATAGTAACACACATCACCATAGTCTATTATGGGAAAGATTAGGGACTGTACAAGCATTGCATGTGTGATGGGAGAAGATTTTTCAACCGATAGAGCGACCGCAACGTTCCGGTGACTTTATTGCTTACAGTTCTGACTTGCTTTCGCCAGTCAAGACATGTGTCAACATGCAGACCAAGATTCTTAACATCGGAGCTAAACGGGATGACCGAGTTGTCAAACACGACAGGTGGCACAGTTAAGCCATTTAGCTTCCTCATACTGTGGGTGCTCCCTACAATGACAGCCTGACACTTGGTAGGATTAACCGCCAACCCAAAACGATCAGACCAGTTTTTCACCACACCTAAATCCCGGTTTAGCTCCTCAATCGCATCAGATATGTTGTCGACACTTGCCTGGCAGTAAAGCTGCAAATCGTCAGCATAAAGATGATACGCAGTCCGAAGCTCGGTGGTAATGAGATTGATAAAAACAGAGAACAAAAGAGGAGATAATATACCGCCTTGAGGGACGCCAGCTGCAAGATCACACCAACCCGAGAATCTCCAGCACGAACAGACTGCTGACGCCCCTGAAGATAAGAGGAAAACCATTCCAATACCTCCCAAGAGACCATAAGATAGGAAAGGATGGATAAAAGGACTTCGTGACTGACGGTATTAAAAGCATTGGAGAAGTCAATTAACACTAAGACTGTAACTTTAGTGTCTTCCATTCCACGCCTTATATCGTCAGTCACTTTAAGGAGAGCTGAAACGGTGCTGTGCCCAGGCCTGAAACCGGATTGAAATGGACTGATGAGGGAGTTGCGGTGAATAAAGTTGGAGAATTGCTTATGAACACTGGCCTCGAGCACTTTAGATAGAAAGGGAAGGATGGAAATAGGGCGAAAGTGACTAGGAAGAGAGGGATTGGGTATTTTAGGTAGGGGCCGAACAAGGGCTTTACGCCACAGGGAAGGGAAAACACCAGTGTAAAGGGAAAAGTTTATGATGTGGGAGATTGTAGGAAGGAGTTGATCCAGAGCTGCTACGATCATATGGCGGCTGATATTATCGCATCCCACAGCTTTGGATTTAATGGAAAGGATAATCTTTTTGATCTCTCCCGGGTCGACTGGGGTGAAGACAAAGGGGTTAATATTGGGACGCGTCAGACCAGTGAGGTAGTTGAGGGTTTGACATTTGGTTAGACTATCTAGATTAGGTACAGTGGAGAAATGGCGATTTAGATCGTCCAAACCAATTGTGTTAGGAAGGTCCGAATGTCGCGACTTGCCGATGCCCAAAGTTCCAAGGAACTTCCAAATATCGGCAGGTGAAGAAGAAGTAATATTATCTAGGATATGGCGGCGTTTAGCGTTGCGTATCATCTGATTACACCGATTCCTAGCAGCCTTAAACAAGGCCCAATTGTCATCCGAGCGATCCTTTTTAAACTTCCGAAACGCACGGTCCCTCCGTCGCATTGCCATCCGAACTCCCTTGTTCATCCAAGGCGCAGGCGGCCGCTTAATCTTGATTTTCTTGATAGGGGCATGGGCGTCAAACAGCTTAACCACAACATCATTGAAAAATCTGACTTTTTCCTCAACTGAAGCAGCTGCTTCCAGAGGTGACCAGTCAATATTGGACGCATCTTGTTGAAGCCTCTCGCCATTCATACGTGCAAAGGCACGCCTGTACTGGAACGTTGGTTTAGCTTTACTACTCTCTTTGTAGTCCTGGAGTCGGCAACTTCAGATATTTATGTTCCAATGCAATCTTCAACATACATAACATAAAAGGTAACGGCAGAACGTGACGAGAAAGTCTGAGGAAATAGGCAAGGAGTTAGGTTATCTTTTGGACAAAAGGAAAGGGAAAGATAATAGAAATATTTTCTTTCTTGGCACATGAGAATAGAGACAATGTAATAGCATAGTACGTAATAAAACTGACTGAAAAAAAGAGACAGAAGAGAGTAATGAAAGAACACATATGCATTTTTTTAATTAATGTTAGTTTTTCTTCATGGGGGAGGAAACGCATGTGACTAAAAGAGTGATGAATATAAATGGATGACGAGGGAGATGAAGACAAAAGAAAAGATGGATTGATTATGTGAGGAATGTTATGAAAGAGAAGGGAGTGAATGATGGCGTGACAGTTGATACGTAAAGTTTATATAAAGGAATTTGTTGCTCACTCTTTTAAACATTAAAAAGACATACAAAAGATGCGAAAAGTAAAAAATGCGTGAACAATTTATATATAAATAATTCATACGTAAACTTTCTGAATAATTTATTTCATTTCCCTCCGTCAGAAAGAAAGAACATAATACATTTTAACTTTCTTTTCTCATAATAATATGTTAAAATTATAATGTGAAGCTTGTTAAGGGAAACCTTAGGTTAATAATAAAATAAGTTTCAGCGGCACCACACCTGCGCCATCTTGGTTTCGTGCGAAGTTATTTACGAAGTAATAAAGGTAATCTGTTGAAAAAGCTAAAGTGGAGCTTCTGGCTTATTACAGCACAGATTAATCGGTCTGCAAGGTAAAGCTGTGCTTACCAAGGTCACTTTAAATTCTCGTTCTCCATTGTTCTCCGACTACTGATCCCACCGTAAGCCGTAAGTTTTAACAAATAAGAATTAGTTTACGGCCGGAAAAAACACAGTCACTTGACACAAAATACTGATAATCCGACAGATCAGATACACAGATAATAGAGATTTCTGGTATATGAGAAGTCAACCTCAAAATCATTACCATATTATAACAAGTAAAATGATAATCTACTAAATAGATCTCTCAGTAATCTGGATTGCCTCTAGGGTTTCTCATCGAGAAGTCTCGAAGCGGGAATTCCCGGGAAATTTGGCCTTAGTCGAGACGGGAAAAAAATGGTCGAGTACCCGGGAAGTCGAGAAAAAAAAAATGCAATTTGATGTTAATTCCTGTGTTACTTATAACAAAAATTATATCCTCTATCTCCTCTCCCCTTTTACATTCTTTTACTACCCAATAAGGCACCCAGCTCCCGCCCGCCCCACCCCGTGATCTCTCTGTTTGTTTAGTTCAGTCAGTCACTCGCAAACATTTGACGGCGTAGCTTGTGTCGGTGCGCTTATCTAGAGTCGCCGGAGACTTGTGTTCCAAATATCAGCCTTCTCAATAAACGTAAGTACCTAATATTATATTTCTTGATTACATAACTTACTTATGGAATAAGTAGCAAATAAATATGAATATCCCTATTGTTGTGAAATTGTGCACTTGCAGAACTATCTTATTTTAGTTTTTTATTTTCATGTTTACTAGTGCAGTTTGTTTTTCGATTTATGTTAATACCTAATAATAAAATAAAAAATAAAAAAATACCTAAAGCGGAGTTTATTTTAATCATATCTTTTAATACAAATTCATATTAGATCCAATGCCCAACATTTTATTAAACAAAATCTCACTTTTATGACTCTTTCAACAAATTTCAAACAATAGGTATGTATTTTACCTAGAAATGAATCAGCGTTCCGCGCATGTTATTTTTATTACTATTTTTATCTGGTATCGTAAACAACATGTTGTATTTTTTAAAGGTATGGAGAAGTCGAAAGTGTGGAAGTATTTTTCGAAGAACTCGTTGACGGCACAATGCCTGAAATGCCCGAAACAGCTCTCTATAAAAGGCTCAAACACAAGCGGACTAATAAAACACCTAGAGCCTGTACACAAGATTTCGGTAAACACATTGTGTGTGTTATTAAAGGAAATTAAGAAGGCATATTATTTAGTTAATTGACGAAGACTGATTAAAATGAACATATTGTTGATTACGAAAAAGTGTATTTTATTTTAAAACCTTTTTCATACATTTTTATTGAGGTTAGTCAAATTCCCGACTTCTCGGGAATTACCGGGAAATGGTGCTCGAGAAGTCTCGGTATCCGGGAACAAAAAAAAGTCGGGAAATGGGAAACCCTAATTGCCTCATTAGTCTGTCGTCTCAATGTGCAAAATCCGGATGTCGCGGTCGACTGCGCCATAGACATATTATACATGTTAGTGACATCTGTAATCCGTTTGGTGAAATTAATTAAATAATAATTATTATTATTACCTATGGCTCTGACATTTCTCGGGACCGCTTTTTTTTTTTTGTCTCCCTGTTTTGTGTTTTTGTGTTTTTCTCGGGACCCTGGGGAATGCCTTTGGAAGGAGTACGAGGGGCCGAAGCCAACTTGCAGAGGCCTGTAAGACGTTTTTAATTAAAAATGAACCAACCGACGATTATGCATGTGTACCCAAGGACAACCGCTAAATAATTATTATTAACAGACCAGTAGAGGCACACTATAAATAAGTAATACGAGTAGTATTGTATTATGTCTTCATAGAAAACGGCCGAAACTCGCTTTGAAATCTCAGTGGAAAAGTCTAGAGTGCGCGGCACGCACGGACGCGGAAGGTTTATCTACCGAGCGGTCGTAGGTATTTATTTCAAAGTCACTGCCGACACATAATACTGTTACTTTATTATACTATGGTAGCGGGAAGAGTGCTAATATACAATCAATTTTCGAACGGTGAATGAGCGGTCAATATTTGGTTGGTATTAATATTCTCCATGATAAACGCACATTTGAATGTGTACGTCAAGCGCAGCCGGATAGTCAGTCAAGGTTTTAGTTTCGAAAACTATCGGCCTTTAATGTTCCCACTGCGCGGCACTACAGGCCTTCTCTCTATTTGTCAGTCGGTAGATCGCATGTCTCCGATTTTTTGGTTCTAGGACATGCTGGTTTCCTCACGATATTTTTGCTCACCGTTTTGAGACCACCTGTGTACCTCTGTACTCACAAAGGAATACATTAGTCAAGTCATGTTTTAGGAAAAACTCCTTTTTGTTTTGCTATCTTGACGGCACACCAGATTTTTTTGCTAAATGTACCTAAATCACAAAACTGTTATACTGTGTACTCACTAAGTCAAGACAACCTATAAGACAGGTTATCGCTCTGCGACAAACATAAATGGGGCACAGTCGAAATTTTAGTCAAAGTTGACAAAAATAACAAAAAAATCTGTTTTGACGCAAGATAAAACTGTTTTGTCAATTATAGACAAAACTGTGTGCGTACTGCGAATAGGTAGGTGTTATTTTCGCCAACATGATCTCGCACTTAAACACACTCCTACTTAAAGCTCTATAACACGACACACAGTGCCAACCAAACAGCTGTGTCACGCATCAGAAACTTTAAGTCACCGTGACAAAATTGAGATCATTTTCCAACTGTGTTCAGAAGTTCAGATAGGCGTAAACGATTTTGGGTATAAGTTCGCTTGGCCCGTGTGGAGGGAATCTTTCTATGTGATGAAGTTTTTCTGAAGACTGATAAAATACTCGTATGCTGGGGTAAAGTTTTGTTTTTGTAGTTTTTTTTTTATTACTAGGCCTCCGCTGGCCGTCTATCTATCTGTCAGCAGGCTGTATCCCATGAACCGTAATAAGTAAACAGTTGAAATCTTTGCAGATTGTGTATTTCGATTGTTGCTTTATCAACAAATAAAAAATACAAGAAACGTGTGTTTCACGGCATGTTTTACTAAATATTATACGGTGTTACAAAACCTTTCGTGTGCGAATCCGTCTGACGACTTGCACTTGGCCGGTTTTTTAGCTCACAAATGCCTTTTGTTTTTGGAACACGATTTTCGAACGTCTGTAATTTTCTCGTTAATTTTCAATTTTCCCGACCGATGTTTTCCTTGATGCCTCTATAGGTAGACATTTACATTGCTAGGGGGTGAAGTTTCTCTGGAGCCCACTGTACGTATTGCTTTTAACCTAGGTCAAATAAGTAAATCTAGGTGATTTACATATTTAATCAACCTATAGTTTGTTTTTACTCCAAATAATTGGTGCCTATTTTATCTATATACCGTTGTAAAGATACCGTTTATAAAAATACGGGAAATGAACAGCATTTTTAACGTGTACTTACAACACAACACAACTACTCGGGAACGCGTGACAGTGTCTTCTCTGCTTGACCGCCATTCATGAACTCTGCCTAACTCCGGCTGGTCCGAGCATTATGTTATAATAGATTCTGTCCAGTGTTGCTAGGCGGCGCTAGCATCCCGATTAGTCAACTCAGTAAAGTATTTCCGATATACATATTATTTTCTTCTTTATTAAACCCCCGATTCCAAAATGGAAACCTCATATTTATGGTAAAAATAAACAAATATTATGTATGAAAAACACGAAATACCTAGTTGACACCCTCAATAGAAACATAATCAAAACATTAATAATAAAGTTATAACCAGTAGATCAAAAAGTCCAATCCATGATCTCCACTACCATAATAACTTGCTCCCCATCAGAATATTCGTAAGTACGTTCATTACATTGGTGTATATTGGAGGCGCCATCTTGAATATTGAGAAACTCACATACACTAACACCCAGACCCGAAACAACTACTTGCAGATCATACAAATATTTGTTCCGTGCGGGGATCGCACGTTGCGCAGCAGTCGATCGCTCAGCCACTGCGCCAACCGTGTCGTCTGAAGCATCTCTGATTTATTATTAAAAAGATTCCCGAGAACTCACTTATATTTTTATGTAGTTATCGGTGATACAAAGATGGTATTAATTTTGCCAACTTTTTGATTATTCTGTAGTTAATAATAGATATATTTTTATAATAGCTATTAATTTGGTACCTAAGTACCAACTTGTGGTCTCTGTTTATGATAAAAATAATTAAGTAACGTAACATACATAACATCACGCCTTGTTCCACAGAACGGTGGGGAAGAGACATCGTCACATGCGAACTACGCATCAAAGACCTGACGTCACACAAAATCCTGACGTCTCACAAATCATGCATCGCGCAATTAGAGTTTACCGCGCGAACGACATCTATATATATAAAATGATAAACTGACTGACTGACTGGGTGATATATCAACGCACAGCCCAAACCGCTGGTCCTAGAGACATGAAACTTGGAGGGTGTATTCTTTGTAAAGAGTAAGTATCCACTAAGAAAGGATTTTTGGGAATTCCACCCCTAAAGGGGTAAAATAGGGGATGGAAGTTTATATGAAAGTCCGTCAGTTTTGAAGTTAGGATCTTCAAATTTTGTGTTTAGGCTGACGATTGAAAATTAATTTATACGTGTCTCAGCGTTTTTGATAATTCCACCCCCAAGGGGTTAAAAAGGGGATAATGTTGAAAAGTCCTTAATTTTCTAAGAAAAATCACTAAATTTACTATCTAGGCTTATGGTTGGAAGCTAACGCAACGGTGTTGTTGGAATTTCAACCCTTAAGGGGGTGAAAAGGGGGATGTAATTTTGTTTGTAATTAAAGTTCTTTATTTTTTAAGTTAAAATCACTAATATTTCGGCTTATTATTCTATTATATTCGCAACCCACTGCTGGGCTCGCCACATTTGAGGCGATAAGTCCTCTCTTTGAGGAGTGACTAGAAAGGCGCCACGGCGTCCTCACCTTCCGCCTGACGCAGGTCCTCACCGGACACGGTTGTTTCGGGAGGTTTCTGTTTCGCATAAGGCGGGAGGAAACGCCCAGGTGTCACCACTGTGTGGATCACCCGGAGGACATGGTGGAGCATACGGTGAAGGTCCGCCCGGCTTGGGCGGGGCACCGCCTTGTCCTTGTGGAGGCGATCGGTGACAGTGATCTCTCGCGTCCGGCCCTGGTCCAGGCCATGGTACTGAGGGAGAGGGCGTGGCAAGCCGTCAGCTCCTTCTGCGAAGCAGTAATGCTCGCAAAGGAGAAGACGGAGCGCGTGAGGGAGAGGCAGATGTCAGCACAACGGAAGGGGTCCGCTAGGACCCATGCCTGCCGGGGTCGCGGGAAAGTCCGAAAGGGATACCGTGGCCCCTGGCAACGTACAGGTAATTGAAGACGCACGGGTGGGTTTTAGTCAGTAAGAGTCTGTCACGCCCTCCCGCTCCGCCCAGAACGGGAGAAGTTATTTGATCATTTACCACCCTAAAAAAAAAAAAAGGGTCTGAAAAGGGCCATGAAGTTTTGTATTGAAGTTGCTCATTCGCTGAATTTTGTATTCAAGTAAAAATAATATAAGTGCACGTGTACTGCTTCTAACTTTACAGTATTTTACATAGAGCGACTGCCTATGTGACCTCCACAACGCAGTTACTGGGTAATACGATACCCCTTGGTAAGAATGGTTGTCAGACTTTCGGGCTTCTGACTTCCCGCAACGACTGTCAAAGATCCACGAATGACAGCCGGGACCAACGGCTTAACGTGCTTTTCGAGCAACGGACGGGTCTTTGTATGGTCACCCATCTACAGACTAACTGCGGCAAGTGTAGCTTAACCTGATCGAATGACCTGTGCGGCTGTTATTATTTAGCCACGGGCCCCTCCCCCGGAGAACCCCCCCTTCCCCTTCTCCGGGAGAATCGATATAGATATAGATTAGGATAGTAAGGATACGAACAGAATGCGATACTGCTCATCCCTCATAGCAGATAGCGTGATAATTTGTACCCTACAGACTGACCACACATATAGGGAACACCTATGCAATGTTATTGAGGCCAAAGTACTAACTGGATCTGCCAGAGGAGAAACAGTCTTCGTGCCGCGTATACCATTGATACCAAATAATGACCTTCCGTTTGAATTTAAAAGATTGTAGTTGACTATTAATAAGTCACAGGGACAAACTCTGAAATTAGCTGGAGTTGATTTGCGGCAAGACTGTTTCTTCGTCGGCCAATTTTATGTGGCTCACTCACGTATTAGCTCTCCAACTAGCCTGGTTGTTTTAGTGCCCGCTTCCGAATTAGTGAAAAACATTGTATATAGAGAAATACTGTAAAGGATTTAGGTAGATACCGGTCCTTTACAGTCTTTTTACAGTAGGTATTTCTTGACAGTATTCCTCAAATATCACAGATAGTGGAGGACAATTAGCCATGAACAAAGCTCTATATTGTAATTGTTATAATCATTCATAAATATCTAGAAAAAAGAATTTATACTCTACGCAGACGAAGTTAAATAAAATAGTAACGAAGTCAAATCTTACATTGAATATTCGAGTCTGATGCCGAAAACATAGTTTTTAGAATTTTGGTCTGTTTGTTTGAATGTACGAGTATGTTCCGGTTTGCACAAAAACGGATGAACGGATTTGGATGATATTTGGCACACAGAGTTTATAACCTGGATTAACCTATAGGTTATTTTTTAATCCAGGTAGTACGTTCCCGTCAGATATTTTCCGACATCCACGCGGGCGAAGCCGCGGGCAAAAGCTAGTAATAAATAAGACTATCCGACATCAATCGTTGGGCCGTTGTACGCCAGACATGACACGTGTCTGGTCGGAGGATCCTCCCCTCTCTATAGACACCTTGTTCCTGATAAACACTCACATTTCGCCAGTTATGTTTAAGTCCCATGTAATAGGGGGCGAGCCTATTGCCATGAACTGGGCACATATCCAGACTCGGGGCTGTTAATGAGAAATTTCCAGATGGGAAAACCCTTTAACCCTTTGCCCGACCCGGGAATCTAATCCAGGACCTCATGCTTAGTAGTAGCGCTTGCGACCACTAGACCAACAAGGCATAAGAATATATACTTTTATACAAAAACATTATGTGTGTTTGCTCTTTAAGAGCGCACCGACGAAACGATACATAATTACGTTCTTTTGATCCCTGTTTTTTTTTTTTTTTTTTTTTTTTTTTGGGTGGGAAATCATCAAATGACTCCTCCCGCTCTGGGCGGAGCGAGAGGGAGTGTCAGACTTTTACTGACTAAAACCCACCCGTGTTCCTTCCGTTGCCTGTGTGCCGGGGCCGCGATATCCCTTTTGATCCCTGCTGCATCAGTATTATAATTATTTAACCTTTAGATAAGCAATTAATATGTAAGACACGAGTGTTTAAGGTTTCACTCTATAAAATGAAGTCTACGTGTTGTCTCATGTTATTGAAACACAATATTGACAATAAAATCGTTATTCTTTTTCCAATATATACCCAAAAGGAGGGTAATATTATATTGTGAACGGTTCGTATCCTTCACTATCCGTGTAGCGCGAACAATCAAATAAGCATAAACTTCCCAGTTCGTACGTTTACTGTTGCGTCTAATATACGTATTCTTGTTAAGAACGTTTATTCTAAAAGTGGGCAACATCGCAAATAGATGTCAAATATTTTGCTGTTTTGATTAATTTGGCAATACTACTATATGGAAATAAGAAATGTGGCTAACTATCTAACTAGAATATTGACTATGAAATGCAATAATGAATATTACACCGATTATTTAGTTTTGGATTTAAAAAAAAGTTTATGGAAATTTTCCAAATGCCCTTTTTAGACCTAAAACGGATATGCAATTCATTATTAATTTTCTAGTTCGCTAGTTAGCCACATTTCTTATTTCCATACAGTAATATTGCCTAATTAATCAAAACAGCGAAATATTTGACATCTATTTGCGATGTTGCCCACTTTTAAAATAAACGTTCTTAACAATAATATGTATATTAGACGCAACAGTAAACGTACGAACTGGGAAGTTTATGCTTATTTGATTGGTTAAATCAAAACAGGTAAATTTTTGACAGCTATTTGCGACGTTCCAAACTTTTAGGATAAACGCTCTTAACGAAAGACTACGAAAGTACAATTTCCAGCCTTGTGAGATTTTACCAATTCAGACAAGTGGTCCGTCAAAATACTCGATGAGAAATATTATTTTTGTTAAAAAATGCTTTTTTGTTAGTCCTTGTTGTTTAGAAATAGTTTTTCTCATATTCTTAAATCATTGTGTGTCATACTTATAATTTCCGTAAATGTGAAATTCGTGATAAGTTTTGTTTTCGTTTTCCAAAAATATAAGGCAAGAAAATATGATTAGATCCAATCTCAACAGTATTTTTATTTTTAAAAATTCAGCGCTTGATTTAATACCAGTTTAATTAAATAGTTATGTGACATAACGGATAAAGTTGGGAAAATTTATGTGACGCCACTCAAAACTCCAGTTTACTATAAATTTTCAGCTTCACTGAATTAACCCAAATCTATAGCGTCAATACCGAACAAAAATGCCAGTAAAAAGCCGAATAAAAATCCTCGTTCATTACAGTAAGTTTTCCCAATTATCGTAGCCAATGGGAATAAAATTTTACTACATTCCCATTAGCTACGCGTCGTATTATAAAAAAAAAAACCTTGGCTGCCCAATGGTTTGGAAAACGAATGGAGCCAGTGAACTTTTGAAGTTTATTCATTCATTCTGTTCATTCATTTTTGCTTTTATGATCGAAAATTTAATTTTATCTTGTATATATATCGTCGACCGTAGGTTCAATTGAGGTAAGGGACAAAATACCCAAAATGAGTTGAGTATACAGTTTTGTTCAGAATTTTTCGCTCTTTCGAATGGTGTATATGAAAAAAATCTAGCTTAAGAAAAATGTCCCTTACCCTACTGATTTTTTGGATCCAAATTTCGAATAAGCCCCATAACAACAATGTATCTGAAAAACTATGCAATATAGCAACTTGAAATGGTGTAATTACCGCCGCCAATCCACTTCAAATAAGGTAAGGGTCTTCTTAATCAACGAATTACCATTACGGATTACTCAGTACGTCAAATATGTGTACTTCATTTTCTGTCAACATCTCTTTACACTGTATTTTTTTTCATAAATTTTTTCAACAAGTCCTTTACACCATTTTTTATGAATAGATTGGATCCAACGTAGAGGTCAATTTAATGTAAGGGACGGGACTACGAGATCCTTGGTCAGTAAGGGACGGGACTACGAGATCCTTGGTCAGTAAGGGACATTACTAACCAAATACGTTGGTGTAAGGGACGTCTATTTTCTTAAATAGCTAACTTATTTAAATAAATGTTACAAAGAAATGAAATGAAATGAAATGAAATGAAATGAAATGAAATTGTTTATTCTGTAAATAGGATATCGGAATCACTTTTACACGTCATATAAAAAAATATTAAAAATAAGCTTGGTGAGGTCGGTGTTTCCTATCTGACTACTCTGAGAAGAAAGGCCGAAACAAACTCAGAGGTCACAGTCTCTTTTAAAGTCCAGACATAATCTTGGTAAAGTCATGTGAGGACCATGTAGATTAGTGTCTGAAATGGTCTTTTGAGGAAAGAACCACACAGATTTGAGCGGACCTGTCCAGTCAGTGCAAGCATTTGTCAGTAATCGTGGAGCTCAACTCAGAACTTAAGGAGCTCAACTCGACGAACAATACCAAGGAAAGGATATTTGGGTAGGCCGCATCAACTACTCAAACTGCCAGACCATCATTAAAACTGAGAAAGAAACAAAGAAATGACAAGGGAAAATAAAAATATCCACATAGTCCTCACATTCACAATAATTAAAATAATATAATACTTTACAAAGTAATCGTGTCATTTTGAACATAATTTTCAACAATGTCAATGTGTATATAAAACTGGTTTATTGTGATGAATAATTAAAATGTCAAGTTTTATGGTTTTCACAAGGCTTAGCAGAGCGAGCAGCTCAATCCCAAGCTTTTTTATCTTCTAAATAATCTGAAATTTTATAGTACCCTTTTTTACAAAGTTTGGTTTTAATACAGCTTTTAAATCGTTTAATGGGTAAGTTTCGAATGTCAATGGGAAGTTTGTTGTAAAAGCGTATACATTGACCCATGAACGAGTTGCTTACTCTGTGGAGACGTGTGCGATGTACAGCAAGGTTGTGTTTATTCCTGGTATTTAAACTATGAATATCGGACATTTTCTTAAAATTTGATATATTTTTGTGTACATACAATAGGTTTTCAAAAATATATTGTGAGGCTACAGTCAGAATATTTATTTCTCTGAATTTATCTCGAAGGGAATCTCTTGGACCTAGGTTGTAAATGGCTCGAACAGCCCTTTTCTGTAGAACAAAGATAGTATTAATGTCCGCACCGGTTCCCCAAAGAAGAATTCCATATGACATAAGACTATGAAAGTAACTAAAATAAACAATTCTGGCTGTATCTACGTCAGTTATCTGTCTAATTTTTTTAACAGCATAGGCGGCCGAACTTAGCCTTCCTGACAATTTTTCTATGTGTGGGCCCCATTGTAATTTACCGTCAATAGTTATTCCAAGAAAAACTGTTGACTCAACAGGGTCCAACTCTATTCCATTAACTTGAACATTGGTAGTTAGCTGCCTGACATTTGGCGTTGAAAATTTAATGAGTTTAGTCTTTTTTTCGTTCAAGAGAAGATTATTTACATTAAACCAATGCACAACTTTAGAGAGTGCATCGTTGACTTGTTCAAAGTTAACTAACTGACGTTTGATTTTAAAAATGAGGGAAGTGTCATCTGCGAATAATACGATCTTGTGATTATCCCTTATGTAGTAAGGTAAGTCATTTATGTAAATTAGAAATAAGAAAGGACCTAGAATTGAACCCTGCGGAACGCCTATGGTGACCGCAGATCCTGCAGATCTCTTGCCATTAACATCGACCCTCTGAATTCTGTTATTCAGATAAGAAGTCAGAAGGTCAAGAGCCTTGTCCCTCATGCCATAATGGTACAGTTTCCTGATAAGAGTATCATGATGTACGCAATCGAAGGCCTTGGACAAGTCGCAGAAAATGCCAAGAGCATCTTGCGAATTCTCCCAGGCCTCGAATATGCTCTTCAGTAATTCCACGCCCGCGTCTGTAGTTGAACGACCCTTTGTAAAACCAAACTGTTTCAAATGAAGTAAATTATGTGCATTGAAATGTCCTAACATTTGTTTTAAAATTAATTTTACAAAGATTTTACTCAATGTAGGTAATATCGAAATAGGCCGAAAATTTGTGGGATCAGTTGTGCTGCCAGATTTGAACAGTGGAATCACTTTGCTAAGTTTCATCAAATCAGGAAATACACCAGATGCAATACAAGAGTTAAAAACGATTGCTAAAAAGGGTGAAATAACATCAATTATTGAAGACATGGTATGTACTGATAATCCCCAAAGGTCAGCAGTTTTTTTTACATCAAGTTTATTAAAAGATTCTATAATGTCTTTAGCAGTAATAATTGTAAATTCAAAAAGTTTGTCACATTCTGGTACACATTCTTTAAGTATTGAGTAAGCAGAAGTGGAGGACGACAATGACAGAGTTTTGGTTGTTAAAATGGGAATATTAGTGAAGAAATTTTCAAACTCAGTTGCCACCTCCACGTCTGCCTTAATATCTACATTATTGATTTTTAGATGGAAGTCACGATTCCGTACTGTCGTTCTTCCCGTTTCTGAATTAATAATATTCCAAGTTGTTTTAATTTTATTTCCAGAAGATTTTATTTTATTTTTAATGTGTATGGCTTTTGCTGAGGAACAAGCTCTTTTAAAAGTTTTAGAATATTTCTTAACAAATTCTTTAAAAGTTTCATCATGGTTATATGTTTTTTCATGATACAATTCAAATAACCTCTGCCTACTTTTGTAAATACCTGGTGTTGCCCAATCACTAAATATAACGCGGTCAAAAACAGGCAATGTTTTTGCGGTGAAAACCTTCCTAAACTCACAATTGATGAGGTTAAATAATGAAGCATACGCTTGGTCCGGGTCGTTATGATAAGGCAAACCCGGTAGCTTTTCCATTAAATTATTTTTTAAATGTCCTAAGCGACTTTTATTTACAGGAACAAAACTCACAAGTTTTCTTTGAGCTCTGACTGTTTTCTGAGGGAAAGTGACTAACTGGCCACAGTGATCAGAGTCCAACTCATTTATAATTAAATGGCTAGAAGGTCTTAAGTTTGTAAAAATATTGTCAATACAGGTAGCACTAGTGGCAGTTATTCTAGTCGGCTCAAAGAATGTATTATACAAATTATATGACTTTAATAAAGTTACAAATTTATTTATTTATTTATTAAGATAGATAGAGCACTAAAATACAAGATTATGTGTGAAATCAGATCCGAAAATGACTAATAACAAAAAAAGTTATGGATGATTTAGTCCGAAAAAAAACTTTGTCGGCCTCTCCTGAAAAATCGTATTTTGTACCTTACCTCAATTGAACCTACGGTCGACGATATACCTGCTGCTTCCCGCGGCTTCGCCTGCGAGGAACCTACTTCTTTTTCCAAAATAAAAGTACCCAAAGATACTCCTTATAACATCAGCTATCTGCCAGTGAAAGTCCTGTCAAAATCGATCGAACCGTTTTGGAGATGAATCGGGACAAACAGATACACAGACCGACAAAAATGATAAAAATTGATTTATGTACTGTATAATAAATATAATTTCATAATCATATATTTAGTAAAAAGCTGTTATTTTGACATTACAAACAGACACTTCAATTTTATTTATTTGTATGTACCTATAGATAGAATACGACATTGTCTGTCGGTTGAAGTAATTTCGTATGTACAATAATATCATTATGTTAAATGTATTGGAAGTTATTTTCTGATATACAAAGTGCATAGCATAGTAAGCAAATCATTAATTTAAATTCTATGGACCGCTGTCCGCCGAGTTATTTATAATATATTCGGACATTTGGAACCCGACTCAGTATGTCCACTTAATCAAAGAGAAAGCTTTTATCAGACTTATATTAATAATATTTTGCTATTACGAAGCTTATTTTATCTATGTATACGTATATATATTTGTTATTTTCTATGTTATTATTGATATAAATGCAACCTAAATATGCCGTAAAAGCCGTAGTATTCCAAACTTATTTTAAATTAAAACATTACGGGCACTTAATAAATAATCATTAATCAAAGAGAGAATTTTAATCAAAATTATATTCATTATTGTATTTTGTTATACGAAAATTATCTCATCTAAGCACATTTATTTGCTACTTTCTCATAGTTATTATTGAAAAGGAAAACCCATCAAAAACATAACATGTAAAAACATGCAAGTCTCGCAACGCAGTTCTTTTACCGCATAACGTTGTGAGATCGAATGTAAAACCAAGTCGGTTAATTCATTAAGTACCTATCTATGGGAGCATCTATTCAACAACTTTGTAATAAATTGTTACCTAATTAATTAACTAACAATATTAGACATGTTTTTTTGTTTATTAAATAGAATGACTTAGGCTACTTTTATTTTAGAAAAAGAATTAGAAACACGCGGGTGAACCCGCGGGCGGCAACTAGTCTAAAATAGATTTGTAGCCAAGCAGATTATGAAAACTTCATCAAAGAGGAAGATTTAATCAGACTTATAGTAATGATGATTGTATTTTGATATACAAAATGTATCTCATTTACTATTTTGTAAAAGTTATTATTGATAATGCAAGCTGAATATTCCCTATTCAAAACTTATCTTACGAGTACATACCAACGAGAGTCGTTAAATCGAGAGACAGCATTAATGTTGGCAGAGATATCCTTTATTAGAGCTCTGAAGAGAACGCTTTGTTCGTTAAAGTTAACAAAGATTTCGTAGAAAATATGATTCGCTGGCAGTAATCTTGCATTTCCTCGGAAAAGGGATGAAAACTTGAAAAGCCATTTCATTAAAAAAATTAATAGGTACCTATGAAATCAACGTTTTGTATGGAGAATTTTAAAGAAGTTGCATTTTTCATACTAAATTTTTTTTAGTTTATACAGGGTGGCAGGGACATCGACGCGAAGCCGGCTACCATGCATTCGGTACTTGATTCTGAACCCCACTGCGTTGAAATTTTTCGTCGGTTATTTAAAAAAAAAACTGCTGTTTCATAGAAAAGTGCAATACCTACGCCGGACAAAATGTACGGAGCAGCTGTTTTTTTTTAATAACCGAAGAAAAATTTCATTGACGCAGGGGGGTTCAGAATGATAGCCCATAGGACACTGTGGAGCATACGGTGGAGGTCTGCCCGGTTTGGGCGGAGCACCGCCGTGTCCTCACGGAGGCGATCGGCGGCGGCCATCCCTCGCGTCCGGCCCTGGTTCAGGCCATGGTTCGGAGCGAGAGTGCATGGGAGGCCGTCACTTCCTTCTGCGAAGCAGTAATGCTCGCGAAGGAGGTGGTGGAGCGCGCGACGGAGAGGCAAGATGCGCGCCCTCGCGCCCCTAGTCGCCGCAGGAGACGCCCCAGGCGTCGGGAGTAGCGAGCCGACTTCCGGCCACAGTAGGCGCGGACTTGCGGACGATGAGCAATGGGTAGCGAGCCGTCCGATAAGGACCAGACCCGGGTCGCGGCGCGTTGTGTTCCACGCGCGCCTCAAAGAGATGTCAGCACCAACTGACGGGGTCCGTAAGGACAAATGCCTGCTGGGGTTGCGGGTTTGTCCGAAAGGGATATCGCGGCCCCGGCACACAGGCAACGGAAGGAACACAGGTGGGTTTTAGTCAGTCAAAAAGTCTGACACACCCTCCCGCTCCGCCCAGAGCGGGAGAAGTTATTTGATAATTTCCCAACCTCAAAAAAAAAAAGAAAAAAGAAAGAAAGAAAGAAAAAGTATTTATTGAGACTCGCACAGGAAATCACAAATTAAACCAAACACTAAACATAAATAAAAATACAAAACAATAAGAAACAAAGTAAAATTAAAAAATTATGCAGTCCTGTACGAGGCCAAAAGGCTCCTATCTCAGCATAATGCTACGACATTTAAAAAATAAATGTCGCAGCGCTGGTATTCTGATAGGGCCCGCAGTGATGTCACGGAAAGATAGATACAAAAAAGGGGGGTTCAGAATCATGTACTGAATCCATGGTAGAATCCATGGTAACCGGCTTCGCGTCGATGTCCCTGACACCCCGTATAACAACCATGAGCACGAATGTTTAAAAACTAAGTTAACGAATATGCCACTTAGAATATGCGACAAAAATAAGTTTTGGCTAAGTTAAAACAAATAGTGGTTATTACTGCTAACAAAATAAGGAGTCATTTTTAAGGTATTTTTTAATGTTTATAAAACTATAAGTAATAAGGTTTTTTTTACTAATTGGTAGTTGTCTATGATGGTCATTATTCATACCAAGCAATTGATGAATATTTTAAATCATAGAAGTGATAAGGTGCTCTATTTGTAAGAAAAAAACGCCAATTTCATAGGTCCAATACTTTGCACTGTTGTGACGGGCTTGTGGCCAAATAATAACAGCCGATCGATCAGGTTAACTTGGGCACCGGCACTTGACGCGGTTGGTCCGTGGATGGGTGACTATCTTTATATACCAAGACCCCTCCGTGCCTCGGAAAGTACGTAAAGCCGTTGGCCTCGACTGTCATTTGTAGATTTTTAACAATTGAAGGGCACAGGGAAAGAAGGGGCTCATCAACAATTAACACAAATTGAATTAAACGCAAAAGAGATTGACCATTTCTGGTATCGCTATTTGTTCTGTGGTGACTTAAGTTTATAATGTTGATAAATCTTGTTTTTAAATATAATAACTTTATCTAGTAATGCGATTCCTTAAATTCTCCGTATAAAAAACACCATAAAAATATCAGTATTTAATTCGATTTCCTATTTTACCTTTAAATTGTTTTTTTTCACCCACGTAATGTCACATGTCATTGGCTTCAAAGAGTATGTAAACAATAAAAACTTTTTGACTTACGCAAAATAATTAATTTACGCATCTAATTAATAAAATTATAGTTGAATAATTAGTAACAGCAGATATTAATAACAACTAATTATTATTATTACATTGTAATAATAATCTGTTAAGATGTTAAAAGTACATAAGCAAACCTTTTGGTTATGCGAAAGGCAGAAGGTTTTAGAGACCTTTGCCTGTTTCATTCATCAAAAGAAACTCTTTGAAAACAGAACAAACATGTGCTAAGATTCTATGCGCGCGCATCCTGAGCAGAATATGCTGGCGACAGAACGGCGGGCTTTCTTTTTCTGGCATATATGCACGTCCCATTCGTTTAGTTTTAAGTACAGTCTCGACCGATAGGTTTTAAAAATTGTTTATTATTATTGTATAATTAATTGAATGATTTCATTGATATGTTTTGTTTTAATCTCTACTACTAGGCCATTATTATTTTGCAATTTGGATTTAATTAAATTAGCTATGTTTATAAGTTTATGTCACATAGATTACCGAAAAATTATCAGCACTTTGATCTTATGGTTTTAACCATGGTGTTAACGTATAGGTCCCATTAACGTGAATGTTTTATGATTATATAAACGGAATTGACGAGCATTGAAAATTCTTAAACGTTATTTTGACTAATTCGTATTTTGAATTTAACAGCATACATTGTGACAAAAAATCGAGAGATTCGATTCTAAACCTAGATTTTGAGACCTGATTACCGTGTAATGCCGAGAATTATGGTAAAATGGTAAATTACATCTGAAAGCCCTAAAATTATCCTTTTAATTAAACCATAAATTTTTGAGTCACTGCATGTTTCATACCGATACTAGGTTCCTTAGTCACTTGGTCATTGTCCTTTATTAACTTTTATCTGTCACATTATGTCATTTATTTCAAGATGGCGGGGGTATGGGCGCGTTCTTGTTTTGTAAACGTAAAATGTGCTCCTTTTAACTCTGATTGGGATGCAATGAGCACCTTTTAAGCTAGTTCGATACGAAATGAGCTCTTTTTATTCCTTGACGTGTTTTTTAATATTGAGGATTACAAAGCAATGGGCCCTTTTTAGTTTGTTTTGAATATGTCATATCAAAGGCCTGTTCAAAATCTATCAAGTGCGATAATTTGTTTGATTTCGTATAAATTGTCGATGAGCCCCTTTTTTCCCTGTGCCCTTCAATTGTTACGAGTCGTCAGAAGCCCGTCAGTCTGGCAACCAGTCTCACCAAGGGGTGTTATCCAGTAACTGGGTTGTGGAGGTCAGATAGGCAGTCGCTCCATGGTCGGTCGGCATCCAGAATAACCGGATGCAGCTGAATACCAGTATACTATACTGGTATTCAGCTGCATCCGGTTAGTCTAGACGCCGACCCGAACATAGTTGCCAGTTGGCAGATGATGATCAGTTTGCACTGTTGTTGCTAGAGTTATTTATTTCATAAATTGAGTGTTTTAGTAAGACTGATATACGCATTTAGTTGTACTATCTAATAACACAACGTTTTTGTGAAATTATTTTCTCTCCTTTAAAAGTTTTTGTCCATAAAACATTTATTTTGCTTTGTGCGTAAGTCGCAGTAAGATGGTTGAAGCCTTCAATAATATTGTATAGTTAAATAATATATGTGTAATGATGTGTATGTATGAGTAATGTGTGTGTGTGTGTGTTGTGTTATATATTTGAAAGCGGTTCACAACTGTCGGAGTGCCCTAATTTTGTTACTGCGATCAATTTTGACGTAGTTGATCACAGTCCTAACCTAGCCTAACCTATTAGGTCGAAGTCCTCTAATAATTATATTACTATCGTGCTCGTTTCATAGTTATATTCCTAGTAAGACAGTTATGAATCGCTTTCATATAATTATATCACGGCTGTAACCATTTTACTGTGACACCTACATAAGGTGACATTTATAGAAGAAAAAAACATAAGAAGATCTAAAAATATATCAATCAATCTGCCTAGCCTTTTCCCAACTATGTTGGGGTCGGCTTCCAGTCTAACCGGATGCAGCTGAATACCAGTATTTTACATGGAGCGACTGCCTATCTGACCTCCACACCCCAGTAACTGGGTAATACGATACCCCTTGGTAAGACTGGTGTCAGACTTTCGGGCTTCTGACGACTCTTAACGACTGTCAAAGATCCATGAATGACAGCCGGGACCAACGGCTTAACGTGCTTTCCGAGGCACAGAGGATTCTCGGTATGTAAAGATGGTCAGCCATCCACTGACCAACCCCGGCAAGCGTAGCTTAACCTGATGGATCGACCAGTGCGGCTGTTGTTACTTAGCCACGAGCTCCTCCAAGATCTAAAAATATATGAACAAAAGAAAAAGAAAAACAACTAAGAAAAGAGGTTTAACACTTCTTGTTAACTCTAACAACTGTCTTATGTCACCCGACTGCTAAGCACCTGTCTCCCTCACAAAATTAACTCTCAATGTTTTATATATCATTATTATTATTTTCTTATTATTTCCTTTATTTCATATATATACATATAATTTTCATTTTTAAACATTTTTATAAAAACAAAAGGGAAAACAAAAACATTTAAAAATATAAAAAATAGTAGCCGTTATTTTCTTTATCTTTATTACATTGATATTTATGATATGGTCATCGTGGTCGATCTCATTTGTTTGTTAAGAGAGCTAATAGAAACATATTTTTTCTTTCCCATTGACTACACTCCCAAGTTTATTGAGATTCTCAAGTTCAGCGTAGTGAATGGGAAATATGGGAATAGTTATTGGGTTTCTAACAAAAGAGTCTCTGTGTTTTATTAGCGACTAAAGAAAAGAGAGCGCTTCTATAGAATAAAGTATGTTAGTATACAGACACAATAAAAAGGAGGATCAAAGGGTTATGGAATGTTCCTCGATAAAATTAACAGTGATGAGGCCCGACCAACTGGCGAGCAAAAATATACGAATTCAAACCTAATGTGCTTTTATTGCGTCACGTATATTTATCGTCACTAAATGATTGTGGCCATGATAATATCGTGACGTTAGAAATTATAAAAGCGCACATAAGATAACACACTTACATTGGCAATGCCATTCATATTGACAGTTGAACGTTCGAATAACGTTCAACGAGTAACTTTTTAGGGTGGACTCTCTACCTAGCCTTTTTCCAACTATGTTAGGGTCGGCTTCAAGTCTAACCGGATACAGCTGAATACCAGTTATTTACATGGAGCGACTGCCCATCTGAGCTTCACAACCTAGATATTGGGTAACACGATACCCCTTGGTAAGAGGTACTGAGCCGATGTAATAATGGCGTGTTCCTAGCACAAGAAAATTACTGTAATTATTGTTTTACCTACGTGTACAAATAATGTTTCATTTTGTTGCAGGAAAAGGAGTGAAAGCGGCCCACTACTAATTCGTAAGTACATATTAAAACATTTCCTCTATTCTCGTTCAGACTTAAAATACTAATTTCACGAAACAACTTCAAATCATTGCCAACTAAACCGAATTAAAAACAGATTTTCGAAAATCACTCAGCAAACGAATTAGAACTCACAAGTTTATAACGAATAACCAATGAAAAGACCATTTTCGAACCAAATCTAAATACAAAAATTCCCAGAAAAAATAAATTCCCATCGCGCTCAGAGATCTCAAAGCCACAGAGTAGAAAAAATCCACAGTAAACGAACATTTTTAACCAGTTAACATAATTTATGTGGTTCCCCAAAAGAATTCTAAATAAAATATTTACTATCCGTCTGTCAGTAAGATCGTAAAACGGGTAAGAAAACGAAATTAGAAAAGCTACCGTGTACTAAATTAGTAAGACAAGATTTATAGGGCGGTTTTATGTATGGATTGGTATGCTTATGTGGTGAAAAGTTTATATTGTAACTGTTTATAGATGGATTTTTAAATATATAAACCTTTTAAGTTTTACGGCTTTGAGTGCGGTGATAAACAAAGTCGGTGTGAGCTTGATTCCTGATTTACGAAGCACTTAAGGCGAAAGCGTCAGGGTAGCCCGCGAAATTTAAATTTTCTTACGTTTTTTTGCAATTTGCAGGTCATATCAGGTTGTTTTTTATCTAAATACTCGTATGAGTCGCGGCCATATCAAATATTTATTTATATAATTTCAATCATATAAATCATCAATACAACTCTTTGAGTTCATACGAGTATTAGCCTATTGAATGACTATTTCATGAAATCATGATATTTGAGGCCAATTCTAATTTAAGGAGTTGTATTGCTGATTCTCTCGATTATAATTCTGTAAATCCATATTTTTTACGATCACAAATAATAATTTTCATCAACATACAACCTGACACTAACCTGCAAATTCAAATTTTAACACCTCGAGCTGTGCGTACAGTCGACGGCATGTCATTTTGACCTTGATCTGACCTGGAATATTACAGGGTTTCAATAGAATAAGAGACCAGCTTATACAAGTTTTGTTACCACCGACGTGTGACGTGTGTGTTCATTACAGAGAAAATAAAATAACACAAAGATAAGCCAACGGACTGTCAAATTCACGTGAAGTGAATGTGCGCTTTTATAAATACGTGCACGTAATAACGTTATTGTGGACGGAAATTATAAAAGCGTCTTCGTATATTTTCATACGTTTTACTTCCTTGTGTTATCGTAATGCCATTACTTGGACGCCCACGATAGTATCGTCACGTTAGAAATTATAAAGGCGCACAATGTCACAGATTGTAAGTACCTTAAGGCATTGTGGTATTCCATTATTTGGAACCACATCTTTTAGTTTATTTACGTATAAACACGTTACTCTTTCGTTATGTTATTATATTAAACAAACCACCTTTTGATATATTTTCCTATTGATATTCTATGACACATATTTAACTCACTTTTATATTCTGTAGCACTGTTTACCCCTGTAAAGCATACTCTTAATTATCTCTTGATTGTTTTAACATCCAAATCGATTTTATAGTATTTAATTTTCCCTTTTGTAAAAACTTTAGAATATTTATATTCTGACGTTTCCATCTTAAGCTGTCATCTGTCGTAATTTACTTTTCTAAATCATAGACAGAACACATCATAGATAAGTACACTCTACCTTCTCTCATAAAGTGGGTGTACACACTGAACCTTCGCAATAAGCGTAGATCTAAGATTTCTCCTCTGTAAGCCGTTTTTATTAGTGCTGGTCATATCTAAATTAAGAATTAACTTGAATATGTTTTTAAAACGTTTAAAATATGACACAGAACGATAAAAACGGCCTTCATATTTTTGGAGGCGAGTCTTGTCTGAGCCCTCGGAGAGTCGTATTTTTAACTTGAGACGGAGTCACTGTTTTTATGCCCTTAAGTCTTATTTGTTGAACAGTTAGCTACTCGAATATTAGTCTCTTAAAACTAGCATAACTAGCGTGCGCGAGTGTCCTAATTTTATTGTGTAATTTAAACTATCGATACTGAGTGGATTATGTCAATAAACATTCTAGTACTGTGTAATACTGTGTTTAATTCGCTCGGCCCTCCTGCCTAGCCCTGTAGGAGGTGCTCACTTCTAACGAACTCTTAACCACGCGGCGTGAAACGCCGCGAGCACACGCACACGAAGGCCTCCGACACTAGACGTCGTTACTCTCCGAGAGAGACCTCCGCCGTCACCTGTGACGCTAGCGCGGTCCTCCCGCTAGGTGAGGCGCCTCAAAGCGCCTCCATCTACAAAGTCTCACAACCTCTACTCCGTTCCACAGGCTGGAGTGTACCTCCAGGGGGGATAATCCTCAGCCCAGCCTCCTGCAAGCTGCATGCGGCCTGCCTGCCTGCCCACCTGTTCCACTCCCTGCCTGCCTGTTCCTGCCTAACCTGAGCCTGTCTTGTGCCTGTTCCTGCCTAACCCGAGCCTGTCCTGTGTCCTAAACTTAACTTTACTTTTACTAATTTTAACTTTTAATTTTAATACCTTTTTATTTTAATTTAATTTGTGACTTACGTTTCCCTCCACGGAGGAAAACGTTACGTTACAGTTTGGCGCCCAATCTCTTAGAAACTCACACCCTGCTCCACACTAACACCCTCCTTATACATCTCAACACTCTTACATTCTTAAACTTAGGCATAACGACCTTACACTCTTTAACTTTGGCGCAAACGTTACAGTTTGGCGCCCTCACACCCTCTTATACACTAAACACCCTTCTAAACACATCGCAAGACTCTTACACTCTTTAACTTAGGCACAACGTTACAGTTTGACACGCAATACCTAGAACTACACACTCCCCTTAAACATACTCGTTAACACTCTTTTACTTAGGCACAAAAACATTACAGCTTAACGCCTAACTTTAGAACTTTACTAGATTATATCCTCTTATACACTCGTACTTTATATTTTCTTACTTTTACCGCATTATATTTTTAACGTGGGCTCGAATTTTCAAAATTCAAAAAAATACTTTATCTAGTATAATTTTTTCGGATATCCTTTGGCAATAATTTTTTACCTTACTTACTCTTAATCCCTATAATCTCTTATCTATTTTCTAAAATGAAACTTCAATGGAGTACCTATATCTTAAAGGAACCCCTAGAGGATAATTTTTCTTTAATTTAAAACAACATATAAACATATTTAATTTGAATAACTTAAACGGACTACTTCAGTCATATACAATTTCTTCACTGTCCGCAGTAGACTTTGAAATTATTTTTTCATAGCTTCTTTACAATTATTATTTCTTTATTACATTTTTATACATACAAATTACATTTTTAAATATTTTTATGAAAAAGAAAAAAAAAAAAAAAACATTTAAAAATATAAAAAGTAGTGGTCCATCGGCATCAGGAACAGGGTCCAAGGTGCCGGTGGTCAGGGCTCTAGAGAGAGGAACCTCCTCACGATGCGTGCCGTGTCTAGGAGTACTGCTTTCTGAATCAAGCCCTTGACCCAGCCGCGCAATGAGAGCCTCCTGAGGTGTTGGTCGAGGCTCTCCGCTATTAGGCCATTAACTGTTACGATTATCGGTACAATGATTGCAGAGTCCACGTCCCACATGTCGACAACCTCGTGTGCTAAGTCGAGATACTTGATTTTTTTATCTTTCTCAGCTTTCACGAGATTCTCGTCATGAGGGACAGCGATATCAACAATCATTGCACGGCGCTCTCCTCGATCTATCACCACAATATCAGGCTTATTGGCTACAATAGTCCTGTCAGTGATGATAGATCGATCCCAATACAATGTGGCATGACCATTCTCGAGAACTGGGTCGGGCACATACCTGTAGTATGGTACTTCTGACTCAACAAGGTTGTATTGCAAGGCAAGTTGCTGGTGGATAATCCTAGCCACTAGATTGTGTCTATGCAAGTACTCGCCGTTAGCAAGACGAGAACAACCGGAAACAATATGTCTGATTGATTCACCGGGACGGTGGCATGCCCGACAGATGTCAACCGTACCGTCCTTGACAATGTATTTCCGGTAATTATTCGTCATGATAACTTCATCCATAATCGCACAGACAAAACCTTCGGTTTCCCCGAAGAGATCGCCGAAACGCAGCCAGGATACAGATGCCAAAAAGTCTACATCAGGCCCATGGAGGGCCCGGAAAAACCGTCCGTGAAGCTCTTTGCCTTGCCAGACTTCCTTATGATCGTTAGTATCAAGTACTGCAGGTTTGCGCCAGTTCTCTTTCGCCAAGGAGAGTGGGGTGAGGCCCTTGTCCACTGGGACCACATCTCGGTGCATCCCCACGTCAGTTTGAAGGAAATATTCCCTGAGACTGCAAATCTCGCGGTTGTGGAGGGTTTTAGCATTTAAGAAACCTCGACCCCCACACTTCCGCGGGATGTACAGTCTCATCACTGATGATCGTGGGTGATGCATCCGATAAGCTGTCAACAATGTACGGACCTTCCTATCCAGAGCGTCAAGTTCCGTCTGAGTCCATTTGAGTATGCCGAAGGAATACATCAAAACCGGCATGACCCAACCGTTGAAGGCGCGCACCTTGTTTCCGCCTGATAAAAGACTATTTAACACTTTATTCAGGCGGCCAAAGAAACGCTCCCTCAACGATTGTTTCATGTCGGTAACCTTGATGCCTAATGCTTCCGACATACCCAAATACTTGTAGGTTTCGGTTGAGGAGAGAGATCTAAGGTGTATGGAATCCGAGAGTTGGGTTCCTACGGATTCCATAATCCCCCCTCGCTTTACATGCATAACTGCACATTTGTCCACACCAAATTCCATCCTGATGGCGCTACTGAACGTTTCTGTTACCTTCAGTAGCTCCATCAGTCGCAAATTGTTGGGGGCAAAGAGTTTCAGGTCATCCATATAAAGGAGGTGAGATATAACCTGACCACCTCTTGTCAACCGATAGCCTAGACCTGAATTCTCTAGCAGTGTGCTTAGAGGATTCAAGGCTAAGCAGAACCAAAGCGGACTCAAACTATCGCCCTGGAATATTCCCCGCTCAATCCTGATCGGTTCATCGATCCCCCGGATCTGTCGACATCCTGGATAGAGAAGGACCGTCCTCCACTGCCCCATACATGACATCAAGAAGGTGCGTAGAGTTGCGTCTATTTTGTACAACTCCAGCACCCTAGTGAGCCATGTATGTGGCACCGAATCATAGGCCTTCTTATAATCTATCCAACATGTCGACAAATCCTTCCTGGATCTACGGACCTGTTGGCTTATGGCCATGTCTATAAGGAGTAGCTCCTTAGTACCGCGGGACCCATTCTTACATCCATTCTGAGACACAGACATAATTGAGTTTTTAAAGATATGTTGTGCAATTTTTGCTCTCAGAATGGATGTAAGAACTTTATAGACCGTCGGCAAACATGTAATTGGTCTATAGTTTTCAGGTTCCGCAGTACTACCCGATTTATGGAGCAGGTGGGTAACTCCTGTCGTAAAGAACAGTGGTAGGGACCCAGTCTCTAAAGATGACTGGAATTGCGAGGCTAAGCAGGCGTGTGACTTTTGTAGCCATTTAATCCAGAAATTGTGCAGTCCGTCTGGTCCTGGAGATTTCCAGTTAGGCAGCGGACGGACTGCACGGGCCACATCCAGAGGGCTGATGGTTATTGCCTCCATATCTGGTATCGAATCACACGCCCGCTCAACAACACGCATCCAATCACCTTCAGTGTGACTGACGGGCACCGACCAAATGTTTCGCCAAAAAGTACTCATGGCATCATTTTCCGGTGGATGCGCGTCAGTCACACCTTGAGTGGGAATGGGTCGCTCCCATGCTCTGTATACCCACCTTTCATCGCTCTGGAACATGCGGTTCTGAGTGTACCGATCCACTCTTCGTCTATACCGCCGGATACGGTTTGCCCATGCATAAACTTTCTGCTTCAGGAAGTCGATGCGCTCTGTGACACAGGAGCCATATTCTCGAGGACAAATATTAGTTCCCGAGAACGCCCGCCTCACAAAGCGCATCACCCTTGGGCGAGTATTGCCCTCCCTGAAGCAGATGAGCTTCCCGATGAGTACCCTGGCCTCATTAATACGACGCTCAATCCTGCACTGCCAGGCTGGCACAGCAGGTTTCGGTCGTACAGCTCGGTCAGTGTTTGGAAATTTGACACGAGCTATACGACATGCCGCAACAGCCGAGCAATACAAGATTGAGTATGTATCGCAAAGGTCTGCACTGCTTTCAATAAAATTTGGTAACAGCGCATCCAGGGCACACACCAGTGCTCTGTTTCTTTTATTCATGGGCAAACGTGGTAGCCGTGGTCTAAGGTCATGTGATATGAACCGGTACTCACGGATCGCATCCTCCAGTGCGCTCCTTAATTCCACATTGCATAGGTTTTCTGCAGATATAGCCCTGGCGTCCTCCTCCTCATCATGCTGGTTTGCCCGCAGTGAGACTTCGGCGGGCGCATGTATGACATTCTGTGGTGGGGGAGGGTTACTAGCAGAGCTATTCTGCATTTCCGAGCGTAGCCGATCAAGTGTGGCGTTATCTAATCTGTGATTGTTCTGAATAACACGCACTTGATCCGACAATCGTTGAGCCGAGACGTTGACGGCAGGTTCAAGCACCTGAAACAGAGAGAGCATCCGACCGCGGTACGCTGTAAGGTTAATTCCTCCCTCGGTAGCCCCATAATATGCGCGCATCACATTTTCATTTGTGGACTGGGTCCAACGCATGCGCGACACAATTCCACCGGCAGCGGGGACCCTGTTCGGGGCCTGTTGGCCTCGTGGTCCCAAGCCCGCTGGTGGCCGGCCTCTCCCCTGCCGACGTACAGGTGTTGGCGACGTCGGCGGGGAAAAATACTCGTCGCTCGAGCTCGACGCAACTACCGCGGCCGTTGTCGTCACAGCGCCCACGGTGGTGGGGCTGGGTATCGGTGGCGGTGAGGCGGAGCTGAGCGACGAGGCTGGAGGTGGTAGGCGTGCTCGTCTTGTTGCTGATCTAGTCAACATAGCTATTTGGGTTTCATCATAGTTTCATATCATTATTATTGTTGCATGTCGAATTTGACAGCCGTCATTCTTTCATCATGATTTGGATAATTCTTTGTTTTTCTTTCATTTTGTGGTTGCTTGTATTTTGAATGTTGTGCTGTTATTTTTGGAGGTTTTATTATGTTTTTCGTACTTTCTGAAACTAAATACGGCTGAATGAATACATAATTACGGAAAATAAATGATATGAAAAATCTGACGTTCCTTGTCTTGCCAGTGTTGCCAGATTATTATTATTATTATACCTTTTACTCTTTGTATCATATACACCAACACTCACTACTTAACCCTTTAGGCATATTTTGTATCCCACCTATTTTTTCATTTTAACCTCGGCTTTTCAGCCATCTTATTCCACTTAAACTCTTTGGTGAGCGGTCCCTACACAACTCATTAAATAAGCCCATGTGTATACCTTCTTCCCTCTCAAAGGAAACTCTCCTATCTTAAAGAGTAAATCCCCTCTCTTAAAGGGTAAACTCTTCTTAACTTTTAATTCTACGAGCGGTTCCTACACAACTCGATAAACAAGCCTATGTGTATACCTTTAACTTACGAGCGGTTCCTACACAACTCGATAAACAAGCCTATGTGTATACCTTTAAACTTAATTCTCTTAAACTTAGGTTTCCCTTAAACCTAGATCCTTCTTAAACTTGGGTTTTCTTTAATCCTTTAATTGGGTTAATTAAACTCCCAACTCTTGAGCGGTTTGGCAACTCATTTAAAAAAGCCTCCAATGCCTTGTAAATAGCTTCATAACGGGTCTTCAAACAGGTGCGGGTTACGACACCTAATTAAAAAAAATAAGCCTTCGTAATTTTACCAAAATAATTCCTTGAGGAGTATGCGTCATAGAACGTGAACCATATCCCCTATGTGTGTTTGAATGAGAGTGTTTGACGAAAGTATGAAAGATGTTGTGTGTTAGACCAAGGATTTATTTAAACATTCAAAATTTTCAACGTATTGAAAATTTTTCTTGGGTTGTCGGGGAAATGTGGTATTCCATTATTTGGAACCACATCTTTTAGTTTATTTACGTATAAACACGTTACTCTTTCGTTATGTTATTATATTAAACAAACCACCTTTTGATATATTTTCCTATTGATATTCTATGACACATATTTAACTCACTTTTATATTCTGTAGCACTGTTTACCCCTGTAAAGCATACTCTTAATTATCTCTTGATTGTTTTAACATCCAAATCGATTTTATAGTATTTAATTTTCCCTTTTGTAAAAACTTTAGAATATTTATATTCTGACGTTTCCATCTTAAGCTGTCATCTGTCGTAATTTACTTTTCTAAATCATAGACAGAACACATCATAGATAAGTACACTCTACCTTCTCTCATAAAGTGGGTGTACACACTGAACCTTCGCAATAAGCGTAGATCTAAGATTTCTACTCTGTAAGCCGTTTTTATTAGTGCTGGTCATATCTAAATTAAGAATTAACTTGAATATGTTTTTAAAACGTTTAAAATATGACACAGAACGATAAAAACGGCCTTCATATTTTTGGAGGCGAGTCTTGTCTGAGCCCTCGGAGAGTCGTATTTTTAACTTGAGACGGAGTCACTGTTTTTATGCCCTTAAGTCTTATTTGTTGAACAGTTAGCTACTCGAATATTAGTCTCTTAAAACTAGCATAACTAGCGTGCGCGAGTGTCCTAATTTTATTGTGTAATTTAAACTATCGATACTGAGTGGATTATGTCAATAAACATTCTAGTACTGTGTAATACTGTGTTTAATTCGCTCGGCCCTCCTGCCTAGCCCTGTAGGAGGTGCTCACTTCTAACGAACTCTTAACCACGCGGCGTGAAACGCCGCGAGCACACGCACACGAAGGCCTCCGACACTAGACGTCGTTACTCTCCGAGAGAGACCTCCGCCGTCACCTGTGACGCTAGCGCGGTCCTCCCGCTAGGTGAGGCGCCTCAAAGCGCCTCCATCTACAAAGTCTCACAACCTCTACTCCGTTCCACAGGCTGGAGTGTACCTCCAGGGGGGATAATCCTCAGCCCAGCCTCCTGCAAGCTGCATGCGGCCTGCCTGCCTGCCCACCTGTTCCACTCCCTGCCTGCCTGTTCCTGCCTAACCTGAGCCTGTCTTGTGCCTGTTCCTGCCTAACCCGAGCCTGTCCTGTGTCCTAAACTTAACTTTACTTTTACTAATTTTAACTTTTAATTTTAATACCTTTTTATTTTAATTTAATTTGTGACTTACGTTTCCCTCCACGGAGGAAAACGTTACGTTACAGCATTGCACTTTTAGTACCTACCACCATAATGCATAAAATAAAATAAAAACGCTTTGCTAACACGATAAATCCACGTTCCACGAAAACTCAACCGAAGCCCAAAAATATGGCGGACCCGCAAATTAATTTATTAACTTTTCAGATTATCCACAAAGCCCATCGAAACTGATTTTATTTTATCAAAAGTTTTTATTCAATTGCCAATACTTTTAATGTGTTTTATAAAATTTTGACGAGGCTTTTCATTTCATAGGATATTTAGTAATAGGTACATTATTTTTAGTTTTAAAGTTTTAAAGCACACTTTAAATTTTTAAACTGACATTAGAGTGGTTTCAAATTAAATCTGGATTCAGATGCCTGCGTAAAAATATTTTTAAGAAACTTACTTAGTAGATTAACTTTAACAAAATGTTATGTTATTAATTTATAATAGTTTTTTTTTTCATTTAATCAATTTTGTCCCGCTGGTGGGCAAAGGTCTCCTCCATATTTTTCTAATTTTCTTAAGCTATACCTTCTACGGCCAATTTGTTAGGATTGAGTCCAAATCGTCACGCCAGCGTTTGTTAGGCCTGCATCGGTGACGACGCCCGTCTTCAGGCATCCACTGTGTGACGATACCCAGAACTACGTGTGTGCCAGAGAGAAATAACATTTTAATTGAAAAAGCTTCTTTTTTTTTTCTTTTTTAAGAACACGAAAAATGAGACGAAAAAATTCAACAGAAACTTCTTCTCTCGACACTGTTTACACGACCTTTAATATTTAAAAACATACGCGAAACAAAATACATACGTGATATCACACGCCATAAAAACATAACGACATTCTGCGAAAATGGCAGAACATTCCATATTCGTTTCATTGCCTTTGTAAATAATAAGGTTTGGCAACGATCTCAGGGAATATTCCTAAGAATATTGTCGACTATTATGGAGTTACCTACATCGCTTTCGATGAATAGATTTTTAGCCTAAGGCCGTTTTTACACTAGAAGCGTCAACGGGACGTCAACGAGAACGAGATGACGGCGCCGAAGTAGCTATTCATACATTTAATAGTGTCGGATAACATGTGTCCATTGCACACCACCGGGACGTCACGTTCGGTTTGAATAATCGAATCTCGTTTCTCGTTCCCATTGAAAGTGGCGGTGGACAAATAGTGTGAGTGCAAAACACTAACTTGGACCCCGTAAAACTAACCTTTTCTGCTATCCTCCAATATACGCACTTAGAAAACAATAAAACCAAGAAAAGTCGAAAGGCAATAAACACTTTCACGCAGATTTAGACAGGCTTCGAAATAAGACCAGTAGACTAGTTTGAAAGCTCTATCTTAACTTTCTGTCTCTTTCATGCAATTCCTCTTATGAATTCCGCGAATAAAATCACGTATCGTATTGTCATGATAACGGAGAGGTATTCTTGGAGTTTCCCTACGTGATCGAATCAGAAATGAAGAGATCGTCGAAAACGTAGGAGAACCAAGGTAACCTACATAGTCTGAAGAATTTCCAAATTTAAGTAGTGGTGGGCAGGGCACATTGAATATATAGAATCTTTTTTTTTGTTCCTCTAACTGAACAGACAGCTGTGCTGCTGGGGAGTTTGTTGCGCCACTTCTTCTTCCCAGCTAATGCACTAGGAAGTGGTGAAGGGTGGGCGTTTTGGGGGACTGTCTTATGTAATTTTGAAGTTCGAAAAGTGCTGATTCTCAGCCTAGTTTGAATAAATGACTTTTGAATTTTGAATTGCTCGCAGAACAGATGGCCGTCGGGGCCGAAAGGTTCTGGAGTGGCGACTGCGTACCGGAAGACGTAGCGTTGGTCCCACAAGGTGAACCGACGACCTGGTGAAGGTTGCAGGAATCCGCTGGTTATGAGACGCACAGAACCGGTTGAAATGATAATGCTTGTGGCAGAAGTGGACGCCTTTCGGCTGAAATGATGATGATGATGTGATAATGATTGTCCAGATAAGACTTACACAATTTTGGTCGAATCCTCATTAAGGCTCTCGCGAACGGGCGCAACAAGACAGCGCGACGCGACTCTAATAAAACAACCTAGAAAACTTCACGGTAGAATAATTACCGGTGTCATGTCGTGCCTGTTGCCTTTAGTGAGAGATGACCTGACACGATGTTAGTTTTAGTTTTGATTAATGCGTGTCAGAATCGAAGTCCTTACTGACTGTAATTGTCTGCCAATAGATAGAATATTTACATATTAACATAACTAATACCCCTTTACCGTCCACATTACGTCTGCACCAGACTAACAGCCAGCCTTACCTCCATACGCCATATTGTTTTAAAAGCAAAGGTATTCTTTTATTATTCTCCAGTTGTCAAGCTCAGGGCTGTTTTCCCGAGCCTCTTTTGTTTTCTATGCGCCTGGTACTTTAATTATTCAAGCTGGATGACAAGGTTTCGAAAAGTTATGTTTAGTGTACCTACTAGAGTTGACGGTAAATTATGTTTTACACGCATCTTTTTGTTAGGAAAGATTGTCAGTTTATATTTGGAAAGATTAGAAAAAAGGTTTAGGGTTTACATTCGTAATATCACGCCTTCTTCCCATGGGGGTAGGTAGACACTACAGAACGCCGCCTGCTACAAATCTTACATACTCTTTTTGCTTCGTTTACGATCATGCGTCTGACGCACGCCGGTTGTGAGCACTACGCACCTGACCTTTCTGAAGAACACCGATAACGTCACTATATGTTTTTCTACGCCCCTAGGGTGTCCCCTCTCGGCGTTTTCACTCATTCACCTTATAAAATACATTTCACTCATCCTCTCAACCTCAGGCCAAATAAAAAACCAAGATATAGCGCTGTCAACAGTGACGTAACGCCAGTGTAAACATTGTGCACTTAGTGAGGGTAGTTTGATGGTAAATTGTTGTAAATGTGTGCGTGTGAGCGTGTATGCACGGAGTGGAGGTGTAGTTTTGGCATGCTTCACTGTATTGTTCGCAGCGCTGTCTTGGTTTTTAATTTGGTCTCTCTCAACATAACCAAACCATCTAAGCATACACTTTTTTTTAATAAATAGATTATATGCACCAAATAGGTGAATGTATTAAACAACGAAATAGATTGTTTGAAATAATCAGCCCGATAAGTCAATTGGCACTTATCCGGAAGCGGTGAAACCATATTATTAGGTTCACAGTAAAACATATATTTTTCTACACATTTTCTTTTTTCCTTGAGTATCATGACAGGACCATTTTCAAGCTTATCGTGTCAAAGCCCACATTTTCTCTGTAATTGTTCAGTACAGTGACAGTTAAAATAGTTTTTCTAAAAATAGTTTATACTTACAAACTTAACACATAACATCACGCCGGTATTCTGATAAGGGTTATGCAGAGGTATACCTATATACTGACATGACTACATGACTATGTACGGACATTTCGCCAGTTATGTTTAAGTCTCATGTAATAGAGGGCGAGCCTATTGCCATCAACCGGGAAAAATTCAGACTGCTGAGAAATTCCTGATCGAAAAACCCAATAACACTCTGACCAACCCGGGAATCGAACCCACGCCCTCACGCTCACACATAGCGCCTGCGACCACTAGACCGTAGTATAGTTATAATAGCTTTTCTAAGAATAGGAAATTTCTCGCCGACTGGTCGACACTTCACGTGACCAGAGGGCTGGCTCGTTTTTTGGCCAAAGAATTAGCATTGCCATTCACCGTGCCAATGCTGCCAGTCGGACAGTCCAGATGCGGACGATTACTTCGGCGCCTTGTCCTTTTGTTTTTGTATTTATTTGTTTATTTAGTCATTTAATTTAGTGTTAGATTGTATAGGTATTGTGTATAAGATTTGTCATCTATGGATATAATAAAAAAAAACATTGAAAGAATAGTTTATATTATTTACGTTGCTAATGAAAAAGTAACACATACTTATTGGCCATCATAAATAGATCCTCGTAAACGAAATTATATAAGCCTCAGTAAATGGGAAAACTAGTGGTAAGCTACCTTTACGCTTACTTAACCATACTAATAATGTCGGCCATTGTACAAAGCAAAAATAACTCTAAACGACAAAAGATTAGATATTAGATACTCGCACTTAGATAGATGAAACTAGTTAGGTTCAATTTACATTGCCGCGGAACGGAATGAAAGCGTTATTTTGTTGTACAAAGCATAATGAACTTTATGTCAATACAAGCATAATAACAGGTCGCGCGTTTTCTGGTGAATTCTCGCGCATTCTCTGCAATTCCTGCAGTTACAAACTCGTATCTAGTTTGACCGTTACACAGTTCGACATAAAGTTCATTTTTCTATGTACAGTCACGAGAACCAATATGTATACACTTAGCAACTTTAAAAAGTGATTTTCTCCTACTGTGGTGATTGTAACTTTATGTTGTTACGAACATAGTATTTTGGAACCCACACTAATATGAAATAGGTCATAACTCAAAGTTGCAGTCGTTATTCAATGAGAAAATCGCTTTTGAATTTTGCTAAGTGGATACATATTGGTGCTCGTGACTGTACAATATCTGTACAAAAACTCGCTTGTAAATTGATTAAAAAATCGTGCATTAAAATTTAATGTAATATTTGGAAATTACACTCGTGTAAACACTTGCATGCAATTCTTGAATGGCAATAATAGAACGTTATGTCATGCGATTATTGCACTAGAACATTCCAGAAACTTGCACCGTGTAATGACTTAATGGTGGATACGGCGACTTGACGTTGACGTGACTAACGTGTGTGCACGTTAGTCACGTCATCGTCAAGTCGCCGATCAGTCACGTCAATTTCAGGGACCGTCAGTCAGTCACACCAACGTCTGTTTCGTTCGTAGCTATTCAAGTTTTGACTTGCCGGTGACGCGACGTTCGACTGAGACGCGTCGGTAGCAACGTGACTGATTGGTGTAGCCAACGTCCTACAACTTCTACGTAACTATATTTTTTGACGTGACTGAAGTTCTCGTACTGAAGTCTCTAAAGTTTCCTATGCCCTCCACCATTACCGTTCAAGGTTTATCACACAAAGGGTGGTCCTTTACCCCATAAACTCGAATGTAAGGACCGTATTTCATAAAAAGGATCCTACCCGATCCATACAGGGTTGGTGCTATTTGGTCGGCAGATGCAAGTAATCGTTACTGAGACACTCTTAGTATATAAATTATTACGGAGGGTCAAAGGGAATGAGGGCCAGATGGGATGATGCCTTAGGCCTTAGGTAGTAAGATATTTTTAATCAAGTTCACAGAAGTGACTTACAGAAGTTTCCAAGATACTTCGTAAAACTTAGCATATTCCACTTCTTTAGCATAATTATTCTAATTCATATCCAATAAGGTCCTGTTGAAAACCAGCGTCAGGCACTAGTTGTCTGGCATTTATGCTGAACTGGGTCTATTTGGCGCAGCCGTGAGGCACATAATACTGTTAGAAATTTTTCTGTTTTTTTAGTTTGTGTGTATATTGTGTGCTTTAACTTATCTCTCTTATCTTTCTGCTACCAAGCATCTTGCTACGCTTACGATATTTATGATTGCATTATGTGGCACCATTATAGAGAAGCGTGGAAAAAGAGACTAATATATTAAATATCAAGAGTTTTTAACATTGCAGCTATTAAGAAATCTCCCTTATTTTAACGTCATCACCATAATAAGTCTTTAGAGCAGTTTTCAAGAGGATGTATCCATGCCTATAAAAAAAAACAATTCCATTAAATTTTATGTGATTGAGCGGGGGTCATTCAATTACAGTCCACTGCTTTACATTGTGGCGGTATCTACAACGCCACATGTGAACTACGCATCACACTGACGTCACGCGAAATCCTGCATCGCGCAAGCGGGGTTTTGAGTGCGATCAGCATATACAACCTTAGTTTTTGTTTACCGTAAACCTCTTAAGGGGTAATTGTACTCATCATTATGAACAACTTTTACAATGATCCCTTAAGAGGTTTACGGTTTAAGTTTGTATTTAACTTCCCATACAGACATCAATCCTTGGGCACTTGCCCATCAGCCCGAATGCCCGTCTGGTCAAAGGATGCTCCCTTTTCTATAGAGGATGAGTGAACTTTACACCCTGTTCCTCATGCCTCTATTGCCCTAAAACATAGAACTCCAATCACCAACCATTGATCTCCATCATCGACCAATGTCTTCTAATTATATTCCCAGCCACCAGTTACCATCATCATCATCATCATTTTAGCGGAAAGACGTCCACTGCTGGACTTAGGCCTCCCCCAAGCACCGCCACTTTGACCAGTTCTGTGATTCCTGCAGCCTTCACGAGGTCATTGGTCCACCTTGTGGAAGTCCATCCAACGCTAACATTTACCATCACGAAAGAATTATGAAAATTAAAGCTCTCCGTATCTGTATGGATGCTGTAATCCGCGACTATCAGCATATTCATTTATATTATGAATCCTCGATAATCTTGTAGCGTGTAGCGATGTTACCCGCGTTTGAAGATATGATTGATGACTACACACGGATGGTTGACTAGCCAGACTCCGTGGAGGCGCTTTATCTTTTTTAATTGAAAAAAAATAAGTAAAGGATGTTGGGAAGGTCAAGGTGCTTTTGAAAATGTTGTTCACTACGAGTAACAAGTTAAAGCGCAAATAAAAATCGGCATATCAACTCCAAAAGCTTACCGTTGATGCTAGTTGGAAACTGTATATAGTTTCATAAACACAGTTCTTTTAGTCAATTACACGTGAAAAAACCTTTTAAAGAAATTCTCAGAACTGTCAAACTTACTGCTATAGTTTGACCGAGACCGCAGTACTGCGCCTTAGAAATGTGTTCGACAAGGGGGCAGTGCAGTCCGCTGATTCGTCAACACATCGTTCACAAATGTGAATACTGAACACGCATCTCCTGGGCACGATTATTCTTGTAGACCTCATCCATCACCTTTTTAAGGTCAGCAATCTAAAACAAAAATCTTACCGTTTTTTACTTTCTGAAACAATAAACACAGTAGGTACATCTAATTTCTTCCCAGCTTACCCAAAGACATAAGACCTAACTGAAACGGACGGATATAACATGTAGACAGACGTATTACCTACATTAATATATTCAGAGCCGGCGGGCGGTAGCGAAGCACATCAACATGAACACGTGATGAATAAATGTACGGTACCGTTATTTTAGACGTTGGAATTTTTTTAGGATAAAGAAATACGAATTTACAGGGTATTATTTGGAGATTTATACTTTTAGGAAAGTCTTTTTTAAGAGGGTTTATCCTAAAAGTTGGCAACGTCACAAATAACTGTCAAATATTGACCTGTCTTGATTCATATAGCAATATTACTGAATAGAAATAAGAAATGTGGCTAACTAGCGAACTAGAATATTAATAATGAATTGCAATTGGGTATAACATTGAATTTGATGTTGTACCCATTTTAGGTGTAAAAAACGCATTTGTAAACTTTCCAAATAGATTTTTTACATCTTAAACTAAACATCCGGTGTTACGATATTAATTATTGCATTTCTTAATCAATATTCTAGTTCGCTAGTTAGCCACATTTTTTATTTCCACACAGTAATATTGCCAAATTAATCAAAACAGTGAAATAGTTGTTGCGACTTTGCCCCACTTTCAGAATAAATGCTCTTAAGGAGAATAGACATTAGCATCTCTTTTCGAATTGCTAATTTATAAATAAGCACAACAAAAACAAAAGAAAATGAATTGGAAAATCCTGGTTACGATGGGAAATTTTATTACCATTTCGCAAAAAAAATAACCATTAGCTGGAAAACGTTTAAGTGAATTGTGAAACTGAACGTAGATCTTGAACAAAATTTCTATACACATATTACTAAGTGTAATGAGTTAGATATTACACGAAGACAGACAAAATACTACCTTTAGTCTAAGCCCACAGCCACGGTCTATGTACCTTTCTCATGTTTCAGTGAGAAACTTAAACTGTATAATTTGTTAAACTACCGCCCACTATTGGAGATGAACGAATTAATTTATTATGAAGCCTAGCCTATAAAATAGGGCAGGCTATACGGCCCGCTTTATTTTACAGGCTAGGCTAATAAAGAAAGAAAGAAATAAATAAAGAAGAGAAAATAAATCTTTTATCGCGAGTACAGAACACATAGCTGGCAGCTGCACGTCGTGAGTTGACTGTGATAAGAAAGCTTCCACTCAGCATGATGCTATGCTATAGGGACCCACAAGTCACAAGTACAGCGCTGATTTTCAGTGGGCACCCGAAAATGACTTAGTACGAAGTAGGCATATTCGTGGTGGTCCAGGTCTTTGTTTTGTTAGCTTATTCTATCCAACTTCTGGGAACGTCTTCTCAGAAAAGTTTCCTTTTCACACGATCTCACATTCTGTATTTCCAGTTTATATGGAATTTTTCGTATTCTGAGGCTACTTACCTAATTTTTAAGTAGCGGCAAGGTTGGCCTAATTGCCGAGTGACTGGCGTCTGTGCTGCGAGTCATGGGTTCATCGTAGCTTAACCTGATCGATGGACCCGTGCGGCTGTTATTACTTATTTACAAGCCGAGTTATAACCTTGACCTACCGAAGGATTAAGTCCCGAGACCCCGAGTAATTTGTGAGACTGCGACTAAGCGTACAACTTATATACAGCTTGACAAAAAAGATTAAAATGAAAATGAGGGCGCCACTTTCGCACTTAGGTTACTTCGAATAGGAACTGAAGTAAATTGTTAAAAACGCTGCTAGTGGCTGACTCTAAACCTACTAGCACTTGTTGGCAAAGTAGTGACATCGTCGTAAGTCGGCATTACTTAAGTACAATATTTACTTCCAAATGTCACCACGTGACATTACTACTATTACTAAGCAGCCTGAAAGATACAGAGTGATTCTGAGAATCACACCAGCAGGATAAATCCGTAATACATTTACAATAGAAAATGGAAATACCTTTAATTTCAACAATTCAACAACATTCATTGCGTCATTTATGATGTCGAGCAGATGAATTTTTCAAACTTATGAAGCAATAGATTTGCAAAATCCTTCGGCTTGTTATTAAAAGTGTGTTACGCAATTGGGGTGGCGATTAGTGGAATTAGCGGTCACCTTGAGAAATAGTAGGTGATTCGAGTATTACTGCAATATTACCCTTATCCCGTTAAAACATAACACAACACATTATGTCATGTGTTATGTTTTATTTTACATCACACTTTGTTTTCCCGAAGAGTTGGGCAGAGGTCCTAGGTAGGATTCCCAGGTCGGGCCTTTTGTTATTGGGTTTTTCCCTCAGGTATTTCTCAGTAGCAGGCCGGAGATTAGATTTGAGCCCGGTTGATGGCAACACGCTCGCCCCCTTAGTACATGGGACGTAAACATTACTGATGCTCTACTACAGGTACACCTCTACCTAACCCTTTGGGAATTGCAGGCGTGATGTTATGTTTGATGTTTGAAAAATAATATAGTACAACTGTGCCTACCACAGTGATCAAGCTTCAGAAGGTTTTTTCGAAAAACTTAGTTCATAATAGTTATTTATGCTACAAGTGCGGAAGGTATGGATATAATGATAGGATGATCACCTTACGCACGTGTAACATACAACGTTTTACTATGCATTGTGCGAGGAAAAAAAGAAACGAGCGAGCGTCGTCTTAGATGTTACATATCATATGTGACTATATATGATGTGTAACATCTAAGACGACTTATAAATGATAAAAACAACATTCATGACTTTGACTTTTGACTTTGATTTTTTACTTTGACTTCGACTTCGATTTCGTCTTCTACTTCTACTTCGACTTAGATTTTGACTTCGACTTCGACTTTGACTCGACCTCGACTTCGACTCGACTTCGACTCGACCTCGACTTCTATTTCAACTTCGACTTCAACTTCTATTTCAACTTCGACTTCAACTTCGACTTCGACTTCGACTTCGACTTCGACTTTGACTTTGATTTCGACTTTGACTTTGACTTTGATTTCGACTTTGATTTCGACTTTGATTTCGACTTTGACCTCGACTTCGACTTCGACTTTGAATTTGACTTTGGCTTTGACTCCGCCATTGCCATCGCCATCGTCATCGCCATCGTCATCGATATCGTCATCGCCATCGTCATCGCCTTAGCCATCGTCATCGTTATCATCATCATCTGATTTGTCAAACTTTTCTTTAATAATAAAAACTCTTTGCAACGGGCTGACAACGGCCACAAAAATTAAAAAAAAACAGAAAAGTAAAAAGCACTTGTGAAAAAAAGTGACACTTTCCGCACTAATTTACTGCTTGGAAAAGGCTCTTTTCGAGCAAATGCATTGTAAATATATTTAAAGGCACTAATCTGGGCAACAAAGAAAGATAATACCGTTGTGTGATTTATTTAGGCATTTTTTATCTTTTCTAATGCTTTGTAATTCATTCAACTTTAGGACCATTTTCCTTTACCTGAGGACCAGAATAGAATAGTCTTTATTATATTATACCATATACATTAAGAATATAAATTTAGAAATAGACTAGAATATTAATAATACTGTAAGGAGTATGTTTATAGGCTGGCCGGAATATTTACATAAGTCTAGAAAAATAAATTTGGTCCCTCATATCGTGGGGTATCTGAATCAACCCCATGTATGTTCCGCGACTTTTCATAGTTTTGGAGTTATGTTTATGTTTTTCCCGTTTTTGTTTTCAACCTAAAAATAAATAAATGAAAAGACTTTGTCAACATTTTTTTTTTCAACTGAATCTTCACGAGTATTTACTTTTGTGCACAAAATAATCAACTGTGATGAAAGTTATGAAAATGTAATAAAGTGAAAAATTTACGTTCGGTGAATTGTGACGTAAATTTTCAAATTTAATTTAAAAAAACTAAACAAGGTTCCTAAGTAGGTTTCAAAAATGCACCAGACTCTCAGCTTTCATAATCATTCATTTTATTATTACTTAATGTAGCTATTTTGGCAAAAATCGGCGTTTAAAGACAGCGATGAGGAAAATTTCTCGTCTTGAAAGTTTAATTTATTCATATAATTTGTCTTGGTATTTTAATATTTTTTGCGAGACATATTTTAAATATTTTGCTCAAAAAATAACAGCAGATTAAATTAAGGTGAAACCTACGGGTAAAACTTGCCTGAAGTTTTAATAAATGAAGTTAGTTTTTTGGAATTAGAGTTTCAGTGTCAAAATCCAACCATACCACATTTAAGGTACAATACAAAATGGTGAGAGAGCAGTGGTGGCCCAGTGGTAACGGCCTCGACTTACGAGTGGTCGTGCGTTCCAACCCAGGCAGGCGCTCTACTTTGTGTAAATAATTTCATCGCCACTGCTCTCAAAACGGTGAAGGAAAACATCGTGAGGAAACTGGCATGTTCTAGAACAAAAAAAAATAAGACATATGAAGGGACATCTACCAACCAGCACTGGGCCCGTGTGGTAGAGACAGCCCACTCCCTATCGATGAGAGGAGGCTGGTGTCCCAGTAGTGGGAACAGGCTGATTATGTATACAAAATTATTACCGATTAAATGAGTAATGGTTAGAGGGGCTCGTGGCTAAATGATAAAAGACACATGGGTCGGTGAAAATAGATTACATAATAGAGACCCCTCCATGCCTCGGAAAGCACGTTGCTACCGACTGTTATTCATAGATCTTTGGCAGTCGTTACGGGTAGCAGGAAGCCCAAAACTCTGTCAACCAGTCTTACCAAGATTCAGCTGCATCCGGTTAGACTGGAAGCCGACAGTTGGGTAGATGATGGACACAAAGTGATTACTAGTCTGCCGGATAGGTACCAGTTTTCAGTTTTATCGCTTACGGCAAAATATCAGAATTATGGATTATCAGTTCTACCTAGAATTCAGTAATCAGGTCGGCTCCTAGGAACTTCAAACATAGTTTCGCAAAATTAAATCCAACCTTATTGAAGACATTCAAAAGGCGGTAAGGAATGTCAATCATAAGTTTGTGACTTACAAACGACCGTTGAAAAGACCTGTACGATAATTTCGTGGAACCTTTCACTTCCTTCACCGTCGGTTGCTCTGACAACCGTTGTCTTGGCAACGACTGAGAGGATTTCAATTAGCTTGATTTTGTGGTTGGATTGACAAAATCCTGTGTTGCCTCAAACTTATTGGCGTTTATAACACGTGCAAAATTGCTGCTCAATCGGTATGATTTCGGTCGGCACGGGTACGTTAACAGTACGTGACCGGTTAAAAATATATATCTACACTGGAAACATTTTTGATACTAAATTAACTAACAAAACTATTAAAATAGAAATATAATATTCTAAACTAACAGCATACACTTACATACTTTTTTCAATATCTCTCTTACTTCAACAGACAATAAAGATAAGCTATCATTTTTCTTTATTAATAAGTTTTTACGTCTTTAGAAATGATTCATGAATGTTTTTGCGAACTTTATTTATACTTTTTCTGGTACTCGAAAAATATATTCGTTGCGGGTCCTTTGATATTCAGAAAGTGAAGAACACTAAGAGGATTGTCACGAAACTATTCTGACCTTGTAGACGAAATCTTGAAGTGGATCCGGGTCAAGCCTTTTTGCAGATTAAGGTTTATTGAAAAGTTTTGTTTATGTGGATGATCTTTTAGCTTAGTGTTGTTGTTTTGTGAGTCTGAATATTGATCTCGTAAGAATAGAACGAAGAGGACTCAACTCAAACTTTTGATGAACGTGAAAAATGTCCTGTAGATAAAAATTGTTATAGTTATAAAGTCAATTAATGTTAATGTGTTTCGTAAGGTGATAAGATTTCCATCTGGAACCGATTTGAATTAGTTTTATAATCATTACATCATGCCTCTAATCCCCGAAGGGTTAGGAAGAGGCAAATTTCACCATATATGTTTAACTTCCATGTAAAAGGGAGCTAGCCTATCGTCATCATAAACCAGACACCGGGCTGCTACTGAGAAATTCCTGATGGAAAAACCCAATATCACTTTGCCCGACTTGGGAATCGGACCCAGGACCTCATGCTCGGCAGTAGCGCTGGCGACCACTAGACCAACGAGACAGTCGAGGCGGTAATTTTATAATTGTAGCTAAAACATTATTTTGTATTTTTCGTGAAACCTTGGAAACAAGTAAATATAGACATAAAAAACTTAAGTTCTTATATAATTTATATAACTTCGAATAACCTAATTTCACTGCTTAACGTTATTGTTCAGAATGCTTCTTGATATAAAAGGGTTTTAATATTAGTATTCAAAAGATACGTAACTAACAAAATAACTAAGTGATCCTTAACCTTCCTTTATTCCAGAAAATTGTCAAGTTATTCTCTTTTGACTTGGAATAAATTTATATTCGATAGCTTTACTTATAATGTAATAAAGCTGAAGATTCTTTGTTTGAACGCGCTAATTCTGGAATTAACAGACGGATTTAAAAAAAAACTTGCTTTTGATGGCCCAATTATTGAGGTAAGTTATAGGCTCTTTACATCACGACACGACCCTTAGGAACCGAGCAATGGAAACAAAGTCAGAAATAACGCTAGGCGAAAACGAAGCAATAGCTTAGCGCGGGCGGACGATGCGATGTGACGCGGTGGGTCGGGGGAATAAGCTATTACACGCGGATGAAGTCAGAGGCAGAAGCTTGTTTTATCTAATAAAACCGACTCCCTAAGATTACAAGTTACACCAGTTTTCTGCCATTTTCTTTGTAAACTTGAGCTATTTAATATTCTATCTTGGAAAAGGGTTTTATAGGGTTGAGCTTGTGACATGACTCTTCGACGAACTTCATTATTTTGTACCGTATTTATTTATGTTGAACGGGTCGAATGAAGGTTAAGCTACGCTTGTCACGGTCGGTTAGTGGATGGGTGACTATCCATTACAAACATGACGGAGGGGTCTTGATATATACGTCTCGGAAAACACGTTAAACCGTTGGTCCCGTGTGAATAAAAAAACTAGTATTCAGCTCCATCCGGTAAGACTGTAAGCCGACCCCAAAATAGTTGGGAAAAGGCTAGGCAGATAATGATTTTCGATATAGTTTAGAGATATTTTATATCTCAAAATTCTTTCTGATTTGATGAATTCGTCCTGCTTTTTATTTATAATTTTATTCCGTGTTTTGTGCGAAAATTCAGGTTTCCAACAACTGTATCTTCCCACGCACTGTAAGCATTGCCTTACACTACATAAAATGGTTCTTGTCGGGTCTTTGCGGCACCCCAACTGCTACACACTTTTCACAAGCCCAATGCAAAGGATTTAGACAGAATTTGTGGGAGTACATAGTTACACCTCTGCCCAACCCTTCGGGGAAACAAGACGTGATGTTCTGTTATGTTAGAAGAAAATTGCTAATCCATTACTTGATATGTTTGAATAATTCGTCTGCTCGACAATGTAAATGACGCAATGAATGTTGTTGAATTGTCAAAATGAAAAGCATTGCCATTGTAAGTGTGTTACGCAATTAATTACCCGCAGGTTTCACATCAACACCTAGCACTTTGCTATCCCGAGTTTATTTATTTCATTAAACTTTAGCTAAGCTAAATATACTTGGGTTATTGAAAAGTTTACGACACGAGCGCCAAGGTTAGGCTTCGAACTCTCCAGTCACTCGCCAGTCTGGGCTATTGCCACTGCTACTAGATTTTTATGAACCCGCGCAAAGAACTTTTCTTAAACTACACTTATCGCTTTGTGATTCTGAAGCCTTCTCTACATGGTGCGATTTAAATACCATAAGTTGAGGCAACAATAAAAGTTGCACCGTGTGTGTTGTGTTGTGTGTTTTTTATTGTATGCCATAGGCAACAAAGTTGCATCGAGTACTTTAATTTTACAATAGTGACGTTACGTTACGAGAAATCGTACCCTTTGTAGACGAGCCTTTATTGTCTGGTACGTAGAATATTTTTTAATCCTTTTCTTAAGATTATTTTTGTAGACTCAAAGCAAGTGCCGTTTTTTGTCTCATTTCTTAGTAAGTCTTATTTATATATACTTTATTGTACACCAGATTATACATTACATAAAGAAAAAGTAATAAGTACACTACAAAATATACAATGGGCGGCCTTATCGCTTACTGCGATCTCTTCCAGGCAACCTTGGAATGGACAGTGATTTTCTGGACATAAAATGGGGTTGGCTTTGGTGCAAATAAAAGGTACTTACTACATATACTACCTACTACTAAGACTTGCGTTAGTTTTTCCGCACTGCATTATTATCATAAAACTCACAGGTTAGACCGGGTTCACACTGTTTAATCTGAGTTGATCAACTGCTAAGTTGAAAGCGATTGGAACCGTCTGAACACACTGTCAGTCAAATTGCATTTCAAACTCAACGTATTTTTTTTTGAACAACAAAAGTTGTTGAACTGAAATCGAACCGTGTGTACCCGGTATACCTAAGGATCATTCTTATTAACAGGTACATATTTTTTATGTAGGATCGCATATTCTTACAGAGAATTTCTTAAACAATGGAACTACGATTTTTCTCGGTAACATAATTTAAAAAAACCGCCATATTATCACGTTCAACAAATTTAACACACATTTATTTAATTATTTTATTATTTATGTACACACAGTAAAATACAAAGAGATATGACATAATTATAATTTGAATATAATAATCTTTCATAATTATATATTTATATTTTTTTTTACATTTATTATATTATCATATTATTTTTTTGTTAGAACTTTTATTAAAAACAACATCCATTCCACAAGTTCCATAAAAGTTCGTTAGTTTCATACTGTAACACTTTTCCTGAAAAAACAGTGTTACAAAAATAACCATTCGCGAAATATTATGAAAACGAGAGTTAATTAAAGGCAGTATTTTTTGTTACTTTCGGAGTAGACCGGCTACACTGACAAAAAAAAATACTGTGTTTCCTGTGGTTTTGTCTGTGTTAGCTTTTGTCTTTGCTATTCTGCTTTCCAATTTGTTACCGGGTGTTTCGCTACCTGTCAGTGACGTTTCATAGAATTGTTCGCGAGGCGAATTCGAATATTTTCTGTTCAATGTATCAGAAAGATATAGGGTCAAGGTAAAATAGCTAGCAAAACTCTGCAGACGTGATGAGTATCGATAAACTAAACACGATAAACAAAAGTAAAAAAAAGATGTATTTTGTGGAGTCTACGATCTTTTATAAAGTCGATTTTTTTATTCACTGGAGTAAAATAACAGATGCTAACTGTCACCAAGTAAAATAATAAGGTTATACAGTAGAACCTCTTTAAGTCGACCCCTGATTAGTTGAAAACCTCCAAAACTCGAAAAAATGCTTTTTTCCCTTCCCTACAAGCCCCAAAACCTCGAAATCTCAACCCTCTATCTCGATGTCGAAATAATCAGTGAGCAACAAGCCATTTCGGGATATATTTTCGGTCCAAAACTCAAAAAAAAATTATGGACCTCTGCATCTCGAACATGTTTGATTTTACAACCTTTAGCACCGGATAATTCCGAACTAATTAGGTACCTCTATAGCTCGAAGAAATACTCGTATGAGTTACCGACTTTAAGAATATGCGACAAGAGTATACAATAAATAGTATTACCTATTCTATGAACTTAATAAGGTATTTATGGCTGACTAAACAAGCACGTGTTTAGTGGAGGTCTGCCCTGCTTGGGCTGAGCACCGCCGTGTCCTCACGTAGGCGATCGGCGGCGGCGGCGATCTCTCGCGTCCGGCCCTGGGTCAGGCCATGGTCCGGAGCGAGAGTGCATGGGAAGTCGTGACTTCCTTCTGCGTAGCAGTAATGCTCGCGAAGGAGGAGGCGGAGTGCGCGAGAGAAATGCAAGACGCGCGCCCTCGCGCCCCTAGTCGCCGCAGGAGACGCCCCGGGCGTCGGGAGTCGCGAGCCGACTTCCGGCCACCGTAGGCGCGAGCTTGTGGACGGTGAGCAATGGGTAGCTCGCCGTCCGATTAGGACCTAGGACCAGGCCCGGGTCGACGGCGCGTTGTGTTCCACGCGCGCCTCAAAGAGATGTCAGCACCAACTGACGGGGTCCGTACGGGCCAATGCCTGCTAGGGTTGCTAGTTTGTCCGAAAGGGATATCGCGGCCCCGGCACACAGGCAACGGAAGGAACACGGGTGGGTTTTAGTCAGTAAAAGTCTGACACGCCCTCTCGCTCCGCCCAGAGCGGGAGAAGTCATTTGATGATTTCCCATCCTCAAAAAAAAAAAGGTGTTTCATTTTGGGTATTTATTATTGTTATAGATTTAATTTGAAGTTAAGCGAAGCAAGTCCTTTTTTTGTCGATTGAAAATGTATCTGAAGTAGTTTGGTTCTACCGCAATGCACATAAATATTTACAGCAGGATTCGAAAAAATAAAATAAAATACAGGGTGGCAAGGACATCGACGCGAAGCCGGCCACCATGGATTCAGTACATATACAGTAAAAAGCACTAGTGAAAAAAAGTGACACTTTCCGCACTAATTTACTGCTTAGAAAAGGCTCTTTTCGAGCAAATGCATTGTAAATATGTTTATTACCTCTGTTACTTGAATTTCATGTGCGTATTGTATAATTATCAGCTGTTTAAAAAACGGTGAAGGAAAACATCGTGAGGAAATCGGCATGCCTGAGAGATATTTCTCGACGTCATGTAAAGCCAAGTCACAGGCCCATGGGCGGCTTTAAAACTCTGACACTAGGTTAGTATCTAACCACACAAAAAGAAAAGAAAAAAACCACCATTACCCAGTTGCTGGGTAACACAATACCCCTTGGTTAGACTGGTTGTCAACTTTTGCTTACCAGACGGGCTTTGGACTACCAGTACCGACTGTCAAAGATCTACGACTGACAGCCGGGACCAGCAGCTTAACGTGCTTTACAGCGCACGGAGGGCCTCGATATGCAATGGATGGTCACCCATCCACGAACGGACCGTAGCAAGCGTTGCTTACCTTCGGTCAACCCGTGCGGCTGTTATTATCTAGTACGAGCCCTTATTTTACAAACAAATAATCAGTTTAAAACTGAACCTGAGTATTTTCCATATTCTATAAATATTAACCCGTGCACTGCGCATAAGTTAATTTAATAACCCCGTTATGTGTTTACCGACGCTTTGATGGTTAAAAGGGTAACCCTATTACCATCTCTTGGTGCTTTTAGACATCGTTACTGATACAATTTCCTTGGCAAACTTATTTTGTTTAGATATTCTAAAGGTGAATGTGTGGGTTGGAATGTGAGAGAATGCCGAATTTGAATGAATTTCCTTTGGTTATAGGACGGGAAATATTTAACAGATCCTATGAAAACTTATTGACCTATTTAGTGATGCACACTTTTTTAAATGTTGAACCTGTAAACAGCCATACACTTCCCTGTCTTTATTATTCTAGCGTATGGCACTCGTGGGTTGCAGCTGAAAATCAGCGTCAGGTGGTACACTTCATGTTGTCATCTGACATTATGCTGAGCTGAGGCCCTTTTGGCATTGTAATCATTGTTTTCTGTTTATTTTAGTTTTGAGTTATAAGGTGTATTTTTCTGCTGTAAGCCAATAAACGCATTTTTCTTTCTTTAAAAATATTTTGTGCACTCTTATTTAATAATTGAGCCTCTTTTTAACGGTGCCGCGGCAGCGGCTTGCAAACGCTTCTCCCAAGTTGGCAGCAGTTAGAATTTTTAGGACCTCAAAAAAGGAATTATTTGAGTAAATGTAAAATAGTAAAGAAAATAGCAATCATTATATTAGAGTGTTCAATAACATTTCTATGAGGGCAAAATGGGTTAATAAAAGATGTTCAATTAAATAAATAAATACCGTTCTTTTTTTATTTTTCATGTAAGAAAGTTTTTTTTTTATATGTGCAACATAAAGCATTTCTTTTTGAAATAGTAAGTTTATCAGATTTTATCTGTTGGTAATAATTTCATAATTGTTGCTTAAAAACGAATATCCTTCTTGTCTGTTGCTTACCAACATGGGCGTATTAATTTGATTTTTTTACTTTGTAAAAAATTTACATTGTAATTATTTTACTATCGCTTACCTTGTCCGATACGACTATATAGGTAATGTGAAATTACTCATTAAAATATTAAGGGTAGCAACTTCAAAACTACTTTGTTAGAGAAAAGACAAAACACATTTAACGAAATTCCGCAGCGATATTTTGAGTGGTCATATTAAATTGATATACAGCCTCATTTGGTTAGCCTGGAGTCGACCTAACATACTTTAGGCAAGTCTAGGCATTATTTCAGACGTCCATTAGTCTCAAAGTGGGATAGTCCTTGTACGTAGGTATGTAAGCTGTATCAAGCTAAGGGCCTTATCACACTGGCAATTTGCGGGCGTGTTTCCAGCAAGGGGCTTGTGGCGTGTGCGTAGTGAGCACGTCCAGTGTGCGCAACGTGCTCGCCTTGTTTGCGTAACGAGAGTAACTGTCGCGACTGTACAAGAGAAAGCGAAACAAGCGAGTGTACAATATTGTGAAAACGCGGAGATCACGTTCAGAAATCGCTTCGCTGGTAACCAAATCGTTAGTGTGATAACGCTCTAATAATGTAAGGGAAGGTTCTTGTAGGGTGCGAACCGTACCAGGGTTAAATTAGAAATGCCTGGAATATTCAGAACTGCTTGGATACAACTTTGCCTTAAAATACTAAGATGTAAAGTATTTAATATAATCAATAACCTTATGTAGTTAGTGACGTTAAAAGCTGAATAATTAATTAACTATTCAGCTTTTAACGTTAACGTTAAAGCGTGCCCTATTAGGAGTATAAGTTTTTAAAGAATCAATTAAATATTTCCCTTTACAATTGTAAAGGAAAGGGAAATATTTAATTGATTCTTTAAAAACTTATACTCCTAATAGGGCACGCTTTTTTAAATACATAAGCCTCTTTTCAATTTTCTGGCCTTTTCTCAAAGTAACTATGCTAGGGCACCCCTGGTCGGGGTGCCCTAGCTATTGGGTGATGTTAGGTAAGAACTTTGTCAAACCGCTTGCGAGCCGAACGAGCAAAGCGAGCTGTACCGCGGCAGCGACTTTCAAAAACTCTGTTTCTCTCTCTCTCTTTCTGGTCCACAATGAACGAAAAGGACAGTAAGAAATCTTGATGAGGCTAATTGTTATTCATAATACCAAAATGGCATCAGCACAAATAAATTTTCGGGATGTTCATTCAATTTCGGAACTATACAGCGGTTAAAAACGAACATAATAATAAATAAAAATAATAATTGTTGAATAACAATTATTAATTTAACCCCAAAGGGCAATAGTAATAATGACCCAGCATTTAAGGGTTATCTACAAAAGTTTGCAAAACGAAAGTGTAAAAAAGGACATTTACATTTTTACATTAAAATCGTTTTTGATAAATTAGGGTTATAAAAAAATGGTGCTTAATGTTTTATTTCAAAAACTGAGTTATGTTTTTGCTAATCATAGAATTCAATATAAGAGTGTATAAAAAAGGCATTAGTGAGCAAATATAAATTACAACTAAATTCATTACGACTGCCTCGTTGGTCTAGTGGTTGCAAGCGCTAATCATTCACCTCGTCAGACAGAACTATAACACCACCCATTATGTCTTGGTTCCTGCGGATGTCATGCAGGGTTCTGTTTACAGCTTCCACTGCTTTCCTATTTACCATAATGCATTCATCCCATACGATGAAGCGCAAACCCTAAGCACGCATTCCTTGTTACTGTTGAGTGACACCCCACAACCAGCGTTTCGTTGCTCTCCAAATCGATGGGAATCTTAATCATGGATGGCGTGCGCTGTTTTGTCACCAGGAAGCAGTGTGGCAGCGCACAAATCTGCTATCAAAATCTGTGTATAAAGTATAAAATTTAGCTGCTGGTCAAGGCCTCCCCCACGTCTTTCCAAGTAGGTACGTTTTAACACGTTTTTCTCAATAGAGAATCTTACGCAACGCTGAGAAAGTAGACCAAGCAAGGAATTAATACCTATGTACTATATAAACACCAGGTGTAGTTAATTTATTTCGCGAAATCCTGTCTTGTCGCCATAATGATGTTAATCATAAGGTTTAAATTCCAATAACTGACAGGATTTTGTGAAATAGTTTAAGGAAACTGTAAAAGGCGAGCGGCAATGTTTCTGACCTTCAAAATTTTAACGGAATCTATCCAATAGAATTTGCGTGATGCTGTAACGAAGAATACGAACATAATGTAATATTGCTAATCTCCCATAGCAAATAGCGTGATAGTATATACTGTACAGTTTGCCCAGACTTATAGGAAATATCTATGCAAAATTTTAACAGAATCTGTCCAGTAGAATTAGCGTAATGCTGGAACATACATACAGACAAGCAGACAAAAATTCTAAAAACTATACCTATTTTCGGCATTGGAATCGATCCCAGACTTCGTAGCAATAGGGAATATGCATGAGATTCAAATAAGGGCCAATTTTTTTTTTTATAAACTGTATTACTTCAGAATTATGCCTCCATCAATATTTTTTATTATAATTTAATAATGAGCAAGAAATTAATTTTTAAAAAGTGCAAAAAGTCTGTGGGAAATTCAAATACTTGAAAAGCGACGCTATTGGTCAGAGCGAATGTGACGTAACAATCTATGACAACAATGTAATGTCAATGTGTTTTGTAGGAGTTTTTGCGATTCAGTCAGTTTTATTGTGATTTTAGTACACATTTAGAAGTAATACATTTGTTAATACACAAAAGACTCTTTCGAAAATGACTGAAAGCGGTTTTGTGAAACCCCAATCGGATAGTTTGCCGAAAGCTGATCTGTTCATGATGACCACATTTTTACATCAAATACCGATTTCACGTCTGTTGAAATCAAAGGAGTGAAAGCTTTAAGGTAATTAAGTATAACATATAATGTTTATTTTATCTTCCACACCATTTCCGGAATAATTTAGTTTTAAAAAGCATCATAACCTAAAACAAATAAATAACAGCTTCGCAAAATATCGAAATCTAGATTGTGTAAGTATAGAATGTTGTCATAATACTAGGATATTGAAAACAAGTTGGGAGATAGCATGTTTCTTTTCATAATTTTACACCACTTTCTCCGTAAGTCCGAACCTCTCAGGACAAAAAAAAATACTTGGTCGGGTGCATTTCTTATTGTATTTCTGCACTTAGGCACAATGCAGTATTTGTATGTCGGTTTTTTGCATTGTTCTATAGAGGGAGAAGTTGATTCCATGATGATGTATTAGTCGAAAATAGAAAACACTGTATATTTGTAGCAGAGCAAAATACTTCTTCAACATAACCTCAACATTTGACAATTGTTTGTTTGTTATCATAGACTGTGACGTCACCACACCAAGCGCGCCAAAATGGCGTTTAAATAGCCCGGGTCGGATGGTTATTTTTAACTTTTTTTTAAAGTACTTTGAATTGCTTTTTTGGCGTTGATTTTTTTTTAACTATTATTTGGCGATGTAAAGCATCGAATAAAAAATAAAAAAAAATACATGCATATTCCCTATTACTTTTTTTTTTTAATATTCAATGTACAGTTTAGACTTCGCTACGATTTTATTACACGTATGTACCTATAGATAATGTACATAATTTTGCATAACTACTATTGTATAGAACCAAGTTTTTCTAACTGAACCAGCTGTGCTGCTGGGGACTTTGTTCCGCCACTTCTTTCCAGCTAAGCACTAGGAAGTGGTGAAGGGCGGGTTTTTTTTTTTACATTCGAAAAGTGCTGATTCTCAGCCTGTTTTGAAATAAATGACTTTTAAATTTGAATTTGATGTTACGTTATAAATTACAAATCTTACGGGGACAGTGTAATTAAAAAACAAAAATATACATGATCACAAAATCTTTTATTTATAAATTAACATTAATATACATAAGTTAGTACCTAAATAACCTAAATTAGAATGACAAATTTCACTGTTGTAATAGCACAAAAAAAAAACCTTTTTTCAACACATTAGTCTTGAAAGAACGTGTTCAATGTCTTCAAGCATTTTATTTCCTTCTATAACCCGCACGTCACTTCGCGATGGCCGCATTCTGAATTCGCCATAGATAGCGCAAACTGCGTAAATAATATAACAGGTATGTTCGAAGTCAGCATCCTTCATCATAACATGAACTATTGCTTCGTCACTCTCATTCTCTTTTATACGAGTAACCAAAGCTTGAACGCGTTCAGCATCAAGCGACTGCGAAAAATGAGTTTTGTCATCCGAATTTGGCACGGACAGACGTCTCATTCGGTCTATGTTCTTCAAAATGGTTTTTTGTTTGTTGATCTCGTCTTTCAGCTTTTTCTCGTATATTCTCCAATTCTGCTGCGATATGAGGTCGTTCCATTTGTGACACTGCTTCTCCCAGTAGGATTTTTGAACCCTGAGCTCCCGAATGTAATCAGGGATGTATCGCAGCTGAACATCTTCGAGGGCAGCCTCTGGCAATTTCAGTCCAAGAACTTCTCTTAAAAAATTCTGGTACGTTTCGTCTTCGTCCAAGTCAGGTAAACACGTCATAATTGTACAAGACTTTTAAATAAAGCACTTCGTAAATGTTAATTAACTTTGCTGCTTAGCAAAACGACGTGAACACTTTAAAGGGTGATAGGAGACTGCATAAAATAATAGGGGATTTCATGTTTTTATGCGCTGCAAGAGGCCATATTGCGAAAACGGAATGGCGCTATACATCTTGTGTAGCTCCATCCCTTTTTCGCAAAAAAAACAATGCCATTGACAGTTCCAACGGGCCCAGGTATAAAAAAACTGGTTCATAAAAGCATTAATAGTTTATACTCCGAGTAGTTATGTAGGTGCGGGAGATTAAACTTAGCGTGCAATGTTATTGCTAATTAGCTATTGTGATCTTATTAGGTAGATAGAGGTTCATTTTATTTTCGAATACCTAGAAATAAACAATGGTATTTATTTAAGTAGTCGATAAGTAGAAGCGTTTTAAATAGTTAACAAATTAGGAGTAATTATGGGCTAGTTATTCCTTCTCTTTGGTTTGCGACTTTTACGCCTTAGGGCCGATTTTTCAATTCTCAGTTAAATCGTTAAATAGTTATCTAGCGTATAAAATTATCTGGCTGTTTATCAGGCAAATTAATATTTTCAATTTTTCAATCGTATAATAACGGAAGAATAGAATGATTGAATGATGAATGAATGATTATTTATTCGTTAAACACAGGTACATACATTTGGTCTTCAGTTAAAATTCAGTTGGCTCTCTATGTTTTGCCATTGGCGTACAAATTTTATAATTACAGTGGGTAAAATAACATTAAAATTAAATTCAAAGTCATAATAAATTAAGTATTTATAAATTTAGTAAGGTATTTTTAGATTAATTAGTATAAATTCAATACACAAATCACACAATATACAACAAAAACACACATTCATTACTTAGTCAAATTATAATAATATTATTGTCATTAAGGAATTCATCTACAGTGTAATAACATTTATGGATTAGAAACATTGATAATTTCTTCTTGAAGCTCGTAATCTTAAGTATCTTCAAGGAGTCAGGTAAGTTATTATATATTCTGGGTGCTATTCCCATCAAGCTTTTACGCATTAAAGCTGTCTTACATTTTTTGGCACATAAAACAGTTATCTGTTGTCTTTGTTAACCAACTTCACACTATGCAAGCGAGACGCACAGTTACAGTATTCAACGTGTTAGACAAGCATAGAAACAAAACGTATGTTTGACGAGAATCCGTATCTTTTGTTTAGATCCACAGATGGTCAGCAATAGTGGCGACCTTTTTTTTGTTTGTTGTTGTTTGTAGCAAAGTTTATAGAAGTGGGCATTTAGCTAAAAAGGATCAGTTACGAACAAATGGGCTTTAAATTGTTAAAATATTGTCGTCCCGAAAACGTAAGTAAAGTGATATTTGAAGATATTTAAACAAGCGATCGTCCATTGAATAAAAAACAACCATGTTTTCATCAACACAAGAGCATGAAAACACGCAGAGGTAGAGCACATTAAAACTCCAGACAAAACAAACGTCAAAACATTATTTATTCCCTAGAATAACGTACTAACTGGGGCTTGAAGGGACCATTAACTTTATTCCCCAGTTCAGATAGTCAGTCCGGACGGGCTTTAACCGTCCGATACTGACTATCTCACTATTGAAAAAACCAGAATCATGCTATCTATGGAATAAACGCTATTCGATTCTTTATCTGCAGATTGAAAAATCGGTCCTAGGGCTCCATAAACTCCATGTTTCTCTTACTCTTTCTAGTCCACAATGAACGCAAAGGACAGTAAGAAATCTTGATGAGGCTAATTTATAATACCAAAATGGCATCAGCACAAATTAATTTTCGGGGATGTTCATTTAATTTCGAAACTCAATTTTTCAGCCATCTCCCATGTTCCCCAATTTGTATTTAAGTAGATTAAATTCATGTTTATCAAATATGGTATCTAACGGTTTAAAAAATAAGTAATAAAATTATGTGGATGGCCAATTAGGTAAATCTTGGTTAAGGCATGTTTTTGGACAAGTTTTGCGTGGGCTGAATGATCAGCATATTAAGTAGTACAGTCACTTTTATAAAAGCTCGTGGTTAGCAATGGCTTCCCTAGGCTGTAAATTACTTGGCCCAAATGGAAATTGCAACCATGATCACTTTTTGACTGAAAATTACTCTGAAAACAATTTTTTTTTTTGAAAATTATATTTAGTATAAACGTGGTTTTTATGAAAGAATCTATACATTATAATTTCTTTATTTCATTTTGATTACTTATATATATATTTACATTTTTAAATATTTTTATAAGAATCACCAAAAAAAAAAACATTTACCGTCTTATTCCAAAACACGGTCTAAATTTGGTGCTGGGATTAGTACTAGCTTTAGTACCATGACTAATTAAAACGTTATTATAAAATGAAGTTTATCAGTAGTTTCAGAACTATTTATGGTACTAAAGTTAGTCCGCCGAGTCCCCTAGTTTATCTTTGGTACTAATTTATTTGACGTTTGCGTTGATTAATATTGTTTGTCAATTTTTATAAATGTATATTAATATGATTGACTTGATGGATTTGGAAGATTTGGATACGCTGGAAATTTTTCGGAGATCTTACAAACACCAACATCGTGTGAATCCTTTTGAATTGAGTGACGAAGATTTTAGAATAATATGTATAGGTTCACAAAACATTTTGGATAAAAAATCGTGGATGTTTTACTTGAGGATTTATCCCACGACCCTCGAGGATGCCCATTGAATCCTGAAGTGCAAGTGGTTTGCGCATTACGCAAATGGGCTCGCCATTAAGTATGTAAGTACCTAGCCTTGGTCAATGCTAACCTAATATTAGACAAAATCCAATAATAATATACTAATATTTTTGTTTTATTCGTAGATTCAAGACTATACAGCTGATTTATATGGTGTGTCTCAACCAGTTGTCAACAAAACATGTAAAAACGTAGCAGATGTCCTGAAGATTTATAAAAATGCCTATTACTCTAAATAAACAGGAGAAAAGCATTAGGAAGTTCCCCAGTATTGCTAATTTTCCTACAGTAATTGGACCAATAGAATGAACTCAGTTAAGAGTAAAGAAAGTAAATGCTGATGGGGTCAGTTATATATTAATAGAAATGGATTTTCTTCATTTAATGTTATACAAACTATATAAGAAATTTGTTTTTTTTGTCTGTACCGTACCTCTGTGTCGTAACAGCGTGCAGCATCGCGATCCAAGAACGGTAGTTTGAACGCCCTTTCGGTACGGTACGGTGATACGGCGTCTCACTCACCGTACCGTATCGACCCCCGCCCGATACGCACCCGCCTTGTGTGTATTGAGCTTTACAGTTAGGTATATTAAGAACAATGAATACAAATAAGAAGTGCATTTATTTATTAATATGTAAAGGACGTAACATAAACATGCTTTTAAATATACGCGCGCCGCCGCCGTATGTAAGTCGGTGCACTTCACGCTAGAGGTTGTCTACCAAGCTCACGAGCGCCCAGCGTCCATCGCCGAATCTTTGGATGTTTTTCAATAGATATTTCAGGTTTGATTAGTGGATATTGATGATATTGATAATATTCAGGAATTATCATTAATAAAATATGTCCTTTCGAGTTGTTTTTCCCAAGAGAAACGTCACTCACGTTTATTCAGTCAACTTGACAGCTTTTTACCAACTAACGTTTCGTTCACTAAAGAAACCTCAACAGAGATGTTAAAAAATAATGACAACTTGATTATAAAAAGCGCATAAAAAGTACAAGTTTTGCTTGTTCAATATATTGTAACCTAAACAAAAAACAATAGACATATTTTGGTATTGATAAATAATTATTTAATCATTTCAAGTGTTATTACAATATCAACATTTAGAGAAACAGAACGTTGCTTCAAATAAAGCCTGTGTGAACGAATGAAAGAATGCCATTTTTGTTTCTTATCTGTGGATATTATTTGAACCATGAACCTTCTTTGGTACTAACTGATCCTCGATTGGTCTTCGTTTTGTAATCGGGACACATTTTGAGGCTGGTACTAGCTTTGTTACCGTAACAATCCAAGACCTTTTAGTCTTGGTTTAAACCATTACTTATGCAGTTTTTTGTAATAAGACGGTTAAAGTATAAAAAGTTGTGCCCCATCGGCATCATTAATATTATGCCATTTTGTAAAATCGCAAAATTGACAAACGAAGTGCTTGGTCCAATGAATATTTTTGGAATGATATTTTAACATTTGAAATACATATAAATATATATAAAGTAAAACATTTGTGAAATCTGTATTTTGTCAAACGATAACTTATTCTTATCAAAGATATTGGTATCCTCACGGTGGCATCTCAATTCATCTTCGCCAATATCTTATATATTAGGCAAAATATACACTTATACACTAAAAACAGTGATTTTCACAATGTTAACACTAGAAATAAGGACAAACTACGAGCTCATTTCACCGGCTTCATAAGGTTCATAGCTCATTTGTTGGGCTTGGTATAACCTTTTATAACAAGCTACCCTCTTCTTTGGTAGATTTGTCTTTTATTGCGTTTAAAACGAAAGTAAAATCCAATCTTTGTTCAAAGGCATACTATTCTATCAACGACTACTTAAATGATAAGAATAGTTGGTCGCTGTGATTAACTCAAGACAATGTTTATGTTCTTTCTCCAGCTTACGTACTGACAAGTTATATGAGTTTATATAATTGTTTATTTTATTTGACTTTTTAAGTCAAGTTATTTTAATTTAACTTTAATTTATTGTTGACAAAATCTACTCATCACAATGTTTTTTTATGAGTTGTATTGCAATATGTGGTTAGCTAGTGACCTCGACAATTGATCATATTATTTATTGTTATTAGTAATTAACTCTTTGTTTATTTATTTTACATCGATGGTCCTAGTTTATCATTTATAACTTCCAGTTACAACTACATATATGTAAGCGGGCACGCCCTTTATGCCTGGAGGCTTTTTTATTTAGATATTAAGTTCTGTTTACGTTTAGTTTTTTATTTCAGCCTGAGTATAGTTCTCGATGATTTTGTTTGGTATATTGGCGTGTGCTAGCTAACATAAGGCTAATAATTTGAATTATGTTTTGTGTTGCGTAATGTAAATTATTTTGAATACTATTTTAAAGAATCTTTTTTTTTTTTTGTTCTTCTAACTGAACAGACAGCTGTGCTGCTGGGGAGTTTGTTGCGCCACTTCTTCTTCCCAGCTAATGCACTAGGAAGTGGTGAAGGGTGGGCGTTTTGAGGGACTGTCTTATGTAATTTTGACGTTCGAAAAGTGCTGATTCTCAGCCTAGTTTGAATAAATGACTATTGAATTTTGAATTTGAATTTTGAATTTTATAAAGTTATGTTTGCGAAATGAGATGTTTGTCAAATGATTCGTTTATAATGTTATTTATAAAATTATCATTTGTTATTTGTTTTTGAAAAACATTAGTGAACCCTCCTGCCCACATGGCACAAACTGTCAGTTTTTGAGGATATAACGGAAGTTCTTGAAAGGGATGTGGATTTTAATCACCCCAGGTCCGAGAATGTTTAGGTGGAAATGAGCCTCGTACTAAAGATAATTTTGTTGTGGAATTCATCGTCAGTTTTCCTCATTTTTATAATGGGTTTTCAGTATTAACAATCGATATTCCAAGCTGAAACGCACCATTTTCGTAAATGTCTATGTTTTAATTAATCAAATACCAATTATGGCTGACTCAACAAATGGCAGTCGAAAATGGCGCGCGATATCAAATTCAAGTTCTAGCTGAGACACCCGTTAAATTGGTTCAGTAGATTCCGAGCAAATTTACTGTGACATACGGATATCCAGCTAGCCAGACAGACAGACACACGAGTGATCCTACTATATGTGTGCGGTTTTTTCCTTTTGAGGTACGGAACCCTAAAAATGCTGACATTGATTATATTACGGGATAGAGATTCTCTATAACTTTGAATGCATTGCCTTAGGAGCAAAAGCCGCAAACCAAAGAGAAGGAATAACTTGCCCATAATTACTCCTAATTTGTTAACTATTTAAAGCCACAGATTTAAATCGTAGATGTGCCCTCACCGTACTACGTCGCGCGAAAAAGTGTCCACACAATTTCCATGACAATCAATTCAAGTGTCTGCGATATTGTGTGTCAGAGGTGTCAAAACGAAACAGAAACGCGACCATTATTTTAACGCGGCAGGGCGAATCTACGATTGAAATCTTTAATTAAAGCGCTTCTACTTACCGACTACTTAAGGAAAAACTATTGTTTATTTCTAGGTATTCGAAATTAAAATGAACCTGTAACTACCTAATAAGATCACAATGGATTTAACAATAACATTGCACGCTAAGTTTAATCTCCCGTACCAACTCGGAGTATAAAGTATTAATACTTTTATGATCCGGTTTTTTTTACCTGGGCCCGTTTGAACTGTCAATGTCATTGTCCTTTTGCAAAAAGGGGATGGAGCAACATAGAACGTATAGCGCCATCCTGTTTTCGCAATATAGCCCCTTGCAGCGCATAAAAACATAAAATCCCCTATTATTTTATGCAGTCTCCTATCACCCTTTAAAGTGTTCACGTCGTTTTGCTAAGCAGCAAAGTTAACATTTACGAAGTGCGTTATTAAAAAGTCTTGTACAATTATGAAGTGTTTACTTGACTTGGAAGAAGACGAAACGTACCAGAATTTTTTAAGAGAAGTTCTTGGACTAAAATTGCCAGAGGCTGCCCTCGAAGATGTTCAGCTGCGATACATCCCTGATTACATTCGGGAGCTCAGGGTTCAAAAATCCTTATGGGAGAAGGAGTGTCGCAAATGGAACGACCTCATAGCGCAGCAGAGCTGGAGAACATTCGAGAAAAACTTACAGGACGAGATCAACAAACAAAAAACCATTTTGAAGAACATAGACCGAATGAGACGTTTGTCCGTGCCAAATTCGGATGACAAAACTCATTTTTCGCAGTCGCTTGATGCTGAACGCGTTCAAGCTTTGGTTACTCGTATAAAAGAAAATGAGAGTGACGAATCAATAGTTCATGTTATGATGAAGGATGCTGACTTCGAACATACTTGTTATATCATTTACGCAGTTTGCGCTATCTATGGAGAATTCAGAATGCGGCCATCGCGAATTGACGTGAGGGTTATGGTAAATGAATTAGTTTTGAAAAAAGGTGTTTAATTTTTTTTTGTGCTATTACAACAGTGAAACTTGTGATTATAATTTAGATTTTTTAAGTACTAACTAATGTATATTAATGTTAATTTATAAATAAAAGATTTTGTGATCATGTATATTTTTGTTTTTTAATTACACTGTCCCCGTAAGATTTGTAATTTATAACATAACATCACACCTGCAATCCCCGAAGGGTTCGGCAGAGGTGTACCTACCTACAGTGCACCCACATGACCCTAGTTATGTCAAAGCCCCATTAATAGGGGGCGAGCTTTTTGCCATCAACCGGGCGCCATTCTAGACTCCGGGCTGCTACTGAGAAATTCCTGATTAAAAACACAATTACACTTTGCCCGAACTGAGAATCGAAACCAGGACCTCATGCTCAGCAGTAGTGCTTGCAATCACAAGACCATCGAAGCAGTCGTAATCAATTTGGTTGTCATTTATATTTACTTACTAATGCCTTTATAGACACTCCAATATTTCATTCTATGATTAGCCAAAACATAACTCAGTTTTTGAAATAAAACATTAAGCACAATTTTTTTATAACCCTCATTTATCAAATACGATTTTAATATAAAAATGTAAATGTCCTTTATTACATTTTCGTTTTACTAACTTTTGTAGATAACCCTTAAATGCTGGGTCATTATTATTATTGCCCTTTGGAGTAAAGTTAATAATTGTTGATTAAGTTAGTTTTTTAACCGCTAGTCATTTTGTTTTATTGCTAATGAATAACGTAATCGAGGTCGTTTTAATTTATAAATGTTACAGTTACGGCTTACGGCAGTTATTAACTCGGTTGTTAATAATGTTGGGAAAAATTTGCTCTTTTATAAGCGCTGTTTCCTGCTTGTTTTTTTTTTAATAGTCTGTATTTAATAATCTGTAATAAAAACAACATTCATGACTTCGACTATAATCCCCCAAAGGGGTAAAATGGGGGATGATTTTAAAATCCACGTGTAATATCGATTTTTTGGTGTCTTATTTTCAAGTGCATTAAGGTATTGGAAATATAGTCATAGTCCGTATCTTGAATAACATTAAGTCTTTATTTCATTAAAATCAGCCCACTCTGTCAAAAGTTATTATTTAAAGTTATAAACCAACCTTTCTAACTTGAAGGTATTATTATGAGTTGATTGGTGGCACTAGAGTAGGTATTATAAATTAATGGTGATAATAATAGTAAAATGATTATTTAGTTTTTTAAGTACCTATTTAGAATCAGCTAAACCTGTTTTTTTTTTTTTTTTTTACCGGATAAGTATGAGTAGGACTAGCGCCCTGAGGGATCCGTCTCAAAGCCGTGCTTGCTCGGCTGCCCGAATTTCCAAATCTGGATTGAAAAACAAACTTAACTTTTCAATTGAAGAAAAACTTTTAATAACATTTAGTCAGTTTTTTATTAGGTAGGTACTCACCTACCTAATAAAAAACTGACTAAATGTTACTTCAAGACACGGCCTATGAATTTTTGATCCCAGATTGAAGAACAATCTTAACTTTGCAGTTCTTTTAGAAATTACCAATTTTCGGATTTTCCTCTTTACTTGATCTTGCTTCCCGCTAAACTTCATGCTGCTGGGCCAACGGGAAGAACCAAATACACTGGTTTGAAGTGTAAAAATATGCGGCATAAATAACCGTATTTATTTATTGCCTTGACTTGGAAGTTTGATTTACGTTACAGCTCCAAGAGACCGTAGACCTAAGTTTTCGATATCTTTTACAACTTGATGCCTCGGTTTCTTGAGAAAAAAGGTCTCGACGAACAACGAAATCATCCCGTAAGGGTTTAAATTTTTCGTTTTGAAGTACGGAACTCTAAAAGAGTTTTATTATCTGCCTATTACCTTTTCATGCCGTAACGGCTGAACGGATTTAGATGAAACGCAGACCTGGGTTAGGACATAGGGTACTCTGAATCCTGGTGGCATGTTCCTGTGGGATATTTTCCGACATCCACGCGGGCGAAGCCGCGGGTAAAAGCTAGTTTTAAAATAAATCAGTACCAATTTAATGAAAATCCGAGTTCGGGGATGGGTGACCCCACATTAAATATCGAGACTTCTCCGTGCCTGGGAAAGCACGTTAAGCCATTGATCCCGGATGTGATTTGTTGGTCGTTGACAGTCGTTACGGGTAGTCAGAAGTCCGAAAATCTGACAACCAGCCAAGGGGTATCGTATTACCCAATACCCAGTAACTGGGTTGTGGAGGATAGGCAGTCGCTACATGTAAAATACTGGTATTCTCCTGCATATGGTTGGACTGGAGGCCGACCCCAAGATAGTTAGGAATAGGCTCCATTAAAATCTTATTGTTGGCTAATAAATAAAACTAATATCACTAATCTGTCTGCTGAGCATGAGAATTTGGCAATACGGAAAAAAAATTGAAAACTTGTTTATTCGGGCATCCAAAAAAATACCATATCCTACGATTTACGAATATGTATTTAAAATACTAAGTTAAAAAAATAAAGTGGCCGGCACTTTTTTAATTTAGTATTCTAAATGACATGATGCCATGACCCGAATCGGCTGCCAGCGCCGGTTGCTGATTGGCTGCCGGCGCTGACTTTGGAAAAAAGCAGAAAATGGGGTTGGCAATTTGGCATATGGAGTAGATTGGCGGGATAGGCATAATTAAAAACCATGTATTATAGCATATTTTTTTTCCATTAATATATTTCTATATTCCAGTAATCAAGTTCTACCCGGAACCGAACTAATTAGATTTGGTTTAAACATTTTGACTCGCAAAAAAAGGTTAGGTTATGTTAGGTTAGAACTGTGACGCTCTACGCCAAAAATGACTAGATTATATGTATAGAAAAAAACACTTTAGTTAGGGTTAGTTGGGGTTCTGAATACTGGAAGGGTTTCCATAAACGCCGCGCGTGTCCATTATGGGAGCCGGTGGCACTCACACCAGCAACCGATGTTTAATCTCAGCTGCCGGCAGTAATGTACTGCCTGTTCCCAACGGCGCGGCGTTATTTTATCTAAAAACGATATCCAGCTGCAGAAAAAAAACAATTAAATTATTCTTAATTAAAAATCTCAAAATATCCAGATTCGAAACAAGAAAACTTGAACAAAAGTTGGTAAACAAAAGGTTTCCTTCTGTACCCAAACTTTTTAAATTTTTAGGGTTTCTTCTATATCAGGACAAATAGAAACTTTATAAATTCACTGAAATTTGCAGACAGCTGTGACGGGCGTAGATTTGTTTTTAGAAACCGTTAAGTCATGGGTAAAGTTAAATTATAAAAATATAAACTTTGAACAGCTTTAAAAAAAACAAAAGTTATGGGTGAAACCTTTGATTATTTATATGTATGTAAGCAACTCAAACAAACAGGCCAACTTTTTTATGCTGATATGCGTGACAGCTACGTTTCAAACTCGCGTCGCGTCATTGTGTTTTTCTAGTATGCGTGCATTTAGATTTTAGCGGCCAACAGTACAGCTTTGACTGTCTCTCTAGGCATATTAATATCTTTGGAAGTAATACATTTGAAAGCAGATGCCATTAATATTGTTTGAATAGCTTCAGCCCGCGACTTCGTCCGTGTGAAATTTCTTGTTTTAACATAAAATATATCATAAACCTATGGCACGGCAAAAGGTACTGTAGCTTCCCATTTTTTATTTTTTTTTCGAGATCGGATCATCAGTCCGAAACTCCAAATATTACCACCCACATACAAAGTCACGAAGTTTACGTCTGAATGATATTAATATAGATTTAAAAAACTGTTGCTTATCTTTAAAAAAAAAAAACAAACCGGAATCAGCGCTTATAAAAGAGCTCAATTTTCTCAACGTTATTAACAACCGTGTTAGTAACTGTAACATTTATAAATTAAAACGACCTTGATTACGTTATTCAATAGCATTAGAACAAAATGAATAGCGGTTAAAAACTATAATTTACCCCAAAGGGCAATAATAATAATGACCCAGCATTAAGGGTTATCTACAAAAGTAAGCAAAACGAAAATGTAAAAATGACATTTACATTTTTATATTAAAATCGTATTTGATAAATGAGGGTTATAAAAAAATGGTTCTTAATGTTTTATTTCAAAAACTGAGTTATGTTTTTAGTTTTTGCTAATCATAGAATGAAATATTGGAGCCTTTTTTATAAGGGCATTATTAGTAAGTAAATATAAATGACAACCAAATTTATTACGACTGCTTCGATGGTCTAGTGGTTGCAAGCGCTACTGCTGAGCATGAGGTCCTGGTTTCGATTCCCAGGTCGGGCAAAGTGTAATTGGGTTTTCAATCAGGAATTTCTCAGTAACAGCAAGGAGTCTAGAATGGCGCGCGAATATTAATGGGGCTTTGACATAACTAGGGTCATGTGGGTGCACTGTAGGTAGGTACACCTCTGCCGAACCCTTCGGGGATTGCAGGCGTGATGTTATGTTATAAATTACAAATCTGACGGGGAAAGTTTACTTAATTAAAAAACAAAAATATACATGATCACGAAATCTTTTATTTATTCATTAACAATAATATACATAAGTTAGTACCTAAATAACCTAATCTAGAATCACTTTCGCGGAAACAAAAGCGCATAAAAAAAATACATACACGTTATTCGATAAACGAACTCATTTTCTTCCATAACTAGCACGTCACCTCGCGATGGCCGCATTCTGAATTCTCCATAGATAGCATAAACTGCATAAATGATGTAACAAGTTTGTTCGAAGTCAGTAGTATCCTTCAACATAACATGAATTATTGCTTCGTCATTCTCATTCTCTTTCATACGAGTAACCAAAGCTTGAACGCGTTCAGCATCAAGCGACTGCGAAAAACGAGTTTTGTCATCCGAATTTGGCACGGACACATTTATCAATCGGTCTATATTTTTCAAAATAGTTTTTTGTTTGTTGATCTCGTCTTTCAGCTTTTTCTCGTATGTTCTCCAATTCTGCTGCGCTATGAGGTCGTTCCACTTGCGACACTCCTTCCCCCAGTAGGATTTTTGAATCCTGAGCTCCCGAATGTAAAAAGGGACGTACCGCAGTTCAACATCTTCGAGGGCAGCCTCTGGCACTATAAGTTCGAGAACTTCTCTTAACAAATTCTGGCACGTTTCGTTTTGTAGTAAGTCAGCTAACTCCATAATTGTTAGAGACTTTTTAATAACGCACTTCGTGAATGTTAACTTTGCTGCTTAGCAACACGACGTGCACTCTTTATAGGATGATGCGAGACTGCATAAAATAATAGGGATTTCATGTTTTTATGCGCTGCTAGGGGCCGTATTGCGAAAACGGAATGGTGCTATACGTCCTGTGTAGCTCGATCCCTTTTTTGCAAAAGAACAATGACATTGACAGTTCCAACGGGCCCAGGTATAAAAAAACTGGTTCATAAAAGTATTAACAGTTTATACTCCGAATAAGTACAGGAGATTAAACTTGCAATGTTATTGCTAATTTTATTATCCATTGTGATCTTATAAGTTAGTTACAGGTTCATTTTATTTTCGAATACCTAGAAATAAACAATAGTATTTATTTAAGTAGTTGGTAAGTAGAAGCGGTTTAAATAGTTAACAAATTAGGAGTAATTATGGGCTAGTTATTCCTTCTCTTTGGTTTGCGGCTTTTGCTCTTAAGGCATTGCATTCAAAGTTATAGAGAATCTCTATCCCGTAGTATAGTCATTGTCAGCATTTTTAGGGTACCGTACATCAATAATAAAAAACGGAACACTTATAATAGGATCTCTCGTGTGTCTGTTTATCTGGCTGGCTGTCTGTCTATCACAGTAAATTTTCTCGGAATCTACTGAACCAATTTAAAGGGTGTCTCAGCTAGAACTTGAATTTGGTATCGCGCGCCATTTTCGACTGTCAATTGTTGAGTCAGCCTTAAATAATTGGTATTTGATTAATTAAAACATAGAAATTTACGAAAATGGTATTATTTTGAACTGACAACGTACTCAGTTCATAATCCCAAATTCATAATCCCAAACCCAAATCATGATTAAGCCAAATTAAGCGTTAAATCAAAATATAAATTCCAATCAACAAACCTAATATTATGTGTGCTTTTTATGTGCCTATCAGCTGCAAGAGTACATCGTACCGGGCGAGTTCGAATTAGGGATTAGTATGAATAAGAGGTAAGTTTCACCGCGGTCAGAATCCGGCTTGCCTGTTGCGGAATTGAGCCCGCGAGTAATTTAATGTTGGCACTAAGTTAGATGGCGTGTGATACGCGATGTTGCTACGGGATAGTTTATGATTATTTCTGATAGCTTAGGATTTCGGAATTTAATGATGAATGTAATAAATTATTATCAATGATGATCACGAAATTTTTGTATTAGCCCAGGTACGCATTTGCGATTTTTATTCACGCACTGGAATTTCTTATTTCGGTTTTTATATATATATTTATTTGAGAATCCATCAGATTGCATCCCAGCCCATCAAGAAAACGTTGGATTTTCAACTCTCGGTGCTAAGCAGAGTGTTGAAAACCCGGAACGCCAAAAAAAAATATCACCGCGATAAAAACACACTGGGCTTAATTTAACATCACTTCGAAATTCGAAAGGTGTGTCATTGTAAACCCACGACAATTTACATACTTTAACAAAAAATTTGTTCACTTTCAAGTAGGGTGGTTACCAGTTACGTAAGGAAGGATGCCTGTCTGGGATGTACAAAATGCCTGTCTATTCTAAAAAAACTGTGTCTTAAAATAAAATTTATTTTAAGATTTACAGTTTTTTTATGTACTTATTATTTAATACTAAGCAACAGATAGTTCTAAAGACTGACATTTAATTTTATTAAAAATGAAAAGTATGAACAATTTACGTCCACTAAACTCATTTAGAAAAAACGAACTTACTACACTGAGTCATATTTTTCTGAAGACTGCACTGGGTCATATTTACACATGAAATAAAATATAAATATGTATAAAAATCTTCACACGAATTTTAACATTTTCATGGGTTACTAATAACGCTAACTCTATTGTCAGGCGATATTTCTTTACTCAACTGAGCATTTATTAGGGAAATTTAAAAATGCCTGTCTCAGCTTATCGCCGGTCGCAAGCCTGTCTTTACCGTGAAATGCCTGTCAAATGCGGCAAATGCCTGTCAGATGGTAACCCTATTCCAAGTGAAATTTACAGAATAGCAACACAAATATAAAAATGCAGGCATTTGCAACAACGAGATAGGAATTATCTCTAACTTTGACGGCATTGGCATCCTATAAAAAAGCAGCAAAAAAAAGAAAAAGAATCACCTGCCCATAATTACTCCTAAACTACTATTGTTTTTTTCTAGGTATAACCTTAATCTACCTAATAAGATCACAATGGGTAATTAGCAATAACAGTGCACGCTAAGTTAAATCTCCCGCACAGCTTAGACTGTAAACTATAAATAATACTTTTGTTGTACCTGGGCCCGCTGGAAACGTTAATGTCATTGTCCCATAGTGAAAAAAGGATGGAGCTATACAGGACGTAGAGCGATATCCCGTTTTCGCAAAACTCCCCTTGCAGCGCATAAAAACATGTCATCCTCTGTTATTTTATGCAGTATCCTATCAACCTTTAAAGTGTTCACGTCGTTTTGCTAAGCAGTAAAGCTAACATTTACGAAATACGTTCTTAAAGTATAACTATTATGGAGGTAGTAATAGGCAAGGTCCTGTCGGACTGGGAAGCAAAAAAGTTCATGCATTACGTGCAATATCTTCAAAATTTTCGTGCAATTCTTAACAGAAAAATTGAACTCGAGTCCATTGGATTTACGGTTGCTAAATGCAACACTGACAAAAGACTCGTAAAACCTTTAAAATATACTTCCGAAGCGACAGTACCAGAAGCTGATCTCGAAGATGTGCGCCTACGATATATTTCTGACTACATACGTGAGCTCAGTACGAAAAAAGACTATTGGAAGAAAGAGTTTCTTTACTGGAACGACATTATATCTCAGAAGAATTGGAAATTATATGACAAAAAACTGAAAGATCATGTCTACAGACACAAAAATATTTTGAAGACTTTGGACAAACTATTACTTAAATTAGAGCCAAGTTCGAATGATAAAAACTATTTCTCGCAGTCGATCGATCCAGAACGCGTACAGAATTTGGTTTCTGTTATCAAGGAGAAGATTACTGAGGTAAATCCATTTAAAGATATGATGAAAGCAGTAAAGGCAGATAACGGTAGAGTCATAATCCAATTTTCATATATCCTGTACGCTATGTATGCAATGTATCCAATGGATAGATTAGAGTAAGTTCATCACGTAAAAAGATTAACTTATCTTGAAATAAGGCGTGGAAAGTTGTTTTGTGGCACTTATTGCAAAAGTGAAAATGTGCGATAGTCGTTTAGGTTCAGTAATAACTTTGTATAATTATTGTTGAATTATAAATAAATGTTATGATGGTCTTAAATATTTTTGTATTATTTTGATTTATCTTTTCTAGTGAGACGTGTAAACAGTCTTGATTTTGGTTGCAAACTTATAGAGATAAATAGGATGTTTTTTTGAGTAGGGCAAAAATTACAAGTACCTTAATGGTTGTGGCTATAAGAAAACGGTCTTAGGAGACTGTCCATAACTTTTTCAGAAATTTTAATCTACATTCACAGATTTAAAAAAAATTACAGTCAGAGAGAAAATAGGCAATTTTCACAAAACTTGTTTTGATGCCAATCGATCATTTTTTTTATAAGGATTAAAAAACTGTTGGACCAATAAAGTTTTGAGAATTAAAAGATTCAGAATTCGCAAAAAACTTTTCCCGTTCATTTCGTGAGAAATGAGACCCCAACGTACTTTGCACGATGGATAGACAGGCCGAAAATAAACAAAAAAAAATGGGATTTTCAATTTCGATTAAGCTTTATAATTTTATTTGATTTGAGAACAAGATTTCGGATTTTGGGTAGTTTCTTACTTTCGAAAAAACTTTTTCCATACAATTTCAATTTCTCGCTCGCTCTGCTAAACCTTGTGATAAAACCATAAAACTTGACATTAGAATTATTTCGTAAAATCATCAAAATATACCAGTTTTATTTAAACATTCATATTATTGAATATTACATTCAAAATGACATGATTACTTTGTAAAGTATTATATTTTTTAATTACTTATTGTGAATGTGAGGACTATGTGGATATTTTAATTTTTAATGTTTTTTTTTTGTTTTCTCTACTCAGTTTTTTTATTTCCTTTCGCAGATAGTTTTAATATGTCTGACGGTTTGAGTAGTATAAGCGGCCTACCCAAATGTCCTTTCTTTGGTATGTTCGTCGAGTTGAGCTCCTTATGTTCTGAGTTGAGCTCCACGATTACTGACAAATGCTTGCACTGACTGGACAGGTCCACTCAAATCTGTGTGGTTCTTTTCTCAAAAGACCATTTCAGACACTAATCTACATGGTCCTCATACGGCTTGACCAAGATTATGTCTGGACTTTAAAAGAGACTGTGACCTCTGAGTTTGTTTCGGCCTTTCTTCTCAGAGTAGTCGGATAGGAAACGCCGAACTCATCTAGCAATTTTTTATAATATGACGTGTAAAAGTGATTCCTATATCCTATTTACAGAATAAACAATTTCATTTCATTTCATTTCATTTCTGATATTTGTACCGGTCCATATTTTTTAATGTTTCCCATAGGTACAGGTCTGAAACTTCAAAATTATTTGATGTTCAAATTTTTCTTTCGAAATTTGAAATACCATTTTTTTCTTTATTTTCCATCAGTCGATCCATTCCATACGTAGTATCCATCATAAAAAGTAGGTAATTTCCTACGAAATGTATGGGAAAAGTATTTTGCGATATCTGTTTTTTTTTTAGTTCCTCAGTTGGTTCAATCGAGTTTTTTGATCCTTATAAGAAACAGGATCGATTGGCATAGTAAAGCGTTTTTGTGAAAAATGCCTATTTTCTTGCTAACTGTATCTTTTTTCAAAAACCGTGAATGCAAATAAAAATGTCTCAAAAAGTTAAGGAAAGTCTCCTAAGACCGTATTCCTGTAGCTACAATGTTTACGGTAGCTGGCCTTACTGCCCCGTCTCAAAAATCCACCCTGTATAAAATGTCAAGTTAGGGGAATTCATTGTTAATCAAATTGTTATCATCTTATATTGTCCGTATATTCAAATCACAACCGTCAGTCTTTGACAGTTGTGATATAACACAGCATAATTGATGTGGAATGTCAATTTACATATAAATGAATTTTCTTGACTGTACCATCCATACCACTGATTATACAGATTATGGTTCACTCCGCAAAATCATTTAAATAAAAAGCTACTCTTGGTATGACACAATACTGTGCAATTCGCACAGCGCATATGACCTTTAGTCATATTCATCTAGACATTGCTTTTTTATCGCGTTTCGTGTGTATCTTCTGACTACGTTACACTCACTGAATTGGCCCAACAAGTCGGGCCCGCCGCGTACTTGCAGCTTCATACCTAAAATGCAGAGTGAACCATCTGTATCAATCTATGACCATACTAGGTTCCCCAATATCCAATCATAACAAAACACAAAGTAGATTTTGCCCAAAAGTTATTTTCATTTTATTCTAAATTAACATCATTTCATAAAACAGAACTCATAATCTTAGAACTCAAGTAAACTATAAAAGCATAAATAACAATAATTATTTTTGTTAACATTTGACGTTGTGGTTGCATTCGATCACTGAATCAGATTATCAAAAAATATACCAAGCAGGAATCAGCGCTTATAACTGTTTTATCAGTGCTAATTTCTGCTTGGTGTATTTTTTTCCCAACGTTATTAACAACGAAGATGATAGTTACCGTAACATTGATAAATTTAAACGACGTCGATGACGTTATTAATTAAACATAAAACTAACAATATTATTAATTTTGACCCAAAGACCCAAATAATAATGACCCAGCATTCTTAATTGCTGGGTCATTATTATCATTGCCCTTTGGGCACTTAACGCTAGCTTTCTAACTAACTTTTCGCTAAGTTTTCTAAAAATAACCCTAACGTTATCTACGAAAGTTATGTCTGCCTCGCCTTTTCCCAACTATGTTGGGGTCAGCTTCCAGTCTAACCGGCTGCAGCTGAATACCAGTATTTTACATGGAGCGACTGCCTATCTGACCTCCACAACCCAGTAACTGGGTAATACGATACCCCTTGGTAAGACTGGTGTCAGACTTTCGGGCTTCTGACGACCCGTAACGACTGTCAAAGATCCACGAATGACAGCCGAGACCAACGGCTTAACGTGCTCTCCGAGGCACGGAGGATTCTCGGTATGTAAAGATGGTCACCCATCCACTGACCAACCCCGGCAAGCGTAGCTTAACCTGATGGATCGACCAGTGCGGCTGTTGTTACTTAGCCACGAGCTCTATCTACGAAAGTTAGCAAAACGAAAATGTATTAAAAAAGGACATTTACATTTTTATATTAAAATCATTTTTGTTAAATGAGGGTTATAAAAAAAGGCGTACTAAGTTTTATTTTTCAAACTGAGTTATGATTTTGCTAATCATAGAATATTAGTAAGTAAATATAAATTACAAAATAAAAAATACACCTATATTTATTACGACTGCCTCGTTTGTCTAGTGCAGTGCTCGGCAAACCGCGGCTCGCGAGCCGCATGCGGCTTTTTAGCCTATAAAGTGCGGCTCTGTACAAATGTCGAGACATCAAGTTTTATTCAAACTATATTACAAAGATTTATTTCCGAAGTATTTTCAACAACAAATAAGGACATCGAAAATTAATCATTTACTTGCAAATAAGTAAGATGTCTGCATCATTTTTTAAATATGCAACCGATATGATAATGATGATGAAGGCATCCTACTTCTGAGCAAGTTAATTTTAGGTAGCGTTGTGGAGTGTAAGAGGATGGGAGTTTTAAGGATTAAGAAAAGTGTACTGAGACAGTTTGGACATGCAGAAAGGATTGGCTCTCATAAGAAATCTTAGTCGTTATAGTATTGATACTTGGCTCTATTGACTAATGAGTTAGCCGAGCACTGGTGTAGTGGTCGCAAGCGCTACTGCTTAGCATGAGGTCCTGGATTCCCAGGTCGGGTAAAGTGTTATTGGGTTTTTCATCAGGAATTTCTCAGTAGCAGCCCGGAGTCTAGAATGGCGCCCGGTTGATGTCAAATAGCTCGCCCTCTATTACATGGGAGTTTAACATAACTAACGGTATGTGGGTGCACTATAGGTAGGTACTCCTCTGCCTAAGCCTTCGGGGATTACAGTTATATTACAATTCTTACGGGGAAAATGTATTAAAAAAACAAAAATATAAATGATCACAAAATCTTTTATTTATTCATTAACAATAATATACATAATTTAGTCCCTACTTAACCTAAATTAGAATCAAACATTAACACTGTTGCAAGAAAAAAACACATTAGTCTTTTTTCAAATTTATTTCTTTTTCTTCCATAACGTGCACGTCACCTCGCGATGGCCGCATTCTGAATTGTCCATAGATAGCGCAGACTGCGTAAATGATATAACAAGTTTGTTCGTAGTCAGTAGTATCCTTCAACATAACATGAATTATTGCTTCGTCGCTTTCATTCTCTTTTATACGAGTAACCAAAGTTTGAACACGTTCAGCATCAAGTGACTGCAAAAAATGGGTTTTCCGTCATGGAACATCCGTCTCATTCGGTCGGTTCTTCAAAATTGTTTTTTGTTTCATGATCTCGTCTTTCATTTTTATCTCGTATGTTCTCCAATTCTGCTAAGAGGTGGTGCTATTTGCAACACTCCTTCCCCCAGTAGACTGTTTTAATCTAAAGCTCCCAAATATTATCAGGAATGTACTGAACATCTTCGTCGGCAAGAATTTCTAGAAGTTCTAGAAATTCTCTTAACAAATTCTGGCACGTTTCGTTTTCTAGTAAGTCAGGTAAAGACTCCATAACATAACGAACTTCGTAAATGTTAGCTTTGAAGGAAAGGAAAAAGGAAAGGTCTTTATGCGATGCAAGAGGCCGTATTGCGAAAACGGAATGGCGCTAAGCGTCCTGTGTAAATCCATCTCTTTTTCGCAAAAGACCAAAACATTGGCAGTTCCAACGGGCCCAGGTATAAAAAATCCGGTTCATGAACGTATTAGAAGTTTACACTCCGAGTAGGTACTAGAGATTAAACTTAGCGTGCAATGTTATTGCTAATTTCCCATTGTGATCTTATTAGGTAGTTACAAGTTCAGTTTATTTTCGAATACCTAGAAATAAACAATAGTATTTATTTAAGTAGACGGTAAGTAGAAGATTAAATCCGAGACATTTTGCGGAACATATTTTGTGTTGTTTTGGTAGGTATTGACCCAAGCTATCATCCCCTGCACCATGTCGTACTATTACTGGCCACCCTGTATTTGCTAACTAATGCCGTTTTTTATACACTCCAATATTTCATTCTACGTTTAGCAAAAACGATTATAGTATTAAAAAAAAAAAAAAATGATTTAAATTAAATTAAAGTAAATGATTTATTTTTAAAGACAAAAATGATCCATTTAATACATTTTCGTCTCGCTAACTTTTGTAGATAACCCTTAAATGCTGGGTCATTATTATTATTGCCCTTTGGGTCAAAATTAATAATTGTTAAACAACAATAAATTATTAATTTTAAACTAACTTAATTAAGTTAGTTTTTTAACCGCTATTAATTTTGTTTTATAGCTAATTCATAACGTAATCGATGTCGTTTTAATTAATTACAGTTACGGTAGTTATCATCTTGGTTGTTAATAACGTTGGGAAAAAGGACTATTTTGGTGTATTTTTTAGAATTCCGTACCTCAAAAGGAAAAAACGGAACCCGTATAGGATCACTCGTGTGTCTGTCTGTCTGGCTGGGTGGCTGTCCGTCTGTCACAGCCAATTTGCTCCGAATCTCCTGGGCCAATTTAGTTGAAATTTGGTACACGTATGAATTTCTAACATAAATTGGATTTTGAATATCACTTTACGGGGGTAAATTGGAAAAAAAAAAGTTTTGGAATCTGTACCGTGTGACATATCAAATGAGATTGCTAGTTGTGAGGATTCCAAGTATGTATATATTTTTTTATAATTTTCAAATAAATACTTTTAAATATTTAAGAAAATAGATGAAAATTGACCATTCACCTTATCTCCGAAACAACAGAGCCTATAATTTTGAAAAAAATGCAAAGATTGTTTCTTTAGTCATAAATTACAGGAAAACCTATAAGAAGTCTATGGTCTTAAAATTACATGGTAATCTCTCAATATACACACGACAAACTTACATTTGCAGTAGGAATGTATGGGCGAACATAGTTTTCAACCACAATAATAAGTTTGTTCTTGGGATAAATTCATCCCAACTACGAAACCCTTCATTGTGCGTGGTCCAACACGCTTTTGGCCGGTTTTTGATAATCTGCTTCAATGATCAAATGCAACCACAACGTCGAATTTAACAAAAATATTTATTGTAATATGCTTGTAGTTTACTTCAATTCTAAGATTATAAGTTGTGTTTTATGAAATCATGTTAACTAAGAATAAAATGTAACTATACTTTTGGCAAACATTTACTTTGTGTTTTGTTATGATTGGATATTGGAGAGCCTAGTATGGTCATAGAATGACACAGATGGTTCACTCCGCATTTCAGGGATGAAGCTACAAGACCAGTGGGCTCGACTAGTCGGGCCAATCCAGTGAGTGTAACGTAGTCAGAAGATCTAAGAGTTACGCGATAGAAAGAGCATAAAGTCCGCCTTTGTAAAGTTTTTATTTTCCTGTGCATAAAGGTTTAATAAATAAATAAAGAGAGGCAACTTTAGATGAATACAACTGTAGGTCAATTAATTGATATGTAAATTGACACCCTACGTCAATTTGCCGTGTTATATTCTTGGCATACAACTGTCAAAGAATGTCAGTCGTGATTTGAATATACGGAAAATATAAGATGGTAACAATTCGATTAACAATTAATTTCCCTAACTTTAAATTTTATATATCTTTTTACGATTGAAATCATAATCAAGACTGTTTACAAGTCCCACTAGAAAAGTTTAATCAAAATAATACAAAAATATTCAAGACAATAATTATACAAAGTTATTACTGAACCTAAACGACAATCACACGTTGCAATAAGTGCCACAAAAAACTTTCCACGCCTTATTTCAAAATAAATCAAATCAAATAATTTATTTCAAGATGAGTTAATCTTCTTCCTTAGCTTGTAATCAATTTTTACGTGATGGACATTCATCATACGTTGCATATATAGCGTACAGGATATATGAAAATTGGACCGCGTCTTTACCATTATCTGCATCTTCTGCTTTCATCATAACTTCAAATGGATTATCCTCACTTTCCGTGTCCTTGATAGCAGTAACCAAATTCTGTACGCGTTCCGGATCGAGTGACTGCGAGAAATAGTTCATGTCTTCTGAACTAGGGTCTAATATTTGTAACACTTCGTCCAAATCCTTCAAAACACCTTTGTGTCTGTAGACATGATCTTTCACTTTTTTGTCATATAATTTCCAATTCTTTTGAGATATCATGTCATTCCAGTAAAGAAACTCTTTATTCCAATAGTCTTTTTTCGTTCTCAGCTCACGAATGTAGTCAGATATATATCGTAGGTTCACATCTTCGAAGTCATCTGGTACTGCCGCTTCGGGAGTATCTTTTAAGAGTTTTTTCACAGTGTGGTAATTAGAAAACAAAGCTCGAATCCACTTGAGGTCAGATTTTCCTCTAAGCAGTTCGCGAAAATTTTGAAGAAATTGTGGGTAAAAGGTACAATCAAATTTTTTTGCTTCCATGTCAGGAAGCACGCCTGTTATAAACTCCATAATTTGTCAGACTTTAAGAAAGTACTTCATAAATGTTAACTTTACTGCTTAGCAGAACTACGTGAACACTTTAATGGTTGATAGGAGACTGCATAAAATAACAAGGGATGACATGTTTTTATGCGCCGCAAGGGGCCGTATGCGAAAACAGGACGGCGCTGTACTGGCGTCTTGAGTAGCTCCGTCCTTTTTTCACTATGGGACAATGACATTGACCATTCCAGCGGGCCCAGGTACAAAAAAACTGGTTCGTAAAAGTATTATTTATAGTTTACACTCCGAGCAGTAGTCGAGATTTAACTTAGCGTGTAATGTTATTGCTTATTACCCATTGTGATCTTAATAGGTAGTTATAGGTTTATTTTATTACCGAAAACCTAGAAAAAATCAGTAGTAGTTCTTTAAGCAGTCGGTAAGTAGTTAAGCGTTTTAAGTTAGAAATCATTTAAGTTATTTAAAATTTAAAATGAAAGACCCTTTAATTTTTAACTTTATTTCATTTTATTATTTTTGTTGTAACTGCGACAAAAGAAATACACAATCTGTGAAAATATCAACTGTCTGCCTATTACGGTTGATGAGGTATAACTGGCACGCTGACAGACAGACGGACAGACCGCGGAGGCTTAGTAATAGGGTTCCGTTTGGCACCCTTCGACTCAAAACGGAATCCTTATAGGATCACTCGTGTCTGCCTGTCTGTCTGTTTGTCCGTCTGCCACAGCCAATTTGCTCCGAATCGAATAAATCGATTAAGTTGAAATATGGTACACATACGTATTTCTGTGACCCAAATACGGACGAGTAACGTAAATAAATGAATTATTTATATGGGGGGTCACTTTTGGGGGGCAAATAAGAAAAAAAAAGGTAACTGTATCGTGTGACATATGAAATGAAAGGACTTTTTGTGAGAATATCAAATATATTTTTTTATAATTTTAAAACCAATATTTTTAAAGATATTTAAGAAAATTGACCCCTTATATTTTGATAAAAATGCAGAGAATGGTTCTTTATTCATACATTACAGGAAAACCTCAGTAAATCTCTCAGTATTGTGCGTGCAAACTTACATTTGCAGTTGAAATGTATGGGAGACAAGTTTATCAACTACAATATTAAGTTTTTTCTTGGGATAAATTCATCCCAACTACGGAACCCTTCATTGTGCGTGATCCAACACGCACTTGGCCGGTTTTTTAACTTCGTAAGGATCTCTAATACGGGTTCAAAAGCTTGGCTCACAAAAAGTTTACCCTTCCCTCTGGGGTAGAGATGTGCGTTAAATTAAACTTTGCTTCCCATTTATATTAAAAATAAACAAAGCTTAATTAAGGGTGAAATTTGAATTGTGGAAACAAGGGTGGTACTGTCACAGTTTTTACGAACTAGGTTATATTTTAATTTGTTACTGGCGCCTATCCGCGACTTCATCTCCGTGAAGTTTCATGTTTTAACAAAAAAAAAAATAACAAAAAGTCCTGTTTATATTTTATTACTCTAGAACTCGGTGGTGACGAGATATCAGACCTTTTAGTTGAACATTCTGGTATGATATTTCTACGTTTAAATACAGTAGGTATGTACATTATCGTGAAGGCCCAGTGGTTAAGGCCTCGCTCCTAATGCACGAGGTTGTGGGTTCCGTTCAGCCGTTAAGAGGATTAGGATGACACTTGGCAATACCACAGAAGAATACATATAGTACGCTCCGCAATTTAGGTATGAAGCTACGGTAGGTACGCGGCGGGCTCGACTTGCCCACGAGTTCAGTGGGCGTGACGTAGTCAGAAGATATGAGAGTTACGCGATAGAAAGTGAGGAACCGTCTAGATGAATATAGCTGTAGAATTAGCGCTGTGCGACCTGCATTGCACTTTATTGTATCGAAGCAAGAGTCGCTTTTTATTTGAAAGATTTTGTGAGAATTTTCGGAATCGAATCAGAAGTTCCAAAGATTACCCCCTACATTCAAACTCACAAATACCTCTTTATAACATTAGTATACAGTATAGATGCAGTACGTACACTGAATGTCGTCTTGGCAAGTTAATAAGCATAATCAGATAATAATGTGCCCAGTGCTGGGACTCAGGCCTCCTCTCTGTGAGAGGGAGAGGGCCGTAATCCACCACGCGGGCCCAGTGCGGGTTGGTAGATGTCACATGTCTTTGAATTTCTTCACGATGTTTTCCTTCACCGTTTTAAGAGCAGTGGTGATGAAATAATTTACACAAAGTAAAGCGACTGTCACTCTCAAGCTCCGTAACCACTGGGCCACCACTTTTCTAAGTTAGTAATGTGACAGTATTTACATGAAATATCAACACGGTCGTATTCCACGAAAGGATAGGCTGATATGTATTTAGCAAACCCACAATTAACCAGTTATTTAGAGATGTTCCTAATGCTATTAACCGGAAACAAATCCAGATTCCAGGCTGCTTCTGAGAATTTCCTAAAGGGAATATTCAATAACACCGCCCGTCCTGAGAATTGAACCCAAATCCAAGAAGCGTAGTATCTATTCTGTGAACATAGTTTGTATCTATGTGCGCATTCTGCTTGTTTACACTAAAACTAGGTGACACCGTGACACCTATAAACGAATGCCTAAATAAAAGTGCTTCTATTTATGCATCTATCTATATCTATAAAAATCAATGCCACTTTTCGTTGTAATTTTATAACTCAAGAGCGGCTGGGCCGATTTAGCTGATTTTGGTTTTGAAATGTTTGTCATAGTCCAGGGAAGGTTTAAACGGTGAGAAAATTAGGGTAGGTAAGGTGGGTAGGTAGGTTAGGTAGGTAGGGTAGGTAAGGTAGGGTAGGGTAGGTAAGATAGGTAGGGTAGGTAAGATAGGTAGGGTAGGTAAGGTAGGGTAGGGTAGGTAGGGTAGGTAGGGTAGGTAGGGTAGGTAGGGTAGGTAGGGTAGGTAGGGTAGGTAGGGTAGGTAGGGTAGTTAGGGTAGGTAGGGAAGGTAGGGTAGGTAGGGTAGGTAGGGTTTAGTGCTACCCGTGCGAAGTCGGGACGGGTAAAGCTAGTTTATTTATGTGTTGCTTATTCATAACATCATGCCTGTGTTCCCCGAAGGGTAAGGCAGAGGTTAACCTATAGTACACCCACATTTCGCAAGTTATGTTTAAGACGTAGATATACGAGTATGCCAGTGACCTTGAGTGGTTAGCTTGCGTGTTCTGTACTGAGCTCATGCAACACGTCGTACGTCCAGCCAGTAATAGGACTCGCCCATCAAGGAGCGCTGTGTCAAATTAGATGCATTATTAATTTATTATACATAAAACAAAAGGTATTTTAATAAAACACCTGTACTGAAAGATCAATAATTAAAATGTCTTTAAAATGGTGAAGGTTTCAGAAAAAAACGCTTGATTTTGCGTGATTCTCAGTTTTTTAACCACGTTAAACATAACAGTTGGTGCTCGATGCTGAGGTTGCAGATTGTGAGCGGTTCAGATTTAAAACGACAGAAGTCGCCCATATTATTAAAAATATGACTAGAAGGAAGTCACCAGGACATGACGTTTTTATCGTTAGCTGTAATAATATTCGTCATTTATTTTCGTTGCTTATATAGTTAGTATGTATGTATCCATGTATCTATTATGTAGCATTTATCTGTGTATCTATTATAGTATATTGTACTTATATACCATTTATTTGCACCTAAGATAACCCCATTTTATGTCCAGAAAATCACTGTCCATTCCAAGGTTGCCTGGAAGAGATCGCAGTAAGCGATAAGGCCGCCCATTGTATATTTTGTAGTGTATTACTTTTTCTTTATGTAATGTATAATCTGGTGTACAATAAAGTATATATAAATAAATAAATAAATAAATGACGACCTTAGCATCGAGCACTTGCAGTTCGCAGGTGTTCATTTACCTAGGGTGTTGGTCATGTTTTTCAATTTGTGTATAGGCCATTCATATTTACCCAAGGAGCTTATGAAGACCACAGTGATACCGATACCAAAAAATAAGACGGGTGATGCCTCCGATGGGGACAACTACAGACCCATCTCATTGGCTACGGTGATTGCCAAAGTACTGGATGGTTTGCTTGATAGTCACCTAAGTGAGCATATAGATCTGCATGAGGCCCAGTTTGGTTTCAGGGCTGGGCAATCGACTGAAACTGCGCTACTGCGACTGAAGCATACTGTCCAGTACTATGTTACAAGGAAAACGCCTATACACGGTTGTTTTTTGGACCTGTCGAAGGCATTTGACCTGGTGTCTTATAATGTGTTGTGGGATAAGCTCCAAAGGGATACCAGCACACCCAGGGATATGATCAATATACTGAGATATTGGTACGGCAACCAAACCAATAATGTTAAGTGGGCAGGCTCATGTTCGTCAGAGTAAAGGTTGGAATGTGGAGTGAGACAGGGAGGCCTAACTTCACCACGGCTCTTCAACCTGTACGTTGATGGACTGATAGGTGGGGTCAGCGGGGCCGGTGTCGGTTGTTCAATCGATTATGCCGACGACATGGTGCTGCTCAGCCCATCTGTCAGAGCCCTTAAAATCCTCATAGGGATCTGTGAGAGGTATGCGGAGTCACATGGCCTCACGTACAATTGTAAGAAGAGTGAACTACTTATATTCAAAGCGGGTAAGAAAAGTCCGAAAACCGTTCCACTGGTGAGACTTGGAGGATTGCCTTTAAGTAGGGTCAACAAATTCAAGTACCTGGGGCACTGGGTCACCGAGGATCTCTCAGATGATTTGGATATTGAGCGGGAACGTAGGGCATTGGCAGTGAGATGCAATATGTTGGCTCGCAGGTTTGCACGGTATACAAAAGAGGTCAAATTTGCTCTTTTAAGGCATACTGCCAGACATTTTATACCTGCAGCCTGTGGGTCCGTTATACGCGTAGATCTTTCAATGCCCTACGGGTCCTGTACAATAATGGTTTTAGGATGCTGTTGGGGTTGTCCCGCTTTTGCAGTGCGTCAGGTATGTTTGCTAAGGCCAGCACGGACTGCTTTAGGGCAATAGTAATAAAAAGAGTGGCCTCCCTGATGAGCCGCGTGCGCGCAGCTCCAACAGCCTTCTGAATACCATATTGGGAAGGGTTGATTGCCCGGTTGTGAGGCACTGGAACACCGTTCACGGATCTAAAGGTGCCCTATATAATATAAAATAGCGGAATTGTAAATGATAAACATATATATAATTAGTTATTACTAACAATAGTTATAAGTACTTTTTACTAACAATTTATGGAATGTTTTTTATTCTGAAATAAAATGATTAATAATAACTTTACAAATTAATTTCATTGTAATAAAAAAATAAAAATAAATAGTTATTAAGAATAAGCTCTAATTTAACTTTTTTTTCCAAATCATTAACACTACTTGTAGCGGCATCTACATCGCTACATGCGAACTACGCATCAAAGACCTGACGTCACAGATCTTGCATCGCGCAATTAGAGTTTACCGCGCGATAAACATATATAGAATCTCCCAACTTCAAACCTCTGGGCAGTTGCCCGCCAGACATCACACCCGTCTGGTCGGAGGATCCTCCCTTTTCCATGGGGGATGAGTGAACTTTACACCCTGTTCCTCATACCCCTAAATTGGTGACCCCGAATATGAACGTCACCGCAGCCTTCGTGCAACTACTTCAGCGTGACGTCATCATCATCATCACTCCCGCAAGCTTTCGTGAGGCGAGTCACACAGCCAGCCAGCACCCACGGCTTCAACGGATATCCTGACCACCAGCATGCAGCGAACGCGCATTCCTGGTCATCATCCTCAGCCACAACCCATCGCTGTACCACATCCGACCCACTGGATCAAGACGCAGCGCTACCCCGACTCACTGGGGAAATCACCGCAGACAGTTCCGACCCACTGCGAACTATGCGGCACCCGGTTCCGACTCACTGGAACCACAGCTGGCACTGTGAAGCATCTCAAGATTCAAGACTCAGCCCACTATCGACCTCCGGTCTCCGGCGGGGAGTGATGTAGCGGCATCTACATCGCTACATGCGAACTACGCATCAAAGACCTGACGTCACAAATCCTGCATCGCGCAATTAGAGTTTACCGCGCGATAAACATATATAGAATCTCCCAACTTCAAACCTCTGGGCAGTTGCCCGCCAGACACGACACCCGTCTGGACGTTCAGGTCTAAACGTCCTCATACCCCTAAACTACTCGTTTAGACGTGATCTTTAGTATAAAATCATTAAAAGTTGGTTATAGCCTTAACAGAAAAGACAAAATGTTCTTCTCCTCCGCCATTACATCCCTTCTTAGCTAAGTAAGCTATCTAAGTTAAAAGTAAGTAAAGTCTTAAGCTGTTTCAGAAAAAAGCTAATAAATAACCTTCGGCTTAAACTTACCAGACCGGTGCAGCTTAAGTGCTTGAGCACTTAGCAATTAGTATAAAAAGTAATTAAAATTGTTTCAAGTGTTTTTATTCTTTTACGCTTGTTCGAGCTAAATGGATTATACAATGTAAAAGGAAGTATGAAAATTATTATCATCGATTATGCTACTAACTTTGTGTTGGAAATTAACATATTATATTGTTTATTGCATAATCAGCCTATAATATTCCCACTGCCGGTACACCAGCATCCTCTCGTCGAGTGGGTGTGGGCTGTAATCCACCACGCGGGCCCAGTGCGGGTTGGTAAATGTCACATGTCTTCGAATTTTTGGTTCTAGGTTTCCTCACGACGTTTTCCTTCACCGTTTTGAGAGCAGTGGTGATGAAATTATCTACACAAACTAAAGCGCCTGCCTTTGAACCCAAGACCTACAACTCGTAAGTTAGGGGCCGTCACCATTGAGTCATCACTGCTCTCCGGAAATTAACATCCTATACCTACTAATATTCAATGCCACTTTTCGTTGTAATTTTATAATTCAAGAGCGGCTGGGCTGATTTAGCTGATTTTGGTTTTGAAATGTTTGTCATAGTCCAGGGAAGGTTTAAACGGTGAGAAAATTAGGGTAGGGTAGGTAGGGAAGGTAGGGTCGGTAGGGTAGGTGTAGGTAGGGTAGGTAGGGTAGGTAGGGTAGGTAGAGTAGGTAGGGTAGGTAGGGTTGGTAGGGTAGGTAGGGTAGGTAGGTAGGGTTTAAAGCTACCCGTGCGAAGTCGGGGCGGGTAAAGCTAGTTAAGTATGTATTCAAGATTGTGCCGGCGCAATTTCATTACTGCTCATGGCTATGACGCTACGTACAATAAGGCCGATCAATCATGTCTGGTCTGAATATAGGCTCTCCGAACTTTCGCGCATGTTCTCTGACTCACACTCGTCTCATGTCACCATTAAGTACGATTTTTTTTTTATTGCGCAGCCTTCTGCACAAAGTTCCGAGCAGCCCTGATTCACTGACCGTATTGTAAACGTGGCTGAGAAACAAATGAACCCGTGCAGCTCACGTGAGTAACCACTCCGTGCACAACTGCACATCCTTCGTGGCATTGGGATCAGGCCTTTACTCACAAGTTAATTCGAGAGAGCTGTCATTTCGAATTCCAATGGAGACCGTTAGCACATTCTGCGTCTACGTGATGAGGTCCGGAATTTAACTCTCAAATAAATTTTATTTTTCTATTTTATTTTAACAAAAAAATCTGCTAAGGTAACCTCCCTAACTTCTTGGCATTTTTTAATTACAACTCTTCCAAAACAAAGTCAATGTAAGCAGCTGACTGTAAGAATTATAACAACGTAAACAAAAATTTCAAAACAATGCTTAGGCAGAATTAATTAATGAATGAACATTGTTCAATATTTTTGCTGGCAGTATCCTGTTTAGATTTTGAGAATAAAATTATAATGTTTAATAAGATGGAGCTGTTGGTCCGATGGAGGAATTATTGCCTTCTTCGCTACTGGTGCTGATTTTGCTGGGATGTTTCGTTGGGAACAAATATGATTGTATTTATATGGCACGTTAAAGAGGAGCTCGTGGCTAAGTAACAATAGCCGCACAGATCGATCCATCAGGTTAATCTAGTCTTGCCGGGATTGTTCCGTAAATAGGTGACCATCTTTACATACCAAGACTCATCCGTGCCTCGGAAAGCACGTCAAACGTTGGTCTCGGCTGTAATTCGTGGATCTTTGACAGTCGTTACGCGTCGTCAGAAGCACAAAAGTCTGACAACCAGTCTTACCAAGGGGTATCTTATTACCCAGTTACTGCGTTGTGGAAGTCAGATATGCAGTCGCTCTATGTAAAATACTGGTATTCATCTGCATTCAGTTAAACTGGAAGCCGACCCCAATATAGTTAGGAAAAGGCTAGGCAGATTACCCGTAACGACTGTAGCCTTTATGGCAAACATGTAACGTGAATGTTTCCGAGGCATGGCGGGGTCTTGATATTTTATGAATCGACCTATCTACGGACCGAACTCGGCAAGCGTTACTTAACCTCGAAGATCGACCATTGGGGCTGTTATTATTTAGCCACGAGCCCCTTATATGAACATTTATTACCACAATAAAGGTTCCCTCTATGCGGCTTAACTCTGCTGACCCGCTATGGGTATTAACCAAGCTATAAGCTCTACTCATTAGTATTCATTCATACCAACTCTCATTATTATCTGAGTATAATAATGAGATTTGGCATGGGTCTACTAAAAACACACGAGCTCCGACTAATTACAACATTTGTTCAACATTTTAATTAATTAATTTTAAACAAGAGCGTTAGTTTTTGCCGCGAAAATAGCTTCAATTACCTGATGTACAGTCAGGGAAATTAATTGTTTATCAAATCACTACAAAATAAAATTGTTCTTTTTGTTCGTGTGGTTTGTGACTATGATGTATGAAATGGTTATAACGCGGCAAATTAACGTAGGGTCGTAGGGTGTCAATTTGCTTAACAATTAATTTCATTGACTGTACCTGAGTAAAATTATAATGATTATGTTGGAGTCAGCTTCCAGTCTAACCAGATGCAGCTGAATACCAGTATTTTACATGGGGCGGTCGCCCTATGTAACCCAGTAACTAAGTTTTGGAAGTCAGACAGGTAGTCACCTATCTGACTTCCAAAACTCAGTTACTGGGTGACACGATACCCCTTGGTAAGACTGGTTGTCAGACGACCCGTAACGAAAAAAGTCAAAGATCCAAGAATGACAGCCGGGACCAACGGCTTAACGTGTTTTCCGAGGCACGGAGGGGTCTCGGTATGTAAAGATGGTCACCCATCCACGGACCGACCGCGGACTGGTGAATTGTGGGTGTACTAATAATCTCTGTCCAACCTTCGAGGAACCAAGGCGTGATGTTATGTTATGTTATGTAAATATTATTCTTCCTCATAACGAAATATTTTTCGAACAGTTTTATAAAGAAAAAAAAATGTTTTTTTAATTATCCATGTAATAAAATCCTCTTACGAAAATGCCGTCAACGTAAAAACGTAAGCCGATTACTTTACATCTGGAAATGTAATGCCTGCTTCCTTTGTATTTTTATACACCTACACATTATTTCACTGTTTAATTATAGAAAGAAAGACAGAAAAATAAGTTTACTTGTCACAGAAACTCGTGCATAAAAAAGATAATTAACTTGAGTAGAACAATAAAATTAAATACAATAAATTTAAATATAATCACGAGCACAAAACAGAAATAGTCGGCAGCTGCTGGCACGTCATGAATGTGACAAGAAGGCTTCCACTCAGCATGATGATGTGCTATAGGGACCCACAGCACAGCGCTGATTTTCAGTGAAGTGTGCGCTGGTTAGTTGACGGTACCTGACGAAAAGGTGAGAACGCTTATTAGGGTGTTTTATTGAGCGATATGGCTGGTCCATAAATTCAAGGTCACTCACCGAGCTATGATACGGGCTATGTCTGGAGTCTCTTTAAGGGATCGCATCCGGAACGAAATGATCTGGCAGAGAACCAAAATTGTCGACATAGCTCGCAGAATGAGTAAGCTGAAGTGGCAATAGGCCAGACATATTACCCGTAGAAGCGATGACCGGAGTAGAGGCGTTCTTGTGTTGAGACCGCGAATCGGCAAACTTAAGCCTCAGGCTAGGTGGAGCGATGGTCTTCGCAGGGTGGCTAGTAACAGCTGGATGAGAGTTGCCGAGAATTGAGCTGAATGGTGTGCAATTGGAGAGGCCTATGTTCAGCAGTGGACTGCTGTAGGCTGATGATGGGCTATACAAGTGTCGCTACAATAGTGCAATTAATTTAACAGACGGGATGCGCTAGTGGCCAGTAATCATAAAAATTATAATAAAATAAAATAATTCGTAAATTGAAAAATTAATGTTTTCAAAGAGACTAAGTAATAAAGCTCTCTCTTTCCATTAATACATTTACTCTAGTCTTTGCACGTTTTTCGTTTTAATTTCATTGATGTGATGTTATGATCCGTGGCCCTGGCAAATGACCTCTGCGCTACAGTTCTATTTTAGATTTTTTTAAATAAATAATTACGTTTTAATGAAATTAAAACATCTACATTAAACGAAAACGCGAAACCGTATACGTGTGTTAAATTTATGTCGCCATTAAAGCGGCATGCTGTATGATTATAAAACCATCTATAAGCTTTGATTAGAGAGACAAAGAGATGAAGTTGAAATAGTTAGTTTCCAGCTATAGTAATAGTTCCAATAATAGTTTGTATTTAGCTCCTCTTGGCCGAAGACGTATCAATTTTAGATTGTTATAAAGTTTATTTCTATTGGTTTATAATAGTTTCCTTTAAGATTAGACTGAAATAATATGAAATGAATGGCAGCCGGGAACAACGGCTAAACGTGCTTTCCTAGGCACCGAGGGGTCTCAATATGTACCTAATGGATGGTGACCCACTCATACACGAATTGACCTCGGCTTCTTCTTCCTTTCGTATAGTTAGTGACTAACCTGGTGTCAGAGTTTTAAAGCCACCCATGTTTTCCTTCACCGTTTTTGAAGCAAGTGATAATTAAAAAAATTATAGTGATAATTCAAAATTATACAAAACGCATTTGAATTCGAAAAGTCAGAGGTACGTGCCTTGGGTTCGAACTCGAGACCTACAACTTGTCAGTCTGAAGGTCCAACACTAGGCTATCACCCACAGAACAGATAAAAGAGGTTAGAAAGGAAATAGTTCCTCATTTGTATTAGAACGAGTGTCGCCGCATATCTCCCACTCTATAACTCACCTAAAAGCAAGAGACCAATAAATAGTACGCGCATTACGCACACAAATAAACCACACGCACTTAGATCGCGAGTTTGCTATTGGTTGTCACACTAACGCAAACACTGCGCTTGACGTACACTCACACACGCGCAAAAGCAATTTATTTCTTATACATGTTACGGCAACCAAAAGGTCGATTATTGATATCGATAAAATTACTGTAATTTTTTAAGTTTTGAAATTTTTAGCTATAATTTCGGGAAGGGGGACAATTAGTGTGGACTTCTTTTATCAGGATCTGCTGGAAACCTACAATGTTTTCATTATAAATGAGGTTGGTCACCTCAAACCAAATTTTAGACGAAAAACTCACTCAGAAAAAACTAAATTAATAACCCACAATAAACAATAATTGGTAAACAAAGTTATTAATACTGATAATAATCATTTAATTTTGTATCAAACACACAACGACATACTTAATATCGACATTGTTTACAACTTAGTACAACACTATCGATACGCGTGGATTTCGCGGAATTTCAACTTTGGCTCGGTGCACGCGACGTTCGTAGTGAATGCAATACATTGCGCGATCACTCATCTAACTACAAGATGGTACCCATGCATTGCAACCAATGTATAATTTTGCATCTGTTAGCGATTGTATCGTTTTTGTCTACAAACTACATAATAATATTGTAATTATTACAAATATTACTTGTATTTTCAGGTTTTTGGACTTACCGGTGAAAAGAAATCCCTTCCCGGGCTACACTACACACCCTGGCTTCTTTTCCAACACGTTATGTTAGCGCAAGACGGCATAATTCTTTTTTTTTTTGTGAACCTTCCCACGTTATCACAATATGAGCGCGACTGTTGGCCGGTGAACCAAAATTCGGTTAACTATGAGCGTTTACTCATATGTGCGGCGCGCCTGCCCCGCCCACAAGGCCCTTCTAACCTGTTTTATCTGTTCTGTGCTATCACCGACCTCGGCAAGCGTAGCCCGTGCGCCTGTTAACCTAGGTACGCAAGGGAATTTTTTCCCGAAATTATTTTTACGTCCAATATATTTACGTCCGTGCGTACGTGGGCTATTTTGAAATGTACGAGTATACAGCTAACAATTCTAGTCTAAATAGTCTGCATTGCTTTTTCTTTGTTCTTTCGACCCATAAATTATCAGGTAAGTAAAGACCACTGGGTATTAAATATTTAGGGTGTTGAACAAATAATTAATTATTTCTTAGAAAATTGTAATCAATATGAAAGTCTGCAGCTAAAGTTTTTGCCAGGGCTGCCTCGAAACATAAAGTTAATATTATGTTCATGTCAATAAGACTTAATATGGCTTAAGAGCGCACCCACCGAGCTTATTGCGAAATATTAATTGCGGACGTTTAATACTTTGCTGCATCGTTATTACTTAACCTTTACTTATGTAATTAATATATTATATATTTGATATTTAAGGATTCACTTTATACATCGTACTCTTGAGAAACACAATTACTTGTAGTTTCCTCGACATATTTTTTTTCCAAAATTTTAAACAAAATAAACCCTTAGTACGGCGTAAATACTTTACGGAAGGTCATCAGTTTTTTAATAATAACAAAACTACTTGTTTTCTATAACGTATACATTTTATATTTTTTAAATGTGTATTTATTTAATAATAGGTATGAAGGAAATACCAATAACAGCGTGCGAGGCCATTCATAGCCAGATGGCCACGCTTCTCCGCTTCCCGCTTCCCCGCACGCTAAAAAGCTCGGTGCGCCCTTAACTACTAAGCTTACCAAACTGGAAATATTCCCAAAAGATTGCACACTGCTGCTGTCCTCAAAAGATATTATATTCATAAGCATATTCAGCTCAGACGGGCCTCCTCCCTGTGAGAGGGAGTGGGCCGTAAAACATTCGGTAATTCATTCAATTATTATGACAATATATTAAACCACATAAAAACATTAAAATGTATTTGAATTGATAAAAAAAAAAAAAAAAAAAAAAACGACAATAAATTATAACTTGTCAAATCATCTCATATTTGAAGCCAATCTAACTTCCAAGTTGTTGACCAAAGTTGGTAAAATGATTGGGACCGATTGGTCTGCAACAAAACGTTCCAAGCTATGATAAAAAGAAACAACAAATTACTGAAAAAGAAAAACCATCTCTCACACTTGCCCATATTTGAAGCCAATATTATAACTTCCAAGTTTTTCTCCAAAGTTGGTAACACGATTGGCACCAGCCTGCATGATAAATTCAGGCAATGCTTTTATATATATTAAAAAAAGTTCTAGATCTGATTGTGGTCTCCGCAAAGCTGGTCCTGGCTGTAACAAAAATTACTGAAGAAGTAAAACTATCTCACACTTCCTAATACTTGAAGCCAATCTCATAACTTCCAAGGTTTTTCCCAATGTTGGTAAAAGCATTGGCGCCACCCAACATGATAAATTCAGGCAATACAAAAAAAAGGTCTAGTTTAATTTGTGTTCTGTGATAAACATGTTCCTGGCAAGAATAAAAGGGAAAAAAACAGCAGATTTTTTTTCGACCTTAGCCGATATTAAAAATGTAAAACTTCCCCTCAACCAGTGGCTGGAGTACAGAGCAAACTAACTCGCTGCCATTATTGAGTTTAAGGTTCCACGGCATATTGCTTTTTCAGTTGCGCCATAATATTTAAAGCCGTTTGTTTCTCTTTACTAAAGGAACTCTTTTTATGTGTAACATCTTTCCTGCAATCTGTGGGAGTGATTTCGTGAAAAGCGACGGAAATGTGTAACAGGAAGCCGGGGAAGCGCGCGCTAATTGATCTGACCAATGAGCGCGCGCGATGGTATAGTTAGCTGTCAGAAACGACCTTAACGAGGCCCCGCCCCTTTAATATTTCTTATTACCAAGGCGCGATGTCAAATGTTACAAGCCATACTGGTAAACTGTAATATTGTTACCCCTGAAGGGTTGCCCACAAGGGCGTCGCCAAGGGGGCGGCAAAGGGGACAGCATTTTAATGTAAAGAAACTACATAATATTAAGCCAATTTTGTTTATTTGGAAGACATTTATTCGATTAAAATTTAAAAGATTTAAAGAAAAATTTAAAGTTCCATATCTCATGAACGGGGTCTAATCCGGAGTCCGGGGATGTAACATTTGTATTAGGTGTTGGTGGTAGGTCATAATAACATAATAACTATTAGGTTTCAGCTCTATAGTTCTGAATATTTTTGGGAAAATCGACCCAAAGGTTCGTTTCCAATTCATACATTGAAAATGGAAATTATTATTTTTTTCAGTTCCTATCGGGACTACCGAGTTGCAACTGAGTTCAAATGTCCATCAGCATTGATTTCGGCTCCATTGTGCACCGTAGAGGTAGGACTCTCACCTACAAGTGTGAAGCTTCATGTACTGTTGACTCTTGACTGTACCTACAATTATACTATTCCCAGCCTCTATACATCAACTTGTCCCCCCTTGGGCCATCGGCTGGCGAGGGCGACGCCCTTGGTTGCCCACTAGGAATTTTACAGTAGCAAAGTCTGGATTCGTGCCCAATTGATAGAAAGAAGAAAGAAAGAAAAATATTTTATTTGGGACACGCACAGGAAATACAAACAGCAAAAAATAATAAAAAAATTAAAATACAAACATAGTAACGACCTGTGCGAGGCCAAAAAGGCCACTATCTCTGCATAATGCGGCGATATTTAAAAATAAATACCGCAGCGCTGGTATTCTGATAGCCCACTGTGATGTCACGGACACATCTACGGACTCACTTAAATCCCATCCCAAATAATAATAAAACAAAAAGCAACAAAAATAATAATAATATAATTTTATTTAAGTATGCTGCATACACGTTATATTATAAAACTGATTTACATCCGTCACATCACATCACACTCTCAGGTCCAGTTGAAAACCAGCGTCAGGCACATAAAGTTGTCTGGCATTTTTGCTGAACTGGGCCTTTTTGGCGCAGCCCTGAGGCACACTCCCCATCAAATTTCTGCTTACATCGCACTTTACACTTTTTATTTGTTTTATCATTTTCATCTGCTGTGTAAATTATATTGTGTGTGTTTTTAGTCTGTGCTAAATAAATGTATTTTCTTTCTAATAAAATAATTGTACAAATAAAAATTGAAACTAAATAATAAATAAATTCTTCTTTAGACGCCCGACGTTCCAACATCACTTGTCTATAGTATAGACTATTATTTATCTATGGTGACAAGCGAAGGGACGCGGGCGCACGACAGTCAACTAAATTTGTCAATAAATAAAGAAGAAGTAACTATTGAAATTTAACAGAAATTATAATATGTGGTTCAAAGAATATACTACTCTATAACGAGAGGTATTAATAGAAATAAAACTTGAATAGAAATAAAAATTGATGGCAGTAGGCTCGCACCCTAACACATGGGATTAAACATAACTGGAGAAATGTGGGTGGACTATACATCTCTGCCGAAGAACACAGGTGTGATGTTACATAAGGATAATCAGGTTATAACGTTCCCATAACTGGGACACATTGTGAGAGGGAGTGGGCCATAATCCACCACGCGGGCCCAGTGCGGATTGGTAGATGTCACTTGTCAAATTTTTGGTTCGAGGACATTTCGGTTTCCTCACTATGTTTTCCTCCACTTTTTTAGAAAAGTAGTGAGGAAATAAGAATATATACACAAACTAAACTAAAGACACAAAAAGCCTGCTTCGGTTCGAAACTACGACCTACAACTCGAAAGTCGCGGTCGCTACCACTGGGCCACCACTGTTCTCATAATTATTACTTATGTTATGTTAATTGTAGCCACGTGTGTACTCGGCTTAAGGTGGATCTGCAGTTGTACCCGCGAAATTCAAATTTTCTTTCAGTTTTTGCAATTTGCAGGTCAGTGTCAGGTTGTATCTTGATCAAAATATGATTCGCGACTATAACAGATACATATTTACAGAAATATAATCATTAGAATAATCAATACATCTCTCTAAGTTTGATTTGTTCCATAAGAAATTTGTTCTTATGGAACAAATCTACAACTGTGGATTCACCTTAATTGATTTCATTTCACACGTGTCCCGCCTTAATAATAATACTTCACTAAAATGAACTAAGTTTACAACTTTAGATTCCTGAAGTTATTACTTACCTAAGATACTCGTTACTCTTTGCAACTCAAGTTTAATTATAAAATTCCGCTCCCGAACAATTACTTGGAACAATGTTTTGTTGGAACCATGTGTGATATTAATAGGGAGGAAGTCATTAAAAAGGTTGATAGTAGGTAAACTTGTTTTACTGTCAACGTTTTAGTTTTTGGTTTCTATTTGTATATCGCAAAGAAACAGATTTTAAACGACCACCGTTCAACACTTCTAAGGCCTATCGTCCACGATGCTCCCCAAAAGTAACGTGTTAAAAACTCATGTATTGAGATTGTCACAGCACTAGTTAAATACGTAAAGATGAGACTTGACACACCACGTGGTTTGACTTACGTAGTAGACGATTTATAGGTCTCTTTAGCGGTATGAGATCTGAGCCGGGGCGTCATCGGGACGGCGGAAAAAGAGCGGAAGGCGCGGTCAAGTCTCATCTTTCGTGGAGCGTATTGTACTGTAAAGGCATGTGCAGACCAGCGCGACATGTCGCGCGACGCGACACCGGTTATTGTTATACCGTGAAGTTTTCTTAGAAATTGTATTGTTCAAGTCGCGTCGCGCTGGTCTGTACGAGCCTTAATGTCGGTCGGTACACGACGCGATGCATACATACGACTATATGTATCTCCATCGAGTTACTAGTGCTATGGCATTCATAATATTCAAGACAATGTTTATGTTCTTTCTCCAGCTTACCCACTGACAAGTTATATGAGTTTATATAAGTAATTGTTTAATTTATTTGACTATAAAAGTCAAATTATTTAAATTTAATTATTGTTGACATTTTAAGTCAAGTTATTTTAATTTATTTTTGACAAAATCTACTCATCACACTGTTTTTTTATGAGTTGTATTGCAATATGTGGTTAGCTAGTGACCTCGACAATTGATCATATTATTTATTACTATTAGTAATTAACTGTTTGTTTATTTATTTTACCTCGATGGTCCTAGTTTATCATTTATAACTTCCAGTTACAACTATATGTAAGCGGGCACGCCCTTTATGCCTGGAGGCTTTTATTAAGATATTAAGTTCTGTTTACGTTTTGTTTTTTATTTCTGCCTGAGTATAGTTCTCGATGATTTTGTTTGGTATATTGGCGTGTGCTAGCTTATATATGGCTAATAATTTAAATTATGTTTTGTGTTGCTTAATGTAAATTATTTTGAATACTATTATATAGAATCTTCTTTTTGTTCTTTTAACTGAACAGACAGCTGTGCAGCTGGGGAGTTTGTTGCGCCACTTCTTCTTCCCAGCTAACGCACTAGGAAGTGGTGAAGGGTGGGCGTTTTGGGGGACTGTCTTATGTAATTTTGACGTTCGAAAAGTGCTGATTCTCAGCCTAGTTTGAATAAATTACTTTTGATTTTGATTTTGATTTGAATAAAATACACCCGAAAACCTTTTCCAAATAAACACAATTCATTTAAAATGTAATCTGAATATAATCCATTACTTACAAAGGTACTTTTATACCTGAAACACGACGCGATAGGGATAGTAAATTAATGTTATCCTAAAAGGGTTGGACACCATTATTGAGGGACATTACACGGTAGATTGATGGGAGACAATCATTTCTAGGGTTATTTACAACTCAGCACGGTTCTGTAATCCGTTATGAAAATGGAGATTTTTTTTAAAATAAAATTGAGCAAATATAACACTCTTAGTACACACCGCCGCACGTCGCTAGTAACAAAACCAGTAAAAGCTAAGTACGGAGTTTCAATGAAGGGACTTGGCTTCACATGCCGTCGAGAAATATCTCTCAGGCATGCCGGTTTCCTCACGATGTTTTCCTTCACCGTTTCTGAAGCAAGTGATAATTATCAAACTCAAACTCAAAGCATTTATTTCAATTAAACCTTTTACAGGCACTTTTGAATTGTTAAATAGTCGCGTCAGTTAGTCAGAAAGTTGAAGCTAGTTGCCCATTCCAAAACGTAGATCTTTGTGGAGAAGAACGGGCAAGAAACTCCAAGGACACTCTTTTAAATGTAGAAAATTACAAAATCCTGGGTACATTATTCTTGTTGCTTCTATATGTGAGAACAATGTACAAAAAAGAATCAAAACAATTCAAAATATAAGATTAAAAATAAGCCATGACAAATAAGAGATGACCAGTCACAACTGACGGCGCCCGTTCACGAACATGACGCGTAGATCAGCACCATCCAGCTCAACCATTTTGTAGGGAACTGAATGATCTAACACACTCGCCACCATCAGCGAGACATTTAAGTGAGCATGACATACTCTCAACTGCCATGCTCTTTCAAGTCAAAATACATCTTAATAACATAAAAAACGACTCCATGGTACTCACATTTACAAAAAAAAAAAAATACTTCAAAAAACTAATTTGCAATGTATTTGAGAGATTAATAGAATGTTACTAACAAAAAGAAAGAAAATCATTATTCATTGGAGTATTCAACAATTTAAACTTGTTTAAATAAAATATAAACATTAAGTTTGTAATGTCAGAAAAAATAAAAAAGGGGAAGCAACTCTTCCAAACATTAACATTTTTAACTAGTCAGCCCAAGTGGCTGAGGAGCAGGAACAGCATTAAGCCATGCATTTTTATCTATGATATAATCATCCAACTTACAATATGCTTGTCTACATAGTGTGCGTTTAATGCATGTTTTAAATTTCTTCTCATTCAGTTGAAGAATATCGAGTGGTATTTTATTATAACATTTTACGCAGTACCCCATAAAAGAAGTGTGCACTTTAGACAATCTGAAACGAGGTTGATCTAATTTGTTCCTATTTCTAGTGTTAAAATTATGCCTGTCACTTATCTTACTAAAAAGATGTAGATTTTTCCGAACATACATAATGTTTTCATTTACGAGGTCATGATGTTAATTTTCTTAAACAGTTCCCTTAGAGATTCGCGTCTGCGGAGGTTATACATATATGGCTCTGACAGCCCTCTTTTGCTGAATAAAGATAGAATTAATATCTGCAGCCCGTCCCCACAGCAAAATACCGTAAGACATGATGCTATGAAAGTAACTAAAATAGACCAGTCTCGCGGTATCCACGTCTGTTAGTTGGCGGATTTTCCAAACAGCGTAAGCGGCTGAACTTAGCCGCCCTGCAAGTGATGTTAAGTGAGGACCCCACTGTAGTTTTGAGTCAGGAAAACCGTTTTTTCGACGAATTCTAGTGTCTCCCTATTCAGTACAACTTGACATTCACTACTTCTAACATTTGGTAACGCGAATCTTACGCATTTAATTTTCTTCTCATTTAAAACCAAATTATTTACAGTAAACCAGTTATGGACCTTAAGCATAGCGTTATTTACTTCGTCAAGCTCCTGTGCATGTCTGTTTATCTTAAAAATCAGTGATGTGTCATCACTAAATGACACCATTTGTAGACGGTATTTCAGTAAATTATACAATACGCACATGAATCCGAACAGTCAGAGGAGCGTGACTCTCGAGACTACTTGGCGCTCCGACACAGAGAGTAGGCCTGTCTCCCAGTAGTGGGAACATTATAACTAACTATCACAGAGAGTAGGCCTGAGTCCCAGCAGTGGGAACATTATAGGCTGATTATGCTAACTATCACAGAGAGTAGGCCTGTCTCCCAGCAGTGGGAAAATTATAGGCTGATGATGCTAACAAAACTCAACCAAAATACATGAAACATGAAATTGCTTAACAAGCATAAACATTAAATATATAATAACATGTAGGCAATATCGCCCAATTATCTAAAATAAGTATTATCAGCTTGTGTAAACGCTGCTTACAACCAAGGCTAATTAAACATTATTGTACGTATTCTATACGAGTCTCGATTTATTTAGATTTTTAGCTTTTAGGTACACTGATTGGACAGGTCCACTCAAATCTGTGTGGTTCTTTCCTCAAAAGACTATTTCAGACATCAGTGCTGAAATGATCTGACCAAGATTATTTCCGGATTTTTATATACACTTTGACACTGATACATTTTTTACATACAATAACATGAATATTTACTTTGTACAGTATTATTTAATTTTAATTATTGTGAATGTGAAGACTATGCGGGTCGTTGTTTTTTTTTCTCAATTAATTGTAATCATGGTCTGGCAGTTTGAGTAATTTGTCCGGCCTAACCAAATGTTTTTTCTTTGGTATAGTTCTTCAAATTGTGAGCTCCTTATGGTGACGATAACCGACTTTTAATGATTCTATACTGAAGATCACGTCTAAACGAGTACTGTTAATGATTTGGAACAAAATAATATGCTAAATAAGAGCATTTTCTTAATAATTTAATAAAGGAATATTTTAGATTATATTTATATCGAAATTTGTTTGTAAAATTATATCTAACGCGGATTAAACCACATATTATGTATGTATTATGGTCTATAAACTACATATTATGTACGTGTGTACCTATTTTATTTATAATTCATTGTTGTCTTTTTAATATTTTTTAATATTATTATCTCCTGTAATTCGGAGCACCTGCCATCTTATCTCTTCACCACCCTTGGTTGACTGGTAGAGAATGCCTAAGGCATTAAGTCTGCCTTTGTACCTTATTGTGTGCGCGAAGTTTAAATAAATAAATAAATTAAAAACTGAGAATCACACAAAATCAATCAAGCGTATTTTTCTGTAACCTTCACCATTTAAAGATTATTTAATTATTGATCTTCTAGTAAACGTGTTTTATTAAGATACCATTTGTTTTATGTATAATACATTAATAATGCGTCTAATTTGGGACAGCGCTTCTTGATGGGCGAGTCCTATTACTGGCTGGACGTATACGCGTTGTGTGAACTCAGTACAGAACACGCAAGCTAACCACTCAAGGGTACTGGCATATATCTGCGTCTTAAGTTACAAACACATATCTTAATTTTATCTTAGAACGGAATCAACCATCAGAAATTATGTTTTATCCTTGAAATATAGTACCTGTTTCTCATTGCGTTCTGTTAGTACCGACTTATAAGATTTACTGAGGTTCAAGGTTTTACTGTGTCTTGGCGATAAAGGTATTAGAACCTATCCATAAAGCAAGAACCCGGATTAACTTGGAAATTTACATCCTTTCAAGATCTTTAAGAAAAGGTGGTACCATTTCTAGCTGTTCCGACATTTCTAATCGCGTTTAAAAGTTGTCAGTGTCATAATTGTTATCGAATATTGACACTGACAGCTCTTGAACGCGGTTTAAATGAGTGCTGATCGTGTTCAGTTTCAGTGGTGAAATTCGTCCTTAGTGGCCACAAAAAATAAGTCAAGGGGTGTCGTGGGACACCCGGATGGTACGAAGTTCCTTCGCTGTATATTCAATCAATCTGCCTAGCCGTTTCCCAACTATGCTGGGGTCGGCTTCCAGTCTAACCGCATGCAGGTGCATACCAGTATTTTACATGGAGCGACTGCCTATCTGACCTCCAAAACCCAATATCTGGGTAATACGATACCTCTAGGTAAGACTGGTTATCAGACTTTACACGCTACTAGGCACGGAGGAGTCTCGCTATGATAAGATGGTCACCCATGCACAGACCAACCCCGGCAAGCGTAGGTTTAATCAAGATGGATCGAAACATGCAGCTGTTATTACTTAGCCACGAGCTCTCAATCAAAGTAAAATACTCAATATTATACTAACATTATAAAGAGTGTTTTTGTAAGTTTGCATCTAGGGGGAAATCTCCGGAACTAGTCGGTTTAGCCGGAATTTGAGAAATTCTTTGCGTTCTTGCAGAATTAGGCCATCCAATGGACAATTCTTGAGGAAGGTTAGGGGTAGGCTATGTAACATCACGCTACAACCCTTACGAGTCGAGTAAAAATAAAAAAAAGTCAGAAAGAACGGTAAGCCAAAACGAAGTAACAGCGCAGGCGGGCGATGCGATGTGACGCGGCGGGTCGAGGGCCGGAATTTCACGCGGAGAAAGTCGCGAACAGAAGCTATTTATTTTATATTGAGCGTAATAGTAAAATTTTACATAATTAATCGGCCTTTAGCCAGTTTCCTGGCAAATCAATTTATTATTAATTACTGTACCATTTTAATTATGCCTGAAAATAATAATTAGGAACATGATTTACGGGCAACAAATAATTAATAACGTTTCATAATAAATGTTGTTCTGAAGTTCTGTTATTTGAGCCGATTTGAAGGAATAGACTTCTTAATTAATGCCCCTTATGTAAGCCCGAAAACACTTTCATAATTATTCAGGAAAATGTTATAGAAATTTTGTTGATATTCATTTGTTTTTAGGTACTTTGATGTGTTTTATAATGTGTACGGTTTCTTGCGGCGTATAAACCGCGCTGTAGAAAAAACGATCCGTCAACAAGCTTCCATAGTGATCCATACAACACTGAAGACCGTGCCTACACAAAGCGTACAAACCTTAGCTTTTCACGACAAGAAAAACGTGTGTGTACAAAGGGCCTTAGGTCGATCGTTCACGATGCTTCCATAAAGTAACATATTACAAACGCAAATCTCCAATGTGTAGCCAGAATGTATATGATATGATATGATAGCACTAGTACTTTAATGGTGGTCTGTACACGACACGACTTATTAACGCATTATTTAATAGTACTTATACACACGTGGTCGTCGGTCATGTATTTGAGTACACTGTTGAACAGTGTACTCAAATACATAAGAACATACATGAATGGCACGTTAATGACGGTAACCGTAGACGTGTCGGCGGCTGAAGTTTCCTCTGCCGTTGTCGCCTGCCGCTCGTGAGTATGAGCACAAACTAACAAGCCCACAAAATTCAAAATCAGGGACCATTTGGGTTACCCATTTAAAGGGTTTTCGACAGGGTTTTTCTAAGTGGTTAGTTAAAAACCCATACGATGTGGGTAACCCTTTAGAACGGCTTAATTTAAGCCATTCAAATTTTGGTTACCCATTGAAAGGGTTTTTATAAGCAGTTAATCAAAAACTCATACGATGTGGGTAACCCTTTTGAACGGCTTAATTTCAGCCATTCAAAAGGATTATACTTTCAACTCTTTAAACGATAATAGCGTAACATTCCGACTCGCAGCAATGTAATATGTTCTCTCGATGATGGGCATAGGTTGCAAAATGGAATAGCACGCGTTAAGCGGCCGCGGCGGCGCCTTTGTGCTTACTTACCGAGCGGCTTCTAAACAGGGATCTTTGATCATTATTGCATGTAAAATGGAGTTCATTTTAGATTTGCTGGCCGGATATTGAAATTACGTATTATTATGATTTTTTCATGTCCGTACTTGTTTATTACTTTATTGCAGGCATTTGCAGGGACCGTACAATTGTAATTCTTGCTGTTTGATTTTTTCAAACGTCTTTTGCGATATTATTAGTCAGTGCGAATTTCAGAATTTTGAACAATTTACTAGCTTTTGCCCGTGACTTCGTCCGCGTAAAAGTCGAAAATGGTTCTAATAGGGCTTTTTTTTGGTTTTTTACGTTATTAATTTTGTTATACCATATTAAAATACACGTTAAAATGTTTGAATAATTATAAAATATATCGATATTTATTATAGTGTAGGGATACAAAGGTTAAATAAACATGAAAAAAAAAAAAAAAAATTATGAACACGAAGCTCAGCCTTTGATCTGGCGAAAAGCTTAGAAACCTTCAAATGCGGTACTAATATGTATAGTACGGTGACTTTCGAGACATTCCAATTTTAAAGAGTATTTGCATTGCAAGCACCAAGCCTTTATGTGAGTTCAACCTTTTTTGAATAAAATCGGAATGACTTTTCAAACATGTGTCAAAATAAAATGTAATTTAAATCAAAAGCACTAAGGAGTATTGATATCAACTTCGAAGCAAATCACTCCCAAAATAACTTTCTACCCCTATTTAACCCCGGTAGGGGATGAATTTCAATAAAATACGAAACAGGTCTTCCATTAATTCTGTTAAAGAATGTTTATGCAAAATTTGAAGTAGATTGGACCAAGGAATCACGTTGTCCCATACAAACTTTACCCACCGTTTTCACCCCCTTAGGAGTAGAATTTCGAAAAATCCTTTCTTATCGGATGCCTACGTCATACAAAGAACACAGCCTCTAAGTTTCAGGTCTCTACGATCAGCGGTTTAGGCTGTGCGTTGATCCGTCAGTCAGTCATTCAGGACAAAGCATTTTATAATGTATAGAAGATAGACTAGCTTTTGCCCGCGACTTCGTCCGCGTAGAAGTCGAAAATGGTTCTAATAGGATTTTTTATTGGTTTTTTACGTTATTAATTTTGTTATAACATATAAATTATTATATTAACATTTTTGAATAATTATATAATATAACAATCTATATTATAGTGTAGGGATATAAAGGATAAATAAACCTGAAAAAATCTAAAATCTGGCGATAGTTACACGGGTGTATTATCTTTTTACAACGAAATCGAAATACTACACCTACCGCAGTATTTCTTTGTAAACAATATTTTTTGGAACGAAGTTCCTTATCGCGCGTTGCGAAAGGGGGCTAGACGGAAAAAATTAGGACCAATAGTTGTAACGACACTTTTTGCCATAGTTGTAAGCCGAGCGGCGTGCGCGTGTTTCTCTGTCGGTCTGTCTCAGTCGGAGTCAAAGTTGGAGTCGAAGTCGAAGTCGGAGTCGGAGTCGAAGTCGGAGTCGAAGTCGGAGTCGAAGTCGGAGTCGAAGTTGAAGTCGGACTCCGACTTCGACTTCGACTTCGACTTTGACTTTGACTTTGATAGAGAGACAGACAGAGAAACGCGCACGCCGCTCGGCTTACAACTATAGCAAAAAGTGTCGTTACAATTTTTGGTCCTAATTTTTTCCGTCTAGCCCCCTTTCGCAACGCGCGATAAGGTACTTCGTTTCAAAACTTCGTTTCAATAAAAAATCCTATTAGAACCATTTTCGACTTCTATGCGGACGAAGTCGCGGGCATAAACTAGTATAGGTATAATAAAAGACAGACCAAATTCTTACTTACCCCTTGCTCATTCAATTGACTACGATAACACGGGTCACAAGACAATAATTGTCAGAAACTCAGGACACACACCACCTTACTGTGTAGGCATCTAAAATGTAGGTAGCATGTGTTTCGTCTACAAGTCTACGATGTCTAGTGAAATAAGGGCAATGTGCGCCAGCGATGGTGGATGGTGCGTGGTGCTCGCTCCACCCCACCCACCACCTACTTAGCACTAGTTTATTGAATAACCATGTGGTAACCCTATCAAAACCTTTATGTTATATAGGTTATCATAATGAATGGGTTACCCTTTCATTGGGTTTCAAGTATAGAACCCATTCAATGAGTTATCATGTAACCTTTTCACTGGGCTTCAATTAGAAAACCCATTCAATGGGTTATCCATATTGAAGAGATAACCCTTTTACTGGGTTTTAAGCATAGAACCCATTCAAAGGGTTACATTATGATAAAGGTAACCTCATAAACGGCTTACCACTTCGAAAAGCTTAACTCTTATCCGGGGTTGTACGGTCCCTGTTAAAAATAGGTACCAGTCGTATGGCCTTATCTACTATGGACACCAAATAATTATGGACCTACAAATGATTTGCCAATTTATTGGTAACAAAAGAGGCTAAGCTTGAAATATTTCAAGGGCCTGTAATGACACCGGCAACCATATCCTACAAACTAGAGACAGTAATCCTGCTTGGCGGCAGAATTTAGTTTCAGAACAATCGATTTCACAATACACTCAAGTCTTTTTTTCACAAAGTCTTTTTACAAATCTTGTTTAGTAACAACACGGGATCAGCATTAAAAGTTTTCATCAATTTGTCCGAACAATCAATTCTCGTTTTCCTTAAAAAAATACTAATACTGCATTTTCCTTTGCCCACAGATATGCCCAAAATGACGTAACAACGAACATGTCAAAATCTACGAGATAGCAAAAAAAAAAAAACAAGATGGCTGACAAAGACTGGGTGGACTACTTCGGGGACTTCAACTCGACGAAACAAATCGTGGATGGAGACAGCACGGATTTAGATATCTCCAAGATAAATTACAATTACTATGACAACCAGACTGGCTATCCCGGATATTCGAATTTTACCGCCGACGACTTCTGCCAATCGAATCATTCGCATTTCTATTTGAATGTGACCTGCGAGTTTCCGATCAATTATGCTGAGCCTATGTATGGGTGAGTATTTTTTTGACACCTCTTTTTTGTCCTTCTATTACCGCAATTTGTAGGCCCCTGCATAATAAAAGAGCTTTTCAAAGCTGACCAGCGCCCGCAAACCTAGTAAAGTGAAGCGCAGCGCCGCTCTCATTGCCACAAAACAGTTTTCACTGAAAGCTACGCTGCAATTTTCCAAATCCGCACCTTTCCCTTTGTTCATTTAGTAACTTAAAATGTCTAATGTGCCTCTCACAGAAACCAGCACCTTAATTACGTAATACACGATCAATCACAAACTGAATCATTTTGAAAAATATTGCTAATCCATAGCTTCATAAGTTCGTAAATAACGCAATGAATGTTGTTGAACTGCCAAAATGAAACAGATTAGTACTAATCATTTACGAAAATGTGTTACGCAATTAGATAACTGGCCTGAGTTCTAGCAGTGGTGGGAACATAATGGGCTGATTTAGTATGAAGCCTGTAATGTCCCCGATGCATCCATACCGTGCATGGTGCTAACCAATACACAGCTATGCTGCTTAGTAACAGAAACATATATGGTGATAGAATTTCACAGACAAGAAGCTCCTATTTTACTAAAATTTTCTCCATTACTGCAAAAAATTGTTCCTATGCAATATTCTGAAACAAACCAGAAAGTGCCTTAAATAAGATCTTGAAATATTTCCTGACTAAATCACACAATAATACGAGTACATTACCTAACTCGAGAACTAGTTTAAGAATGCATCTAAAATATTACATTACTTCAGGAGATTTACTGAAACTCTAACGTTACTGAAAAGCTTTCATGAGATGAGCACAGATCCACTTTCATCTCAATTAGATGAACAGGGAGTTTACTTCAAAATCCTTTTTATGCAGAAACTTAGTTATTATTTCAAAGGAAGCTTTTATTTTTCGTTCGTTAAGAATGAGGTTATCTTGACGTTTTTGTCAGGTTTAATAAGGCTCGTTAAACCGATTCACATGAATACTCTTCATTGTGATTATTTAATAACCAAATTTTTTATTTTTTAATGAATAGTTATTACGGAATATTTTATAGGTATTTTAAATTTTCGTCTTCAGACACTGACCCATTTCTCCACAACTAATTTATATACCAAAACGCTAATATAATTCCATTTCTTTCCACAGTTACATCGCGCCCTTCCTCCTCGCAACAACCACAGTGGCTAACACCCTGATCGTGGTAGTTCTCTCCCGACGTCACATGCGAACCCCCACCAACGTGGTGCTGATGGCCATGGCACTGTGCGACATGTTCACGATGCTGTTCCCGGCCCCCTGGCTGTTCTACATGTACACGTTCGGCAACCACTACAAGCCACTGAGCCCCGTCAGAGCGTGCCAGGCGTGGAATTATATGAACGAGGTATGTGAGCTTATTTAAACTGTCGTAACTTTGGACTCCTGTGGCAGAGATAGATAGATAGATAGATAGAATATTCTTTATTATGCACACCATACAAATTACAGAAATAAATTTAGAAATGTTACATAGGGTGACACAATGGGCGGTCTTATCGCTAAAAGCGATCTTTTACAGACAACCTTTGGATGGATTAAAGGAGAAGGAGAGAAAATACTGCAGGTAGTCAGTGGTATACCATTTACATACACAATAAATACATGACGAATAAACCTAACCACAAGAATAAAGGCTTGTGCAGACCAGCGCGACTTGTCGCGCGACGCGACACGAACAATACAATTTCTAAGAAAACTTCACAGTATAAGAATAACCGGTGTCGCGTCGCGCGACTAGTCGCGCTGGTCTGCACAAGCCTTAAGGAACTATATGTAATGATTATGTTTAAGGAAAGAGGAAGTGTTTTTTCACCAGAGTTTTAAAAGTGGTCAAAGATTGAGCAGAGCTACATATAACTTTCTGATTCTATAAAGAAGAATCCGTACTTTAAAATGGTATACATTTTATTTCTGTACATACTGGGTAGTAGGCTGGTACAATTATTCGCCATCTCCATTGAAAGACTATTTTCCCAAAATGAGTAAGTACTTGAACTGTCGTAGTTTTGCATTATATCAAAGAAAGTTAAAACGAGAGCGTATTATTTGCCAAATTTAAACGAAATTTCGAGATTAAACCAACACTGCAAAATAAAATTTCACAACGGCCAACACAACAAAGAGTTCAAAGGTCTACAATTTTCAAAGATATTTGAAAATAATTTACTTACATATGTATACGATGTCTCCATGTAGCTTCCCTTTGCCGTAATATCAGCCTACTTAATTCTACATTATCATCTGCCTAGCCTTTTCTCAACTATGTTGGAGTCGGCTTCCAGTCTAACCGGATGCAGCTGAATACCAGAATTTTACAAGGAGCGACTGCCAATCTGACCTCCACAACTCATTTACTGGGTAATACGATACCCCTTTGGTAAGATTGGTTGTCACACTTTCGGGCTTCTGACGACCCGTAAAAACTGTCAAAGATCGACGAATCACAGCTGAGACAACAACTTAACGTGCTTTCCGTGGCACGGAGAGATCTTGGTATGAAAAGATGGTCACCCATCCACGTACCAACCGCGGGAAGCGTAGCTTAAGCTGATCGATCGACCCATGCAACTGTACTTACCTACAAGCCACATACCTAACCTATAATTCCACATCAAACGGCATGCGAAGAAAACTACACACGACGGTTATAACTTGCACTCATAAAAGTTTAATTAGGTTCTAAGTTTAGGTTCGTTGAAACGTAAGACCTAGTTCTTAGTGGCGTGTAACATGCTAGTTTCAAGTATATGTTTTATTAATAGCTGTTTATGCTTGTAGGGAAACTTAAATTGACTGTAATGGGCATAAGACCACAACGGCAATGGATTGTTCGCAAAGATATCTTCAAGGTTGAAACAACTATGGGTCTTGCACAACGCGCGGAGACAACGACTGTAAGCGATTTTAAAATTGAAAATACTTATTGCATTCATAATTTTTAACTATTACTTTTAAGACTTAATTCACATCTATGGGTAACAGAAATTTTGGTCGTCGCTAACATTTTGACAAACATGATTATAGGCTAGATGTATTTTCGTTTAAAAAAATTACGAATTTACGTTGCGTGTTCGTGTTAGGGCCTCTGAGTTTTATACAGGGTGGTAATATGAAATGGGGCATTAATGGCAACTACCGTTATGGCTTTAAGCATGTAGCTACCTACATAAAATTGGTTTTAACAGAGCATCTGTGCAAATCACGAAAAATAAAGATCCTCTGTTATGCAAGGCCAACTGCACTCATATATTTAAGACAGATTCTACAGTCAGCTCGAAAATCGGGTGCAATCCAATTGCGAGTAACCGGGTTTTCAAGTAAGAATTTCCTTCGAGAAAACCCCAATAACATTGCCCGACTTGGGGATCGAACCCCAGTACCCAATGCTCAGGAGTCGCGTTTTCGACCACTGGACGTTGCTACAGCGCGTTCACCTTTAGCAATACCTAATTAAACATTTCCAAAATCGTTCATTTCCTTCAAAATAATGAACAGATAACAATCCCTTTCACTGAAACGTAGTTGAAATAAATTATATTCAGAGTAATTAAAACAGAAATCGAGACATTTGTCGACCATTTAGGATATTCGGGGACATTTCGAGACATTTCGGGACATTATTTGTTCGTTAGTTAAATAAAACCTTTTGCTATCATTACAAGTTCATTTGCTTAGATAATTGTTTTATGTTTATTTAGTCAGGCGTTCCAACAATTTATAGATATAAATATTTTATCGTGTCTATGTATGTTTGTTTATCAGTAGCGACCCGACCTTGCTTCGCATTGTTTTTACGACTTGACGAAATATCGTGATTTCACACAGATAAACTTTTCAGAATAAATTATCTAGATGATGGTGAAAAACTCATCAAAATCCGTTGCGTAGTTTGGGAGAACAACGCGGTCACACAGACAGACACGAAAAGTGGTTTTGGGATCCTGCCGTTTTACCGAAAAGATTTTGCCCAAATTTCACTACCCAAACAAATTTTAGCAACCTTTTTTTATACCAATGCAATGTTTGGAATGGTTTTAGTACGCACATTTTCATTTGGTCAAATTTTTACTTGGCAGAATATTATCAAGGATAATGTCATTTAGCCATTTGGTCTTTAATCAAATGATTTATTACAGCAAACAATCTTTAGACAATAAACGTTTGGTCAGTTAGTTATGGAACGAGTTAGAGTAGGTTAATTATTTAAAAAAAATGGTTAGGCTAGGTTAGGGTAAAACTGTGACCTCCAGAAACGACAAGATTATATTAAAAAAAATATGGAAAAAAAAACAGGCTACCCGCAACTGAACTAGTTAGACGAGATTAATTATTTAAAAAAACGCTACTAACAAAAAAAAAAATTGTATTTAAAATAAATTAATATTATTATTACCTATTTAGAATTTGTCCCAAGTGGAAAAAACGGTTCACTAATGTTTCACCAAAACACCATTGACAAATTTTTACTTTACAACCAACGTTTCGTATACTATTTATTTCACAAAAAACTTATTCCGCAAATGTTTTTTTTTATAAACACTCGCTTTACAAACATTTATTTAACAATTTTTAGGAAATTGCGTAATGCAATATTTCAAACGTTTTTATTCCAAACATTGTTTTATGAGATAACGTGAATAAAAAGTGAATTGTTTGTGAAATAATACGTTAATAAAAAAACGTTTATTGGATAATTATTTTCTTAAGTGAATTATTTGGCAAACTTGTTGTTGTATAATGATCAAATAACAAATCATGTTTTTGCCAATCGTTACTTGTCAAGTGAAAATTTGTAAATTAATTTTTGGTGAAATGACTGGTCACCGGAAAAAACACCCTTGTAATAAAACATCTTTATTTTGCGTAAAATGAGTTATTCCAACTGAAATATTTGACTAAATAAAAATTGGTAAAAGTACTAGTTGGTAAACAAGTTATTGTTTAAACGTTCACTTGCAAAACATTAGGTTTGCGTTACAATTATTTGGGAAGAGGTTTTTTGCTAAGTAATAATTTGGCAAATGAATTTATGCGGAAAATTGTTTGGGAAGTGATAATTTGGCAATTTCTTTTCGATGAAACAGGGAGACCCAGTGGTTTTAGAAGGAAGCCCCGCGGTTTCACCCGCTTAAGTCACCATCCCGTGGAAATATACGGATAAATAGTATCCTAGGTGTTAATCCAGGATATAAACTATCTGTGTGCCAAATTACATCCCAATCCGTTCAGTAGTTTTTACGTGAAAGAAAAACAAACATCCATCCATCCTCACAAACTTTCGCGTTTATAATATTAGTAGGATATATATGAGACCTCTTTACGTGTGCTTTAGTTATTTTAGTAAAATAGGGATGAAGACTAAAAATTTTTTTTTGTCCGTCTTTGAGATTATAAAAAAATATTGGACACTCATTTTTTCTTTTTTTACGTAATTTAAAGATTACGGCGATACACTGAGGTAAAATGTGCCATGACGTCACGAGTATGTAGATTTTATACATACTAGGTGCGTAACGATCCCCACTCTCCAACCTAAAATGCGTTTTATCTAAGTATTTTTTTATTAATATGATAAAGCAAAAAATACGTGTCTAATATTTTTTTATTATCTGTTTGACGGACTAATTAGAATTTCATTGTTTTTACCCAGGCATCATCAATGTTCCGACTCTTTAATTTTCTGGAGCATCAATTTTATTAGTTAGTATTTGCAAGAACCGAGTCAAAAAGCTAAAATATATTATTCTTCATAAAATGAATGGAAATAGAAATGCGAATAGAGGGCTTTTGCCCAGGAGTGGGACAGAAAAAGCTAGCAAAAAGGCTGTCGCCTAGACTTACGTCACGCCTAAAAGACATGCTGTAATTATCTATACCTGTAAAATAAAATCGGGTTAGTTACACCATTTGGAACTCAAGAACATCGAATATTTATGATCTTTGATTTATTGGATTTGTTTGCTCCCCGAATAGCAGAATAGGTAACATAATTATGTAGGTAACGTAGTAGGCAACATCAAAATTCACGAAAACAAAACATTATTAATTAATTAATTAGGTATGTAGGTGGTATGTAGGTTAGGTAGACAGGTAGGTAAGTAGGTGGGTAGGTAGGTGGTGTATCTAGGTAGGTACGTAGGTAGGTCGCCGTAGGCGTGACGTAAATAAGACGTATATAAGTACTTAGTGCTTCCCATGCGAAGCCAAACCGGGTAAAGCTAGTTATAATTAAATTACACTTTATCCGAGTTGTTACTGTCACTAATATTGGTTAATACTAGTGGACTGTAGATTTATTGACCATCTTCTATCTTGTTAAGTACCTGGTACTTGTTGAAAGACCTACACTGTCCTCCCATACCTACTAATACCTACTGTTATTTAAAAATATTGTAAAAAACAATTATTTTTAAAAGAGTAACCGTGTAGTTTCTTACCGGCTCTTCTCCATAGGAAACGACCAATTGGAACCGTGCACCTAGCTTCTGACGTTTCATAAGTGCCCATGTAGGTTTATGTGAAATAAAATATTTTGATTTTGATTTTGAATAAGATATAAGAATTGGGCCATTTCTGCCTGTGATTCGTTTCACATCACATTCTTACCATCAAAATACAAAACCATTCGAATCAAATTACTCTGTAGGTACCCATTTCCACCACATCAAAAGTACGTGATTTTCACTATCGAATCCACTGCCTATATTATTCACACACTTAACACGGCTGAGTTGAGTTCACGCGATAATCCGGCGCAGATATTGCAGCGTGCACTGTGCCGTGAATAGGCGCCGCCCTACAACGTGATTGTGTCACGCTTGATCACCTGGTATTTAGAATAATAACGTGTCACGCACATTCTGAGCTTTACCTGTTTGATCGAGAATTAAATGTAATTTTACCTCTAAAGGCGATTCTGGTAGAACAATTTCCATAAAGTTTTCATAGAAATTGTTCTACTAGAGTCGCGTCGCGTCTGCTCAGCCTTAACACTGTCAGCACTATAGGTATTGCACGATGTAAATTGCGCATGAAGTTAGTATGTAGTATACAGCATGTATCTGAAAAGTTTGGTCATATTTCACGACGGCAACTACACGACGCACTCTTACGCTCCTCAACTCAATCATACTTACTCAAAATGTGGACCTGTTCACTGACAAGCTGTGCAAAATTATATTTGCGGCAAATGTCTACCTCACACACCACTGTCATACAAGTTAAATGATATCGACGAAATTAAGCTAATCTGTATTTATTTTGTGTTAGTATCCAATAATAATGATAAGATGCAAAAATGTATACCAAATAATAATAATAATAATTGTTCTGAAAGCCGTGGAATACCTCTCCACTCCTCAAGCACCTCAGGACATGTTGCCCCCCTTGCCGCTACGTCACTATGTGCTAGCGACAGTTTTCGGGGGCCCATTATTGAGTGTGCCAGTCACCCCCTGCCATTTTTCCGTGTAAGTACATATACAACATTGATCAGGCAGGGGCCATAGTCCTTTCATAGTTCTAGGTCTACAGTCAACTTAAGCCACCCAAACCCATAGTCCAATATCTTTGTTTCCATATCCTGCAATAGTCCTACACCAACCGGGGGTTGTCCTTGGGTGCACTTGCATAGTGCATACAGGGATAATCGTCGGTTGGTGCCTCATTTCATTAAAACGCCTAACGGGCCTCTGCGAGTTGGCTTCGGCCCCTCGTACGCCTTCCAAAGGTCCGGGACCCCAGGGTCCCGAGAAACGTAAATGAGAAAAATAATAATAATAATATGTTAAGCACCAATTGTAACTCTACGCGTCTATTACTAAAATGTAACTTGTTTGTAGACGCCTTGGGTTGACCTGTTATGTCTACAAATGTTTATTAAATAAATAAATTAATTATTAAATTGGCGGTACGGACCATCAAACTGAACTACCTTCTCTCTTTTGGGACCAACATCGTTATAGCGAAAAAATATATGTATATAATAAAAATATAAACACATACACATATAAATAGATTCGTAAGCAAATTTTACCTGTAATAGCTACTTCCATATGGGAGGGTCTACTATGCAAAGCTATGAGGTCTTTGCAACATTATTAGTAAATTTACAAGAGTTATAATTGTAACCAAAAACGATCCGTAAATTATAGGAATCGGCCATAAGTGTAAGATTCACATAGTAAAAGTTTCGAAACGTGGCAGGTTTCGGGAAGAGGATTAGGTAAATTAATTAGTAACAACCTGCATTATTCTACTCTAAATTATTGTATGCCAGGGTCTAACTATAAACAAATAATGGCATCAGTAACAGGAAATGTATATAATCCTAAAACCAACATTACTGTATTTGTAGGTAATAGCTCTAATGTAAAAAAAGAAGAAATTACTGACTGTGTAACTGAGTTGTTAAAGTTAAATTGCAGTAAAATAATATTGTGTGCTTTCCCATATTTTGAAAGATTGACAAATAGACAAAACAATTATATTCATATGCTTAATAAGCATATGCACTTTTTAGTTAGTCATTATAGTGACAAGTTTGTATTTCTTGACACCAACATTTTTGTTGAAACGCTGAAATCGACTAGGGGTACTGTGTATCTGCCTGTTAGTTTTAGACACATAATAGCACGGCTATTAGCTTTTTATATAAACTCAGACATAGGTAGTATGTCGAAGTCTTGTGTTATTAACACCATCATGATTAGTAATAGTACTAATAATAAGGTAGTGAGCCTGAATAAATGTAGCTCAAATGCTATAAATATTTATACAAATTGTACGAAGGAGGCTCCATGTACCTCACTCACTATGAGCTCACTGCCTTGTGATGACATTGAAGTCTTGGGGTCAACTCCGGATTTAAACTAGTTTGTAAGACAACAGAAGGTACCACTAAGAATATTCTTATAACTAACAACAACAAGGTGTCTTCTGGCTCTAAAATAAGTTTTTACCGAAAAGGAGATGAGCAGAATACCTTGAAATTATTTCATCAAAATATTCAAGGTATTTCTTCAAAATTATTAGAAATTGAAATGTTTTTAGAAAAAACAAAGTTTGATATTGTTTGTTTTACTGAACATTGGTTAAAGGATTACCAAATGCTAATTAATTATGTCAACTATAGTATGGGCAGTTCTTTTAACCGTAAATCTATGCTGCGTGGAGGATCTCTAATCATGATAAAAAATTGTTTAAAATTTAAGCAACGTAATGACATAGTTGGTTTATCAGTTGAACATTGCATCGAACTGTCCTGTGTTGAGCTGGATAAGCATGTTGTAGTGTGCGTGTACAGACCCCCTAATTATCAGAACTTTTCTTTATTTGAGTCAATAATGGAAGATGTCCTAGCGAAACTTGCATCCAGTAACAAAGCTGCAATTATTTGTGGTGATTTTAATATTAATATTTTGGAAGATAATTTAAATAGCAGTAGATTACTAAGCCTTTTTAAATCGTTCAATTTATTTAGTATTTTTACAGAACCGACTAGTATAACTCCAACTTCTGCTACTTGTATCGACAATGTCTTCTGCGATTGTGATTATTTAGCTAAAGCCATTGTAAATTATTTGCCGTCTGATCATAGTGGACAAACGGTAACTTTTAAGTTCAAAACACCTTTGCAAAAAGTACAAATACAATTTCGACCAATAACAACTGGCAAATTAAATAGATTCAATAGTACCCTAAATAATAAATTAAACATTCTGGGCCATAATATGGTCAATGCAAATCAATTGTATGAGGATTTCTTTTCAGTAGTCGACACTGAATTCAATAAAACTTTTGAAAAGAAAACAAAAAATATTAGCCCTCATTTTATATTTAGTGACTGGGCAACTAGAGGTATTAGGATAAGTAGGGAAAGACTGTTCGAACTGTATGGCCTTAAGCCTTACATTAAAACTGAAACTTTCAACAAGTATGTTGCTACATATTCCAAAATTTTTAGAAATATCTGCAAGATAGCTAAAGCCCTGTATATTAGCAACAAGATCAAATCAGCAGAAAATAAAATAAAAACAGTTTGGAAAGTTATAAATAATGAAACGAATAGGAAAAAAATACGAAACACTGAGTACACTTTGGAGACTTCACATGGTGCCATATGCTCTAACTTAGAAGTAGCTCAAGAATTTGTACGTTTCTTTACTGATATTCCATCTAAAACGACGGAAGCTTTGAATTCTTCACCCGATGTCTCACTTTATTTATTAAGAGCGAACGTTGCAGGCTGCCCGGTTGAATTTGAATTTAAACATATAAACCCTATGATAGTTATAAAAGCATTTCGGCAAATTAAAATAAAATTGACCGAAGATCTATGGGGATTATCTATCAAAGTTTGTACATCCATAATTGAAACTATAGCACCATATTTGGCTTTAATATTTAATTTGTGTGTGGACCAAGGAGTCTTCCCGGATTTAATGAAATACAGTAAGGTGATTCCACTTTTTAAATCTGGGGACAGTAAAGATACCAACAATTATAGACCAGTATCCGTGCTGCCGGTATTCAGCAAGGTGTTCGAAAAGGTAATGCTCAATCAAATGCTTAATCATTTTAACACCAACCATATCTTACACGATCAGCAATATGGGTTCATCAAAGGACGTTGTACGACTGACGCCGGTGTCACCTTATTAAAACACATATTCACAGCGTGGGAGGAGGCCCAAGATGCCATAGGAATTTTTTGTGATCTGTCCAAAGCATTTGACTGCGTAAATCATGAAACCTTACTCTTGAAACTTGAGCATTACGGACTAGGTAAACTTGCGCTTAGTTTGGTAAAATCTTATTTAAATGATAGACAACAGCAAGTACAAATTAATGGAATCAATTCACTCGGTTTAAAAGTAAAAATGGGTGTTCCACAAGGCTCAATATTGGGTCCTTTCCTCTTTTTAGTATATATTAATGATCTACCCCATTTATTAAAAAACCAACCACAAATGGTGTTATTTGCTGACGATACTTCTCTAATTTTTAAGATAAATAGACGTGCATCAAATCTTGACGACGTAAATAACGCCCTACTACAAGTCCAAAATTGGTTCACTGCTAATAATTTAGTATTAAATGGGAAAAAAACTAAATGCATAAGATTTGCTTTACCGAATGTTAAAAGTAGTGATTGTGACATAGTATTGAATAGGGAGAAATTAGAATTCGTCGATAAAACTGTTTTCTTGGGGATTACGCTCGACTCAAGGCTGCAATGGGGTCCTCATTTAACATCTCTTGCAGGACGCCTAAGTTCAGCAGCATATGCTGTGAGAAAAATCCGTCAATTTACTGACGTAGATACCGCGAGGCTAGTCTATTTCAGTTACTTTCATAGTATCATGTCTTACGGTATTCTACTATGGGGACGGGCTGCAGATATCGAGTCTATTTTTATTCTGCAGAAAAGAGCCATCAGAGCAATATATGGTCTCCGCAGACGCGATTCTCTAAGGGAACTGTTTAAAGATATTAACATCATGACGGTACCTTGTCAATATATCTATGAAAACATCATGTACGTTAGGAAAAATCTAAGTCTTTTCAGTAAAAGAGGTGATAGACACAATTATAGCACTAGAAATAGGAAACAATTAGTTCAACCGGGTTTCAGACTGGCTAAAGTTGACTCAACCTTCATGGGGTACTGTTTAAAATGTTACAATAAAATACCTCCCCACATACTCCAATTGAATGAAAGGAATTTTAAATCTTGTATAAAACGCACACTATGCTGCCAAGCATATTATAAGTTGGGGGATTACATCGTTGACAAAAATGCTTGGCTCAGCGCTGGTCCAGCTCCACAAGGCGCATAAACTAATTGATTGGCATTCGAAAATATTGTTGGAGCTGCTGAAGATTGTAGGACTATCTTTAGATTGTATAAATTCAATTTCATAGTATTATATAATTGCATAGCACATGTGTGAGCACTATGTACCTACTTTAAAGCTACCATTTACTGGGTACCTACGTCTTTCATTGACCTAAATGTGCCCTTGCGGCTGAGAGTATGTCATGCTCACTCAAATGTCTCGCTGGTGGTGGCGTGTGTGTTGGATCATAAAGTTCCCTTCAAAATGGTTGAGCTAAATGGTGCTGATCCATGCGTCATGTTCGTGAACGGGCGCCGTCAGTGGGGACTGGTCATCTCTTAGCTGCCAAGGCTTATTTTGAATTTATTTTAATTTTTGAATTGTTTTTTTTCTTTATTACGGACGCTTTTAACGTGCACGTCTCTCTACATTGTTCTCACATGTATAATTACAACATGAATGATGTAACCAATATTTTGTAACAATATTCTGATTTAAAAGAGTGTCCGTGGAGTTTCTTGCCCGTTCTTCTCCATAGGAACCTACTACGCGTTGGAATGGGCAACTAGCTTCATATTTCTGACTGACCGACCCCTTGACAATTCAAAAGTGCCTGTAATTGATTTATTTGAAATAAATGCTTTGAGTTTGAGTTGAGTTTGAGTTTGAGTTTGAGTTGAGTTTGAGTTGAGTTTGAGTTTTTCGAAACGTCAACCTCCACATCCATCTCTTAACCTCCGGGCTATCACAACTGTTCACGGAATTTTCACTTTTATTAAGACTGTCATAAAAATTTAAGTTTGAAGTCAACACTATATATTTTTGACACTGAAATGGTAAAAGATCCCTCTAGACCACTTACCATACTCAAGTGCTAATCTATACCACTACAAAATAAGCAAACGGACAATGCTGTCGATTAATCTGTCGGCCTGTAGCCAGCTCTTTGTGTCGGCTTCCCCTGCCAAGCTTAGCTTCACAATAACTAGGGGATCAGATGCCCAGTTACTGGTAATCAATGCTGTGCGCACGTCTCAGAACAATAAGACAGGGTAAGCCTGAACTGGGCTGTATAATAGCTGACTCTGATACGGGAAATTAGGTACAACAAATTGGACGTACTTATACAAAAATGATCCAAGCCACATGAAGTTCGTTTTGAGTTATAGGCCAATGAAGTTGTAACAGAGTTTAGTCGAACATTTGATACGTTTAGATCATAAATATTGTAATGTTAATTTTGATGTTAAGTTTTGTAGTAAACCAATAAAATTTATAGAGATAATGGGGAAAAAGTGGGTCTGGATCCTTTCTGCTAAATAAATAAGTGCAAGGGATGCTGTTCTGCATACATTCATCAGTAACGATCCAAATAATATTTGAATAACTTATTCAATATAAATCAATGTTTATTGATAGTTTTTTTTAAATTTAATATTACAAATTATTATCAAACTAACAGAATGTGATTGATTGAAAGTTGTTAGTTTCGTGTGAAAACTAGCAAGTTTGAATTAAACTTAACGCAACGCTATCTGGGATGCAATCACAACAATAAAAAAAAATTGTCGTGCCCATAAACCATTTTTACTATAAGAAGATGCGGGCTTTGAGTATGTAAACTGAAAGGAGAACCATTCGCATACAGTTCAAATTCTTTTCGCTCTATCGGTTGAAAAATCTTCTCCCATCACACATAAAGGCAATGCTTGTACAGTCCCTAATCTTTCCCATAATAGACTATGGTGATGTGTGTTACTATGACCTGAATGCAGATCTTCTCAATAAACTTGACCGCCTTCTAAATAACTGCATTCGATTCGTTTTCAATCTTCGTAAGTATGATCATGTGTCTGAGCACCGATTGCTTTTAAAATGGTTACCCATACGTCAGCGCAGAGAGTTGAGGGCTATGTCTATGTTGTATTCTATACTGGATAATCCCACTTCTCCTTCTTACCTGACTCCCCATGTTCAATACCTATGCTCTGCCCATAGTAAAAATCTTCGTTCTACCAACAATCGTCTTGTACGATGTCCTTCTCACCGCTCTGGTTTTATTCACTCTTCTTTCTTTGTCCAGGCGGTTTTTCTTTGGAATGCGCTCCCTTTGAACATCAGGATGGCAACCAGTCGGTTTTCTTTCAAAGTGAAGGCACGTGAACATATTCGTAAAAAGTTGGCAGAATCATTGCAGCGCTGATTTGTTGGATTTGTTCTCTCCTCTACCTATCGTTATTTCTCTTGACAAAGTTATTCGGTTTATATGTATGTATGTATGTATCTATGTATTAGTGTGTATTAATTTTCAAGTTATCTATCCCTTATGTTGCACCTGCCATGTTTTGTCTCTGCATCACCCTAAGGTTGACTGGTAGAAAATGCCTCAGGCTTTAAGTCCGCCTTTGTACAGTATTTTTTTACTTGTGCATGAAGTTTTAATAAAATAAAATAAATACATTCTTTCTATGAAAACCCGTACCTTCTTACAGTTAAAATGGTATAGGCATGGGCCCATCATCCTTGGCTGTCTGCATCAACTTCAAAGTCGGTGTAGTGAGTACATAATTCAATTTAGGAAAAGTGTGGATTGGATCTTTTTTGCTTAACTACGTCCCATTACGTTGCGGGACGGTACGGACTTTTACAAATTATGCGATATGACAGTAAAATGGCTCTTACAAGTTACGACCACTGCTATATCCGTACTGCCCTAGAGCAATACTATCTATAGTTATGAGAGATTGATGTGATAAGACAGTAAAAACGATTGGGGGTCTCTAGCGTCGGGGCCTCTTGGCCACCTCATGTATTTCATTTGTTAGACCTCTTGACAGGCTGCCACGTAAGTGACAGCCCGCCAAAGAGGTCTGACCTGCAGGAGTTCGTACACCACTATAATTCTTGCAGGTGTTGGCCGGATCTAAAGGTTCTGTGGTTGGGCAGAGTGTTATTGGGTTTTTCTATTAATTATCCGTAGCAGCCTGAAGTCTTCATTTATGCCCGGTTACTGGCAAAATGCTCACTCCTAATATTACAAGGAAGTTATGACATAATTGGCAAAATGAAGATGTGAACTATTGAACACCGCTGCCTACCAGGTCAGGCATATACAGGCGTGATGTTATATCACGTAATATGTAAATATACATTCCCAACAACATGTTACAAATCTGCCGAAGGTACAATATCAACAATACGCAAAGGGTTCACAATGATAACATATTACTACAAATTCTATAAGTACGGCTGTCGGCAAATAGTGAGGGCTTGATATCCAATATGCAGTACAAACGATGGCCTCTACCGATTATACTGAAAACTAGAGTTGTCGATATTTCGTGAAAATATTTTGTCGATATTTCGTGAAAATATTTTGTCGATAAAATCATATGGGGTGTTTAATAGTTATTATATTTAGTTTAGTTTTTAAGCATTTAATGTATTGTCATTTTATTGTTTTTTTTTTGCACTTTGATAACACTATAAAAAGGGAATACACTTCATATAATTATCTAAAACTTTGTATTTGAAAAATGCGCAAAAGTTTGATTATAAATGTATATCTTGAATTATCCGAACAAGACGGAAATTATTATTATCTGATCAATTTGAATAAATAGAAAAAATATGGTCTATAGCAGCTGTAAAATATAATTTGCGTCAAACATTACCTGAAAAAAAAACCTTTGATATAAAACTTATATACCTACATAAGTTTTGCGAAAATAAAAAAATCTAAGATAATTAGATTCTGGTATACAAAAAAAAATCACAATCATGTAAGTAACATCTTGCATACCATGCGTGTTTACATAAGTATTACACAAATAAATGATCTTGTATCTTGAAAATACAAAAAAAATCTTTTACTGACTTAAAAAAGAAGGTTTTGTTTTTAAGTACTCGATATAATGGACTTCACATCACTATGAACTGTTGATTCGTGTCGATGGGTATTTATAAAAAATGTTTGCGATCCCTTCCTTCAGCCTCGTTCCGCTTGAATTAAACCAAGGTCAATATTGCCACTACCAAATGGACTTGCAATAACTTTTTTTTAACTACGTACCATCGCGGTCACGCATATCTAACCACTTTAAAAACAAAATCCCGTGCACGCGATGACCAATGGTTTTTTTTTTTGCTTGTAAAATCTCAGCGTTAAAACTTAGGTGAGAGCAGATGGACATACGAACTGTAAAAGGTTGTGTGGGGTAGCCATTGTAAGTAAAGTCTGGGTTTTTTTTTAACAAACTGACACCCTACTTCAATTTGCCGTGTTGACCCCAGGGTCCCGAGAAATGTCAAAGACATTAATTATAACATTATTTTGTATTTAATGTTCAATAAAATTATGTAAGTAAGTAATTAAAGACCTTTCTCTCTTCTTATCTAAGGTTTTATCTGTTTTTCTTGTAACTGTTATTTTCATTCTCCAATTATTATCAAAAGCCAGCTTAATTAAAATCTACCCTTCCGAATATAATCATTACAACCGATCTCTTTCATAATAAGACTTTAAAATAACCTTCCCAGTTATACCCGGGTACCCCGTTTTCAATAAATCCGGGTATCAATATTCTTCCAATCGTATTGTGTTTGGGTTTGAATGATAGCATTGTGTTGTAACAATGTGGGTAACTGTTATCCGGGTATTAGTATCCGTGGATTGGTAATATGGATCCGTATTTACAAATATTTGTTAGCATATCTCTTATAGAGAGATATGAGAAATAGGTGTGGTGGTAATGTGGGTAAAATAGTTTATTTAGCTATCAGTTCTTCAGCTCACAGTTTTTATTAATAGAAGTTATATTTTTACTGTCTCAAGAATGTCATCGTGATTAAATTAAAACCTATTAAGACAAAGATATATGCCAGTGGCCTTGAGTGGTTAGCTTGCGTGTTCTATGCTGAGCTCACGTAACGCGTCGAATGTCCAGCCAGTAATAGGACTCGCCCATCAAGGAGCGGTATCCCAAATTAGACGCATTATTAATTTATTAAACATAAAACAAAACGCGTGATTTCAGTTTTTTATCCGCGTTAGTCATAACTTTACAAATCAATTTCCACTATGTAATATAAACATAATCTAAAATATTCTTTTATATTAAGTTATTAAGAAAATGCTCTAACTTAACATATATTTTTTCCAAATCATTATCACTATTCGTTTTAACATGATCTTTAGTATAAAATCATTAAGAGTCAGTTATCGTGGCACCTGTCCTACCACCCGATGAGTAAGCGATTTTTTATCAAAGATTTTCTCGCTCAAGAAACCTACAAAAGATTCTATATCCCATGAGAAAAGAGATTCATGTATTAATGTTGATCGCTGACTGTTCAAACCGCCAGCGAATACTCGTCTGTTACAACGACAAGAGCTATCAAAGGGAGTACTCCGTCTGTCTGTCTGTCAGTCTATCAGGACTTTGTTTCTTAGGAACGCCTGGAGGTAACAAGTTGAAATTTATATGAAATATATAAGTCCACGATCCTTTGAAGCCCTAAAAAAATCAGGCTTCTAAGTCAACGCAATACTCTTCAATCCGGTACATAACCACACTGCTTGGCGGCTGAAATAGGTATGGTGGTTGCAGAATCCCGTTGATCCGGAATCAGATAGATTCTACATATACTTCTAACCGACTCAAATATTGCTAAAATAATTGCTGGAAAACGAGAATTTACCTTTTAAAACAGCGTAACATACTGTGCCTACGTATGTTGAACGAGAGACGTGACAAAAATGTCCTCGATTTCAAAGTTTACCAAACTAGGTTTCGTAAAAAACTTGTGTTTGAGGAGCTTGTGGCTAAGTAATAACAGCCGCACGATGGTCGATCCATCAGGTTAAGCTACGCTTGCCGGGGTTGGTCCGTGGATGGGTGACCATCTTTACATACCGAGACTCCTCTGTGCCTCGGAAAGCACGTTAAGCCGTTGGTCGCGGCTGTCATTCATGGATCTTTGACAGTCGTTACGGGTCGTTAGAAGCCCGATAGTTTGACAACCAGACTTACCAAGGGGTATCGTATTACCCAGTTACCGGATTTTGAAGGTCAGATATTGTAGAGGGCAGTCGGTCCATGTAAAGTACTGGTATTAAGCTGCATCCGGTTAGACTGGAAGCCTACCCAAAAATAGTTGGGAAAAGGCTAGGCTGATTGGTTTCGTAAAAAAACATACGCGACCCGGGAAAGTTACGAATGGGTATTCGTAACCTACCCGGGCCGCGTAACTTGTTTTGCCCGGTTTCTTTTATTTTTAACAAAGATACCTTATTTGTATCCTCCAGTTAAGACCTTTACATAATCCTTTTACTTCGTTTACGTCCATCACCGGTTGCAAGTACTACGCACCTGACCTTTTTGAAGAATATCACCAATATGTACAAGGCGCGCCCTCATCGGGAGCATTCGCCTGTAATGTAACAGTTCAGATTCAAGCATTACATCAGTGAGTGCGGAGAAGCGAGCATTACAGTGCGCAACCTGTAATGATAACATTTGTAACATAAAATTTACCGGGACCATTCGCCTTTAATGTAACAGTTCAGATTCAAGCATTACATCAGTGAGTGAGAAGAAGCGAGCATTACAGTGAGCAACCTGTAATGATAACATTTGTAATATAACATTTACCGGGATCATTCGCCTGTAATGTAACAGTGGTAAGTGGAAACAACCGTGAAACAATTTGTAATATGAATGCGAATCTTATCGAATCTTGGATTGTTACATTCCAGGTGAATGCTTCAGTCAGTAAGGCAGTATTGTAACGTAATGCTCAAAATAGAATCCAGGATTGTTACATTACAGGCGAATGCTCGTCAGTCAGTAAGGCAGTATTGTAACGTAATGCTTAAATCAAATCTTGGATTGTTACATTACAGACGAATGCTTGTCACTCGGTGAGGCAGTATTGTAACGAAATGCTCAAAATCGAATCCTGGATTGGTACATTACAGACGAATGCTCCTGTGAGGGAGCGCATTTAAGTAGGTACCTCTGTCTATGTTACCAACTGTATTAATTCCTTTAATTAACGAACAGGCATTCTTTTGTATTATTTTTTCGGATCAAGAGCTCATTTCATTTGTAGTGATGCGCTTTTGTTTCGAAACGTTGATTGAACAATGGTAGTTGGTAGATTAACAAGCTGTAATTGTAGGTTTTTGATCAACGTAACGGTTCGTTTTTTTCGATTGAATATCGAAATAATTAATTAACGATGTTCTTTATTGTTCTACAATCTTCAAAGGAAATTTATACTGGTAAAATGGGAAGTTTATGCCTGTACTTTATGAGATAATTTTCTCCTCCGTAGCTTTTAAGGTGTAATTGAAATAACTGAAACCCTGAAAAGGGGTCATTGTACTCGTCATTGTGAACAACTTTCACTATGGGACAAAACTGAAAACGCGAATAAAAACCAGCTGGCCTATATTTTCAAATTCAAAATCAAAAGTCATATATTCAAACTAGGCTGAGAATCAGCACTTTTCGAACGTCAAAATTACGAAAGACAGTCCCCGAAAATGGCCGCCCTTCACCACTTCCTAGTGGGAAGCTGGGAAGAATAAGTGGAGCAACAAACTCCCCAGCAGCGCGCTTGTCGAGTTACAAGAACATAAATGTATGAAGCAGCATTTTTTTCTTGGTCTGCAATATTTTCTCAAAAAATCAACCTACTAAAAATTTTCCATTAAATGTCAAATTCACCCCAAACATTTCGTAAATTTAAACCAGGAACTAACTACATGTCTATAATTTCAAGCCAGGACCAAATTAATTTTTGCAAGATTAGCACAGAAAAATTGCAAAGTTCCTATCACATTTTTCACCTCACATTCTTTCAACAAATCCTTACCACTGACTTGCAGAGCTTAACGCTTTAGCTCCACAAAACAGAGTTCTAAAAAAAATTACAGATTACTGAAAAACGAAACACGGTTCTCCACAAAGGGAGGTACGAAATGCTTAGTATTGTTTCACACTTCAATTCATTCTGTTCAGTCTTTCATTTATTGAGTTAACGATACTACTTTGATGTGTAGAGTGCTTTATTGGTAGAGTGCAACTATTTACTGCTGAGAAGGAAAATTGGGTTAGTTTTAAAGTTTAAGTTAGCAAGAAATGTCGTGATTAGTTTGGTAATTTGAACTTGTACTATGAACTGGATTTTTATAAATGCGAAAGTGAGTTTGTTTATTTGTTACGCTTTCACGCTAACACGGCTGAACGGATTTGGATGCAATTTGGCGCATGAGTAGACCATGACCTGGATTAGGACATAGGATATTTTTTATCCCGATATTCTTACGGGATCGAGACTTATGCGGGCGCGCAGCTAGTAATATGTAATATACAGCTAGTAATATGTAGTATAGTGTTTTGAACGAGTACAGAATTTTAGACCAATGAGCCTGTCTGCCTGCCAAGCCTTTTCCCAACAATGTTGGGGTCAGCTTCTAGTCTAACCGGATGCAGCTGAATACTAACGAGCCTGTCTATTATGTAAAAATCTAACCGTGAAAACTTAGGTGAGAGCAAATGGACATACGAACTCTAAAAGGTTGTGTGGTGTAGCCATTGTAAGTACAATCTGGTTTTTTTTATCAAACTGACACCCTATTTCGATTTGCCGTGTTATAGCCAGTCTATACAACTGGCAAGGAATTACAGTTTTTGATTTGACTAAACGGATAATTTGAGTTGGTAGTTAATTTGATTAACCACGTACAAGACTCGTACACGTCCTGCATGACGTCTAGCCTGTAAATTTCATGTAGGTACTATAATATTAGGTCCCCACCTATGAAATCAGCGTTTTGTATGGAGAATTTTAAAGAAGTTGCATTTTTCATACTAACATTTTCTTAATTAATATAACAACCATGAAAACTAATGTTTTAAAACTTTTATGCACTAATGTTTAAAAACTAAGATAACGTATTAAGCCACTTAGATTAAGCGACAAAAATAAGTTTTGTCTAAGTTAAAACAAATAGTGGTCATTTCTGCTAACAAAATGAGGAGTAATTTTTAAGGTATTTTTTATGTTTAGAAAACTATAAGTAATAAGGTTTTTTTATTATTGGTAGAACTTGTCTATGATGGTCATTATTCGATATAATACCAAGCAATTGATGAATATTTAAATCATAGAAGTGACGAGGTTCTCTATTTGTGAGAAAAAAAACGCCAGTTTTATAGGTGGGAACACAATAATAATAAATCATCATTTCAGCCTGTTATCACCCATTACTGGGTATTGGCCTCTTTCCATTCTGCCATCCTTCACGGTTCCGTAGGTCCCTCCTCCAGGTATCTCCCTTCAGTCATCTCTGGTTTATTTAACCTTCAAATTAGTCTTTTGACATTGGCCACTATTTTGTCAAAAATGCCCGCCATCAGTCATCACAGATAACCGGAATTCTGAAGATTGCATAGCGAATCCCAACCATACAAGCAGCGTCGACCATCACTGGCTGAACAAACTGTCACTTGGCCAGTGACAGGAGCGTTACTTCCCGCGCTTTTGAATTACCGGGTTAATTAGATATTGGATAAAGAAACAGAAGTTATGGTAATAAACACGCTTTTAATATTATTCAATCTAACATTATATAGCCTAGAAGATTCATAACCCTTCCTTTCAACTTCAGTCGGCTAATATGTCACCCAAATTGATACAATGTGAATAAAACGTAGCCTTCGCCCAGTTCCAATACCGTTTGAGCGTTTGAAAGCACTAGAAAATCCGATATTTTCACACAGAAATCCGCTAGCAACTTGCGGACTCGGCAAAAGCGAGAACAAACTTCGCTTGCAGTTTGAAAAGACGTGTTTCCCAACAAAATTGTTCGGAGATTTTTTTTATTGAGTGTAAAGATAAGTTTGTAACTTTTGTATAATCGGTCCACTAGTGTTTGCCAATTCAAAAATTGTGTGCCAAAGAGACGGGAAATCTGAAATTGTTTGAGTCCACGACTTAATACCGCAGTTTGTTGCAAAGTTATATGAATTCTTTTTATTTCTTTGAGAGGATTTTTGCTGGTTTGATTTGATTCGAGATCTTGGGTTTTAAGTACTGAAGTTTTCGTTATTCTTCTCCTTACCGTTTCGTTGGTAAATAGGTATGTTGTGAAAATTCAAATATTATGTTAGTTATTAAAATGATTGCTTTGCAAATGGTTTTTCTAGGGAGAATCATAGGACCGGTAGTTAGGGCGACGCTCGGTTTTATGTCCTGCAGTGGTTTTTCTGCTGAAATGATGACGAAATGGTTTTTAGTTTAAATGATTTTTAGGTTTTTATTTTTGCTTCACCTAAATGTTTTTTTGTTTTGCTTCTGCTCAACAGGAGGTCCTGGGTTCAATTCCCAGGCCGGTGTTATTGGGCTTTTCCATGTGGGATTTCTCAGTAGCAGCATGGAGTCTGGAATTTGTTCCCGGTTGATGGTAATAGGCTCGTCCCCTATTACATGGGACTTAAACATAACTGGCGAAATGTGGGTGAACTATGGGGACACCTCTGCTCTAACCCTTCGGGGAAACAGGGCGTGGTTTTTTTATGTTATGAACATTTGTAGATCGTAAATTATGACAAAGAAATGTATAACATCACGACTGTATTCCGCAAAGGGGTAAACAGAGGTATATGATAACAAATATAGTTATAACAGTGAGGTATGAGGAACAGGGTGTAAAGTTCACTTATCCTCTTTCCAACAGGTATCGTAGTACTCAGTAACTGGGTTATGGAGGTCAGATAAGCAGTCGCTTCATGTAAAATACTAATATACAGCTGTGTTAGGTTAGACTGGAAGCTGACCCAACATAGTTGGGAAAAGGCTAGGCAGATGAATCGTTTCTAGTAACTATTAATTTTGCCGGAGAGCTACAGTAGTATTCCAATGAAATGTACTTATTTGCTCTTGGCTGATCAAAATTTCGCTGAAATACAATTTCTTCTATCTTAAACAGTGCTTTGACATACCTATAACTAAACTACAGTTACTAGCTCTTACAAAGCTTTGGTAGCCAAAGTAGAGATCGCTCGAATAGGTACCTGCTCGGTGCACTATTCGGATTCTTGTTTGAAAGATTGTAATAGATTTAAGGTTTAACTGAATTCTGGTAACTGTACTTAAGAGCGGTCCTTCTAAGAGTTGGCAACGTCGCAAATAGCTATAAAATATTTACCTGTTTAGATTAACTTGGCAATATTCATCATCATCATCATTTCAGCCAAAAGGCGTCCACTGCTGAACATAGGCCTCCCCCAAGCATCGCCACTTTGACCGATTCTGTGCTTCCCGCATCCAGCGGTTTCCTGCGGCCTTCACAAGGTCATCAGTCTATCTTGTGGGAGGCCTTCCAACGCTTCTTCTTCCGGTACGCGGTCGCCACTCCAGAACCTTTTGACCCCATCGGCCTCCTGTTCTACGAGCAATGTGCCCTGCCCATTGCCACTTAAGCTCACTTAATTTGGCAATATTACTGTATGGATATATGAAATACTTGCTTTCGCCCGCAGCTTTGCCCGCGTGGAGGTCGGAAATTATTTCAAGGGAACACACTACTGGCATAAAAAGTATCCTGTGCGTTAATCCAGGTTATAATCTATCTGTGTGCCAAATTTTATCCAATTTTGTTTAGCCGTTTTCACATAATATATTATTAGTAGGATTAGTTGGATAGTAGAATCGCTAACTAGTGACGTGAACTAAAATATTAATAATGAACTGACAACTTAGTACCAGGCTAAGTTGCCTGTTTTGTGCTAAGAACTAATTTTTGATCACAGTTAAAGTTCTTAGTGCAAAAACTGGTTCGATGGTTTAAACTTTAAACCATGTTTAGAGAAAAACATTGTAATAAGATCCAAAGACTTTCTTAATATTACACCGCCTCTGTGACTAATGGTTAGAACACCTGTCTCAGAGCCAGAGGTCCCGGGGTCGATTCCCAGTGGGGGCAAAATTTTCTCCTCGATTTGGTTGGTGATCGGGCTTGTTTTAAGTCCGCCTGGCTAGTTACCACCATCTTATCTTAGTCTCTAGCTATAACAACAATGTTAACAGCATTATTGTGTTTCGGCAGTTAGAGGTAAGATAGCCAGTTCCTCTGTGGTTGAGGATTCCTGGTGAAGCTCGCTTCCGCCTTCAGCCTGATCATCATTTACCATCAGGTAAGATGCAGGCCAAGAGCTTTCCTACGGCGACAAAAAAAGCACGTAAACCAATTCTAAAGTGAGGTTTATAAACAAAACAACAACAATAATATCAGCCTCTAACGTTCCAACTGCTGGGACTCAGGCCTCCTCTCTGTGAGAGGGAGTGGGCCGTAATCCACCACGCGGGCCCAATGCGGGTTGGTAGATAAGTGAGGTTTATCATCGATAAAATATATTTACTAGGTCTAACAATTTTTCCATTTTCATCTAATTTCCAAGGCGGATCATGATAACATTAAACCTCTTACATAATTCCATCTACCCCACACAATACATTATCACAAGCCTCTGAGGATTCCGATATAGGCTGTCAAGGTATTATAGGCTGTATAGGCATCGTCTTTGTGCCTCCAGTTTAGCCAGCTGAATGCCTCTCAGATAAGACATAATCTGGCTTAAGGTAGGTGGTTATGTTTGAATATTAATTATGCAATATGTCTACCAAATAGTAAAGGTACGGTACTCTAATTGTTTTGGTTAATTATTGACTGTTTCTTGCGATACAAAATGAAGCCAGCCAGCCGGCTTGTTTGCCAAATCACAAAGTATGATTTTTTAAACGCTGCATTCATCACTTTTTTTCTTGTTTGCATTTGCAAATTCAAAGACAAAGACTCGTTGTTGAAGATTCGTTGGATATGGTACGTATAAGTTGGTTAGGTATAATTATGTTCAGGAAACATCCGCTGCCAAAAGCGGTATACGAATATTTGCATACATGCAAACATGGTAATAAAACCTTACTTATTACTACATAAACTCTAATAACAATACAAAAAACTTAGACTATAGACATAAAGATACATTTAGACTCTATTAAAATATAAAATTAAGATAAAACACAACAGCAACAATATTTTTAGGTATTATAAAACTAAATAAATCTTTAATGTATTACCCTCATATAAAAAAATATGTTTTAGTGTATAATAATTATTTTGGAGAAGCCACGTTTTTAGTTTTATTTTGGTCAGTTGTAAATTTATTCAAATGTCACATACAGTCAGACCCTGAAAATTTGAATATTTATTCCGAACAGGAATCGAACCCACGACAAATACGGCAGCAGCCAATCATTTAGCCGTAGCGACAAAGATTCCGTTAAAGTATCAGTCTCATTAGATTAATGAATTATTAAATACCAATAATAAACGCAAAGTTCGATAAAGTCAAGTAACTCACGGATGAAAAGTCAAAATCAAAAGTTAAACATGGCTGAGAATCAGCAATTTTTGCGAACGTCAAGATTACCCATTCATTCACCACTACTACTACAGAATAAAAAACATTCCATAAATTGTTAGTAAAAAGTACTTATAACTATGTTAGTAATAACTAATATACAATTCCGCTATTTATAGAAGAAGTCGCGCAACAAACTCCCCAGCAGCAAAACAGTATGTTCAGTTCAAAAATTTGATTCCATAAATAGTATGCAAAATAATTTACATTACGCAACAAAAAACATAAATTAAATTATTTGTTATAACAGCTAGCACACGCCAATACACCAAAAAAATAAAAAAAAACACGAAATATAAAAAAAAATACGAAAAACGTAAACACAATTCCTAAATAAAAGCCTCCAGGTATAAAGGGCGTGCTCGCTTACATATAGCTATATACAAAAAGACACGTATTTACGAATTCTCTCGTTCAAAAATCAGACCAATAAAATGGCGAGTAAAGTGTCGCAAAAATTCAATAAACCACAAAATTCAAAAGTCTGCACCTCTTCTTTGTAGTATGTAAGTATCGCTAAAGCTACTCGCGTCAAATGCACAATTTCCTTCGGGAACCGCCGTCTCGACACACGGAAATAAGTGGCGACCGTACCTGTGACTTCACAGAGATACTGTCTTGAAGATACTAGTTGTAAAAACTAATTCATCTATAACACTCACATCGTATAGTTTTTATTTTGAAATCAAAAATAGTACCTCAATGACAGACTTGAACCCCGTGAAATTTAAAAGTTTTATTAAGAGGGTTTATCCTAAAAGTTGGCAACGTCAAATAACAGTTAAGGCAAATAACTGTCAAATATTTACCTGTTTTGATTCTTATAGCAATATTACTGAATAGAAATAAGAAATGTGGCTAACTAGCGAACTAGAATATTAATAATGAATTGCAATTATTACATTGAATTTGATGTTGAGCCCATTTTAGGTGTAAAAAACGCACTTGGAAAGTTTCCAAATAGTTTTTTTACATCTAAAACGAAACTTTCGGTGTTACGATATTAATTACTGCATTTCCTAATCAATATTCTAGTTCGGTAGTTAGCCACATTTTTTATTTCCACACGGTAATATTGCTAAATTAATCAAAACAGTGAAATATTTGACATCTATTTTGCGACGTTGCTCACCTTCAGAATAAACGCTAGAAAATTGATTTTCAATTTTTTATAGGAGAAAAATCTGTAGGGTGACTATAATGTCCATAGTAAGTACCTGTACATTTTGTAAAGCGCAGTCGGAAAGTCATAATATTTGTAGCTAAAATGATAATATACCTACCTACTATTTACAATTTTGTTTTCTTTATTTGATGTCATTTTTAATTATGTGATGTTAGAACACACTCTAACAAAATAATGCTTTAAAATAACTTTTTTTCTTATAAAGTGAATTTTCAATGATTTTAATGTTATCAGTGGTGGAGGCTGCCGTGGTGTGGAGTGTAGGTACTACTACGATGGAATGTTGGATTTGGGCACCATATTTACGATATTATTTATTGTGTTTTTGATAAAATTGCATGAGCTTAGATAAAGTAGTGTATGAAACGGCACATAACAAGGTATTGAAACAGTAGTGTTTTAATAACCCCTGTTATGTAACAGTTTCATGTACTACTACTATAAAGTGGGTACTTTATCTGTGAAGTACAATTCGAACTGTGAACTCACTCAAGTGGCCGCACACAATTCGAAAGCGAACTCATTTGTTTTTAAAGTAAAGCTTCGCGAATTCACAACGAGACACTGTTCGAATTTCAAACAGAAGGCCAGTTTTTGTGCTTAAAAAACTTACTATAAGTTTTTTAAGCACAGAAACTGGCCTTCGCCACTGGCCAATCAATGTTAAAATCTTGTCAAAAATGTATGGAAACAAGAGATTTCTTTGAAAGATTGAGATTGAGATGAATGATCTTAAAATTAAAAATACGGTAATTGACCCTCTGATGTTTAAAGAATAACCCTACTGATATTATTATATGGAAAATAAATAATTTTCATGAATATCTTTTTTATGAATATTTCCATGAATATGAAAGAAAGAAAGAAAGAAAGAAAAATAAGTTTATTTGCCACAGGAACACGTGATTTTCAGTAGTCACCCGAAAAACACGTACGGAAACCAAGTCAGGTTTAAAGAATTATACATAAATATAAATAGTACTTATAATATAATATAATGCTATTATACAACCAACAGTATGAATAAAATTATTAAATAATTATCCGCAGGCATCGACGTATTATTTTAACATCAGAACTTTCATGAATATAATTTTTCATGAATATTGGTTCTCATGGACATTAACTAAAACGATTACTAACTTTTACTGGCATACCTTTTACAACAAGGATTGAATTAAATTAGAACTATCAAACTATGTTGAATAAACATGGGCTAACTTTAGATGTCACCTGAATTTATGGAGGCTTAACGTGGCCTAAACGGTACTGAAACTTTTCTCTAGCTTTATACCTCGAAAGTTGTTTAATTTCTTTAGTGTACTTAGTTAATGTGTTACTAACACCTATTTTCAGCGTTTCAGTCGAGTTCAAACTAAATTCAGTCTCTTTGTAAGGTGGGAATTAATGTGCTTTCTATAATTTTCGTCATACCAGTCGGGTTACAGTAACATCAAAAACCTCCTCGAAGATGTCTGTAAATGTCACGATATTGACATATTCTCTTCCAGTCTTGAATATTGTTCACCACACTTGGCAAAACGAATGGTACATTGTTAATACCGCAAAAAAAAAACATACATCACATAACAAATTGAATTCTTTGATTTGTTTATTTGAATAATGAAACCTTTTTTTTACATTTTAATCACCTTACGAGATGTTTTTCATTTGATAACTGAGGTTTATTATATGTATAACCTCAATGTCCGACGATGATTTTTAAATTGCAATTTAAATGATTAAATTGCAATTGAAAAATCATCGACTATCCAATAATCCTACCCAATAATTATTCTTTGAATAACATTAGTTCTTCAAAGAATAATTATTGGAAAAGTTGTGAGATATACAGTTGAAACATTTAGTTAGTGATTGCATAAGAATTTAACCTGAAAAGGCTTTGTTTACACTTTTATTTGATACTTTTGGAACAGAATATACTGGTCTCCTTCACCCAGAACCCCACAATTATAACTGACCCCCTTATAAACCTCTTCTTTCTTGTCTCCAGGTGATACCAGCGATGTTCCACACGGCAAGCATCTGGCTGACCCTGGCGCTGGCCGTCCAACGGTACATCTACGTCTGCCACGCGCCGGTAGCTAGGACATGGTGAGTTTTATTATTATAATTTACTTCTGCCACATTGGTGATGACAGCCGTCATTTTTGTTTCGCCTGAGACGGGCAGAAACAGTGGAAGATGACCACATGGAAGTTATTGTCATAAGGCCCTCCATTTCCGAAATAGGTATCATAAAAAATTTGGCCACCATTAATATTATTTTAACCGACGAAAAAAAAGAGATTTTCAAATTGACGCGTATATTTTTGGAACGAAGTAGGACGCGGTAGGATTTGACGAATTGTGAATTTAATACGCGTTTTTATGTAATACAGAGGTCCGTATTAATATGCGTCTGTGGGTGGGCAAAACAGTCTATGCGAGCTAAAAGAAACTTCGAAAAGACGATCATTACGCGCGGTCGGTGGTTTAAAAAAATGATCCTTGTGGAACTTCATTCCTGACGAGGGTCCCCGTGGTTTAATGAAGAGCTTCCTCTATTTTGTTAACTTTCGCAGATTTGTTCGGAGTCTGTATTTGTGCCCGGTTGATGGCAATTGCCCCCGTTACACGGGACTTAAACATAACTGGCGAAATGTGCGTGTGTCTGCCGTACCCTTCAGGGGTCATAGTCGTGATGTTTTGTTATGTTGTTGTTTAATTTAGACTGGACAGTTAATTTTAACTGGAGTTTATGTTTAGACTGGACAGGTCCTCTCAATCTGTGTGGTTCTTTCCTCAAAAGACCATCTCAGACACCAATCTACATGATCTTCACATGATCTGACCAAGATTATGTCTGGACTTTAAAAGAGACTGTGACCTCTGAGTTTGTTTCGGCCTTTCTTCTCGGAGTAGTCAGATAGGAAACGCCGACCTCATCTAGTTTAAGAAATATGATTGACGTGTTTATCAATTCCACGTCAACCCACTGTTTTTTTTGATGAATCGAAATAAGCCATTTTTTCTCTAAAATTATCATCCGTTATTTACTTTTATTGATGTCGAATAGGTCCACTTTTTGACAAATATTTGCCAGTAGGAAAAACTTTTATCATTTCATAAATAATTAATTCTAACCGCCCCTTGACACTCTCGTTTCCCTATAACCCGTCCTCAAGTTTGATACCCGACATTTCTGTCAGAACATTGCCTAAGGGTGCACCCAAACTCACTGAAACGGAATACAGCTGAGCTGTTCGCAAACAACGACATTATTCGAACGTTGATAAAGGTACTATATTTCTGAGTGGCAGGTTCCACGAAATGTATATTTATGGTTGTACCAAGAAATAGTAACGTTGGTATTTTCGTAGTCATAGTCATTTATTCATCTAGACTTAATATTATAAACAGAAAAGATTTGTATTTTTGTATGTAATGAATAAATTCAAAAACAGCTGAACAGATTTTAAAAATTCTTTCACCAGTAGAATGCTATATTAATATTATCACAGAGTAACATAGGCTATAATTTATAAAGATATCACGCGGGTGAAGTCGCTGGCGTAAGCTAGTTAACAATAATTTGTATCAGAATTTACAACAAAAAAAAAGTAGTTTTTTTTTTTTTTTTCCTTTTTTTTTTTTTTAGGGTCATTTATAATCGCAATGCGTATGTCAGTTATTAGGTTCTTAATACACAAAACAAAAACAGAAAATATTAATTTTACGAAATTAATTTAATTAATTAGATACACAACCCTCCCTTAAACACCCTTCACGAATCTGAATTATTGATATCTCGCCTTGCGGTACTCATGTTACTACCTCCATAGATTAATACTACCACCCATTATAATCAAAGTAACTATTAACAAAGCATAGCGGAGTATTCTCTAATGTCACATCAACCGGAATCATTCGCTATCATAACATAAGCCTCTTGAACGCGTCAAAGCATTTGATAAAATATAACACTTGACGTGTCTGTGATATATCTGTTGTGATAGAGATGGGAATTATATTCGGATTTGAGATATATTCGGCAGTGCGCAGCTTTTCGGCTTAGCTTCAACGTACTCTTGAAAGCCTTTCACGCATTTAGTGTATCTTAAATCATGGAGATTAAAAGTACGTACTACATGAATTCGAGGCAGGAAAGAGTACTTTTTTGTATCGATTTTATTATTTCTATGACGGTTTATTAAGCAGTCTTCGCTGACTGTATCAACTTTTTAGGAATTATTCTTTAGAGGAAGCAGAGATGTTTTGGGAAAGGTTTTGCTTTTGCTTGACTTCATCAGTGAACCGCTTATATAATAATTAAGTGTTCAATTTCGAATAGGTTTTTTGTTTTGTACCGAGTTTATCGATACAAGTTTTTTACCCGAAATCCACCCTGAAGGAGACACTAGTAATAAATAGCTCACCCCAAACCAGGAAGTTTCTACATAAACCTGTAATCGTTTACATCACAGGATCCTCAAAACATCCGCTATTGAACATAAGCCTTTCCTTTGAACTTGTTTAAGCATTTATTACATCCTAACTCTAACCACGGAAGTTTTCGGCCCGCATTCCTCCCGTCCCTACGAAACATTGTATTTCAGATATATTCGTGTATACTTAGTAATTAGTATCTAACAGAATTCTAGGAATGTTAGAGCAGGACGTGGCAGGTATTCTGACAGACTATATCATCACGCTTGTATATTTCTCTAAGGGGTTTGCAGAGATGTACGGGGACTTTTTGACTACCATGTTTAAGTATAAGATATTCTGAAGATATATAACATCAAAGCAGTGACAGCCTTATAGTGGTGTGATTGTCGGACTGCCAAGTCAAGTCAGGTCTCGAGTTCGAACCCAAAGCACGCACCTCTGACTTTGGATTCAAGTGCGTATTGTATATTCTTGCTTCAATAACGGTTAAGGAAAACATCGTGAGGAAACCAGCATGCCTGAGAGATATTTCTCCACGGCATGTGAAGCCAAGTCAGAGGCGGGTGGCATAAAAACTCTGACACCAGGTTAGTCAGTCATTGAACACACAAAAAAGATGAAGAACATCAAGCCTGTAGTGTCTGAAAGGGGAGGTGGTACGGGTATAAATTCCAGATGAAATGTTAGTTCCATTTATCACGACCCCGACGTAATAGTCCCCCCCGAACTACGAATAATATTTTAGTGCCAGCAGCCAGCGCCGAAGCTGAGCCTGTAGCTTTAAATTCGCCCGATAATAATAACTAGCCAGTTATGTTCCAGCAAGATGGGACATCTTGCCCCCCAGTAACGCCCTAAGCCGAGGTCCGTACCCCACAGGGGGTGCCCTTAGCGTGCAGTCGGTTAGTTTGTAAGTTGTATGCCCTGGCTGGAGGCTTTGAATTAGCTTGAGGCAACCACAGGATAGACCGGTTAAGTAGTTACGACTTTTCAAGGTCATTTACGAGAAAAAAAGTCCAAGGTATGTAATAGAAAGCGACTCTGTTCCTTTTAACTGTTTATTACTGCTTCAAAATATATTCGGTTACATATTGCAATTCGCTGTAAAATAAACAGTTTATCTCATTTTAATGAGTATTGAGGGGTTTTTCAAAGTTTTAGAGCAGTGATAGCCTAGTGGTGTGACTGTCGGACTGCCAAGTCATAGGTCTCGAGTTCGAACCCAAGGCACAGACATCTGACTTTTCGGATTTATGTGCGTATTGTACAATTTTATCACTTGCTTCAAAAACGGTGAAGGAAATCATCGTGCCTGAGAGATATTTCTTGATGGCATTTGAAGCCAAGTCAGAGGCCCATGGGCGGCTTTAAAACTCTGACACCAGGTTACCAACCACACGAAAATAAAGTTTTAGATGAAAACATTATACACAAATTCATTGTCAACAAACTATCATTTTTGTGTGGTTTGTACCGAAAGAATTTTAAAACAAATCAAAGCTACGACTCTTTCGAAAATTCAAGGTTTGTGCCAAAGATTCAAAAAATGATCACAATTCTGTTTCGTTTTGGCAAACAATGACACAAGTGACTTGACTTGACTGACTTCTTGAAGGCAAAAGAGGGCATTATAACAGCTTTTTGTGTTGTATTTACCAAAAACAATTAGTTTCTCTGGCTTGTGTTATACCTCCTACACACTATGCCGGCGGTATACGTACCCCCGGCTTTTGCGCCTTCATTCTGTTTTGCGATCCTTTGTGCGTCTTTGTGCGGCAATGCCGGTCGCGCGCCGTGGCTTGCCCGATGGCAGTGCCGGCGGGCATGCCGCCGGCATAGTGTAGGAGCTATTACGCACTTATTCGGAATGTGCAACTCAGTACTTACCTACACTTCTCGCACGACATAAGTACCTACGATGAGGGTAAATCTACCGATTTAAATCTCTGATTTTGCTTCTAAAAATAACATCCAAAGATATCAAGTCCATCAAAACCTTTCAAAGCACACGTTTATTGCACTTCCTTATATCCTTCGCCATTTTATAGCTTCACTTCGTTAACACCGAACAATGATGCCCGAAGTAAGGACCTAGTGTGACACCCGACCTTCCTTTGTTTCGAGCAAGTCACTGGAGTGCGGTATTACGATGCCTCTGTACCTAATGTAGGTACCGTGAAGTCTTGTATATCTTCGTGAGGGCTCGTTCATACGAGGACGATTCGTGATTCTTTTTATTTCATTCTTTTTTTTTGGTCGCGGCAATGTTTTTCAAATGTCCGTGTTCACCGCATCAAGAATCGTGAAAAATTACGGACACGTCTTAAATCACGTATCGTCTTTTAGAAATCACGTTCGTCAAAAAACATGAATCGTCATTTTTTTTTGACGGATTCGTTGAAACGTTCGTCCAAGACTGAACTCTGAATCACGAATCAAGACATCTATTCGGATATTTTGATGAATCGCGAAAAGACTCATTTCCGAATGCAATGTGAACGTGCATCCGTCATACATAACGTATCGTTTTTTTTTTACGAATCGTCAATGTGCTGTCAGTATTTAAGTGTCCTTTCCTTTATTAAGTGTAGAAATGAAACACCCGCGTCGTATGGAGGTTGCGGATGTATACTTCCAATTTAGCTTCTTTACAAAGTATGTTTAATTTCCTTTTCTATGCTATGAGCTTGGTCTTATTACTTATTACTCTAAGGACCACTAACTATACCGGAAATAAAAGCACAGGCAGAGCCGCGAGCACATTTAAGGCTCCCGCAGACAGGCACGACGCGACGGCGCGACACCGGTGGAACTATTTCCATGAAGTTTTCATAGAAGTTGTTCCACCAGAGTCGAGTCGCGCCGTCGAGTCGCGCTTGTCTCCGGCGGCCTTTAGTCACCAATTTTTTTACGTAATAAAATCCCTAACACACAGACAGGCAAACCGATCTACCTGCCCAGTAGGCAACGTAAACATGAACAGTAAATTAACTATAAATAGTTTTATGCTGTTTTTATGGCATTTTTCCGCCAAACCAAACTAAACGAACGTTTTATGACTTCGCAGTAGGTACCCATCGACTACTGTTTATGTTATGTTTCTACTTTTACATATTTGGTCATCTAGGTTTTAGTGAATCATATGGTTGGAAAGAAATGAAAAGTTACGAAATGGTGGTGGCCAGTGTTTTCATTTACTGACATACTAGCAGCGCCACGCGGTTTCACTCGCATAAGTCTCATCATCATCTTGGGAAATATGTCGGTCCTTTATTCATATTTTACATGGAGCGACTGCCTATCTGACCTTCACAACCCAGTAACTGGGTAATACGATACCCAGCCCCATAACGACTTAACGTGCTTTCCGAGGCACGGAGGAGTCTCGGTATGTAAAAATGGTCACCCATCCACAGACCAACCCCGCCAAGTGTAGCTTAACCTGATGAATCGACCCATGCGGCTGTTACTTAGCCACGAGCTCTTTGGTCCTTTGTAGTTATACTAGTGTTAGGTGTACCTACCCACACTTCTGTCTGCGCATATGAAAAACAAATTTCGCAATACATTGTATCGATTTTAAAGTTTCGCTGGATTCATCCTGCAATTTTTTTTAATAAACAGGAAGAGGAGTAGGTAGATAGGTAATCCGAAACCCACATACTTTTTGTTATTATTTCCTTGCTGCGCCCCGCGGTTTCACCCGTTTCACTTCATAAGTCTCGAAAGTATGTCCTAATCCAGGTCATGGTCTACCCACGTGCCAAATTTCATCCAAATCCGTTCAGCCGTTTTAGCGTGAAAGCGTAGCAAACAAACAAACTCACTTCTGTATTCTTCTTCTTCTTCTTTTCATGTGGTTTGTGACTAACCTGGTGTCAGAGTCGTAAAGCCGCCCATGGGTCTCTGACTTGGCTTCACATGCCGTCGAGAAATATCTCTCAGGCATGCCGGTTTCCTCACGATGTTTCCCTTCACCGTTTTTGAAGCAAGTGATAATTATACAATACGCACATGAATTCGAAAAATCTGAGGTGAGTGCCTTGGGTTCGAACTCAAGACCTATGACTGTCACTGTTGCAATCGTATTTATAATATTAGTTAGGATTTCCTGTCTGTAGGCTTCAAGCTCTTGGCGATATTCTCCTGGGTCTGCCTCGATGTAGACGGTATTTTTTTTTCTTCTTTTCATAATTTTGTGGTATATTTTTATGTAGGTAATTCTCCTTTCATTCCTTGCTATACTAATCCTGGGCAAAAGCCACCGTGCAATTGTAAATCAGTCGCAATTCTTACTTGTTTTTGCCAACTTTAAACTCACTTAGCAATTTATGTAAAAATAAAACTACACAAAGTGAAACGTTAAAGCCTTGGGTCCTTCATATAGTATGCATGTGGTAGCCTGGTAGCCGACCGAGGCAAATGTTTTCTTAGGCAGAGGTGAAACTACTACGTGCTTCGTCCAAAGGTAATTTAAAAGGTTTATAAAAGAATTTAAACTTAACACCAAACTATAGTATGTCTATGAAAATCGTTTGTTTTATAATCTATCTAGCAACATGAACCGTAAAAAAAATTTTTTAACGAATATTTAAAGTAACTAAACTAGTATTTCTATTGTGTGAATAAAGTTCTGTATTCCAATTAACCGTCTTATCTTTTTACGTGCACGTGTTTCTATGATACCTATTTTTTTACGTGCACGTGTTTCTATGATACCTATTTTTCTTTATTTATTTCTTTGTCTTTGACATGCGGTCGTTGATCCCAAAAAAAAACATTTTTATTTTGTTTTATCGTGTTTAGATATCACGTATACCCATCACGTCTGTACAGCTAGCTAATTTAATTTGACCCTTTAACACCAAATGAATTTTTAATTTCGTCTAGGTACGAGGGTGACACTGAAAGTTCTTAGAAACTCAAAAACTGAACAAACTAGCAAGTTATTAGTTTTATTATAACTTTTGAAAATAGTGTCCATTTACATCAATACATCGCTGTAACCGATAAAACCACTGAGAAAAGCACTTTGCCCACTTGTCCTTAGGGGTCTCTTCGACGGCATTTTGAAACGCAGCCACTGCTTCCTCGGCGTCCATAAAACGTTTTTCTCGAAGTTTTTCTTTTATTTTCGGGAAAAAAAAAACGCAAGTTGCGAGGTCGGGGCTATAGGGCGGGTGACCCAGTAATTCCACGTCTGACGTCGCCAAGTAGTCGATTGTTTGCTTGGCGGTGTGCGACGAGGCTTGTCATGGTGAAGGAGGATCCTACTGCGAGGTCGTTTCTCCCGAAGTTTTTCCAAGACAAGTGGCAAACAATTGTTAGTGTACGACTCTGCAGCCACTGTTTTTCGATCCTCTAAAACAATTATTACGTAATGACCTGTCCTTCCGAAGAACTCGGCCACCATCTTTTTTCCCACGCTTCGACCTCTCTTCACTTTAGTTGGCAACTCCTCGGAAGGAAACACCCAGACAGCAGACTGTCTCTTAGTTTCAGGATCATAACAATAAATCCAGTTTTCGTCACCCGTAAGTATGTCGAACACAGCATTTGAGTCACCTCCGTTAAATCTTTGAAACAGTTTTTGGGCCTCTGTCAAATTATGAGGTATCCACCGGGCACAAAGCTTCCTGACCGCTAAATGTTCATGGAGGATTTTGTGCACTTGACTCATACCGATGTCTAAGCTTGTCCAAATCTGCTGAAAAGTCACTCTTTTGTCAGTCTCTATCATACGCCGCTCAACACTGATGTTACCTTTAGTCGGCGCCGTAGAAGGCCGTCCCTCACGCAGATCGTCGGTGAGATTAGTGCGACCACGTTTAAACTCATAAACCGGTTGTAAACAGTGGCACGAGATGGGGCTTCATCGTGAAAGGCCAATTGAAGTATATCATAACTTTCTTGTTGACTTAAATTACATCGAAAGTCATAAAAAAATATTGTACGAAAATTTTCTCGCGTTAAATTCATGCTGACGTGACACAGACAATTTTCAATTTTCCGCCAATCAAATCGTAAACAAATGAAAAATGAATAAAATACATACACAATAATATTGGCAAAAAGTTCCATTTTCAAAATTTGAACTATTTTTTTTATTATAACGTTTACAAGTGGCCCGTTCTAAAAACTTTCAGTGTAGCCCTCGTATATAAAGACACAACGACACACAATTCTGGTCCTCAAAAGTTCTGTAATTATTAAGAGGAGGCTCCCCAAATTGAATGTCAATTTGCATTAATATTCTGAAACAGTCACGCATACAATCAAAATGGAACTTAAGTATATGATTCATTGAATGTTTTTCTTTCCATGTACTTACAAGACAGTTACGTAATTACAACTTTTTCGCTCGATTAATTTTTTGGTCAAAATCATGTCTTTTTTTAAAGATTATTTAAATAAAATCAAGATTACTCTGCTTTTATACCTAAAATAAGTATTCACAGTAATTTAATATAGTTTATTATCCAGCCATAAGATATTTCTTTCTCTAGATCAATTATAACTATAGATAAAAACGAAATAAGAATTGAGACTTACGCCATTTATTTCCGTGCTCAACTTTATTACTGTTGTGTTAGTGTTTAGCACACAGTGGAGTGGCGGGGTGCATGGGGGCGGGGCTTGCCTGGAAATTGTCTTTAGAGTGCCTGGTCTTAACCTTAGTCAACGCATAAACAAAAATAATAGAAGTCACAGCCCGGAGTCTGGATGCGTACCCGGTGGATGGCAATAGGCTCGCCCCCTATTACATGGGACCTAAATATAACTGGCCAAATGTGGGTGTACTATGGGTACACCTCTACCTAACCCTTCGGGGAATCCAGGCGTGATGAGAGTTATAAACAAAACTAAAATTATGATTGCGTGATGCCGATATTGTTACCTTTCTATTATGCTGCCATGTCTATTCATCAATGTCATAATTATGTATTTTGTTATTTATATAAGGCACCACAGAAAATAATTTACCACAGAAAAATATCGTTAGGAATCCTAGACCCACCAATTGAATATCAAACCAACTGAAAGATGATCCTACGCCCCGCGGCAGCATAACTGTCTTCAGATTGCTATTCGTATTTTCTACAATAAAAGTAAATTATGATGTAAAAAATAGCCTTTATTTCCCTCCGATTTTTCATAAATGATAAATGATTTTATTTCTGTAAAAAGGTTTGTATAAACAAGTACACAACACGACAACACGTCAAAAATAAATTATTTTTTAAAACTAGATGACTTCGGTTTTTCCTATCCGACTACCCTGAGAAGAAAGACTGAAACAAACTCAGAGGTCTAACTCTTTTAAAGTCCAGACATAATGTTGGTCAGGCCATATGAGAACCATGTAGATTAGTGTCTGAAATGGTATTTTGGGGAAATAACCTCACACATGAGTGGACCTGTCCAGTTAGTGCACGCATTTGTCAGTAATCGTGTAGCTCAACTCAGAACTTAAGAGTACGCTAGTCGGTCATTCTTCCATACATGTAAATGTAGTATGATGCTGACTCTCGTCTGTTTGACGGTGTACATTCAAAACTAAAAATTATATCAATTTGTCTTGTCATTATACGGGGTGTCAGGGACATCGACGCGAAGCTGGTTACCATGGATTCAGTCCCCAGACCTACATGGACGCAGAATTGGAAAATCAAAAATTGGTTTGGAAGTTATGAGCGTCGAAACTTCCATATTTCAACACAAATTTTAACTCGTCTTTGAGCGCAAATAAATAACCTTGACTTAAATATAAAAATGGCAAAATAGAAACCGTACAGGGATAGATAATTTATTCAAAAGTTCAAATAATTTTATTTTAAGTAAATACATCCAGTAGTATTTTCATAATATCTATACACCCAAAGGTCTGATCATTCTGTTCTGTTCCTTTTACGCACTCGTTTTCGTTATAAATCATTGTCCTTTTCACTAAATAAATTAATAAATAAATAATTAAAAACTACCAAAATAAACAAAACTAAATAAATAAGTAATTAGACTAAAGTTATTAGCATGTATATTTGTCACGCCCACAATCAAGTCCGAGCCGTCGACTAGTGCACCCTTAAGGACCTCAACGACTCGACGAACAATAACATAGAGAGAACATTTGGGTAGGTTATGTTGACATTACCATTATTATGAAAAATAGCCACAACGGCTTCATGAATATTATTATATTTTTTCCTCTCAATTTAAATCCCAGAGGATCTAAATTACCCTTAGTCCTTTGTGCCGCATCTTTTGAAGGGATTTAACGGCTTGCTTAACACTTACAGAAAAATTTACAGTGAATATATAATTTTACGTATTATACCCGTGGATCATCATAAAATATTTCCCGGTTCCTAAATTGTATAAACGGATCGTTTTCCTTACCAATCGTAAATGTGATCATCTAGGAAGAGACACGGTAGCCATTTTTTCGTATTATAGTTGTTTTATTTGTTTTATTTTGCCCATCGGTGTAGATAGAAATGTAGGTGTACCGTAATCCGATACTTACCCTGGAATAAAGCTGTGATAGTTATGTGGCGCCATCTACATCGCCACATACGAACCACGCAACAAAGACCTGACGCCACACAAAATTCTGACGTCACACAAATCCTGCATCTCGCTAACAGAGTTTACCGCGCGATCGACATACATAAAACTTATCAACATGAATCGTTGGGCCGTTGCCCACCAGACACGACACCCGTCTGGTCGGAGGATCCTCCCTTTTCTATAGAGGATGAGTGAACTTTACACCCTGTTCCTCGTACCTCTAAAGTTATACAACATGTCCCGGAAATAACGCACACCACCAAACACCCCAGTTAGAATATTATGTTATAATCATAATACATACACTGAATTTTTATTATTATGTATAAAACATTCTATATCTATATTTATTAAATTAGTTATATTGATTGTATGAGAAAATTGTGGTCACTTTACAAATCCACGCACGCACACAGTCGCACACGTTTAAGGATTTAGCGTAGTAGGTACTAGGTCCATTTTGGTTTGTTTTGCCTGTACGGTGGAAGTGTGACTGTAATTTAAGCAGTTATCATTATTTTTAAGAACAAAAATATTACGTATATTCAAAATTACAAAAATCGATTTAGTACCTAAAAGATTCTGAACAAACTCCTCCCATAATGTGCATTAATTCAGTTACACATTTTTTATTAAAATTATAGTCTAACATTAATTCATGTCAGACTTAACAAGTAATTAAACTGCATACACTGTTACCAAAATAATGAAGTCAGTATCAATCTGCCTAACCTGTTCCTAACTATGTTGGGTTGGGTTGGCTTCCAGTCTTACCAGATGCAGCTAAATACCAGTAGGTATTTTACATGGAGCGAGTCACAAGCCAAGTCAGAGGATGGGCCTCTGACTTGGCTTGTGAGTCGTTGGGCAGCATAAAAACTCTGACACCAGGTTAGTCACTAACTACACGAAAAATAAAAAAGACATGGAGTGAATGTCTATCTGACCTCTACAACCCAGTAACTGGGAAACACCATACTTCTCGGAAAGACTGATTATATCTTGGGTTTCTGACTACCCAAGCTCACTCGACTCAAGCCTCCTCTCTTTGAGAGGCAGGAGGCTGCAATCCATTACACGGGCCTAGTGCGGGTTGGTAGATGTCGCATGTTTCGATTTTTTGGTTCTAAGACAAGCCGGTTTCCTCACGATGTTTTCCTTCACCGTTTTGAGAGCAGTGGTGGGGAAATTATTTACACAAAGTAAAGCGCCTGTCTGGGTTCGAAACCAATACCTACAACTTGTAAGTCGGGGCAGTTCTGCACCACCACTGCTCCGGTCACTGATAAGGTGAGTATATAAAAATATTTGTTCCAATCTCTCTACTCTCCATAAACCTTATACATATAACAATAACACTGCCAGATACACAAATAAATTATAAAAAACTGGCTGCAAATAAAAGGATGGTTTCAGCAAATAAAATCAACGACAACCCTCTAGAGGTGGTGCAGATTAAACTTTTCAGTTCTGATGAAATTAAAAAAACGGCCAAGTGCGGGCTCGTACACGAAGGGTTCCGTACCACCGTATAGTTAGTGCCATCCACGAAGATGCGCCCCACTGCGCTCCTCGTCGTACTAAATTACAGCTTACAGTACAGTAATCGCGGGTCTTTGTTGATGGCACTATCAGTAAAATATTTATTAACACTACATATTTCTTTAACGCGTTTCTTGTATAGGGACCTCCTATAATTTTCAACTTATTTTTATTATTTGTTGTTATAGCGACCATAGTAGTACACACTCTATGAAAATTTCAAGTGTCCACCTATTACAGTTCACGATAGACGAACGGATGGACAGCGGACCTGCGGCATGACCGACGCAACACGTACCCCCGGCTTTTGCGCCTTCATTTCCTTTGCGATTCTTTGTGCGGCTTTGTGCGGTAGGGCCGGGCGCGCCGCGGCTTGCCGGCGGCAAAACCAGCGGCCATGCTGCCGGCATAGTGTGTAGGAGCTGTTAGTAATAGGGGGACCGGGTTATTATACTTCGTAAGCAACCTATGGGTACGGAACTCTAAAACGTCGTTGCACAAATATGCATTAATTTCCCCCTCTATTTGTCCTACTCCGAAGGGATTTGTCGGGAAAACTGTTGTTTTGACTGAGTTTGTTATAGGAGTAAGTAAAATGAAGCTGGTTTTTAATAAAGTCAACTTGTATAGGTATAAGTATAATTATGTTCTGATTGTCATACAAAGGAGGCACGAGCATTGATCACCACGCTTGCTCAAGACGGGTTGGTGATTTCAGACTTAATATTAACTATAAGCTCAGGTTTCCTCACGATGTGTTTCCTTCACCGGTGTCAGTAATGTCCAAGATAAACTCAGAAAGGACATATGAATTGAAAAAGTCTAATTTTTACTTGCCCGGATTTGAACCCACAACCTCGTTCATGAGAGGTGAGGTCTTAACCACTGGTCCAACACCACATTACAAATTACGAGGGTAAAAGGCATGCAATGTGCGCTTTTAGAGTTTCTAACGTGACGATATTATCGTGGACGTCCACGTCACGACTTCACGATAACACAGGGAAGTATTTTACTTCCCTGTGTTATGGTGTATTATGGTGTATGGAAATATTTGAAGACGCTTTTTTTCCGCCCACGATAACGTTATAAGGAGCACGTATTTCCATACATAATATATTATGGACGTGCCTCGGAAAGCACGTTTAGCCGTTGGTCCCGGCTGTCATTCGTGGATCTTTGACAGTCGTGAAGAGTCGTCAGAAGCCCGAAAGTCTGACACCAGTCTTACCAAGGGGTATCGTATTACCCAGTTACTGGGTTGTGGAGGTCAGATAGGCAGTCGCTCCATGTAAAATACTGGTATTCAGCTGCATCCGGTTAGACTGGAAGCCGACCCCAACATAGTTGGGAAAAGGCTAGACCGATTGAATATATTATGGACGTGTACGGGGCGCCCACGATAATACCGCCACGTTAGAGATTATAAAAACCCTTAATAATTTCGAGTACGTTCTTTCAGTATAAAAGCATAGGTAAACAATTTTCAGTATTCAAAAATAAAACCTAGTAAAAGTTTGCTTTTCGAGTACGAACTACGTACATAACGTTCCGGACCAATTTCCGGCTGTTTTTAATGTTTTGTTAACGTTTCCAAAGAAGCTACTTTTATTTGTTGCATCTTTTATGAAGCCAACAGGCTGATAACTTGCATACTTTACAACACACTTTTAACTTTTTTTTTAAAGCCGGTCTAAACGAATTTTACGGTAATAGTAGACTAGAATGCATATATAATATATATTATATTATCTACCTATAATTATTATAAATACAAGAAGCCTGAACGTCATTTTATTTGCATTTGAAAAGTAAGGAACAAATTATTTTGATAACCTACTTAAAGGATTATAAGCATTCTATTGTTTTACAACGGACCTCTAAAAACCATAAAGCCATTAAAAAAAAAACAGTACCATAAAACAAAACAAAGTTGTTCTTAAACATCAATCTTTTAATATTTTTTTAAATAAATCGAGACAACCTCTCCGACGACTTATAATAAACTGAGAGACGAGTTTTCGTTCAAATAATAAAATATTTTGTAAAAGCAGTCATTATGTATAGAGCTGTCTGTGGAGGCGGGTATTTTCACAATATTAATGGATATCTTTTTATTTATCTTTTTGTTTGGATTGCCTCTTTGGTCAGGTAGTCGCAAGGGCTAACTGCTGAGCATAAGATCGTGGGTTCGATTCCCGGGTCGGGCAAAGTGTTATTGGGTTATAATAATTATAGGTAGATACCTATAATTATTATAAATACAAGAAGCCTGAACGTCATTTTATTTGCATTTGAAAAGTAAGGAACAAATTATTTTGATAACCTACTTAAAGGATTATAAGCATTCTATTGTTTTACAACGGACCTCTAAAAACCATAAAGCCATTAAAAAAAAAACAGTACCATAAAACAAAACAAAGTTGTTCTTAAACATCAATCTTTTAATATTTTTTTAAATAAATCGAGACAACCTCTCCGACGACTTATAATAAACTGAGAGACGAGTTTTCGTTCAAATAATAAAATATTTTGTAAAAGCAGTCATTATGTATAGAGCTGTCTGTGGAGGCGGGTATTTTCACAATATTAATGGATATCTTTTTATTTATCTTTTTGTTTGGATTGCCTCTTTGGTCAGGTAGTCGCAAGGGCTAACTGCTGAGCATAAGATCGTGGGTTCGATTCCCGGGTCGGGCAAAGTGTTATTGGGTTTTCCCATCAGGAATTTTACAAAAGCAGCCCGGAGTCTGGATTTGTGTCCGGTTGATGGCAATAGGGTCGTCCCCTGTTCAAGGGGCACGGGCACGAGCCCCCTCCCAAACGCCAAAAGAACCCGAAATACAGCACTTCAAAGATTGGCCATTTTTCACTGAAAGTTCAAAATTATAGTTTTAGCTAAGCTTACTTAGCAACTTCAACTGTCACAATTTTCCTCATAAAATGAGTATTTTAATCGATATCCTGCTCGGAAGTCGGATTAGTATATGTAGATTGAGTCGTCCCGGTGGCCATCTGTGTTCTTCGTCATCAGTTCCACTTCACCAAATGATGCTTTCCGAGAGCAAATGCACTAGCTACTATAAAATACCCAAATCGGTGAAATGAAATGAAATTGTTTATTCTGTAAATAGGATATCGGAATCACTTTTACACGTCATATAAAAAAATATTAAAAATAAGCTAGGTGAGGTCGGTGTTTCCTATCTGACTACTCTGAGAAGAAAGGCCGAAACAAACTCAGAGGTCACAGTCTCTTTTAAAGTCCAGACATAATCTTGGTCAAGTCATATATATATCTAGGCTATCGGTATAGCCTATATTCTATAATATTTGAAGAGTTTCCTCGATTTCTCTAGGATCCCATCATCAGACCCTGACCTAATCACAATGGGACTAGCTAGGAAGCTTTCAAACAAAAAAAGAATTACAAATCAATCCAGCCATCTAACGGAGAACATACATAAAAAAAGGATTCCGACGAGCGGAGAACCTCCTCCTTTTTTTGAAGTCGGTTAAATCATGATAATGAAACAAAAATGATAATGTTAGTCTGTCAAGTTCCCATTCAAATTGATGAATCGATTTTCCTTCATTAGTAACACAACCTCCTTCCAAATGAACAAAAAGTATATAAAAGATATAGAGGTATATACTCATACATATATGTAATAATAACAGTAGAAATTGTAATTAATTTCCAGTCAAGAGAGCAAGTGCTCACAAAGATGAATATTAGCAATTTAAAGTTAATTGAGCGTGTTCACGTTGTACCCGCCATTTTGCCGCCTTTGCTGCCATGTTCCCGCTGTGAGACGTACTGTTACGTGCTCGTTATTTGTAACACAAGTTCCTTTACGAGAGGAAACAATATGGTGGAGTTGTCAAAGAGAAATATATATTTGATAGCGACGATGGTGAAATAGATCGGAACAGAATTTTAACTCGATTTTTATAACTGCGCGCTTGGAGCTGTCATGGAGATTTCACCCGCACGGTAACCTCCTCAGTGCCCTGACGCCTCTTAATACGGTGTACACAACTCGTGTCGTCTTCACAGTTCTGTAATATTATTCGTTAAGTTGTTATTGTTATTATTTAAACCTCAATCTTTCTAGCCTTTTCCCAGCTATATTGGGGTCGGCTTCCAGTCTAACCGGATGCAGAATACTAGTATTTTACATGGAGCGACTGCCTATCGAACCTCCACAACCCAGTAACTGGGTAATACGACACCCATTTTTGGGCTTCTGACTACCCGTAATGACTGTCCAAGATCTACGAAAGACAGCCGGAACCAATGGCTTAACGTGCTTTCCGAGGCACGCAGCGGTGTCGATAGCCGCCAATCCATTTCTTTCCTGTCAGTAGTTTAGGCGGAATAAACAAGTCGGGAGGTGTCGTTGGACACCCGGTTGGAGCGAAGTTCCTTTCGGTGTATATTATGTACTAATACAGCGCCATCTAGTATGTTTTCAAGTGTCAAATTTATTTGTTTCTGTTTTTTATCACAGAGACAGAATTTTTGTTTTTTATAAACTTTTGTCACTTGAAACTGACTTTTTAGTATAAAACGCTTATTCGTTACGTGACGATTTCTACCAAGGCTCGAGCTCTCTTAGAAATTGTTCTACTAGAGTCGAGTCGCGCCTGTCTGTGGGATCCTATAAAGAACTTCGTTCCAAAAATAGAAAGAAAAGTTTTGAAGTACTCCCTATTAGCTGCTAAGTAACCCAGTAAATACTTACCCAAACTTTCCTAAAAAATATCTACATCGGAGAGCAATTCACATAATGGCTTATTCATTTGATGAGGGTTGAAGTGTCAAAGAGTGCTTGATTTAGGAAAAGTGTTTAAAAGTACCTCGTATGCCCACGACAGGTGGGAAGAGAAGTATACAACCTTTTGTGAGGCCTTAAGTAGTAGGTAGGTGTGTCATTGTATGATAGACTGCAGTGGTGACTAAACCAGAGAAATAAAATAAAATATTAATTGTTTAAAATAAATAGGATTTCGGAAACAATATTTTAGGTCATGCAAAAAAAAAGTTCGATGGATTCGAAATTACCTATCATCAAGTAAGCTGACCTCGTAGTCTATTGTTACTCCGTACTACGCTAGGCCAGCTCAAGGTCAAAGAATAACCAGTGACGTGTGGCCTACTGTACTGTAAGTAGGATATCTTTAATGTGAGTTTTGCTCGCATCGTAGGGGAAATTCTTCTTAAACCATCATGGTAAAATAGTATGCAATACCTACCTATGTATTCAGTGACATGGTCTACCTGTATGCAACGTTTCATTCCAATCCATTCAGCCGTTTCTGCCAAAAAAGAATCCGAAAAGTCGGTTACAAAATAGAAAAAAAAATCGGACCAGAAAATACACTTATTGAGGTGACCAAATTGCCAATATTTCCTCTAATAAACTCATTAAGCAATAAAAAAATTACGTGAATCCGAGCCAGGCTGCTAATGGTCGCAATAGTTTATAGCCCATAAAAATATGATCAGATAAAATACCGCGCTCGAGTGGTGTTTCATCCTGTTTAACAGTTTATGAGTATTGCCAGAAAATTGGAACAGTCACGTTACTGGCTGGTTGTAAAAAAAAATGTGGATGTCAATAGTAGTATTAGTCATTGCACAGAGGTTATTTCGTAAGGTTTTATTTGTTGCGTACTTAACTAAGGTGGGTTTAGACCAAACAAATATAGTGCTAGAACTAGAACAAGAGCAGAGAGCCGCCGTTGTTTGTTGCTTGTTTTTGTGTATACGTTAATTCGTTTTCATTACTTACACCAAAAGAATACCAACAAGCAAGAATGACAACAAACAAGAACTGGAAGTCTTGCACATGCGCTAGAGATGTTTAGATCAGGCGATCGAGTGCTCATAGCTCATTCGTAAAGTGTATGTCTAACTCCATCTTTTTTCTGGCTTCAAGAAGAGAGTCCATCTTTTCTCTGGCATCTTCGACACTACATTCTAGCAGGTTTGTCATTTCTTGCATCTTGCTTGTGGCTTGTGTTTTTATAATTTTCATAATGTAGGATCCCACAGACATCTCAAAATAAGGTAGGCTTCTATCATAAGTAAACTTAGATCTTTCTTGAGACCAATCCATAATTAAATAAGATATTTATCGGTCAAGTGCTCGTGCAAGGTCTCGTGGCTAAGTAATAACAGCCGCACGGGTCGATCTTTAGGGGTATGAGGAACAGGGTGTAAAGTTCACTCATCCCCCATAGAAAAGGGAGGATCCTCCGACCAGACGGGCGTGATGTCTGGCGGGCAACTGCCCAGAGGTTGAAGTTGGGAGATTCTATATACGTTTATCGCGCGGTAAACTCTAATTGCGCGATGCAGGATTTGTGTGACGTCAGGATGTTGTGTGACGTCAGGTCTTTGATGCGTAGTTCGCATGTAGCGATGTAGATGCCGCTACAGATCTATCAGGGCTATGCTTGCCGGGGTAGGTCCGTGGATGGGTGACTATCTTTATGTACCGAGACTCCTCCGTGCCTTGGAAAGCACGTTAAACCGTTGTTCCCGTCTGTCATTCGAGGATCTTTGACAGTTGCGAGTAGGAGTGGCTAGAGAGCCACTCCTCAAAGAGGGCTTATCGCCACAATTGTGGCGTGCCCAGCGCTGGGGTGTAACTCCGCTGCCGCGAGAAATCACGGCACAGCGGACAGAGCTCCGGCGGGATCTCATGGCGGCATGGAGAGTGCGATTGTAGCAACCCAGCGCTGGGCACGCCACAATTGCGGCGATAAGTCCCCTCTTTGAGGAGTGGCTAGAGAGGCGCCACGGCGTCCTCACCTTCCGCCTGACGCAGGTCCTCACCGGACACGGTTGTTTCGGGAGGTTCCTGTTCAGGATAAAGCGGGAGGAAACGCCCGGGTGTTACCATTGTGTGGATCGCCCGGAGGACACGGTGGAGCATACGGTGGAGGTCTGCCCGGCTTGGGCACCGCCGTGTCCTCACGGAATCGATCGGCAGCGGCGATCTCTCGCGTCCGGCCCTGGTTCAGGCCATAGTCCGTCCGCCCCGGGCGTCGGGAGTCGCGAGCCGACTTCCGGCCACCGTAGGCGCGGGCTTGCGGACGGTGGGCAATGGGTAGCTCGCCGTCCGATTAGGACCAGGCCCGGGTCGACGGCGCGTTGTGTTCCACGCGCACCTCAAAGAGATGTCAGCACCAACTGACGGGGTCCGTAAGGACCAATGCCTGCCAGGGTTGCGAGTTTGTCCGAAAGGGATATCGCTGCCCCGGCACACAGGCAACGGAAGGAACACGGGTGGGTTTTAGTCAGTAAAAGTCTGACACTCCAGACAGGAGTCATTTGATGATTTCCTACCCAAAAAACAAAAAAAAAGGTCACCCTAGCTTAGTTACTGCGACCAACTGTGTGAAAAGGCCAATAAAGTTGTAACTCAATGAGTGTGCATCATTAGAAGTTCATTTTTTTTTTTAAGATTGTTTAAATATTTCCCTATCAAACAGTTATAGTTTCTACCTACCCCTATGGAACGAACACGTAATTTTATGTATGCAAATAGTTATAATAATTATACCAAAAAAATACCGATTAACTTAACTCATAAACCACACCTTTGTGATACATCAATCTGCCCAGCCTTTTCCCAAATTGGGGTCGACTTCGAGTCTAACCGAATGCAGCTGAATACCAATATTTTACATGGACCTATTACCAATTGCATTGCTATTGCCTCCACAACCCAGTTACTGGGTAACACGATACCTCTTGTACTGGTTGTCAGACATTTGGGCTTCGGACGACTCGTAACGACTGTCAAAGACCCAAGAATGACAACCGGGACCAACGTGCTTTCCGAGGCATGGTGGGGTCTCGGTATGTTAAGATGGTCACCTATCCACGGACTGACCGCCGCAAGCGTAGCTTAACCTGATCAATCGACCCGTGCGGCTGTTATTACTTAGCCAGGAGGTCCTCATCTACATAAATTAAATTAAATTCTCGACACTAAACATTATGTCTTAAACAAAATACTTGAAAATAAATCCAATAATTTATTTTGCTAATCCTAATATTATTTCGTTGACTGGATAATTCCTTTCCAATTATATTAGGACCACCCACTCCATGTCAATGAGGTAAATGTCAGATTCAAGACGTCCCTTCGTGACCCTTTTCCTTGAAGAGTAATATTTTTATATATTGTGATATTTTGACCTAATTAGGAGAAAGTAACGAATGTAACCTTCGAAGGGTTAAGCAGAGATGTACCTATAAAACACCGACATTCGCCAGTTATGTTTAAGTCTCATGTAATAGGGCGCCTATTGCCACAACTCCAAAGGGTACATCCAGACTCCGGGCTGCTAATGAGAAATCCCAATAACACTTTGCCCGACCCGGGATCAAACCCAGGGCCTCATGCTGAGCAGTAGCGCTTGCGTCGACCACTATACTAACGAGACAGCTTCTTCCAAGATATCATAAGTTTATTTAGAACATAATAAAGTAAGGTTTTCCACAATAAACTGAAAACACTTGAAAAGCCACCACTTAAGTGTCATTACGTAGAGCCTGCTACGCCGCTACGCCATAGCAAGTGCTATGCCGTAGCAAAAGCTACACTCGTAGCATTCAAATAAATATAAAAAATGTTGGTACAACTCATCTATCCTAAACAAAAACAATGTAAAGAGTTTTGAGTATTTTAAAGATAGAATTAACGACGATGTCTGTGCTAGACGCAGGTGCTAGAACTGTGTGACAGACACCTGCCTTCCTCCTACAGCCATGATTTGCTATAATAATAATATAATGATACAAATAGTTCTGGTACAAATTAAGTTACGCTCATTTAAGTTTAATTATAAGAACAAAAATTTAATTTTACTGAATATAATTAGATTAATTGTTCTGACGGTTGAAGGCAATAAGTAGTCTCTCGAATAAGTTAAGTTACCTTCCAACGTTATCGTTAATACTTATTAAAAACAATGCCTTGCTTTAGGGCTCTGCCGCAGTGGACAAAAATAAAGTGCCATCATAAATTTATTGGCTAGAAGTTGTCTAATATAACATGAGTCTCTAGTTAGCCCCCTGACTGCCAATACTTTTTGTTATTTTTCTCAATTTTATTGCTTCAAAACCTAATATCAAATTCCTCATCAACATCCTACTTAGATACTTATGGAATACAAATATTATTATTTATAGATTTTATCTTTCGAATTTGACACCTTTCCATTTATTTTTTCTCTGAGTTTGTTTGGGCCTTTCTTCTCAGAATAGTTAGATTGGAAAGTTTAAAAAAAAAATTGACTTGTAAAAGGGCTTGTAAAAACCTACTTACAGAAATAAAATCATTTATCATAAGCATAGGCCTCGCCTGAAAAGAAGGGTCATCATTCTATCAACCACTACTTAAATGATAAGAATAGTTGGTCCCTGTGATTAACTCTCAGACAATATTTATTTTCTTTCTCCAGATTACCTACTGACAAGTGATATGAGTTTATATAATTGTTTTTTTATTTGACTTTATAAGTCAAGCTATTTTAACTTTATTTTAATTTATTGTTGACATAAATTTTAATGAGTTGTATTGCAGTATGTGGTTAGCTAGTGACCTCGACAATTGATCATATTATTTATTGTTATTAAGTAATTAACTGTTTGTTTTATTTATTTTACCTCGATGGTCCTAGTTTATCATTTATAACTTCCAGTTACAACTATATGTAAGCGGGTACGCCCTTTATGCCTGGAGGCTTTTATTTAGATATTAAGTTCTGTTTACATTTAGTTTTTATTTCTGCCTGAGTATAGTTCTCGATGATTTTGTTTGGTATATTGGCGTGTGCTAGCTTATTTATGGCTTATAATTTAAATTATGTTTTGTGTTGCGTAATGTAAATTATTTTGAATACTATTATATAGAATCTTTTTTTTTTTCTTCTAACTTAACAGACAGCTGTGCTGCTGGGGAGTTTGTTGCGCCACTTCTTTTTCCCAGCTAATGCACTAGGAAGTGGTGAAGGGTGGGCGTTTTGGGGGACTATCTTATGTAATTTTGACGTTCGAAAAGTGCTGATTCTCAGCCTAGTTTGAATAAATGACTTTTGAATTTTGAATTCATCATCATCATTTCAGCAGAATGACGTCCACTGCTGGACATAGGCCTCCCCCAAATAAATTGCCTCACCGTAGCCTCGACCGCTACTGCAGCCAAGGGTAGGCGGGCCGCCGCACAGTGGGCTGAAACGGGCCGGTAAAGGACTTAGCATTTAAAAAAAAAAAGTTTATTTTTCTGAAATTTAAAATATTGTGTTGGATTTATCTATCGATTATAAGTAATTATTTCTATGAGGGTCGTTCAGATAACTTAGTATTTTCGGAGTTATAAATATCCAAATTAATTTTTGTATGAAGCAAAGAAAAAAATGTGAAAATCTCGAAATTCTCAAATTTTCTCAAAGAATTGACTCTACGTATGCATAGTACGTATATTTGTCCTATTTTAGCGCCTATTCTCGGGTTGCGATTTGGTCGCAATTTCAAATTTTGTTCTCTATTCCACACCACCATAGAGGTTAAGAACTAGGCGCGTTTTTTTTTTATGTAGTGGTCTCCCCTTTAGGCCTAATCCACTAAGGACTAATAAAGTAAATAAATAAATAAGTAAAAATCACAATCACTACTGGCCACTGCACTGTTTTAATTTAATCACTGTCAAGGGTATCCACATTAACGAATGCAAAATTTTCGTATTCGTCATCATCAAATGTTTCCGCTTGTTCAATTACTAATAAACTTTGTGCTTCTACTGACAAAGTTTTATGTTTTCTGCGAAGTTTGTGACGTTTCGCTGAGATGAGTGGATCAGAGCTGGTCAATAAATTATTTAAAATGTCTTCATTTGTAGTTTTTCTACTGCATTTCCTGGAATGGTGTTGGCGGTACCTACGAAAGTCTTTATTTCTAGCTTCAGCAGCTTCTTCAGATAGCTGTCCAATTGGTATTAGACCAAAACTTTCAGTAATAGCTGCACCACTATTTAAATTATAACAAAATTTTGCACAAAACAACTTTTCGTGATCATCACTTAATTCGACTAAAAATTTAGACCTTATCTCACTACACAAACTGTCATTATTTTTAATACTGCCACTGTTTTTTAAAATAACGAAAAGATCAAGGTTTGTCACAAAATTTTCAAACATTTTCACAAATACAAAATAACAAATAAGTAAGTAATGAATGTGTGGGGGTAGTGCGTCTATTATGGTGGGTAATAGAACACTGAAGTACGTTTGAATGCAACCGAACATTCCGTAGATACCCTATCGTTGCACCAATCACGTTACGACACGTCATAACTTGTTGTTGCGCTCGCGCACTCTTATCCCTTGATTCCCGGAAATAAGTCTCAAAACAAATTACGTCATACCTACCTATGGTGGTGGAAAATGTCGAACATTGTTTTTTTTTTAAAGAACTAAGTAGGTATTGAGGTTTTCAGGCCGTTTAGTATACATTATTTTCAATTTCAATTTAATTGGAATAAATTGCTTAACTAAAATAACATGACTCTTCATACAAATTTGAAAAAATTCAAAGAATAAAAACGTTTTAAATTTATGCCTAGATACCAAAAAAATACATTTGATCTCTTAAGACCCAACCTTGTAATCCCAGCCCACTGTGCGCCGGGTACTAGCGGCTGTTCTTAGTGTTTGTAATTTTGGAGGTTTACCATAATCGCCACGCTCGGCAGACGGGTTGGCGATCACAGTATAGTGTTAAAATGCATAGAGAAAGCTGCTACTGATTCTCTAGTGAGAAGAAAGGTATTTCCTGAAAAAAGAAGTAAATCACCTGTAGCCACACTCCCACCACAAGCGCCGTCTCGAGTTCTTAAACAAATTTACACTTCATGTTACGTGTGCGGTTACACTATACTGTGCCATAGTGACGTGGGAAGACGGACGGACGTGACGGGAAGTAGTGTTGTGACACGACACGTAACACGAGTTATGTAATTGCCTATTTTTTATTGGCCAAACGAGTTAAAATAAGAATAACTATAATCGATTATTACAGGTACAGTTCCATATAATACTGGTAATGTACATCCGGTACGACTTGAACCTAACCCCAAAATAGTTAGGAAAAGACTTGGCAGATGATGCGTTCAATTTACCACCTCTTGATAATTCCTGATTATAACTTCTCCGGCAGATAACTTCATTCAATGTCTATTTTTTTTTATTCACATATCTGGTTGATAATGCCTATGCAGAAACTGAAAATCTAGCCCTTAGTCCTTTAAAACCAATTTACACTGAGCAATTTTATTGTCAATCGAACGCAATAACTGGAAGAAAATAATATAAAAAGTTGCTCCAAATAAACATTGTTGAAACAGTACAACGATTATTATAGCTTCAATTACTGCATGCAACGGGCAATTTAATTGCTATGTGTGCGTCTTAATGCCGCCTGCAACGACTCACTCGGGGGTAAAACAGACAATTACACTTTCTTGGAAGAACATTGAACAAACTATTTATAATTAAAAATTACGGTGTATTGTACGCCCTCAGAGCAATTAAATTGCCAATTATGGTATAGAGATATGATAAAGAACTTTGCACCCTGTTCTGATGAACAGGGTGCAAAGTTCTTTCCTCTGACCAGACGGGTGTTGTGTCTGGTGGGCTAAATGATAATGATTTTATTTCTGTAAATGGGTTTGAACAAAACACGTATACCTTTACAGTTTATCTCAGTAAGCTACCTGCGTTGAACTAAAGTTAAGTTAACTATCGTTTATTAGCCTGCTTTATGAAAGCACATTATAAATTGACAAGCGCTTGTGAACAAAGCCATTCAGCTCGTTAAGAGGATTTTATAATGAGGTTGCACACTAAGAGCAGCTCAAAGATTCTGTAAGCTTTATTGTTTACAGTTTTCCACATTGAGGGAGAATTTTCCGGTTTAATGCAGTAAACAGATTCTGCCCGCGACTTCCATCTGCGTGGATTTCAACTATACCATAAAATCGGCAATAGTATAGCTTTATTTATTTTATTATTTATGTACACACAGTAAAATACACAGAAATATGACACAGTTATCATTTTGAGTACAAAGGTACTGATTGTTTCCTAAGTAATTTCTTCCAGCAGACTTGCGAAAGGAGAAATGAGAAAGAAATGTAAACAATAGTGTTTGAGAACAAGAAAAGAAAAATATGAATATGCGAAGTTTAGTAAACTGAAATATTAAATATACCTATATGTATAAGTAACGCAAAAAAAATACATATACTAAAATAAATCATGTATACACTGACGAGCAATATAAAAAAACCACTTGCATAGTGCTAAAAAAATCTAAATATCTCCTACACCATACAACTTAGCTAAAAATCATGAAAACACTTTTATAGGTATTTTATATGCGCTATTAAATACAGTTGAATGTTGCTTTTTACTTCAAGAAGCTGTCTTGCGTGGTTTCGGAAATACTCGTATTTCATGATAAGTTAGTGACTTTTTATATTGCTCGTCAGTGTATGTATTAATAAATACAATGACGAATGAGACACCACGTGTCGCTGCTGATCCGTCATCTGCAGATGTTTAACAAATAATACTCGCAAAATAAAGCACAACATTTACTTGAAAGAAGAAAAAAGAAAGAAATCGTTTATTTGGACACAGTTCGTGAAACAAAAAATACAAACAAAATAAAAGTGGAAGTAATCTTGCAAATATCGTAACAAAGCTTAACCATAAAAAGTAATGATTACAATGAATGACACTGATTAAAACAAATCACAATAATTGGCGAATGGATTTGTGTGTGTGCACCGCGTGACTGCGCAACAAAAGTGATCTCCACCGCCGCCATGACACTCACAACCCCATTCGGTGTTACCCACCCTTAATAAAAATACCAAAAACATCGACAAAAAATCATCGCACGCCGTCATTCATATAATAAAAAGCTAAAATGAGAGCCAGAGATGCTACAAACAAAATGTTTTACCTATTTTATTTATACTTATTAGTTGTTTAAATCAAAATATTGTCATCAATTAGTTTGAAAACCTGTATGTAATAAATAGTTTCGCAACTCGTTTATGCATAAAATACTGATGTTGATATTGATAAAATTATTTGAATAATTGATCAATTTATAATTACTTGATGTACTCGTATAAGTATTAATCTACCTATTTATATTTATACGTCGTTAAGGCAAAACATGACTGTGATTTAATTTTATTATAACATCTTGCATGCCATGTGTGTGTGTATACTCATGTTTCGGACAAATAAATGATTTTAATATGAATTTCTCCCATCGATCTGGGTGTCTAAAACAGAAAGAAAATCTTAAATGTTTCTCAGAATCATTCGTTTAATGCACGAAGGATAGACCCCATCTGGCGAGGTGATTCTGATTTTAATGTCCCCCTGATTTGAATTATGTCTAGACCAATAAACTCTAACTTTTACGAACGATTTACTCTTAAATTATGACAATTGAAAAACTTAAGTCGGGTTTTATATTCAAGAATCCTTTGTAAAGAACCCGAAAAAATCTGAAAATCAAAATTTTAACTTATAGGGAATAATCCACAGTCTACTACGTCTAATAGCTCCTACACACTATGACGACAATCAGCTATGAGCCTGTTCACACAATGCGTTGCGTCGCCGCAGTGCAAAGATTTCGCCGCATTGGCGGTCACACGGTGAGACACAGCGGTGCCGCTCCGGCGTCGCAACGCGTATTTACACCCCTCCCCGCCTCGTCTCACGGATTGCAAATCCGGTGTACCTACGTGCGATGCGACACCGGAACACATGTAGGACGCCGCAGCGTTCTAGCGCCACATCGCCGCCGCAACGCATCGTGTGCATTGGACCTTACACAGTCATTATTGAAAGTCTATCCCACTAACAGTATCTATCAAGAGTGCTAAAGCTTCGGGTTCCTAGAAAAGCAGTGGCCGATGAATTATGGCACCGGGGTTTAAAGTTTACGGTGTCATAAGCCGCTCTCTAGGAAAACACTCCAAGTTACTTTCATAAATAAGATTTAGTGACGTTATTCGCCGACCAATTGCAGACGCACTGTGGCGCCCAGCGCAGTCTTAGAAAACCCTAGCTTTCCACCTAATTATCGGACGTCATCGGACGATGTCGTTTGAAGTAGTGTACGAACATACTTTCTTTTATATATGTTTGGTACTGGATTGTAGAGGCAGTCTCTCTATGTAAAATACTAGTATTCAGCTGCATCCGGTAAGACTGGAAGCCGACCCCAAAATAGGTAGGACAAGGCTAGGTAGATGATATTGTTTGGTTCGATCGGCCGAGTTCGGCTGTTGACACACGAAACCTGATGAAAAATTATTTATCATCTTCTCCACCACACATAACTCTTCGTCTGTCACCTTACTTAACCAACTCTTCTTCTTCTCCAGGTGTACAATGCCCAACGTGATGAAGTGCCTCATCTACATTGGCGTGGCCGCCTTCCTCCACCAGCTGCCGAGGTTCTTTGACCGTCGGTATGTGCCGCAGATCACCGTCTGGAGAGGACACTTTGAAGAAGTCTGCAGCGTAAGTACAACATAATAAATATAAAAAAAAATTGCGTGTGCAGCACCGTACACGTGATTAAAGGGAAATTTCTTAAAAAATAAAGAGTATGAGAGGTTTTGTGTGAGAGACAGAAAAAGAGTTATATTTTTCTTCTCTCTCATGTAACAAAATGTGACTAAACGTGACAAAATACTAGTCTGAATTTTCGTCCAATTATCAAATCGCCGACTAAGAAAAAAAAAACTGTTAAGCTTCGTGCAGACAGGCGCAACCTACAGTCGCGTCGCGCTAGTCTACACGAGGCTTTATGGTTCACAAATTAAAACCAAGTAAAATGAACATTACAAAAAAAGTATACCTTCATGATTACATCGACATCGATTGTACATAATATTTCGCCTGTATTCCCTAAACACCTAAAGGGTAGGTAGAGATACAACCTTTTTTTACCACTTTTGTTCCTCTTCTTAGTAGCAGGAGCAAGCCTATTATATTCATGCCATTAACCGGTTTCAAACTTAACTATTATTAAAACCCTTATATCAGACCACAGAGATCCATACAGTGTAAATCTCAACACACACACAAGGCGGGTGCGTGTCTGGCGCGTGTCGGGCGCGTGTCGGGCGCGTGTCGGGCGCGGGTCGGGACGGCAGTACGTACTTACGGTGCTTGTTTAATTATAATTCCTTGTATTATATGGATGTCAGCACACGAAACGCGTGCGCGGCTCCCACTCGCGACCCGCTCCGCGCCCGACCCGCAACCCCTAAATCTAATGTTAGTATCCCAATCCTAACCTTATGCTTAAGTCTGGAGTCGGACTCCTCACTATCGACGTAGTGTACGTACTAGTAGACGTATGAAGTCCGATCCAGTGACGCAGCATCGGACAATATACGCGATAGGCTGCTACTAAGAATTTCTGGTGTAAAACCCAATAAACCAAAATATTATGGCCAAAACCGCAAAGCATAAGCAAAAAGTGTAAGCTTCCCCAATTTCATCCGAAAAGTCGCGTTTCTGTTTTTTTTTACATTGAAAAATAATGAGATTAAAACATCAACAAAATAAAAAGCAATTAATTTTCTTTATAAGCGTGGGGGGATTTAGCCTAATGAGGAGCCCTAATAATCCGATCAGGTTCTGTAATTATATCTTTATTTTCACTGTTATGTATCCTGTAGCAAATCTGCGAAAAGCGTTGTGAAATTGTCTATATTTTTTATGTATTTCTTGTTTTTACATTTTATATTGGAGCTGTCTGTTGTTCCTTTTAAATAAAAATAAAAAAATACCGGATAAATACCTACTCGTTTATCAATATAAACTTAATAATTTACTCGTTATTCCTGCGCTGTATTTATTAATATTCTTTTTCAGAGCCCAGGGGATAGATAAAAGAGCTAGTTTTCCAAATATTTATCCACAAATCCTTCTCAATTTTAGTAACTTAAGACCTAGTTTAACTGGTCATAAACCTCCATATTATAAGAATACAACGTATTCCAAACACGTTTAGGTCTAGTGATTGAGGTTAGAGGAAGATACGTCACTCAACTGTCTTCCCTTTTTTATTAGGAGCACCTAGATTGTGATCTATTATAGTGAAAGGCTATGCCTAGTCTTGGAGAAAATTACCTTTTTTAAGGCGTGTACGCTCGAACAAACAAAACTCGGTGAACACGAACATCGAACACGGAACATTTATTTCGTACGGGTGGACGTAAATGAGCAAACTGAACATGAACACCCTACAAACACAGTGCGACTTGTGTTCGCGCTCACCGTCCCGCTCTCCCGCTTCTTCGCCACGAATATTTTTGACGAACACAGTGTTTGATGTTCGTGATTTAGTGGAGTCCATAACTTTCATGTCCTAAAACCCTTTAATGTGTTTGTGTGGCACTACCCTGTAGTGCTATTCTCAAAAGTTCACTTCGAACCTCACTCAAGTGACCGCACACAACTCGAAAGCGAACTCGCGAACTCATTTTGTTTCTAGTATATCATCGCAGATTCGCAACGCGACACCGTTTGAATTTCGAAGTGATGCTTAGAGAATTAAACCTACGCGGTGCGTGTTACACCGTCTAAACAGAGTATAGACCATGCAAGTCATTTGTTGCTTCAATTGTATTGTATGCCACAGACAAGAAACTTGTATCGTGTAAATGGGGCTTTACACTACAGCCCAGAAAAAAATGGAGCTATACAAATCAGCACATTATTATATATCGCCTGAATGCTTTCATAAAGTGAATATATTCAATTGAGATAATTTATCCACATACCAAATTCAATGGTTTCTGATAAACGCAAATGTCAACGCACACAGAATTAATTATTAATCAAAATGTCAAGATACAGAGTAGGCATATCAATCATTCATTTGTTTCACGTTTGATTAAAATCATTTAGGGCCCGTTCACATGTACGGGGTCGTTCAAAAATTGCTGATTTTCAGCCTAGTTTGAATTTAGATTTTGATTTTGTACCTTAACCACACCACAACGACAACACGTAGTTGGGCGTTAATGTAAATGAATAGTTTATTCAAACGGATGACGGACCACATTCTGCCGACAAAATCAACCGTGTCGACGAGTATCAACCACAAACAAGACCGCGCACTAGCCACTTCGCAAACACAACGTTGCGTCGACCATTTGATATGATTTTGTATGTAGTTACCGCAACGCAAGTGCAAGAAGCTGCAGCGACACAATTCACACGTAACCACTTGCCCACATTTTGTCGCTGCGATATGATATGATTCTGGTACAGTCAGCATCAAAAGTTGATGACCACATTTAGATTTTCAAAATCGCTGTATAGAGAAGTGCTAATAGTGAATACGGGATATGGATACGCGATTTTGAAAATCTAAATGTGGTCATCAACTTTTGATGCTGACTGTACGTGTGAACGAGCCCTTAAAGGTTGTTAACAGAAAAGTCGTTCTAGTAGCAAATGAAAAGGGCATTTTAAATAACACCGTACTGACTGGCAGGAGTTATTATGATATAGTTCGAAACAATAACAGAGATAAAATTTAAACACATTAATTTATGTGTTTATCGCCATCCTCTACGAAGCGATCGGCTTTTAGTACTTAGAGGGAAAAAAATTACAACGTAATATTTTACGCGCTACCCTGCTTCTGGGGCAGTCTGGTGAAGATTCAGACGTGAACTGACCCATATTTTTCTCTTTTCAGATCGAAATGGCTCCGTGGGTGCAAGCGATATCTCTGGACGCGTATTTCATAACATACTACGGTTTTAGAGTTCTCTTCGTTCACCTGATCCCCTGCACTTCTCTAGTAGTCCTCAACGTCCTCCTCTTTAGAGCCATGAGGACTGCGCAGATCAACCGGCAAAGACTCTTCAAGGAGAACCGAAAATCCGAGTGCAGAAAACTTCGAGATTCAAACTGTACTACTTTGATGCTTATAGTTGTTGTGACCGTTTTCCTCTTAGTCGAGATACCTGTCGCTGTAGTCACCATCTTGCACATTATCTCTAGCACCATAGTCGAGATCTTAGACTACTATATAGCTAACGTCTTAATCCTCATTACTAATTTCTTCATCCTAGTCTCCTATCCCATCAATTTTGCTATATACTGTGGCATGTCGAGACAGTTTAGGGAGACCTTCAAAGAGCTTTTCATCAGGGGAGCGGTCACTAGTAGGAAAAATGGCGGCTCTAGTCGATATTCTCTAGTAAACGGGCCTAGGACTTGCACGAACGAAACTGTGCTTTAAATTGAGATTTTTGTAAATATTCTTATGATGAGTAGTTTAAGGTTTTGAAATTGTTTTTTCTTTGTCTATATATTATGTATGTACTTTAGGGACATATCAATTATGAGGATCTGTTTTTTTCTTGACTGTTCGACTATTTCGAGAAATTTACCTTCTTAACAAAATTGTGTAATGTATTTTTTCCAATTTCGTTTATACAACATTTTAGACGGAAGATACAAGAGTTAAACGTAACAATAAGTGTATAAAAAAAATTACGTCGATTTACTACGAAATGTAAAGCATTTGTATAAAACCGACGACCTCTAGGGTTTATACAAAAATAAAAAATGTGTTATAAAAAATGTAGTATAGCGATATAATTTGCGTATATATTTTGCTTATTGCATAAATATAAAATATATAATTTACGGGTACTTTTTCGCGGCTGTGAGGTTACCTGATCAAAACAATAAGAATAAATTAATTTTGGTATATTTAAATATATTTTGTATGTTGATTAGCTGATCGCATGGCCTTCAAATGGTGAGCCCCCATTTCGGAAAAGTATCAATATTTTGTAAATATTATACAAACAGTTTATAACAATTATTTAGTTCTCAATGTGCTTTTATTATTGTATAATTTTAGGATAAAACAAAAACGATTCATGAGGTATTTGTAAATTTATATAAAATGTATTAAATAATAAAAAGTAGATAAATGTGTAAGTATTTATATAAAGTCAAATGGTACTAAATATTTATGTTGTGACTATGTTATCAGTGTTTGTAATGCTTCCATATTTAATTGTAGAAATATTGAGATTAGGACAAAATAGAGTTTAACGGACAAGAGATTAAAACAAAAATTTTAATAGTTGCGCCACAGTGGCGCCACCGTTGCCACACTAATATTTTACTAGAGAAGTCCTAATCTTATCTTTACAGCGACAGTCAGAGGCCCTAATTTAAAATGTAAACATTTTTGTAAATTAATTCAGACCATGGCGAATTGAACATTATGTTAGGCGCATATTATTAAATAAAATAAATAAATTGTATAATTTTTGTTGTTTCATTTATTAACACAACCCTTTTCCCTTGACTGTGGTTGACTGAAGGATAGGCATAGATCATGGAAAACAAAGTCACAGTAGGCCACACGTCAGTGGGAACAAAACCGGTTTAAACTGGCCTCTTATTCTATTGAAACCAAGGCTTGAAATACCTATATTTTTTGGGACTGGTACCATTGTCTTTGGTATGATACCAGTACCAGAAGTAGGAACTGTTCTATTACTGCCGGTACTAGACGTAGTACCTGTACTATTGGTATTTCTAATCAGTATCGGTACTGTACCGATATACCAATTAAATATTTCCGTAAATTAGAGTGAGGAAACAGATATAGTTAGTAAAAAGGACAGCTAGTAGGCATTAGATCAATTACTTCAAGGTTAATACGAGGAACCTTACGAGGTTTCTTGTACAAATATGAGATTAGTGGTACGCGCCGGGTACCTGAATTTAATACCGATACTTGTTAGGTGGAGTACGGGTACTCGTCTGGAACCGGTACCTAGGTACCAAAATGACCACTTACCAGTACTACGCTCCTAACCTTTTTGAAGAACGTCACCAATAAGGTCACTATGTGTCCTCCTAAGGCGTCCCGGCGTTTCTGCTCACATTGTGAGTGTGTAAAAACCATTTTTGGATTCACGGATCCGTTTACGACCTATAAAGCTTTAAAGTGCTAATTTTTGTTAGAGTCAAGTCCCCTGCAAGCTAAATGGTCGGTTTTGAATATGTGAAAAAATTCACAGCAGTAGTATATATAACGAAATTAAAAGGAAAACTATCACAGCTAAGTAGGATTTCTAAATTAACAAATAATAATCGACCAACTTACATTTGCAGTTGCAAAAACATGTTAAGTTTTTTATTGGGATAAATTCATTCCAACTACGGAACCCATTGTTCGTGGTCCGACATGCACTTGGCCGGTTTTTATTTTGTATTGAAATGCGTTGCGTTGCCGCCCGATATGGCTGTAATATTGCCAGCCTCTAGACCACAAAACATCAACAGTATACAAAAATATGACCACCAGTGACATACTAGTCTATTTATAGTAATATACATTTACTTCTAATGAGGGTCAGCCAGGGACCTTTAAAATTGATATTTAACCGAATCCAAACTAGACGAACTAATAACTGCAAAAGGTTATATAGTACAAAATGGGCTTAATAGTTAAACGAGACTAACCCTTTTCGATTTAACTACGAGTTTATTAAATGAGAGTAAAAGAGAGTTTATGTTACTGAGGATAACCTTAATAACATAAAGTCTCTTTTACTCTCATTTGGTAACAGGCAGTTAAAATATAAATCTCTCTCTTTCACTCTAATTTAATCAAATCGCTGATAACAGCCAGTTAAAATATTAATTTTGAAGCCAGTTATAATATAAATTTTAACTGGCACTAACACACACTGTTACAAGCGATTTTCATCATCTTTTAATACAAATATTCAGGTTGAAAATTAGCCTATTTTGTTCTCCAGGTCACAACATGTGTGCACTTGAGGTGTAGTTTGATTGCAAATGTGTGCGTGTGAGGTTATATGCACAGAGCGGAGGTGTAGTTTTGGCATGCTTCACTGTATTATTCGCAGCTCTCATGTCTTGGTTTTTTACGCGGTCTGAGGTCCCAGGCTACCAGCTGACAGTAACAACACCACCCTTGATGAACTAATTGATCCATTTTTTTTTGTTTGTGTTGTTTAGATAGATATTGATATCCATTAAGTCTGCGGAGTTTCACTAGCTAATTTAATTTGAGCCTGTATATTCTTTGGCCAGGTTTTAGTATAAACAAGTTTCAGGATTGTAGACCGGAATCATGCTATACAATGTGGAAGTTCGCAGCCGGTTACAGTATAATACCTTCTATAACTAAATGGGAAAAATACGTATTATTGAAGCTTACTCAAAAACTATCCAAGCTAAGTTAAGCCAAGTTAGTAAAATGTATATGGGACCAATTTGGGAGCACACCCTTAAAAAAAATTGACAGCGAAATCGCCGGACAAACATAAAAAAAAAACATACGCGACGAACATAATATATAACCTCCTCCTTTATGGAAGTCGGTTAAAAATACACAAAAAATTCTGCCGCTACATATACGTACAAGAAGTACGGGTACTACCCATTTCTCTATCCCTCAGTTTTTGTAACGGGTATGCTAAGACTTGACACTCTAGAGCCGAGAAGGAGCTTCCTTCTAGCCACGACAATCCTGCAGCACTGATAGATATACGCCCAAACGACCCTATGGGGGCCATGCGGGATGCGGGGCAGCGCGGTTTGCTTTAGCAGCGGCCACTGCTGGCTGTGGCTGGTCCCCACACCCGTGCCAAGAAGTGCAACTACGCGACGTACTTTTACGCTCCTCAGCTCGATCATACTTACTCAAGATGTGGACCTGTTTACTGACAAACTGTGCGAAATTATATCTGCGGCAAATGTCCACCTCACACCCTGTCATACAAGTTAACTCATTTTATCGCCGAAACTAGGCTAAGCTGTATTCATTATAAGTTAGTAGTCAAGCATTAGTATCGAATAATAATAATATTTAAGCACAAATTGTAACTATACGCGTATAATACGAAAATGTAACTTGTTTGTAGACGCCTTGGGTTGACCTGTTAAGTTTACAAAATGTTTAATAAATTAATTAATCCACAGGAGTGAAGTGAGAACCACAGCTAGTCTTGAATATAATAATAAAGTTCTAGTTACGACTGGACTGGTAGCTTATCAGTCACGAACGTCATTTCCGTTTCCTTCCGACGACTCTGTCACTTTGATGGAGATAACAAGATAATGATACAGACATAAACTCTTGTTATTTATTGCTCTGGATGAAAAACGAAATTATTTAAATCTTTAGAATAGACATAGTAATAAATAAATAAATAAAGAATCGTGCAATAAATTCAGTATAAGAAACAAATATCATAGTTTAAACAAATACTGAACAGCAGGAATAACTAACTAAAACTATATGCTTAGGTATAACATAAAAAAGACCTACTTACTCAAGCAGGTATTATTTATAACTTAAAGAAATAAAGCCAAAATACATTTACATATTATATATTTATTATATATTTACTTCTAATAATTAATATTACAATACTAAAATAAAATAAAAAATTTAATTACTGAGACACACTTCCGTCCCTTTTCACCAAATCACTCCCACAGATTTGAATATTTAGATTTTTTTAGATTCAAACCTAGTGCAGACCAATGTGGCGCGACGGCGTGACGCAATTTACACAATACAATTTCTAAGACAACTTCACGTCTTAACAATAACTAGTGTCGCGTCGCGCTTGTCTGCACGAAGCTTTAAGGTACCATTCCGTACCCGACCGCTGGCGGCAACAGCAGGCGACGTGTCGCGGCGTCATGTCGCTGCTGTCATGATTCCGAACCCAACTGCAGGCGCCAACAGCCCCTGCCTGGGTCGCGGGAAAGTCTGAAAGGGATACCTTGGCCCCTGGCAATGTACAGGCAACTGAAGGACTACGGGTGGGTTTTAGTCTGTAAGCGTCTGACACACCCTCCCGCTCCGTCCAGAGCGGGAGAAGCCAGAAGAGAGCGGGCAACAACCCATATTCCATTCGGTATATACGAGTAGAAGATTGAAAAACGTGTTATCGCTCGAGCGTTGGCGGCACTGCTGGTCTGCGGTCGCGCTACACGTGTCGCTTGTCGCTTGCTCGTAGCTGCCAACGACGTGTCGCTAGCTACGGAAGGTATTTCATAAAAAAATCATAGAAACCAGTCGTGTCACGGCGACACGTTGCCTGCAGTAGCCTCCTGCGGTCGGGTACGGAATGCTACCTTTAGGTTTAGATTTGATTGCAGGAAACTGAAAGGAAAGATGTTCTACATCCAAAAAATTTGAAATAAAAATCCACTTCTGTCGCCAACCCTACACTACCCCATAACCTTCGCCCACTCATAGTTAACAGCACACAGTTATTGAGTACCAATAAACCTTCATTTACGAGTACAGTAATGAAAAAAGGTGCGGCCCATGATTGCTTCTAATTCAATACACGATGTTATTGTCCCATAGGGGAGGATGTACGCACGATGACATGTCAAGCTAACCTTTGCCAGTATAAGATGACCTCTCATGTACGGAAAACTTTTACAATCTTGTTAAAAATATTATATTATGTTAGATGGCTTAGGCCCAGTACGTGGCCACGCCAATTATGGCAGCAATGGCGTTATTTAGGTCCTCAGAATTGCAGGTGTATGCACACTTTGGACACTCCAACATAAGGGACACAATTTGGCCAAGAGCACCGCATTCTCACTGGGTGTCGGTTGGGTTAATAGTCCTTGCTTGTAGCGGTCTACTTGGGTCCGCAGTCGATTCATTGCTTTCCATATAGGCCACTGCAGATCACGTCCGGGTGGCAGATGCTTCTGGCCTCTAGGGCTGGACGACCACAATTATATTCTCAACTACAATGCGAGGTCAGCTTATACTGGAAATGTAAGCTTTACGTCTAAATCTTCTAGGGCAAGCCATAATTCAATATGGGTCACATAAAATAGTGTCTTGTTAATAAAATTGTTGGCTGGCCTTTCTGTTTATGTGAGAGTAAGTTGGACTTGGGTTTGGTAGTAAGATAATATCCTATAACGCACATAAAATATGTTATTTAGGGTCATGGAAGCTAACATTCACGATAATTACAGCGATAATTAGCAACACTAAACAAGCAAACAGACAAGTCAATATTTAGCGGTATTTTAGCACTATTTTAATTGTTGGGTCAATTCCAGTAGATTTCCCGAGGGTTTAAGCAACAGCGCACTGTTGTACTATTTCATTCCTGCGTACCAGTTCTTAAACAGCTAGGTACCTACTTTTAACTATTTAGACTTTATTTATTTATTACAAGGCAACTACAACAGGTAACAATCACAGTATCATCACTAGATTCACATTATAGGTTTTGACCTGATTATCACCCAAAGCGTAATCGCACAACATGACTAGCAACAACAATAATAAAGAAGACAACTGCAGTAAAAAACTTAGTTCACAAAATTACAGCTGCAAGGTCCGTGCGTCTGCCCTCCAACACACTTCTACTTAGGCAGGGAATGTGCAGGAGACCAAACACGCCAGGTTAAAGTACATAGGACATAATTGACACAAAGTTACATTATATAAAGAAAACAGTTTAAAATGTTACAAGATTAAAAGGAAAGAGTACATAAATCAAATCAAATCAAATCAAATCAAATCTTTTTATTGTGGGCATAGGTAATACAGACAGATGTTAGATAAATTACAGTTCCATTATGTCCTGCCTAATAAGCATACAATAATTAATTATGTCAACATGCAGTATAAAACAATTCTTAGGTATGACATATAAAACATTTCATATACATAGAATAACAATTAGGTGTATGGTGACAGATTGTAGTAGATACTAATTATTAAGAAAATCTTGGATCGTGTAGTAAGCTTTGTTTGCTTTGCTTAGCTTTTTTTACATACATGTATGTCTTTTGAAAGCAGCGGCACGAGAATCGAAGAAGTCAATACTGTTATTGTATTTTGAAGTTTCATTGTAAAGTCGACACATTCTAACGATAGGGTTGTAATATGAGGTGTTATTTGTAAAGACCAGTAGTGCAAAAGTTTTCGGTCTTCGGGTGTTATACCTAGTATTGATGTTTATGAGGGACAGCAGAGCTGAAGAGTCCAACGTGGAATGTGTCTTATGCAGGTTTATTAAATCTTGCTGTTTGCGACGAGCATGCAAAGGCAACGATAACAATGTGCAATGATAACGAGGGTGGGCGCTGATACCTATAATTTGTCCGCGGCTGCCGTCGAAGTCTTTTTTTTTTTTGGCCGTTAACACGTCTACGACAGCCGTTGACAGTATTTAAGTGCGATGTTCAAATTCACGAGTGGCACGTTTTCGACGGCTGCCGTTGCCTCTGTCGTTGACGCGTGCTGCTCCTATGTATGAGCATTAAGACCATTTCCTAGCGTCCGTATCCTGGATACGTTTTGGTGACCTTTTCGGGGAAACCGAAGGTTTCGTCTGTGCAATTATGGACGAAGTTATCCTGACGAATAACTACCGGAGACATATTATGAGGGACGGGACGGTTGACGTGTGTCGGGCATGCCATCGTCCGGGTGAGTCCATCAGACATACTATCTCAGGCTGTTCTCGTCTGGCTAACGGTGAGTACTTGCACAGGCATAACCAAGTGGCCAGGATTATTCACCAGCAACTTGCTTTGAAATACAAACTTGTGGATTCTGAGGTACCGTTCTACAAGTATGTGCCCGACCCAGTTCTCGAAAATGACCATGTCACGTTGTACTGGGATCGGTCTATCATTACTGACAGGACTATTGTTGCCAATAAGCCTGATATAGTGGTGATAGACCGATTAGCGAGAAGCTGAGCAAGAGAAACAAATAAAATATCTCGACTTAGCACACGAGGTTGTCGACATGTGGAATGTGAGCTCGGCTATCATTGTGCCGATTGTCGTAACGGCCAATGGCCTGATGGCCGAAAGCCTCGACCAACATCTCTCGAGGCTCTCGTTAGACGGTTGGATCAAGGGCCTGATCCAGAAGGCAGTACTCCTCGATACGGCTCGCATTGTGAGGAGGTTCCTGTCGCTGTAGGCCTAACCACCGGTAGCTTGGACCCTGCTCCCGATACCGGCGGAACACTATTTTTATATTTTTGAATATAGTTTTTAAGAAATATTTAAAAATGTATTTTATATGTTCTAAATTGCAATAAACGAAATAATAAAATATATTTATTTTCTCTCACAATGGGTTTGTAGCACATAACAGTTTTGACGAATATGTAATCACATTGTGAGAGCTGGTGCCTGATGTAGGTTTAGGAGAACCTGTGTTACAGGTCCCCAGGCCCCACTTAGTGGCCTCATACAAATAAAAAAACAGGTAACATGTATTTCTACTAAACAAAACAAAAAGATAAATAAATGAAAATAAAAGTAACAACAGAAGCAGTCAAAGGGTGTATGGTGAATGGTGGTGAATGTGTATGTGAGTTGTGGTGGAGTCTTGAAAGGCAAATAAACTATTTTATTTTTTGGTATTTTCTTTTACACCATAATACGAGATCTTCAACGGATTAGCTAGCTAACAAGTATAGAAATTGACTTCTTCATCCACCGAATTGCGTGACAATTACATCGAAACGTGCCAACCCATACGAAATAAGATTACTTTCACTTCATTACCACGAGGTCTTATTGAAACGACGATACCAATAAATTGATTATTTCTCGGCCTGTCTCGACACACAGGCACCATGGCTCTCAATAATTCATAGCCTTGATAGGTTTATTCACTTCAATAAAGTGATTGCGGCTATCAAATTATACGATTGAGGGATTCAAATATGTAGTTAGAACTGGTAGACTGGAGGTAGGTAGTAGGTCAGTAGATAAGTAGTTGAATGACACCTCGTATTTATCTTCTTCTGAGCGCGTCGATGGCAAATACTAAATTTTTTTTTTTTTACTAACTTTCCTGTATTTCTCAGAACTCAGCAACGCTGACACCGTGCACTGACGCAGACATAACGTTCTTACGTGTACAGGTGACTCATGCGGCGCAAGTTGAAAAGTGGGCCATGGTCTGCGGGAAGACGCCGCATATACATTACGGGGCATGCGCTAAGGTAGCCCGAAAAATTCAAATTTTCAGTCAGTGTGAGGTTTTATGGTGATTAAAATATGATTTGCGACAGTAACAAATATGGCTTTACATAATTATATTCATTACAATCAGCAATACAACTCCATTTATGTAAGCACAATCGTCAAACGTCATGATTTCATGAAATAGTCATTCAATGCGATTATATGAACTTAGAGAGTTGCATTGATCGTTTTTATGATTATAATTCTATAAATAAACATTTGATACGGCCGCAAATCATATTTAGATCAACATACAACATGATACTGACCTGCAAATTGCAAAAGACGTAAGAAAATTTGAATTTCGCGGGCTACCTTGACGCTTTCGCCTTAAGGATCGGAACTATCCGATATACCCTCCACCTGTGGAGATTGTCTTTGCTGCGACCGACCTGAGTGCGGAGTCTGTTTAAAGTTTTCCAAGTCTCCCACGGCAACGTGTGCGATTATTTATATTACTTACGAATAAAATTCTTATAAAACTCTTTGGTGTTTATTAAGAATTGACTATTGAACTATTGAATTGTAGCCACCTTATAGCATAATCAGACTTTAGCGTTTCCATTGCTGGGGCACAAGCCTCCTCTCTGTGAGAGGGAGTGGGGCGTAATCTACCACGCGGGCCTAATGCGAGTTGGTGAATGTGCCTTTTATTTTTTGGTTCTAGGACGTGCCAGTTTACTCACAAAGTTTTCTTTCACCGTTTCGAGAGCAGTGGTGATGAAATAAGTTACTCAAAGTAAACCACCTGCCTGAGTGCGTTACTTTGAGTTTGTGCGTTTCCCGGTTAATGGCAATAGGCTCGCCCCCTATTACATGGCACTTAAACATAACTGTACTGTACTTATAGTATGTTATAAAGCAATTAAAGTATTAATATAATAAGTATGTCGAATAGTCAAATTAACGAATCTGTCAATTCGATTGTGCTAAGCAAGCACGTGCTATTAAAAATAAAACATATCCAAACGACTTCTAGATTTAAAACAAATCTAATTAATTTCGCATTTCCTAAGCACATTGAGATTTAAATCTAAATATGATTATGCAACGTTGCCAGTTTTATCAGAGGGTTCTAGGAAGATATAATCCGATTTCCTTGCCTCTACGTCCATATTTCTTACATTAACTTGGGTACAAATTAAATATTGATATACCTATCGGTGTTTCTTGGAACGGAAATGAATATTGAGATTAAGATATCAAGATTCATTTGGCAAATATTTATATACTACTACAAGGTTTTCCATCAAGAATGTTCGAAAGGAGACGGATACGCTTTCATACAATCTTGGGCCTGGATGTAAAGAGATGAAATTGGTGTCAATTAATAGCTACTATATTATCAAACCATCACTGAAAATTTTGCGGATTTTAGCAATCTGAGAGCCGAGTTAAAAGAGATTTTGTTAAAGTGAGGTTACGTAACAAAACAGCAGATTTTTGAAGTGCGATGTATAACCTCATTGTGCGATAGGTAGTTGTTTTTTTTAAAGATAGGATGCTGTTACAATTATAGAAGGTGTATTAGTTCGCTGTAAAACACCAAATTCCGAAAACATTACATTCTCTTGTGCCTAAACGGACCCTGGCACTTAATCCGATAGGGATAGAGTGCCACTAGCGGCACTTTGACTTGCCTTAATTATATTTGTAGAGTGGATGGAAATTAGGAAACACAAATACCTATTAAAAATCATGGGTAAGGAGATGATAATTAAAAATAAAAATCGTTTTTAATTAGTATATTTTATTCATCTTCAATTATAATTAGAATGTCATCTAGAAATTGTGCAGGTGGTACAATATTATCTTGGTACGTAGCCCAACTAAGGTACCATATTATTGACATATGTTTGCCTACAATGCAGTTACAATAATATTTTATTATTGCTTCCCTACCTCTGCGAGAGCTGTCGATTAAAATGTAAACAAAATACGTTTTTCGACTTATATGTCTCGAATGAATGCGGCCCCTAAGTAGCCATGAGGTATTTGTAGCTGACAGCTCTCGAAGTAGGCTGCTGCTGACCTCCCTGCACACTTCTATCACATAGCCATCATTGCCCCTTACATGTTCACCAAAATAGGAACGTGCCTGCTTTATTTGATATGTGCCTAGTGATATTAGTATTAGCTCAGTATCGGTAAGCTGGGGAAAATCATATAGGTTATCATTTTGTACAGTTATTGTTTGAAAATCAGCCCTACGCCTATTATAATGGTTTCTTACAATAAATTCTGCTAATTCATTTTCTGTATTCATATTCATATTTATTTGTACTAATATTTCTCCAGCATCTAGACGATCAATAATAGGAGGGTGAAAATTGTTTAAAAGAGCAGCAGCCACCTCAAAAATTTCATGAAACTTTTACTAGCTACGTTAAAATAATTTTGCCGTAATAATTTAAAATCTCTTTTGAATCTGCCGTTTACTACCTCCACTACCCAACGACATATGGTGACTGCTCTCGATTTATTTGCTTCACTAGTGGAAAGCTGTGTCTCACCCTCTTCTAATGATGCAGGCACATATGTCCTATATCCACATTGGTGCAACAAGGGCAATGAATCACGAAAGCCCCTATCCAGTATAAAAGCATCACCTTGAAGGAAGTATTCCCGTAATGGTCTTTCATTTGAAAATTCCTTTTTCATTATATCAGCGTCTGAAGTGGTGGCTGGATAGCCCAGCACATCAATTATATGCCCATCGGTACATACCATTAAAAACGGTTTCATAAGATTGCGATATTTGTGCATGCTATATGTTCTTTTTTGATATAAATAATTCGAACTCTTTTCAATGTAACAATATGTTCCATCACATATTACAATGGGCCTATCTACTCCCTCAAAGTTACCAAACAATGTGTTAGGTATTAACAGATTTCTTTGCACTATGTTTTGCCTATTTATATGATTTAAACCTAGGTGTCTAGGTACAAAATACTCATACAGCAGATCTCTCACTTGGTGTAACCACTTTTCTAGAGTTCGCCTAGACACTTTTAATAAAGTTGACAACCTCTCATCAGGATCCCCAGTTCTAAGCTTAATTAAATATGCTGCTAAAGCTAGGGACCCCCTAGGAATTTCTAATAACTGAGGAACCTCATTAAAGATTTGATGGAACTGCGCTTTGTTTAACCCTATCCACGTATGAACAACATGGTCTTCCATATCATCTATACTCTCAAAATGAAGTAATCCTGATTCTACAACTTCTTTTAAGGACATCATGTCCTGGATATGTTTTGCTGTAAAAGTCTGTACATAATTATTTCTCAAACTGGTAAGAAAATCCCATGCTTCTATAACTAAATGTCTATCACATAGACGATTATTCTCAGGTACATAATATTTATACCGACTGAGCAACATCTTTCTAGTAGAAAGTGGAACTCTATACCTCTCTGTTCTCAGGCATCCTTCAATAAAGCACCTACTTTCTGTTTCAACAGCCCTCATGTAATCTGGTAATACAATAGTAGGTTCAGGCTGAATACTTCTAACTTCTTCAACTGGAGGTTCAGCAGGAAGAACTTGTACCTGTGGCTGTATTTCTTCAATTGGGTTTGCTTGGGAAGAAGTTGATGGGCCAGAGACCATATGGACAGCAACTGTCTGCAGCAACCCAACAAGTATGGCATATGCGACTAGGTACTTCTATCTGCAACAAACAATACATAATCATTGAAGTATTCAAAAACTCAATTTGACTTACAACAAAAGCACATAAAACAAATGTAAACTGATTCAACTTACAGCTCTAGGTATAATCCACTCTTGAATAACATTATAAATTCTCAATTCGCGAGGTGAGGTGGTGTGAAGTAAATGGCTGACTCTAGATGCAAGTGAACGTCCACATCGGAGACAAACACTACGGTGGCCAAGATGTCTAGGTTCACCATGAGGTGGTCTTTGAGCCAAGTCCCAGCAAGCTTGGCAAACATGGTCACTGCTGTTTACCTGAAAAATGGAAAAAGTTTTTAATATCAGTTAACATGATTACTTTTTTTTAAACCAACCGACTCTGTCCGATAGTTATTTAATTCAAATTCAAATCATTTATTTGGTTGAATATGGGTACATGAGGTGATACATAGAACAGAAGATCTTTAAACCATATCCTACCTGAATAGGTGTGCAAATATCTATTACAATAAAAAAATATATATCTTAGTTCAATGTAATGTAAATCTTCATATGATTTTTAAATGTTTACCTATTCATACTTTATTATTTTGTAAATGTAATCGTGAAGGAAAACATCGTGAAGATTGCAAGCCAGCGTGGTAGACCCTGGTGAGCTAATAAACAGGAGGTGAGTAAGTACTTACAGATTGTGGTGCACGCCATTGACGAATCACTGCTAATATCATTTCGTCATCTAAAGCTCGATGACCCAGTGTATTACAGCGACTAGTCGCTATGCCACAATTTACACAACGATCCACTGTGATAATATCCAATCGGTAGGCTGGTCGTAGAATCCAAAAAAACAAGTCCAAGTCCAACGTAAAAGCGAGGCTCTCCGTGTCCGGTATGGCAGCAAGGGTAGTACAAGAAGCAAGATCAGAAGTCCGTAGAAAGAAAGCAGGGGTCAAAGAAAATATCCATAAAACTATGGAAGGAAACACTCAAAACGCACACGCACTAACACTATTCTATTTCTATTCTATTTTTTAATAAATGGCAAGCAAAGCCGATGTCGACTATTCTGCCAATGTCTAAAGTGTGTTGGAAAAAGTAAGTGTTTGATATAAAAAAAATAAAATAAAACAAGTAATTTTTTTTTTCGATTGATACAGTTGAACACAATGTAGATCTTGTTGGGTTAGTACGGGACTGAAACAAACAAAAAAATATATATAAATAAACATTATAATTTGTTAAAACATAGAATAAATGCATACCACACCCACAGAAAGAATAGTTCATAACTTAATGTTATTGTGGCGGATGAAGGTCATCAGCGCCACAAGCAACTCTGGAGAGGAAAATGTTAGTAAGGAGGGGAAATTAATCGGAAGAGGGATCTTAAATTTAGGGAGACGTTTATATAAATCTAAAGGTGGAACGTTGTTCGAGCATTCGAAGAAGATGTGATCTAGAGTGCCCTCTTCCAACCCGCACTCGCAGAGAGAGGAGTCGCAAACATGGATTTTTTCTAAAAATACGGGAGTACAGCAAAAGCCTAAACGGATTCGACAAAGGACTGATATAACGGTTTTGGAGACTTTTTTGTAGACGTAGAACCAAGGTTTTGATTTTATAGTTGGTTGTACTGCATAATAAAACCTCCCCTTTTTTCTTCCAGTGCTATTCCACTGATCCTGCCATGAAGATTGTAGGTCAACCTTTGGAAGGCTCAGCAAGTCATACCCCTGATGAGAATTGTGGGTGAGATCAGCTGTTGCTGATGAGCAAGCTTCTTTGGCCAAGGCATCAGCGCACTCATTGCCCTTAATGCCACAATGACCAGGTATCCAAACTAACTGAACCTCTCTTTGACTAATAGAACAAGATAATAAAGACTTTTTAATTTTTAAAACAAGGGAACTGTGCAATTTACTCTTGAAAGGGTTTTGTGCTAAGGCTTGCAGACAGCTAAGAGAGTCTGTGAAAATTACGGCTTTGTCAATATTGTGGTGTGCCTCTATGTAAAGACAAGCTTCCAATAGAGCCACACACTCGCCCGTGAACACAGAAGACTCCTTAGGGCATTTGTATTGTAAAATAATTCTGGAGCTTTGATAATAAACTGCAGCACCAGTGTTACTGAGATCATTAAATTTTGAAGCGTCTGTGAAAAACCTTTGAAACCCAATCCATCGTTCTCCCACCGCCGCATTGAAGGTCGAATTGGCTGAAGAGGACTTTTTGGAAATACCAATATTGAAGAAAATTTTTGGAATGAAACATAAGACTTCATAGGGAAAGTTAAAAAGAGGTAATCGGGGGTACTGTTCTATTGGAGATTCTAAATTATGAGTTTGACGGAATGCTTTTAGGATTAGGGGAATTTCTTTATTATTCCAGTAATTTGAGTTTCTGCTTATGGCATCTAACTCATTCAATTTTGCTAAAAGGGAATGGGAAGATCTAGATATTAATCTAGCTAGAAAACGGGAGGCCAGATACTGCCGTCTTAGGGCCAGGGGAGGTTCAGCACACTCAACCTGCAATGCGTTAACAGGAGAACACTTCATACAACCAGAGATGATCCGAAGGCATTTTGACTGAATCCTATCCAACCCAGCCAAAGCACCCTTGTTGCATGGAATTAGATGGAATGTGCCATAGTCTAGAACACTACGTATCAAGGCGTTATAGACTAATTTCATAGTATAAGGGTGGGCACCCCACCAGACACCCGCGAGAGCTTTTAAAATTGAAACAATTCTTTTACATTTTTTTATTAATAAGTTTATATGATGCTTACCATTTAATTTTGAATCTAAAAAAACGCCTAAAAATTTTACTTTATTAACCAACGGAACATATTGACCTAAAATGTCTACAGTGATGTGCGGAGTCAGTCTTTTGCGAGAGAAAATTACTGCCGAACTCTTTGGTGCGGATAATGACAGACCATGGCATAAAAGCCATTGGTTCAAAGAGTCTAGAGAGAGGCATAGAGACGATGCCGCGTCTATGATGGAGGAATCTGTCACATATAGGACTAAGTCGTCGGCGTATTGAAGGATGTGACAGTTATTATTTAGGCAAGACCCAATATCCGCCGTGTACAAATTATAGAGAAGGGGGCTGAGAACAAATCCTTGCGGGAGTCCCTTCCAAGTCTGCCTTGCATCAAATTCCTCGCCTTGAACTCTCAGAACCAACGAACGAGATAAAAGAAGTCCACAGATACATTCGATCATCTTACCCGGGAGACTCAGCTGGTGCAATTTCTGCCTGAGTACGGGAAGGAGAACGTTATCGTATGCAGAGGAGATGTCTAGGAAAGCAGCAACAACGGATTCATTTTTGGAAAATGCTAAACGGATATCCGCAACTAAAACGCCAACACTATCCATTGTGCCAAGCCCTTTCCTGAAACCAAATTGGTAATTCGGCAGTAAATCTGTCGATTCGACTATCCATTCAAGTCGGTTTTTGATCAAATGTTCCAATAATTTGGCTAAGACTGAGGACAAAGCAATTGGTCTAAGTCCGTTCGGATCATCTACATGTTTGCCAGGCTTCAATAGTGGGATAATAATTTGCAACTTCCACTGATCTGGAACCCAACCATTACTATAACAAAAATTTATAATGTCTAAGAAGTAGAGTTTAGCCTTGTCTCCACAATGAGCAATGAAAGAATACGGTACACCGTCAATACCGGGGGCTGAGTCCCGGACATGTCTGAGCACCACCTTCAGTTCTTCCAGAGTAAATGGTACATCAAAAGGATCCTCTGAAACAATTTGCAGGGAAACATTGCTACATTCAGAGGAGAAAGGAACATATGGTGGAGCAATTTTATCAAAAAAAAGTTCAGCTGTTTCCCTGGTGATTGGTGAAGAGACTGATGGGGAGCACCCACGTCTAAATCTATTGATGCTCTTCCAGACTACCGAGACTGGAGTAGAGGGAGATAAGGAGGTACAGAACTTAATCCAACCTGCACGTTTCTTCTTGCGAAGGTGACGTTTGGTTCTAGCATTAAGCTGCAAATATGCCAATAGATTTTCGGTGCTCATGTCCGCATTGTAATACTCCTCGGCCTCATCCCTATCCCTGATTGCTGAAGTGCACTCTGGATCCCACCATGGGGGTGAGGGTATTTTACCACGGGCACTATTTTTTAATGGAAAGCAGGAGTCCGCACTGGACTTAATGGCTGTAACAAATCCCTCATAACAACTCTTGGCATGATGGTGACCAGAAGTATCTGATAAACTTGAATTTAAATTTGGAAGAACAGCAATTTTATCCTCCAATAATGAAGCAAACTTTGACCAATCTGGTTTGGACAGGTTATATTTCAAAAGTGGAGGAGAAGTTTTCTCTAAATAAGTTTTATTAAGTAAAGATATGACAATAGGGTAATGGTCACTACCATGCGACAAGGTCGTACATTCCCAATGGGTCGAAGCTGCTAGCTCAACTGAACAAAAGGTTAAATCGACACAACTCTTTTGTTGTCCGGGAAGAGATCTGCGTGTTGGGCATCCATTATTTAAAATGCAGAGATCCAGATCGTCCAAGAGCTCAACCAAAGCTATACCAAAGGCATCACAGCGCTCAGACCCCCATCTATAGTGACGGCAGTTAAAGTCGCCCATGACCAGTATTGGTCCCTGGACATTAGAGAAAATGTTTTTTAAAATAATAAAAAAGTCTTGGTGGGGGTGAGCGATATAAATGGAGAACACTGTGATGCCTTCAACCCTTCCTGCGGTAATGCTCATATTACCCGTAAGTGGAGGTAAAGTAAAAGGTGATAGTGGGACCCGATTGTTGACAAATAGAGCCGACCCTCCATAGCCGTCAGCTCTGTCACATCTGAGGATGTTAAAATGTGGTATACGAAAGCTAAGACTTGGAATGAGCCAAGTCTCAGCTATGGAACAAGCCAATGGCTTGTATTTATTTAAGAGAAATATGAGGTCGTGCTTTTTATGCCACACGCTCCTCACATTCCACTGAAGGAAAACTTGGCGAGCCGCCATTTCTAATGTTTAAAAGTAGTTTAATAAGTTGGTCGGCAACGTTGGACGGTGATTGAGTATTAGACGTAGAAGAAGAAATAACAGTAGGTAAAAGTTTTATGAGTAGTTCAATAATAGAAGAAGTACTATTATTATTAGAAGATTCATTGTTATGATTGAGAGCACTACCATTAGGCTGTGAAGGTTGAGGAGAACTAGTTATCTGGTGATGAGCAGCTTTATCATATGATGGGGAAAGGGGGGCATGGGTCCTGGGCTTGAGAGTTACAGTTTTCCGATAGGACTGAGAAATTGGAGTCTTGGTGACATTTGCATAATTACGGGAAGCTGTTGGTATAATTTTGCTAGCCTCAGCATAAGGGATTGATTTTTCAGCCATAACAGTCTTAATGGCTCTCTGTCTACCATGCTCGGGGCATGACCTGCTATTTGCAAAGTGATTACCCGAGCATAGCACACAGAAGGCCTCACCCTCAGAAATGCTGCAACCATCACCTGGGTGATCATGGCCACATTTACTGCAGCGTGGTTTAGATCTGCATATGGTTGCTACATGTCCGAATCTGCAACACATGCGACATTGGATTGTAGGGTATATATATTGCTCAACAGGAAGGGAAGTGTAGCAGCAGTATATCCTTTGGGGTAAGACTTGGCCATCAAAAGTGATGACACAAGTTTCAGTGGGTTTCCACTCGGTAATACCTTCTCTTTGGACTTTACGGTTAATACGTCTTATTTTAAGTATTTGCCCACATCCTGAGGGCACAGATAAATAAGATAATGCCTGTTCTTCTGTAATGTCAGAGGGAACCCCAGTAACAACACCCATCCTAGTTATATTAAATGTAGGGATTGAAGCAGAGTAGCTGTGTTTAGATAACAAAGTGTTAACTAAGAAAGAGTTAGCGTCCTGAGGGGAAGTAAACTCTACGGAAACACGGTTTCTGCCAACTCTATTAACACCACCACGAACAATGTTCGCAATGTTGTTGTTCAGTAAAAATTTGCCAAAATTAACAGGGTGAAGAGTGGTGCCTGAATTTGGTTGGGTCTCAACGCGGGAGACGTGAACAATATAGGGGGCCTTGTCCATTACGGAATACTTGACACGACCAATTTGGCTTTTTTGTTGCTTGTTTGGAGGAGTGGGTGTCAAAATTTCCTCGTTACCGGGACGTTTGCGTGAAGTTTGTTGGGATTGGGATACATCCATCTCTGTTATGCTACAGACAACGTCCGCAAATTGGGATAGTGGATTCGGGGAAAAAAGGGTTAAGGGACCTGGGATGTCAGGGGGGTCAGGATCAGGGGGTTTATTTGTATCCATCTTGGATATAAAGGGTAAAAAATATGACAATCACAGTACAAACCTGTTTACGAACACAAGGACAACACACTTATACAATAACAAGTCACAAAAGTATCAACAATCACTCAAAAAACCGCAAAAAATTCTAGACACTTGTGCTAACCAAAAACACCGTGGCGAGAATCCGCACTAACACTAAACGATACGAAACGAGTGACTGACTGACATGTCACCATAGACTAAAAATACAATAATCGATTAGCAAACGTGAATCGATTTTAACATTTATCTTTATAGATAATTTGTTTAAACTGTTTAATACGTTAATTCTGATAATTAATGTATTTGAATTAATCATCTGGTAAAAGCATCTTTTAAATACTTAGAGAGTTTAAATAGTATGAACTCTGTCACGATAGTCGATTATAATTTAATCGATATTCCATTTTGTTCGTAGCCATAACTTAATTTTTGGATTTCTCAATTTCCAGATTGTAAAATGGGCTGATATTTCACATTTTGTAATAGAAAAATATAACCTTTTTTTTTTAACCATTCGTCAACTTATTACAATCAGGCCCAGAAATCCCCGTCTCCTTTCAATAAAGAAAGTTTGTACCTACTTATCAAATATCATTAAAAATTGTTTTTATTTGACATTATATATGAAATATGATATTATTATTTGCCAAATGGCCGCCGCGGCTTCGATGGGCGACGTGTATCCGAGCGGTCCAATTTTCGATGACGCGACCACATTATAACTGGCTTGATAACATCGATGACATTGGTTATGTTGAATGTTACTGGACAGTTTGTTCGCCATCTGAAGGCCAATTCTCGTACTTAAAAAACGTTCACATTCAAGTCGCAATCTGTCAAACTTGTCAAAAATGTTGGATAATTGATTGTATTTTTGACAGATTGCGAATGAGATGCGAATGCGAACGTTCTTAAAAATTACGGGAATTGCCCCTCAGATAACATTAAAAATCTACCAATGAATGACTATTGACATCCTAACTAATATTATAAATGCGAAAGTGAGTTTGTTTGTTTGTTTGTTACGCTTTCACGCTGAAAACGGCTGAACGGATTTGGATGAAATTTGGCACATGGGTCGACCAAGACCGGGATTAGCACATAGTATACTTTTTACCTAGATATTTCCACGGGGTCGAGATTTACGCGAGTGAAACCGTGGGGTGCAGCTAGTTTTATACAGGGTGGCAGGGACATCGACGCGAAGCCGGCTACCATGGATTCAGTACATGATTCTGAACCCCACTGCGTTGAAATTTTTCGTATTTCGTCGGTTATTTTAAAAAAAATCTGCTGTTTCATAGAAAAGTGCAATACCTACGAAGTCAAAATGTATGGGTATTGCACTTTTCTATGAAACAGCTGTTTTTTTTTAATAACCGTCGAAAAATTTCAACGCAGGGAGGTTCAGAATCATGTATTGAATCCATGGTAGCCGGCTTCGCGGCGATGTCCCTGACACCCCGTATATTATTTTAGTTTTCGCAACATTGAGGGTTAGAGAGGTAATGCTCATAATTTTAAGAATGTTCTCATTCTAACCTCAGTCTCAATCTATCAAAATACCTCTAATCTCGTATTCAATCTTGAATAACTTGAGAGATGTTTCTTTAGGCATGTTGGATTACGTGTTAGTGTGGGTGATTGTGTGTTATTAGGTGTACCGCGCCGAGCGTAGTTCGGCCGCGACTAGAGCAGTGGTGGCCGAGTGGTAACGGCCAAGTCTTATGAGTTGTAGATCGTAGGTTCGAACCTAAATAGGCGCTTTACTTTGTGTAAATTATTTCATAACTATTGCTCTCAAAACTGTGAAGGAATACATCGTGAGGAAACCGAGAACCAAAAATTCGAAGACGTGAGTGACATCTACCAACTCGCACTGGGTTAGTGTGGGTGATTGTGTGTTATTAGGTGTACCGCGCCGAGCGTAGTTCGGCCGCGACTAGAGCAGTTGGTGGCCGAGTGGTAACGGCCAAGTCTTATGAGTTGTAGATCGTAGGTTCGAACCTAAATAGGCGCTTTACTTTGTGTAAATTATTTCATAACTATTGCTCTCAAAACTGTGAAGGAATACATCGTGAGGAAACCGAGAACCAAAAATTCGAAGACGTGAGTGACATCTACCAACTCGCAATGGGCCCGCGATGTGGATTACGGCCCACTCCCTCTCACAGAGAGGAGGCCTGTGTCCCCGCATTGAAAAAATTATAGGCTATAAACATTTAAAGTTGAAGTTTTCATTAGCAGTCTAGTAACAGTTTCTAATTACAAACGCGACACGATCATCAAATATCTCACAGAGACCACAACACGCTTATCGGTACGTCTAATCTACAGCGTGTATTACCGAACCAAGGAGTATGAACAAATGGAGTGCCCATGTTTAGTAGAAAGGTGACTGATGATTTATCATGTTTATTTTTGTAAGTAGGTCTTTTGAGACAATAAGACACTTATATTTTTTGGTGGAAATTTTAAAACTAGAAGCCGGCCATGTCCTCGCTGATCCCTTCAAAGAATTGCCCAAACCAATTCAGAAAGATGGTTACTGCAAAGCGCAGTAATTATAGCAATATCGCCTATAGATGTAGCTAAAATCATCGGGAAATCCTACTGATTGTTGCAATGGCCACAGCTGACATCAATAGGTGGCATTAATAAGCTAATATGGCCTCGTTGCTCTAGTGGTCGCAAGCGTGATTGCTCAGCATAGGTTACACTCCAAGCGGCTACTGAGAAATTCCTCATAAAAATCCCAATAACGATTTGCCCGACCTGGGAATCGAACCCAGAACCTTATGTTCAGCAGTAGCATTTGCGACCACAAAACAAACCACAAGTATCATATGGTAAAAAATAAAGATAAATGGTCATTCAAACAGTCACTTGCTGTAACTTCGCCCTCCATTCTCATCATACTCATGTCACACACAAACACACATGGTCTAATTACTTAATTCTACCATTTCTACCACACCGACAATAACGGGGCTCGGCCTTATGACGTCACGAGTAGGTACTTCCATAAACCGATCGGGAATTATAGCTATTGGGCTGTCCCCTTTATGGACACGGTATGGATTCAATTTTATGAAGGTAGTCGTATATTAGGTTTATTACTTCATGTTTCACATTGTTCTGTTTATGTTGGAATAGATTTGTTGATTATTTTTCAGCTAATTTGGTAATTAAGGCTATTTGTTTTAAGTGTATCATTAAATTGTTTTACGTAGTTTAAGAGAATTGTTAGGTTTTAATTTAGTATTGTGGTGTTTTCCACTATCCTAACTACTTTTATAAATGCGAAAATGAATTTGTGTCGAAGCAATGAGTAGTCGAACTATTGTTTTTCGAAATTGGGACTGTGTCGAAAGAATTAACTGTCGAAATTCAGTATGACATTAGTTTGTTTGTTGCGCTGATAAAATTAAAATCACAAAATTACAAAAAAAAAACAAATTAAATTTTACTCTAAATAAAAATTAAAAATAAGTAAGTGTTTAAATTAATTTAACAATAAAATAAGTATAAAAACAAGTCACTTAAAATTTGTCATTATACGTGAAACGTTAAGTGACTTAAAATTTGTCATTATACGTGAAACGTTAAGTGACTTAAAATTTGTCATTTAGACGTGAAACGTCTAAATTTAAATTAATTTAACAATAAAATAAGTACAAAACAAGTCACTTAAAATTTGTCAATTAAACGTGAAACGTTAAGTGACTTGTTTTATACTTATTTTATTGTTAAATTAATTTAAATACTAAGATTTTTTATTTTTATATAGTGTTAAATTTCATTTTGTTTTTTTTTTGTAATTTTGTGATTTTAATTTTATCCTCATGCTGTGACCTTACATGATCCATATTTTTGTACCTAGCTTAAAGCCTTATGTAACATCTCTTCTACAATATGGAATGCAAATAAATGAATAAATAAACGCTAAATCGGTTGAACGGATTTGGATGAAATTTGGCACATGGGTAGACAATGACCTGAGTTAGGACATAGGATACTTTTTATCCCGATATTCCGACGGGATCGAGACTTATGCGGGTGAAACCGCGGGGCGCAGCTAGTTTATGATAATAGATTCTGTGTATTTTCCACAGTTATTTAGAAAGGTCAGCTGCGTATAGTCGCAACCGGCGTGTGTGTGTGACCAGATGTATTAACGTAAACGAAGCAAAAGGAGTATGTAAAGATTATAGCAGGTCACGTTCTGTAGCTTCTGCCTACCCGCATCGGAAGAAGGCATGAGTTATATATTTTACACAAGATTCATTTCTGAATACGTCAATTTATGACCACCAATCGTTCTAAAATGACAATTTAATTTTTATTTTTATTTCGAACATAATTCTAGTCTGTAAAACTATGGACTAGAATTATAACAAATATTATAAACTATTTTAAATTCTAAACAGATAAAAACCCAAAATAAAATTGTGATTAATTAAATTTAATTATTCAACAACTCATAAAAAATAATAGGTACTCGTATTGACAAAAAATTATAAAAATGTCAGATTCGTATATAAAATAAAATTTCCATTATAAAATTGACAAAACATTTCAAAATATTAAAAATTAAAATTATGTAAATTGCAAACAAAATAATAATATTACTAAAGATCTATGGTAATTAATTAATGCAAGCGTTGATTTGACAGGCTGAACGGCTGTTTGGGTATATAAAACAGTAGTCTGCTATACTGTCCGACCTGGTAGAAGCCCTTTCTCGATCAGAGCAGATACGAGCATCAATTCGTTTCAATCCAAGTTTTAAGAGTTCCTAAACCGAAGGGTGCCACCGGAATCCTATTACTAAGCCTCCGCTCTCCGTCCATCTGTCTGTCAGCGGGCTGTATCTCATGAACCAAAATAGGTAGACAGTTGAAATTTTCACAGATTGTGTATTTCTATTGCCGCTAAACTAACTAACTAAAGTCAATAATTAAAGGTCGGGATACAAGAAACGTGTTATTTTCGAGAAAAAAAAACTCGATCTTAATACGGTACGGAACCCTTCGTGTGTGAGTCCGACTCGCACTTGCCCGGTTTTAAATATTATTTTTATTCAGAGCAAAGCAGTGGTGTGTAAAGATTAACTTTAAAAGTAAATATTGAAGTATACATCATCAGTATTCGTCTGGTTCAAATACACAACCGGATACTTTAGAAGAGGGTACTTACTTCAACATCGACCAACAAGACCTCTTCGACTCTTTGTAACCCTATACTACGCACTCAATCCTTCTTTTAACCTTTTTTCAAGGACATTACAAAAATAATCCCTGTATCTTTGCACCAAGCTTCAATTTAACCCAACAATATCCTCTTTATTAACCTTTCACTTATCCTTTTTACCAACAATGCAAACCTTTCTCAGATTTAAACCCAAATCACTCTCGACCTTTTTTCCTTTTTCGGACTAATTATAACACTTCAAAGAAAGGTATCATGTCCAAGAATGTTACATGAACCACATATTAATACAGATGTTTCACTCCGTAAAATCATTTAAATAAAAGGCGACTGTTTCTACGACACAATAAAGTGCAATTCAGGTCGCACAGAGCTAATTACCTACAATTATATTCACTTAGAAGTTGCCTCTCTTTCTTTCGCGTAGTTCTTATAACTTCTGACTACGTTACGCTCACTGAATTGACCCGACAAGACGGGCCCGCCGCGTACTTGTAGCTTCATACCTAAAATGCGGCGTGTATTATGTAAGTTATTCCAGGATTAGTGATGTATATTTTAAAAGTCCCAGGCGCATGTTCAGAAATAAATAGGTACACCTTTTTAAACCACTTGGGTGCGTCATAACTTGTTAGATTATTTATTTGTAAAGGTACACTTTTTGTATACATATAATTTATTATAACTTAAGTACTATAGGTAATAATAGACTCGAGCTTAACTAGCATTCTTCGAAATACGTTTTAACACTGAAAAATAAAAATATACTAGTGGCGCTAGAATTAGTATGGTATGGCAAAATGAATAAAATACTAAATAGCCAAGTAACTGCGACCAACTTAGATGTAGCGCTCACCGGCCGCTGCCGCGGTACCTCTCTTTTCACTCGCTCGACTCGCGCGCGGTTGGTGTCAGTTCTAATCTAACTTAATCCAATTGGTCGGGGTGCCCTTGCTTAGTTATGGACTAGTTATAACAAGCGCCCGAGTCACGCGCTCTGGACGCTGCCCATTGGGCGCGCGCTGAGCGCGCGGTCTCGGCGCGTCTGACGCAACAAAATTTCCACATTTTGTTATAACTTTTTGAACCCTCAACATGCTCAGTAAAACTGTGCTTCTTTTAAGCTTATTACTGATGCCGAGAAAACGATAATGAAAAGTATAAAAAAGGAACTTGCATCTACGCGTCGAGAGCGTGCTGTGTCGGGGGAGGGCAGGGACGGGAGCGCTTGATGTAATTCGTTACATAGAAATTCAAACAATTTTATTGAGCGCCCAAAACACAGCGTACAAGACGCGCGCCTCGGGCGCTTGTGATAACGAGGGCCTTACTGCGACCAACTATGAGAATGGGCCATAAAGTTATAAAGAGGCTCAAATATTATAAAAAAACGTGTGCATTATTAGAAACGCAAAAAGTTTTAGAGTGTAAGTCAGATTGTACAAACAGTTTTACACGTCAATCATAATTACGTATATTAAAAACTAGATGAGGTCGGTGTTTCCTATCTGACCACTCTGAGAAGAAGTGCCGAAACAAACTCAGAGGTCACAGCCTCTTTTAAAGTCCAGACATAATCTTGGTCAGATCATGTAGATTGTTGTCCGAAATGGTCTTTGGAGGAAAGAACTACACAAATTAAGTGGACCTGTGCAGTCAGTGTACGTATTTGTGAGTATCTAATCGTGCAACCTTAGGAGCTCAAGGATTCGACAAACAATACCAAAGAAAGGATATTTGGGTACGCCGCATAAATTACTCAAACTACCAGACTATGATTAAACTAAATGAGAAAAAAAAACAAAAAATATATACTATACTATACTATACTATAAAACCTACGCATCAACTATAACCCGTGGCAAGTAACAAGCAATGCCACTACTAAACAAAACTAATTCATATCCTACAGTGTTGCCAGCTTCATTCCATACTTTTAATCAGTACAAGTTTTGCCTCTGAGCTGTTAATTGAGTTATGGACTATATACTTCAGCTCTGTGATACTTATATATTTACAGCCTTTGAATAGAATATAATATACTTTACTATGTATATCATACAAATTCCAGATATAAATTTAACATAGGGTGACACAGTGGGCGGTTTTATCACTAAAAGCGATATTTTACAGACAACCTTTGGATGGGTTCAAAGGGAAAAGGAGAGACAGTACTGCATGTGGTTTGTGGTACATACACACATAGACCATATACTTATATATGTATCAGCATCGCCGGCGTGGAGGTCGAAAATTATGCCACGGGTACGTACCTAACCCAAGGCATGGTCTACCTGTGAGCCAAACTTCTTCGAAATCCATTCAGCCGTTGAGGCAAGGCATAGTTTATTTTGCATTTATAATATATTATACCGCATGATTTTTTTTTACCGTCTCGAAAAAAATTGGGTATAATTGGTGAACGGAGTAGAAGCACTTTTTTTTTTTAGCTATAGAGCTATATAGCTAAAAAATATCGAAATTCAAATCATACGCACCCTACTAAATGCGCGAAATTTATCAATGAATTCGTAGCTTTCCTTATGGGCCGATAGGTAGTTGCCGCACTTGCCGTCGGCCTCTTTGATATTCTTTCGCAGGCGCAATAGCCGCTCGCGCATCCCCGTCCGCCCGCGTGGTCAATGCTACTAAGCAAATATTCCCGGGTATGGCTTCTGTTCCACTTACACAACACACCATATTATTCTCGAGACGGTAAAAAAATTCAGCCGGTATATGACCCGGTGAACTCCTTGGGTGTGTAACGTTTGATATAATAACAAAAGTTCTAATGATCATAAGACCTAATCTCATTTAATATAATTCTTTTTTAATATAACGATCAAATGATATAATGAATTATTGATATAATTTCATTTTACCTAATTTAATATGGTATAATGAACAGTTTATATAATGCACATTTGAAATAATATTCAATTAATATAATATTCAGTTGCTATAATATTCAAAATCTATAAGTAACGTTTAATATAATTTCTACGATTCTACGATACGATTTTCTTCATTTCTACGATATGGCGACAACATAATTATACACCGGCTTGTAGTTAATAGGTTGAATCTGTTCCAAAACCGAATCGGGGCACCCCGACTTTACGTAGTCTTTTGGCCCCTACCCTAGAGTGTATATAAAAACCGGAGGCGCGGAGGGGTTCCACTTCCCGCAGCGCCGAAGACGATGCAGAAGCAACTTTAATGTTTTGAGGATAGGTTACAATATAATTTGCTTTTCTCAAGAAAATTATTTAATATGAAAGTTAGGTCAAATGAACATTATATGAAAAGAGCATATTGAATTTGAAAATTATATGAAATGAATGTTATACTAAATGAAATTAGAGAAAATAAAAATGATATCAAATATAACATTAGGTCATATGAAATTAGGTTAAATATTTTTATAGGATATGAAAATTATATCATATGAAAGTTATGTCAAACAAAATTAGACTACCTGTTATTATACTAAACATTACACACCCGAACTCCTTACCAAGTAAGATTTTTTTTTAATTTTCGCCTTTTCCTTTGAGTTTTTCTTAATTTTCTTTTTTCCTATACCACCCCAGACGTATTAAGGCGAAAAAAACAAAAAAGATATATAATCGATCGTGCCATTTTCGAGTTTTTGCTAGTCTAGCAAAAACTCGAAAATGGCACGATCGATGACGACGCACGGCAATTGATTTTTATATAGATATACATTAAATAAGTATGGATTTAACCAGAATTAAACAAAATTTCCTACTAAAATAACCTAAACTGTAACAAACGAAGGGACAAGATAGCCCGGTTGCTCACGGACGAGACTAAATTAATAATGCAGCCCGTCTGTGTGCGACTGACCTAAATCTACGTCATACCACTGACGGGGCGATTCATAAACACATCCCATAAAGACATCTTCACGACCGATTGTGGGTGTGGGGTAGGCAGTGTAACATTACGTCACGACTATATTCCCCGAAGGGTTAGGCAGAAGTGTACCAATGGCAATAATAGTACACCCACATTTCACCACTTATATTTAATCCCCATGTAAGAGGGGGTGAGCCTGTTGCCATCAACCAGTCACAAATCCAGACTCCGGGCTTCTACTGAGAAATTCCAAATGGAAAAATCTAATAACACTTTTCCCGACCCGGGCATCGAACCCAGGACCTCATGCTCAGCAGTAGCGCTTGCGTCCACTACACCGACGCGGCAGTCTCTTTCAAGAAATCATAAGTTTATGTAGAATATTCTTAATGAAGTAAGGTTTCCCGCAATAAACTGAAAACACTTGAAAAGCAACCACTTAAGTGTCATTGCGTAGAGCCTGCGACGCCGTAGCAAGCGCTACACTCGTAGCATTCAAATTGTACTTATGGTTGAAGGTAATTTAAGTTACCTTTCTAACTTTCTCGTTTTCTTTGTAAATATGAAAGAAACAAAGAAGTTGTTTTATTCAGTTAATGTCCCTGGCTGTAGAAGCGGTAAAGATAATAAACCTCACCCACGATACAAGTGTGAGTACTATGTACTAAAGAGCTAACATTTACCGGGTAATACGTATTTTATTGACTTGAATGTGCCCAGGCGGCTGTGAGTATGTCATGCTCACTCAGATGTCTCGCTGATGGTGGCGCGTGTGTTGGATCATTTAGCTCCCTTCAAAATGGTTGAGCTGAATGGTGCTAATCCATGCGTCATGTTCGTGAACGGGCGCCGTCAGTTGGGACAGGTCAACTCTTAGCTGCCTTGGCTGATTTAAATTTTTGAATTGTTCTTTGTTTTATATTTTTATTACGGACGCTTCTAACGTGCACGTCTTTCTACATTGTTCTCACATGTTTAATTTCAACATGAATGATGTAACAAATACTTTGTAACAATTTATTTAAAAGAGTGTCCGTGGAGTTTCTTGCCCGTTCTTCTCCATAGGTACTACTACGCTTTGGAATGGGCAACTAGCTTCATATTTCTGACTGACCGATTCCTTGACAATTCAAAAGTGCCTGTAAATGGTTTAATTGAAATAAATGCTTTGAGTTTGAGTTTGAGTTTGAGTTTGAGTTTGACAAGAAAAATTAAAAGAATGGGACACCATTTATAAAAATATCCTGCTATCTTGCCATCCAGTGAATTCAAGATGGCGGCGATATGACAGTATCGCGGCATCTCTAGAGTCTATCATAGATATGGAAACAAGAGACACAACTCGACCAGCCTTGATCAACTAACTTTGCCACAGTTCGTTATAAGTACTCTGGTATTGAGGCCATGAGAACCGCGGGACCTGTGAAGGAATGTAGGAAATCAGTGGCGTAGCTAGACCTAATGAAATAAAAATGAAAATTAAAAATGAAATAGGAAAACTTTATCAAAAAAAAAGAAAAAAATACCAGAACTGTGGATACGACACGAGTTGTGTACACCGTATTGAGAGGCGTCGGGGCACTAAGAGGTATCCGGCGGGTGAATTAAATACTAACAACTTAAGATTTTGTCAGCTCCAAACGCACAGATATAAAAATCGAGTTATAAAATAAAATATTTTAGACAAAAATTCCATAGGCAAGGCAAGGTTAGCAAGAATTTTGCTTATTACTAATGTAAGTAAGTAAAAAGAAGAAACTAAGACACACCGTCTACCCCGGCACAGTAGACTCATCGGTGTCGCAACACATGGAGTTCAGTGCACCTACTGAGCAGTGGGTAGGATGGTGGGTATTATAAATACCACCCACAAACCTACCAACCAACCTACCCACCAACCTACCTACCCACCAACCTACCTACCCACCAATCAACCTACCCGCCAACCTACCCACCAACCTGCCTACCAACCAACCAAACCACCAACCTACCCGTCAACGAAACTACCCACCAACCAACCCACCAACCTACCCAGCAATCAACCTACCAACCAACCTACCCACCAACCAACCCATCAACCAACCTACCCACCAACCAACCTAACCACCAACCAACCTACCCACCATCCAAACTACCCACCAACCTACCCACCAACAAACCTACCCACCAACCAACCTACCCACTTACCAACCTACCCGCCAACTTACCCACCAACCAACCTACCCACCAACCTACCTACCAACCAACCTACCCACCTACCAACCAACCTACGCACCAACCAACCTACCAACCGTACCAACCTACCCAGCAACCAACCTACCCACCAACCAACCTACCCACCAACCAACCCATCAATCACAGACCTACGACTCTTATTACTTGTGATTTAGACTTATGACTTACGACTTACCACTTGTGACTTGTGACTTGCGACTAGTGTTAAATGGATAGCATCTGTGTGCTAAGTCGTATACTTACATCCTTTAGACCATGACCTGGGTAAGGACATAAGCTTTTCATCCTGGATCCTGGATCTGGTATGAGAATAGGCCTTTGCACTGCAGTTGGACTATAATAGGCTGGCATTATTATTATTTTCAACAGATTTTTTAATCAAACCCTTGATTCAAATTCAAACCATTTAGTTCAATTAAACCATTTACTGGCACTTTTGAATTGTCAAATAGTCGCGTCAGTTAGTCAGAAAGTTGAAGCTAGATGCCCATTCCAAAACGTAGATCTATAAGGAGAAGAACGGGCAAGAAACTCCAAGGACACTCTTTTAAATGTAGAAAATTACATAATCCTGGGTACATTATTCTTGTTGCTTCTATATGTGACAAAAATGTACAAAAAGGAATCAAAACAATTCAAAATATAAGATTAAAAATAAGCCATGGCAAATAAGAGATGACCAGTCACAACTGACGGCGCCCGTTCACGAACATGACGCGTGGATCAGCACCATCCAGCTCAACAATTTTGTAGGGAACTGAATGATCTTACACACTCGCCACCATCAGCGAGACATTTAAGTGAGCATGACATACTCTCAACTGCCATGCTCTTTCAAGTCAACATACATCTTAATAACATAAAAAACGACTCAATGGTACTCACATTTACAAAAAAAATAAAAATGCTTCTAAAAAACTAATTTGCAATGTATTTGAGAGATTAATAGAATGTTACTAACAAAAAGAAAGAAAATCATTATTCATTGGAGTATTCAACAATTAAAACTTGTTTAAATAAAATATAAACATTAAGTTTGTAATGTCAGAAAAAATAAAAAGGGGAAGCAACTCTTCCAAACATTAACATTTTTAACTAGTGAGCCCAAGTGGCTGAGGAGCAGACCCAGCATTAAGCCATGCATTTTTATCTATGATATAATCATCGAACTTATAATATGCTTGTCTAAATAGTGTGCGTTTAATGCATGTTTTAAATTTCTTCTCATTCAGTTGAAGAATATCGAGTGGTATTTTATTATAACATTTTACACAGTACCCCATAAAAGAAGTGTGCACTTTAGACAATCTGAAACGTGGTTGATCTAATTTGTTCCTATTTCTAGTGTTAAAATTATGCCTGACACTTATCTTACTAAAAAGATGTAGATTTTTCCAAACATACATAATGTTTTCATATATATACTGACAAGATACCGATTGAACTTTCTGACCTTTTACCTTACTACATAAGGGATAATCACAAGATCGTATTATTCGCAGATGACACTTCCCTCATTTTTAAAATCAAACGTCAGTTAGTCAACTTTGAACAAGTCAACGATGCACTCTCTAAAGTTGTGCATTGGTTTAATGTAAATAATCTTCTCTTGAACGAAAAAAAGACTAAACTCATTAAATTTTCAACGCCAAATGTCAGGCAGCTACCTACCAATGTTCAAGTTAATGGAATAGAGTTGGACCCTGTTGAGTCAACAGTTTTTCTTGGAATAACTATTGACGGTAAATTACAATGGGGCCCACACATAGAAAAATTGTCAGGAAGGCTTAGTTCGGCCGCCTATGCTGTTAAAAAAATTAGACAGATAACTGAAGTAGATACAGCCAGAATTGTTTATTTTAGTTACTTTCATAGTCTTATGTCATATGGAATTCTTCTTTGGGGAACCGGTGCGGACATTAATACTATCTTTGTTCTACAGAAAAGGGCTGTTCGAGCCATTTACAACCTAGGTCCAAGAGATTCCCTTCGAGAGAAATTCAGAGAAATAAATATTCTGACTGTAGCCTCACAATATATTTTTGAAAACCTATTGTATGTACACAATAATATATCAAATTTTAAGAAAATGTCCGATATTCATAGTTTAAATACCAGGAATAAACACAACCTTGCTGTACATCGCACACGTCTCCACAGAGTAAGCAACTCGTTCATGGGTCAATGTATACGCTTTTACAACAAACTTCCCATTGACATTCGAAACTTACCCATTAAACGATTTAAAAGCTGTATTAAAACCAAACCTTGTAAAAAAGGGTACTATAAAATTTCAGATTATTTAGAAGATAAAAAGCTTGGGATTGAGCTGCTCGCTCTGCTAAGCCTTGTGAAAACCATAAAACTTGACATTTTAATTATTCATCACAATAACCCAGTTTTATATACACATTGACATTGTTGAAAATTATGTTCAAAATGACACGATTACTTTGTAAAGTATTATATTATTTTAATTATTGTGAATGTGAGGACTATGTGGATATTTTTATTTTCCCTTTTCATTTCTTTTTTTCTTTCTCAGTTTTAATGATGGTCTGGCAGTTTGAGTAGTTGATGCGGCCTACCCAAATATCCTTTCCTTGGTATTGTTCGTCGAGTTGAGCTCCTTAAGTTCTGAGTTGAGCTCCACGATTACTGACAAATGCTTGCACTGACTGGACAGGTCCACTCAAATCTGTGTGGTTCTTTCCTCAAAAGACCATTTCAGACACTAATCTACATGGTCCTCACATGACTTGACCAAGATTATGTCTGGACTTTAAAAGAGACTGTGACCTCTGAGTTTGTTTCGGCCTTTCTTCTCAGAGTAGTCAGATAGGAAACACCGACCTCACCTAGCTTATTTTTAATATTTTTTTATATGACGTGTAAAAGTGATTCCGATATCCTATTTACAGAATAAACAATTTCATTTCATTTCATTTCATTTCATTTCAGAAGCTGTTTTCAAAACTCACGTCAACGGTATACTTAAATAAAAATAAAACCGAAACACTGTCCAAGCTAACATAAAAGGTACCATGTAAATCCAATATAATAATGTTGCAATAAATATCAACTGCCTGTAACATTTACAAAATACGGTACCTACAAATTCCGTGTTGTTTCGATTTTAGCAAACGTGTTGCGGTATCCGCCTGAGGAAAATTATGTTTGTTAACCGTTATGGGATGCTGTTTAGATTTCTATCTACATATATATGAATATTAATTAAAATATGGTGGTATACAAGTCAACTCATATTACCAACTAATATGAGTTGGCTTGTATACATATGTGAAATAATGTTCAGCGTGCAAAACCGTTCTGTAGCCACACAGCTAGAAGCTTCGCGTGGTACCACGCTTGAGTAGCGTAACTCGAACGTAGTCAACGTCATGGTGCGTGGAACCAAGCTTCAGTGTGGCCATTGCAATAGTAAAACCAGGCGTTGGTTCCTAGGATCATGTCACCTAAGAGCAGTGGTCGAAACCAGGTAGGCGCTTTGTGTAAATAATTACATTCGGTTCGGTTCAGTTTTTTGTTATACTCGTAGTGTCCATGACATTTTGAGTATTTTTATAAATTAGTTTGTTTCAGTGTAGATATATTTTAAGTCAAAGAAAGAAGTTGAGTGGTGTTTTAAAACTCTGGTAACCCAAAAAGTGTGCCTTTTATATGGATAACCCGTTGATCATCTATTAATGGTATTTTACTTGGATTATCAGAATGTCATGATTGTGTAGTGTTAACAAAAGTGCACCCAAATGAGTAAATTTAATTAATTCAGTAGTGTTAGAGATAAAACAAAATACTATGTTGTGTGTATCTAGAGTGGACTTATAATTAAAATAAAACATTAACATTATGAAAGAAACATTTTATTTTTTTATAGTTTTTCACTAACAGTGCATTCACAGTTAAAGTTTCTTACGGCAAGAAACTTTTTAAATTAAAAATTAATAGTAAAACAAAAGATACATTTTCGAAACAGCGTGAAATACAAATAGCTTACATTGATAGTGAAATATATATTTTTCTCTAATTTTATTAGACTTAAAAACGTGACTATTATTATTATTTTCTACAGAAGGCCGTGTTCTTAGGCGTTAATAATAATAATTAATAATATATAAAATAATAAAGAATACGCGTTACTTAACGATGCACAGAAGTATCCTACAAGATTTAAATTTTTTTTAAAGGACAGAGTAAAATTTTAAATTCACTTTAATATACATACATATTAAGCCTATATAAAATGTATATGAAGTTAGATATACATATATATGAAGTTACATCTACGTACTTTTATACAAGTAATGAAATATTCTCTAGCAATATTTGTTATAATTATGTATTTTTTCGATAAATCTTAGGGTGTACTAGTTTCTTTCTGTTGTTGCATAAATGTACATCAAATTGAAATGCTACATAAACTGCGTTGCAATTAAAATAAAGGATGAAGAAATATAAAAGGAATTATATTTTTAAGTAAGAACTGTCTCTATGTATATTTTATTAATGAAATGCCATTTTATTATTAATATATACCTACTTATTTAGTTTAAAAAATGTATAGGTTCTACATGAGTATTATTTTTCTCTCAAGATGAAATATTGCATTATTAGGTTTTAATAACCAAATAGTTCGTATTTTGTTTATTGTCTATTAAAGTAGATACTATTTTTTATTATTATTCTCTAAATGTTACTTATGATGAGGATTAGTAAAAAATCTGTTATTTTAAACAGACAATTTATTATATTTTAGTTATTTTAAAAATGAGGAGCTCGGGGCTAAGTAACAACAGCCGCACTGGTCGATCCATCAGGTTAAGCTACGCTTGCCGGGTTTGGTCAGTGGATGGGTGACCATCTTTACATACCGAGAATCCTCCATGCCTCGGAGAGCACGTTAAGCCGTTGGTCCCGGCTGTCATTCATGGATCTTTGACAGTCGTTACGAGTCGTCAGAAGCCCAAAAGTCTGACACCAGTCTTACCAAGGGGTATCGTATTACCCAGTTACTGGGTTGTGGAGGTCACATAGGCAGTCGCTCCATGTAAAATACTGGTATTCAGCTGCATCCGGTTAGACTGGAAGCCGACCCCAACATAGTTGGGAAAAGGCTAGGCAGATTGAGTTATTAAAAAAAAACGGCATGTTCTAGAACCGAAAATTCAAAGACATGTGAGCTCTACTTACCCGCACTGGGCCCGCGTGGTGACTATAGCCTTCTCCCTCTAGAAGAGAGGAGGGCAGTGTCCCGTCAATGGGAACAATTTAGGCTGATTATTCTATGTATGTCACTTGGTACGCAGTGTAACATTAAGCGCTAACCGAAGCATCTGTGTCTTCGACCTTAAGCTCTTGCATTTCAAGAAAATTTCAAGTATGCCTTTTTAATTTATTTCTCAATGTACGAGTATGTTTCAATATTTTAATTTTATTTATTTATTTACTGCTAAGTCAATCAATCTGCCTAGCCTTTTCCCAACTACGTTGGGGTCGGCTTCCAGTCTAACCGGACGCAGCTGAATACCAGTATTTTACATGGAGCGACTGCCTATCTTACCTCCACAACCCAGTAACTGGGTAATACGATACCCCTTGGTAAGACTGGTGTCAGACTTTCGGGCTTCTGACGACTCGTAACGACTGTCAAAGATCCACGAATGACAGCCGGGACCAACGGCTTAACGTGCTCTCCGAGGCACGGAGGATTCTCGGTATGTAAAGATGGTCACCCATCCACTGACCAACCCCGGCAAGCGTAGCTTAACCTGATGAATCGACCAGTGCGGCTGTTGTAACTTAGCCACGAGCTCCTCTCACGAGCTGCTAAGTGTTGGAAGTCAATATGCCACTTACTCCCCAAAATACAAGTTTGACTTAGTTTAGGAGGTGGTAGATCATCATATTAAGTTCTGCTGTACATCTAACAAACACCTTAATAAATTGTATTTCATAGATTAAGTTTTTGTTGTACTTTAAGAGCGAAATTTTATTTATTACTAGCTGACCCGGCGAACTTTGTTCCGCAATCAATCAAATATAAAAAACCCTACCTACCCTACCTGCCCTACCTGCCCTACCTACCCTACCTACCCTACCTACCTACCCTACCTACCTACCCTACCTACCTACCCTACCTACCCTACCTACCCTACCTACCCTTCCTACCTACCCTACCTACCCTACCTACCTACCCTACCTACCTACCCTACCTACCCTACCTACCCTACCTACCTACCCTACCTACGCTACCTACCCTACCTACCTACCCTACATACCCTACCTACCCTTCTAAAAAGTAAGCTACCTCTCCACCAATTTTCAGCTAAATCGAATCAGCCATTCTTGAGTTATAAATAGTGTAACTAACACGACTTTCTTTTATATACTCGTACATAGATTATTAAAAAAACCTGAAATTCTGACATGTGACATCCATCAATCAGCACTGGGCCCGTGTATTGAAATACTCTCCCTCTCACAAAGAGTAGGCCAGAATTCCAGCAGTGGAAACTTTGTAGATTGATTATGTTATACTACACTCCAGAGCCCAGTCGGCTTTGCAGTCACAAACCATTTGGAAAGATCTGTATGAAACTTCAGGCACATTTCAGAAAAATGTTTCAATTACAACGCCTAACTGTACCTTTTTTCGAGCAATTTGTTCTAAATCTGTATTTAATGGGCTGATTATGCAAGGCTCGTGCAAGGAATGTTACACACGGCACGTGTCGGCAAATGTGGCGTAGTCGGTGTAAACTCCGGAACTATGAAGGATTAATAACGGTTGGGTCATGTGTAAAGTCATTATGACGGTTGGGTGGAATTCAGGGTTTTACTTATTTGATTTTCCTCAAAAATCCATTTGTAAGGAATTTCACCTGTGTCGTATGGTTGCGTTTAGAGACTGTTTATTGATCTACCAACGCCGTCCAACGAAGGCGGCGTGAAGTTCTAACCGGCCGGAATGCGGCGCTGACGGTGGCGCCCTCCTCGGCGGGCGGTACCGCCGGCAAACGTGCTAAGTGACGTGAAGCTTCACGCGCGGCGCGGAGTGGCGTGTGATTCTAAAGTGCACGTCTGTCTACATTGTTCTCACATGCCTAATTTCAACATGAATGATATAGCCAATAATTTGTAACAATTTATTTAAAAGAGTGTTCTAGCCCGTTCTTCTCCATAGGTACCTACTACGCTTAGGCATGGACAACTAGCTTCATATTTCTGACTGACCGATTTCTTGACAATTCAAAAGTGCCTGTAAATGGTTTCATTGAAATAAATGCTTTGAGTTTGAGTTTGAAGTGCGTGCGAACAATTTTGAATTGTCATGGTAGAAGGAACAGTCGAACAACTAACATACTTGCCACTGAGTGGCACTTTGATAGCCTAAGGCTATTTCGATACCTAAGTAAAGTACTAAGAATCGACGTACACGTGTAGGTTTTAAACCTACCTTGCTGAGCTTGCTGATAGGATGTATGCTACCAAGACCAAGACGTAAAGCGGTAGTTGGAAATAGCCCCTGAAACTTTTGTATGTGCAAGAGGCGTGAGCTTATGTTTGTATGTATTACTATGTGTGCCATGTTATTGTATTTATTTCCCCCCTTTTTTAAGTCCTGTTTTTTATGGATCACGTGGTCTACGATAAAGATTTTTATTATTATATATGTCGTTTATTCACTTACATACTGATTTAATTACATTTTTAAATATTTCTTGAGATAAAAATAAGTAAAAAAAGAAAAAAATAATTAAGGTCCGCCGTCGTCGGGAGCAGGGTCCAAGCTGGTGGTTAGGTCTGCAGACACAGGAACCTCCTCACAATGCACGCCGTATCGATGAGTACTGGCTTCTGAATCAGGCCCTTGATCCAAGCGCCTAACGAGAGCCTCGAAAGATGTTGGTCGAGGCTTTCGGCCATCGGCTTTTATTATTTACGAGTATTAAAAGAGGTAAAGTTTCTCTTGCAAATGATTTTAGTGTGTTTTGTGACCAAGAATGTAACATTATAATAACAAAACCCCTGTATTTCCCCTTAGAAGTAGGCAGAGGTGCAAAATGCCAATTATGATGGCAGTGGTGAGTCGACCGGACAAAAATCCAGATTCCAGACTACTGCTGAGAATTTGTAGTTGTGCGAGCAGTGGTGGCCCAGTGGTAATGGCCGCGACTTACGAGTTATAGATCGTAGGTTCTACCCCAGGCTGGCACTTTACTTTGTGTACTTATAATTTAATCACCACTGCTCTCAAAACGGTGAAGGAAAACATCGTGAGGAAACCGGCATGTCTTAGAACCAAAAATTCCCATCCGTGACATCTGCCAACCCGCACAAGACCTGCTTGGTGCATTATGGCCCACTCCCTCTCACAGAGAGGAGGCCTGAGTCCCGGCCGTGGGAATATCATTGGCCGATTTTTCATTTAAACCGCGTTCAAGAGATGTCAGTGTCATCATTGCTATGGAAATGTTGACACAGACAGCTCTTAGACGCGGTTTAAACGATGATCGCGTTCAGTTTCATTTTTGAAATTCGCCCTTTGTACCAACGTTGAGGGAGATCGAAGATAAATCGTTTTATATGCAAGTTGACCTTTGTTATAAAATCAGGATCCCAAAATGTTACCGAGTGCACGTGTTGCCTCGTGTTCTCTCGAATGAACCGAAAAAAAATGAATGCCTTAATTTAAAGAGCGCTGTTCCGTTATTTAAAACAAGCTGAACGTAATTAAAATGGCGCTGTGAAAGGAATATAATTATTTTCTAGAATTAAACTGTTGCCTCTTCATTCGATATCTACCGTAATCCTAACTATTCATTAAATGTGAAAGTGAGTTTGTTTGTTTATTTGTTTGCTTTCACGCTAAAACGGCTGAATGGATTTGGATGAAATTTCGTACATGAGTTAGGACATGGAACTGGACCCATTAAAACAATTCTTTCAAATAATTCCAATAATGACATTAAACTCAATATTAATAAAAATCAATGAAGTAACGAGTACCAGATTTTTAGGTGTAATAATAGATAAAGACATTAATTGGAAAGAGCACATAGACAATGTTAACACTAAAATTAATAAATTTATGTTCAACACACTTGCTCGTAAAGTAGCTCTTATTGAACCTAAACAAAATTATATATTTTTCACTACATATTAATCTTAATTTGCGTATTCAAATTATTATTTTGTGTTTATTATATTTTTATATAGGCTGTTCAGCGGTTTTGCCTGTGCCGTTATTTAAACTGCGCGCGCATCGCTAGCAGAAAAAAAAAACCAGCGCGCCATTTTCCGTAGATATTTGTTATCGTTTTTGTTTTGCTGATATAAAAAATACGAAAATCTAAAGTATTGTCACCAACCGACCTACAACAGTTTTTAAAAGAAGCTCCGATTGACAGTAACTACCTGGCAACAAAGGTCAGTTGAACTTTATAAATCTAATCATCATCTATATATATAATATCATCAATATAATATCATCTCTATAGTTACGTTATTCCAGCATAAGTTCTTACAACAAGTCTGTTTTTTTCCTCGCAAGTTTGTTGAAAAACGTCGTATGAAACGCGTGTGCATTGATCATTACCCACTCGGCTAAATTATCGCGCTCGCCTGTGGCTCGCGCGCCAATGCCGCCTTTTCGGTAATGACCAATACAGCACACTCGTATCATAATGTACTATTATGCATTAAAACAAGTAAAACATATAAAAACTGCTGTAATGTCATACCACGCGTACGTCGAATCGTTGTTACGTTATGGACTAATAATGTGGGGTAAGTAAGTAAGCACTGACTTCCAAAGAGCATTCATCGCTCAAAAAAAGTGCATGAGAGCAATTTGTGGACTTAAGCCTGACGACTCATGTCGACCAATATTTAAAATAACTTGGTTTGTTACCGTCACTTTACATTTACGAAATATGCGTGTTTGTCATGAAAATTAAGCAACTACGAGTATTTAAGACTGCAAATGATGTCAATCCTCGGAACCAACGAGATCCATATAAACTAGTGTTAAATGATTTGCCTAGATAAACTAAATACAATCTAAATACAATAGTAACTGCTTGGCAATGTGTGTGTGCATTTATAATAAAATACCAAGGCATTTCAAAGCTTTAAATAAATTATTTAAAATTAAATTTCACAAGTAGGACTATAAAGATAAAAGATGTTGATGTTTTTATTTTTTTATTTTAACGATTGTTGTTGCTTAACTTGTCTTTAAAATTTTGCATGCTATGTTTTATCCTAGCTAAACATTCTTGTGCCCCAATTTGTATTTAACACCCTTGTATACCATGTTTTACGCAAATAAATATTCTATTCTATTCAATAGTAGTATCTATGCTATAATAACACAGAGTAACATAGGCTTTTTTTTTTCTTTTTTTTTTGGGTGGGAAATCATCAAATTAATGACTCCTCCCGCTCTGGGTGGAGCGAGAGGGAGTGTCAGACTTTTACTGACTAAAACCCACCCATGTTCCTTCCGTTGCCTATGTGCTGGGGCCGCGATATCCCTTTCAGACAAACCCGCAACCCCAGCAGGAGAGTAACATAGGCTATAATTTATAAAAAATAAATTTATATCACGCGACGGAAGCTAGTTTAAAATATTGTTCGTGCATGAATAATATAAAAAAAACATAACATTTTGCTTGTATTCGTGTATTGTCTAAAGTGCACCCACATTTCGCCAGTTATGTTATAGTCTCATATAGGTAATAGGAAGCGAGCCTATTGCCATCGATTAGGTGCAAGTCCTGACTCCGGCCTGCTCAGAAATTTTAAATTGAAAACCCGATAACGCTACTCGACCCGGTGATAGAACCCAGGATCTTACGCTAAACAGTCGCTCTTATGACTACTCGATATACATTGAAGTTATCGCAAAAAAAAAAAAAAATTTTTAGAACAAATTGAGCGACAAGATAATGAACCATACGATTGTACTCATTACACCCAGACACTATATTTACAAATTATATTTCAGGTTCACGACCGAAAAATCAGAAGCTTCACAAATTCTATTCAACAGAATTATTTCATCGTACAATTTCTATCGTAGGTGACTGATATTATTCCATGTGAGCAAATCTTTTGTGCTTTGCCACAAAATGAGGGTGGACTTACAAAGTATAGTACAAATATTGTTACAAATCACATTAGCACATCAAAGAACAGTTGTCAAAGTTTCTTTGCTTAGGAGTAGTTTTATTTGTACATTTAGGAATTCGGGATTTTTTTTGCAAGTTTCCGCTAATCAATATTTATGTTTAAGGCACATGTCTCACAGCCAGCAATTAACGAACGAAAAGCGAGTAAAGATAGCAACTAAAAACAAGTTAGCGAGCAGTGAGTGCGCGATGGTGACGAGTGATTATTCGCTGGTATGCGTATGTACCCAGCGTGAGCCACTCAGCGCGAGTTCTGTCCGCCAAGCGAGCGTCGCTGAGCGACTACTATCTTTGATAGCTCTTGTCGCTGTGACAAACGAGTAATCGCCGGCGCAGGGGATATGAACAGTCAGCGATCAACTATTAATATATGTATCTCTTTTAATTACACGGGACCAACAATCTTTTGTACGTTTCTTGAACGATAAAACCGTTGATATCTAGTCACTTCCTCGTTGGCGGCGATGGGACAGCTACTTTAAGGACTGGTGGACAGCTAGTGGCTAAATAACAGCCGGCGCGGTTGATTTGTGCGGGGCTACACTCGTTGCGGTCATTCCATAAGTAGGTGATAGTTTTTTAAACATCGAGACTCGAGACAACATCATGAGTTGTTACCGATTGTCACACGGGAATAATACACCTCAACAAAGTCTAGGGAACAAGAGTATTCATAGTAATTATTTTTATATTAATACATTTTATGTAACATATTATAGATCAATAGAAACGTAATTTTATAGTGATTTTAATTATTTGATTCCATTATGGGACAAAACTAAAAATTATTGTGAAAATCCAAAATGGTACCAAACAGAAAAAAACACATAATAACGCCCAGATATATTTATTTATTATTAATTATTTATTTAACAGTTTATATACACACATATAAATAGACAAGAAGAAAGGAACAGAAAAATACGTACAAAGGTGATGCTTATTTCTAAAGAAGTCTCTTCCAGCATACCTGCGATAGGAAAGTAGTTAAAGAGATGTAGACAACGTGTGTAAGATTAGAAGAGAAAATAATATACATAAAATAAAAACACTTAATTATTCACTAATTTAACTATAAACATACAATATGAGAATAAACTTACATACATCATACTTCTAAACTAAATATCACTAAAATAAATATACTTAATTATAATGTAGTATAAAATAATAAATACAAAATATGCAACTATGACGAAGTGGACAGATAGTGTTCTTTCACTCTTCTTTTAAAAACTGCAACAGTTTGGCAGTCCCTAATGTCAGGCGGAAGTGAATTCCACAACCGAACCGCGTGCACGCTGAAGGAGTAGGAGTAGAAGTCGGTTGAGTGGGGAGGGGATTTAAGGAGATTTCTAAGATGCGACCTGCAAGGAGCATCAGAAGGACGGGCGTAGGAAAAGCGTTCCCGCAGATAGGATGGCGTTTTAGGGTTGTGAAGGATATTAAATAGCACACACAATATCCGAGAGTTCCTGCGAAGTCGAATAGGGAGCCACTTGAGTATCTTGCGAAAGTTAGAAACGTGGTCATACTAAACATTAACATCATATATAACATTTAATGAAAACAAAAAAGCCTAGCAACTTTTTAATAGTCTGTTGGATCTCGCAAAGCATTAGCGACGGCTCTACATCGGCGGGGCATGCTGAGTATCAGGTTGTCTATTGTTACGAAATTCCGCAGAATTTCGCTTCATACCGAAATATGTGCAAAAGCTCTTCTTTCGTGTTCAAATTTGGGATGGTCAAAGACCAAATCCCACCCATCTATGGGATTGGGATCAAAGTACCGAGCAGGCCACTCTAATAGCGTTAAATTGTTCTCGGAAAGCACAGCTCCACTTGATATGGTAGACATGAAGTTGATACAGATTCCCTAGACTTTGTTGAGACGTGAATTTCAATTATATTCAATTTATTTCCCATACTTAAGTGTTGGCACAATTTTGGTCTTAAGATAAATAATTATACAAATCCATAACTCTTAGTCATAATAATGTGACATGCAAACATTTGGGTTATTATTACACTAGTTACAATTTTGAAACGCGCCCGCCGCTGTTGGCTTAATTCGCGTCGTGAAAACTAACTACTGAACTTTACCTACATTCCCAGATTCTATGTAGGTTGTGGTCCCGTAACCGCCAGCGGGCGCAGTTGAAAACCGACCCGTGAAGCCTCTAGACAGTCGTTTCAGACAGTGGGAAACCTGAAAGTCCGACAACTGTTTAGTGAATGCGATTTTGTTCTGGCTGACAGCACAGATCGTATAGCTTCAAGAAATAAAATAAATTCCGTCGCATTCGCATCAGGAAAATGAAATTGAATTATCCTAAGAAATGTGATATTTCGTGAGTATTCCCGAACCCTCCCCCCCCCCCTTTCGAGCCTCACGTGATTAATGGACGATCCCTTACTTGGTAACACTAAACCCCTTGGTAAGATTGGTTGTCAGTCTTTCGGGCTTCTGACGACCCGTAACGACTATCAAAGATCTACGAATGACAGCTGAGACCAACGGCTTAACGTGCTTCCCGAGGCACGGAGGGGTCTCGTTATGGATCGTCTTGTCGGGCCAATTCAGTAAGCGTAACGTAGTCAGAAGATATAAGAGTTACGCGATAAAAAGAGAGGCAACTTCTAGGTGAATATAACTGTAGGTAGTTAGCGCTGTGCGACCTGAATTGCACTTTATTTTGTCGTCGCAAGAGTCGCTTTTTATTTAAATAATTTGAGAACAGCCCATGGCAAACGTAGCTTAACCTTTGATCAACCCGTGCGGCTGTTATTATTCGGCCATGAGCTCCGCCAAAACGATTAAACAAGACGTACTAAACTGTCACAAATATCTGGGTCTTTTGTCAGCACTACACCAGCCACCAATATTTATCTGCGAAACACTCATAATTCCGTACCAAGTTTGCATTTCAAACATGCGGCATATGACTATTTTGTTCGTAACAATAGGTAAAACAGACTCCTACATACTTAAAGTAAAGGCTAAGCGGGTAATTAAAATTGTCAATGATTTAAAAACTCCAACTACATTTTATTACAACATCATCGAAACCAGTAGTGTTATTCAGGAAAAACACCTAGCATCAGATGGAATGACAGCTCACTTCGCTTAAATTTTCAAACTGAGACTTTTACGAAATAGGTTACCTCGAAACAACAGTCCCAGATATTTGTGACAGTATAAGTACACTTGTTGGCAAAATACCAGCCACCAACATTTCTCTGCGAAACGCTCATATTTCCGCATCAAGATTACATTTAAAACATGCGGTATGTATGTTTTAATTTAACGTTCTTACGTTTGTAGAATAGAACGGAATAATATTAGCATAAGTAGCTGAGATGGCATTTATGTTTTAATTTAATTCTACATTTCCAGCGTTGTATGTAAGGTAAGCTAGGAATGTCTCGTGCGGTGTGTAAGTAGGTTGCGGTGTGTTGGCTTTGCTTTAAAAGTAGGGTTGTTTATTTTTATCCACACTTATTTCCACAGACTGGTTTAAAATACAGTGGTGATTTAGACACATGCATCCGTCAAGGTGGTGATTCTTTCCGTCATAAAAACTTGAGAGGTGTCAAGGGACACCCGGATGGAACGAAGTTCCTCTTTCTATGAGAGAGAGAGAGAGAGAGAGAGAGACAGACAGACAGAGAAACACGCGCACGCCGCACGGCTTACAACTATAGCAAAAAGTGTCGTTAGTACTTTTGGTCTCGAAGTATAAGTATAAGTCTCTTGACTCGTGTCGACTTATACACTCACTCGACTTCGACTCCGACTTCGACTCCGACTCCGACTCCGACTTCGACTCAGACTTCGACTCCGACTTCGACTCCGACTCCGACTTCGACTTCGACTTAGACTTCGACTCCGACTCCAACGACTCCGACTTCGACTCCGACTTCGACTTCGACTACTCCGACTTCGACTCCGACTCCGACTTCGACTTCGACTTTGACTTTGAGAGAGAGACAGACAGAGAAACACGCGCACGCCGCTCGGCTTACAACTATAGCAAAAAGTGTCGTTACAACTTTTGGTCCTATTTTTTTCCGTCTAGCCCCCTTTCGCAACGCGCGATAAGGAACTTCGTTCCAATAAACCTTCATCATGAAACTCAAATCCAATTCGTGAAAAAAAAAACAAGAGTAACTATTTCGATTTTCGATTCATAGATGAAAACTTTTTTTTACGAATCGTATAACATGTGTTTCATAGCGAAAGTACTATACTATACAAAGTATGCCAGGTATAATACACCTCGTTGACGGATGCAGATCACTAAATCTCCACTCTGTATAATTAAGTACTCAATCTCTATCGTAAGCAAAATAATATTGTGTTAGAAGAATAAAGAAGATGGAAGGAACGAGGCGCGTTGTGCAGACACCTGCATGAAGAGTGGGGATAGTTCGCGGCAACTGCAGACCATGGTCTAATAAAGAAGATGGAAGGAACGAGGCGCGTTGTGCAGACACCTGCATGAAGAGTGGGGATAGTTTGCGGCAACTGCAGACCATGGTCTAATAAAGAAGATGGACGGAACGAGGCGCGTTGTGCAGACACCTGCATGAAGAGTGGGGATAGTTCGCGGCAACTGCAGACCATGGTCTAATAAAGAAGATGGAAGGAACGAGGGGCGTTGTGCAGACACCTGCATGAAGAGTGGGTATAGTTCGCGGCAACTGCAGACCATGGTCTAATAAAACAAGGTCTGGCATTCCGGGACGAACACATGCTTACGTCACTATCCAGTTGCCACTCTATTGCAACGAAACACGATTAAGGAAAGATTTTCAGAAACCAAAGCTTTTAAATTGTCGTTTCGTATGTCTAATCAAACGAAACAATTCAATTTAAACTTAAACCAGTAATTGTAACGTAATTGTTAATTAAAACTTCATTGTTTTATGGGATTCGCATCGGTAATAAAGGTGGTTGGGGAGTTATTATTACAAACTTCTGGTAACACAGATGCGATGACGTAGACTTGTGTTGCCCACGTGACCGCTGTGTTTCGGAATGCCATACCTGGCGAAGTATATTATTATACCACGCTGCAGACGGCGAGGAACGTCTCTCCGCCTCAGTATTGCGTTTTCTCGGTGCCAAGTGATTAGCTCATTAATTGCTCAATAATTCCATGAGTTGGTTAGGTTTTCCTATAACAAGTTTTGTTTGCTAAAAATAATAAATATACAGTTGATTGGTTGTGCGTATTTTTTTTTAATAAACATGCTTCTGATAGATAATAATTGTATATAGGTGTTATATCTTTGGGGATATAATGGTGCAAAAAAGGTGAATTGATTGTATAATATTATTTATTTTACGACGAGGATGTTACATCAAGGCTTTTCTTTTTGAATATTGGCGCCAATTCGCGGGAAAAAGTCCACAGATAAAATATAAAAGTCACAACGTCACTGTGACTCTGACACTGATGGCGATGTTGCCATTGTAATAATATATTAAAATGTTGCCACTTTTTGAAGGCCTTTTGTAAAGCCTGAACATATTCCGGGGCGTTGAAAGATCACTTTCAACAGCTATTAAGTTCCTCTGCTGTAGGTAGTTTGCAGAGCCGCACTAGAGAGCGTCGCACGCAGCCTTTGTTGGTGAGAATGTCGGCCATTCGGGATATCCCATCAGGTCCAGTTATGAGGCGAACAACACGGCCGAGTTTCCAAGCCATAGGGGGGGCGCCATCATCTGCTAAGAGCACCATGTCTCCAACTACCAGTTTTGAAGTATTCGTTCGCCATTTGGTTCGATGTTGCAACTCTGCCAGATATTCCTTCTGCCACCTTTTCCAAAATTGTCTTCGGATTGCTTCTAGACGTTCATAACGCCGAAACTGACTTTCTTTGATGTCTGTCAGATCTGGTGTCGGCAGAGCGGTCAACGGCCTCCCAATGATGAAATGCCCAGGGGAAAGGGAAAGGAGGTCGTCAGGACTGGAGGAAAGGGGGGATAAGGGACGACTATTGAGAATAGCTTCCACTTGTGCAAATAATGTACAAATTTCTTCAAAAGTTAAATGGCTGTCACCGATGACACGCCTTAAGAAATATTTTGCCGATTTAACCCCGGCTTCCCAAATGCCACCGAAATGAGGAGTGTAAGCCGGAATGAACGTGAATTTAATAGATTGTTGACTTGCAAAATCAGACAAAGGCTCGTGATTATCTTGTAGGAAGGATCCGATGTCCTTAGCGGCGGCAACAAAGTTGCTTCCATTGTCGCTAAATATTTCCGTCGGTTTGCCGCGACGAGCGATGAAACGCCTGAGTGTTAGTATAAATGCATCTTTCGATAAGTCACTGACTGCTTCGAGATGAATGCACTTATACCGCAAGCAGACGAAAAGGCATAAATAACATTTGACTACACGACTGCCACGAACTTTACGATTTACAATATAAAATGGACCAGCAAAGTCCAAACCAACGGATATAAAAGGATAGTCAGGCGTAATACGTTGAGATGGTAAATTACCCATCTTGGGTTGCAGAGTCAAACCTCGTATTCGCCTACATCGTACGCAATTATTGACTGTACGTCTTGCAAGATGCCTACCATTTATTGGCCACACTGTTTCTCTAACAGACGCTAACAACAATTGTGGACCAGCATGCATATTGTTTATGTGTTCCCTTTCAAAATATAATTTAGTTAGCCTATGCGAAGCATGAAGTAGAATTGGATGTTTCTTTGAATATGAATGTGCTGATGCATCAATTCGGCCACCGACACGAATTAGTTTTTGTTCGTCTAAAAACGGTGACAACGATAATAATTTACAATTACTCTTCAAAGTTTTACCTTTCTTTAGAAGATCATACTCCATAGGGAACGCTTGATCCTGAGCGATAACACATAGAGAATGGAATGACTCTCGCAGTTCATTAACTGACAATATACCTACACGTTTATTATTTTTATTTTTAATATTAAATATGAATCTGTGAACATAAGCAAACGATCTTTGCAATTTAGTTAAAGATGAATACTTATCAAAGACAATGATAGGTTGATTAATTATCGCCGAATGTACTTTTAATTCCGGTAACTCTTTGGAATCATTCATACCTAACATAGGCCATTCAGACTCATTTTTTAATAAATAACTAGGCCCTGTCCACCACAGCGGCATTGCTACTAAGCGTTTAGCATCTACTCCCCGTGATATTAAGTCAGCAGGGTTAGAATCCGTGGGAACATATCGCCACGCTGAATAAGAAGTTAATTCTTTAATTTCACTAATACGATTAGCTACAAATACTTTTAATTTACTGACGTCACTACGAATCCAACCTAATACTACTGTGGAGTCACACCAGTGCACTAGCTTATCCGGCTTGTAACGGAGCGAGTCTGTTACAGAATTGGTCAGTTTAGTTTAGAGTTCCAGGCGGGGAATGGTAGTAGGCTTCAAAGGAGCCACCTTCGATTTGGCACATAGCAATCTGACCGTGATGTCCCCATTATGACTAATCGTTCTTATATAAACACACGCACCATACGCGTAATTTGAGGAATCGCTAAATGAATGTAGTTCAATAAATTGAGGCGATTCACCTATAACTAATCTATTAAATAAATACTTTATATTTTCAGAAAACTTAGTCCAATCATCCCTTATTTCCTGAGGGACTGGCTGATCCCAGTCTAACTTATGTTGCCAAAGTCTTTGTATCATTATCTTTGGTATGACTACAACTGGACTTAAGATACCCAATGGGTCGAATATTTTGAAAGCGTTTGACATAATAAATCGTTTTGTTATGGTTAGACTATTATCATGTGAGAATCCCTTTATAGGAAAATGAAATGTATCACTAGATGGAGTCCAGCCCAACCCTAGCGTACTAGACGATTCACTAAAAATTAAACTATCTTGTTCATTCATATCTACATTGTCAAAAATAGAAGAATGATTTGTTTTAAATTTTCTTAAATTAAAACAACCTGCCCTTAACGCTTCAGATACAGCCTTATGTATATAAATTAATTGCTGTGAATCATTTGAACCTGTTATGAGATCATCAACATAAAAGTCTTTCTGGATGATGCACTTTATGAGCTCATCATCCTGTTCCTGCCCTACCTGCCATAGACAGCGCGTACTCAGGTAACTTGCACTTGCTGTTCCATAGGTTAAAGTATTGAGCTTAAGTGTCTGAATAGGATCAGATTCCTCTTTTCTCCACAAGATAAGTTGCAAGTACCTATCATCTTCGTGTACTAAGACTTGGCGATACATCTTTTCGATGTCGCCAGTAAGCAAATACTTGTATTGCCTAGAGCGTATCAAAATAGAGAAAAGAGTATCCTGTACGGTGGGACCTACCATTAATATGTCATTCAGAGAACAACCGGAAGTGGAAGAAGCAGAACCATCGAATACTACACGAAGCTTGGTAGATTCACTTTCCTGTTTAAGAACCGGATGATGACACAAGTAATAACATGGACCTATCCTATCTCTAAATTTATCATTTAACACAGATAAATGTCCTAGCTCAGCATACTCATTAATAAACTTAGTGTACTCTAATTTTAACATAGCGTTTCGTTTTAACCGTTTTTCTATGTTAATTAAGCGTCGCTTAGCTAACTTGTAAGTATCACCTAAACAATCAGCAGTATCTTTTAGTGGCAATTTTACACAAAACCTACCTGTATTGGTTCTAGTTGTGTAAGTGAGAAAGTGTTTTTCACATTCATTTTCATTTTCACTTGTAATTAATTTTCCAGGAATTTCTTCCAAGTCCCAAAATTTACTTAGCATATTATCAATGCTAGCATCACTACTATCACATTTGGAAACTATACTGTGATTACAGTGAACATTTTTATGCGGCTTCACCGATTCTATGGGACCAGATACAATCCAACCTAATTGTGAACTTATTAACTTAGGATTTTTGACACCTAATGAAAATTGTTCAGTACCTAGAATGTCCCAGAATAAGTCTGCACCTATCAAGACATCTATGTCGGCTGGTTTGTGAAACATGGGATCAGCCAGCTGAATATTTTCAGGTAACTTCAAAGAACCAATATAGATGGGAACCTTCGGCAGTCTACCTGTCAATTCCTTCAACACAAGACATGAACAACTTATGTTAAACTTACTATTTATTGATTGTAATTTAATATTACAACTTTCAATAACATTATTTGTTAATGTGTTTCCTATGCCAATGACCTTTAGAGTGTCAATGGGACGGGACATTAATGATAACCTGATCTTTATGATTGGCTGCCACAGTCCAATAGTGCACGAACTTTGACCTTTTGCTGGCCAAATGGATTCGATACCTCTACCATGGCTGTTGACAATATTATTTGACTTGTATTTTTATTAGAATAGTTTGCTACTATCTCACCTGGCTCATCAACCGAAGCGAGACATGCCGACGTTAGCGGACGGTGTAGCAAGCTATTATGCCTCTCAGTGCAGCCAGACTCTTGGCATGACCTGAATCGACAATCCTTAACGGAGTGACCCTGTCTCAAACAGTTAATGCAAAGTTTATACCTTGTCACATCCGTCATTCTATCATCAATACCCTTAGCCTTAAATGTTGGACAGTCATAAATTCTATGACGCTCGTCGCAAACAATACATGAATAACCCTTCAGTCCTTTATTCTTATTATTATCACTAGTACTTGCAAAAGATTTAACATTGTTATTCTGACTCTTCCTTTGACTTTGTTTATTTGGTGTTGAACGGTGAGGAGGAGTAGGCTTCTTTGAATCTATGTTGCCAGAATTATTAGAACTGCGATTTGCAGATTCAAGTACACTAGCACGATCCGTAATAAATTTAAAAAACTGCTCTAAATTTGGTAGCTGACTTCCTAAACTACTGCGATATTCCTCCCATTTCAACAAGGTTTGACTATTGAACTTGGCTGACAACATGAATATAATAATGATATCCCAATTATCCGTTGGTTGTCCCAAGCTGACCAAGGCACGTAAGTTTTTAGTAATATGATCAACTAGGTAAATATCTTAAAGATTTTTCTTCTGACTCACCTGGAAGCTGTTTTATATTCAGTAATGAATCAAGATGATGATCAATTAATATTCTATTGTTATCATACCGTTGACAAAGCAGCTTCCAAGCCTCAGTATAATTTTTAGCAGAAACTTCTAGATTGGAAACAATTCTGGCTGCATCACCTTGTAAGTATGAATTTAAATAATAAAACTTATTAATTTCAGAAATACGGTCATTTTTATGTATTAAACTTTCAAAGGTATCTCTAAACTCTAACCAACGGAAATATTCACCATTAAACTTAGCTATTTGTATTTGTGGGAGCTTTAATCCTAAATTCTTATGATCTTCCAGACAACATGAAGCATAGTGATCAGAACTATGTCTCTGTTCGCATGCATTTTTCTGAGAAAACATGTCTAATAAGTTCTTAGCAGTGGCTATGTTAATTACTATGTCTTGCTCAATGTTGTCTCGTTCATCAATTTCAGCATCAATGTTGTCAGAACTCAGAACCTCTATTTCACTCTGCAAGTCATCAACTTTAACAGATAATGCCTCAAACTTTGCGAGCTTTAAATTTAACTCGGTCAATTGAATGTTATTCAATTCCTCTTGTTTAGAAATGTTACATAAATAGTTTTTAAACTTAGTAATTTGCACTTTAGCGGATGCTCTTTTTGTTAACAATTCTTTATAACGTTGCTTAGCTTCAGGCATTGTGAATAAAGATTGTTATGAAAGTTGAGGAATTATCACAAAGACAATAAAAAGAATGGGCTCACGTTCCTCGTCTCGGTGTCACCTGCCGATTAGGAAGCCGGGTGCGCACGATCAGTGGAGCGCCAGCCGGACAGTTATGCACTCTCGATCTGGCAGAGAAGCGTGCACGACGATTATGAGCTGAAATAGTCGGCAGACTACTAAATATCGAGACACTAATATTTTGTAAATTGGGGGCAAGTACTATTGAAACGTTGAGCTGAGACCGAATTTACAATTCTTGTAATCACCTTATTTACACAAATGGTTGCTATATATGGATATTTTGGTATTAGGAAAGGTATTTAGGGGTTTTAAATGACGGAAAGGCACTCAACTTCGGGGCGACGCGTTGACGCTCTCGATTCTCGACTTGGCGGGCTTCGGGGGCTTCGGCGTCGATTCCCTCGTATGTAGGTAGGTAGCAATTCCGACGAAGATTTTTTCTTTGTGGTCGCGGATTTCTTGTTTTAGTTCCCCTCATGGGCCACCATGTTATATCTTTGGGGATATAATGGTGCAAAAAAGGTGAATTGATTGTATAATATTATTTATTTTACGACGAGGATGTTACATCAAGGCTTTTCTTTTTGAATATTGGCGCCAATTCGCGGGAAAAAGTCCACAGATAAAATATAAAAGTCACAACGTCACTGTGACTCTGACACTGATGGCGATGTTGCCATTGTAATAATATATTAAAATGTTGCCACTTTTTGAAGGCCTTATGTAAAGCCTGAACAATAGGAATATTAATTTAATATCATTATGTTTTACCTTTATCTAATCTATCTGCAGAATTTTTGAAACACTTCCTTAAGTGAATGAATATAACATACCATAATAAATGACGCCTGTATCCCGGAAGGGTTGGGTAGAGGTGTACCTTATACACCCACATTTCGCCAGCTATGTTTGAATCCCATATAATAGGGGGCGAGCCTATTGCCATCAACCAGGCACAAATCCAGACTCCGGGCTGCTACTGAGAAAGTCCAGATGGAAAACCCCAATAACATTTTTGCCCGACCCGGGAATCGAACCCAGGACCCCACGCTCAGCAGTCGCGCTTGCAACCACAAGACCAACGGGGCAGGTACAACCTACATTTGTAGGTACTTACGTAGATAGATATCACGGAGTTTCTTCTTATCAAAATATGGGTTGTGACAAGACCCATCACATAACCGTTATTTACACATTCTATACATCAAACTAAGTAACATTGAGCAAAAATTATTGCTGGTTAATTACTTTTATTTTTGTGTCCGTGAAAACGTAACCAATGAAACCGCACGCGAAACATTTCGTTTATGAGTGCATGCAACGGTACAGGAGTTTGGTATTTAAAATTAATTTATAATATTTAAAACGGGTTTAAGTGAAAAAAAAAAATGCTTGGTACTTTACGATCAATATCTTCGTAGCCAGAAAGTTCTCAGGTATGATCCAGTACAAAAAAACGGGGAAAACAAGCGTCTCCGTACTTCATTAAGCGTCTTTTTACGCCCGTTATTCAGCCAACTAGTTCGTGGAGAGTTGGTTCGTGTAGAGGAGCTCGTGGCTAAGTAACAACAGCTGCACTGGTCAATCCATCAGGTTACCTCCTACTTACCCTCCGCTAGGCCTCGGAAAGCACGTTAAGCCGTTGGTCCCGGCTGTCATTCATGGATCTTTGACAGTCGTTACGAGTCGTCAGAAGCCCGAAAGTCTGACACCAGTCTTACCAAGGGGTATCATATTACCCAGTTACTGGGTTGTGGAGGTCAGATAGGCAGTCGCTCTATGTAAAATACTGGTAGCTGGTCAGCTGCATCCGGTTAGACTGGAAGCTGACCCCGACATAGTTGGGAAAAGGCTAGGCAGATTTATTCAGCCAACTAGTTCATCAGTTCTCTCCAAAGGCTCTGTCGACATTGTTAGATAGATTATGAAAAGACCAACGTCTGCGGTATACAGAATAATAAACTCAGATAAGTATTTGAACTGTAAACATATCGTAAACAAGCATACATAGAGAATATGTAAAATGGCTGCTATTCATAACCCCCCAGGAGCCGCGCTCTTCCCATCCCAGGTCATCATTAGAATAACGAGGGATGTTTAACTTTCAAAGCGTTTTATTTTGTATCATCCAATGTTTGCATCAACTTTTGAAATTGTTTGTAATATGATGTATAATAGATCTAGATTAAAATTGGATATGTGAACATCCATTACATATCGAGACCCCTTCGTCGTGCCTCGGAAAGCACGTAAAGCCGTTGGTATATACCGACTGTCATTCGTGGATCTTTGACAGTCGTTACGGGTCGTCAGAAGCCCGAAAGTCTGACAACCAGTCTTACCAAGGGGTATCGTAGTACACAGTTACTGGGTTGTGGAGATCAGATAGGCAGTCGCTCCATGTAAAATATTGGTATTCAGCTGCACCCGGTTAGACTGGAAGCATATCCCAACATTTTGGGAAAAGGCTAAATCTAAATAATATCAATGGCTTGTTTCATGTTGTCCTGATAGACTGCAAGTATGTGAATAAAAATGGCATGTATTTAATCAAACTCTAGTTATTTATTTATTTGCTAACATGTAAAATACTGGTTAGTATGCATGCATTAATATTTCATGACACAGTATTAAGACATGCACCCTGTAAGGGCACTGTAAATGTTTCATATGAAATTATTAAGTTATATAATTTGGATGTTGCAAAAATATCATTGTTATCGTCATACAAGACGACGGTCTCCTGTTCACGACACGTTGTGCACAATTGCTAAGAGTAACCTAACAAAAAGTACTAGGCTTGCATGCATTCAAGATTGTATTACAATCATTAGTTTTAACCCACTATAATAGGATTTGGATGAAATTGGCTCACATGCCATTCCCATGGGGAATGTTTCCTTTAAGTCAAATAATCTATCTTTAAAGTGGATTTCTTTTAGGGCCCATTGATATTTTCCAACCTGTATAATAAAAAAACTTAATACAAAAAATAAAACAACCGACTTCCGAAAAAAAACACTACAAAGTGAAAAATAACTTTAATTTCGGAAGTCGGTGTCTTTGGTTTTGAATTTTTGTTTTTTGGCACCGACTTCCGAAATTAAAGTTATTTTTCTCTTTGTAGTGTTTTTTTTCGGAAGTCGGTTGTTATGTTTTGTAAAAAGTTTTTTTTTTCACTTTTTAGTTCTGGTACCACACCCAAATTCGAATACCACTTGCTATGTAAATAACAGTCACAGGAAGTTATCATGCTCGTATCATCCACATATACTAAGTGGGAAAAATACGTATTATTGAAGCTTACTCAAAAACTATCCAAGCAAAGTTAATAAAATTTATATGGGACCAATCCGAGGCATTCCCTTTCATATAAAAAAAGAATTTTCAAAATCGGTCCACAAAAAAAACATACGCGTCGAACATATAAAACCTCCTCCTTTTTGGAAATCGGTTAAAAATGAAATGCTGTTCGTTGCTAAGTGCAACGCTTCAGAACGGCTGCACCGATTTGACAAATGTTTGTAACAGCCCGAATCAGGTTCAAACACAAAAATGAAAAGACAAAAATTAAAAGTTGCCGGAAAATTGGAAAATTTGGGAAAACTGAAAATACGTTTTCTATGGGAATTGGGAAAATGTGTGTCGGGTCGGCTAGTATATACATCTATACATACATAAACATGCCTGTAATTGAAATGCCAAAATAACAGCTTTTTACGAAATGCTTAAGAAAGTTTATACGGTCCTTATAAATTTTTGTCTGTCTGTTTCTTCCGGCTAATCTCTGAAACGGCTGGATCGATTCTAACGGGACTAACACTGGCAGATAGCTAACATTATAAGGAGTAACCTAGGTTACTTGTATTTTAGAAAAATAAAGTGTCCTAGTGTCCACGCGGGCGAAGTAGTTGTAAAATATAAATTGGGGGAAATTATTTATTTCTTTTCCCTCTTACGTTTATCATGACAGGGTTACCTACTGCGATAGCTAACTTATTTAACTGTTATCCTAACTTATTATTTTGACAGTTGTTAAGCATATTGACTATACTTTGACCCAGACCGCTGTATCACGTCTTGGAATGCGCGGCAAGGCGGGGATGGGACACCGTGATCGTTGACGAATGAGCGCCGGGAGGTCGGTAGCGTTGAAGAATGAGCAGTCTGACCTGCCTCCCCACCCCGCCGCGCACATACCCAAGGCGTGGTACAGCGGTTTTGGTCAAACTATTACTATATATATTACTACTAGACTAGTGTGGTCAATTTGGTAAACAATTAATTTCCCTGACTGTATTATGCTGCTGTTTATTTAATTGGACAAAACCATTGTTGTAAGCACTTTGACACGTGTAACAATACCTAGAACATTTTCCAGCTCGATGTGACGTGCGAAAGTTAAACCATAGACTAGGAGCCAGCGATGCAACGTCGATAGAGTTTTAATTACACGCTGACCCGCGGCGCTGCCCTGTACAAGAAATAATTACTTGGAGACCAAAGTTTAGTGTAGGACGAGATTATTTATAACATAACATCACGACTATATACCCGGAAAGGTTAGGCAGAGGTGTACCTATAGTACACCTACATCCCGCCAGTCATGCTTAAGTCTCTGGCAACAGGGGGCGAGCATATTGCCATCAACCAGGCATAAATCCAAACTCCTACTAAGAAAATCCAGATGACTCGAAAATTGGACCCAGGACCTCGTGCAGCATTAGCACTTGTGACCACTAGACCCACCAGGCTGCTGCTAACCCGTATGGTTGGTATAAAGATCACTTGTTAGGTAAAGCAGCTGCTAAATGAATCAATTTTACTGCCCGTTTTCACTAACACTAAGAAGCGACCCCAAACTCAATGAAATGAAATTGTTTATTCTGTAAATAGGATATCGGAATCACTTTTACACATCATATAAAAAAATATTAAAAATAAGCTAGGTGAGGTCGGTGTTTCCTATCTGACTACTCTGAGAAGAAAGGCCGAAACAAACTCAGAGGTCGTAGTCTCTTTTAAAGTCCAGACATAATCTTGGTCAAGCCATGTGAGGACCATATAGATTAGTGTCTGAAATGGTCTTTTGAGGAAAGAACCACACAGATTTGAGTGGACCTTTCCAGTCAGTGCAAGCATTTGTCAGTAATCGTGGAGCTCAACTCAGAATTTAAGGAGCTCAACTCGACGACAATACCAAGGAAAGGATATTTGGGTAGGCCGCATCAACTACTCAAACTGCCAGACCATCATTAAAACTGATAAAGAACAAAAAAATAAAAAGGGAAAAAAAATATCCACATAGTCCTCACATTCACAATAATTAAAATAATATAATACTTTACAAAGTAATCGTGTCATTTTGAATATAATTTTCAACAATGTCAATGTGTATATAAAACTGGTTTATTGTGTTGAATAATTAAAATGTCAAGTTTTATGGTTTTCACAAGGCTTAGCAGAGCGAGCAGCTCAATCCCAAGCTTTTTTATCTTCTAAATAATCTGAAATTTTATAGTACCCTTTTTTACAAAGTTTGGTTTTAATACAGCTTTTAAATCGTTTAATGGGTAAGTTTCGAATGTCAATGGGAAGTTTGTTGTAAAAGCGTATACATTGACCCATGAACGAGTTGCTTACTCTGTGGAGACGTGTGCGATGTACAGCAAGGTTGTGTTTAATTTAAACTATGAATATCGGACATTTTCTTAAAATTTTATATATTTTTGTGTACATACAATAGGTTTTCAAAAATATATTGTGAGGCTACAGTCAGAATATTTATTTCTCTGAATTTCTCTCGAAGGGTATCTCTTGGACCTAGGTTGTAAATGGCTCGAACAGCCCTTTTCTGTAGAACAAAGATAGTATTAATGTCCGCACCGGTTCCCCAAAGAAGAATTCCATATGACATAAGACTATGAAAGTACCTAAAATAAACAATTCTGGCTGTATCTACGTCAGTTATCTGTCTAATTTTTTTAACAGCATAGGCGGCCGAACTAATCCTTCCTGACAATTTTTCTATGTGTGGGCCCCATTGTAATTTACCGTCAATAGTTATTCCAAGAAAAACTGTTGACTCAACAGGGTCCAACTCTATTCCATTAACTTGAACATTGGTAGTTAGCTGCCTGACATTTGGCGTTGAAAATTTTATGAGTTTAGTCTTTTTTTCGTTCAGGAGAAGATTATTTACATTAAACCAATGCACAACTTTAGAGAGTGCATCGTTGACTTGTTCAAAGTTGACTAACTGACGTTTGATTTTAAAAATTAGGGAAGTGTCATCTGCGAATAATACGATCTTGTGATTATCCCTTATGTAGTAAGGTAAGTCATTTATGTAAATTAGAAATAAGAAAGGACCTAGAATTTAACCCTGCGGAACGCCTATGGTGACCGCCCAATGAATCTCCAAATAAAAGCACTGTTGAATTTTTTACCCTCGATCAGCGCCGAAAGTTGCAAATCCAAAAGTGCGCATATAGGCATTCATTTTAGTGTTGCCTAGTGTTTTGACTAGATTATACCTACTTATTAAAAAACAAATGTTGGTTTGAATCCAAAAATGGCCGATCTTTCTTTCTTTTTCGTGTGGTTTTTATGCCGCTCATGGGTCTCTGACTTGGGTTCACATATGAATCGAGAAATATCTCTCTGGCGCCTATTTCCTCTCGATGTTTTCCTTCACCGTTATAGAAGCAAGTGATCATTATACAATGCACACATGAATCCGAAAAGTCAGAGGTGCGTGCCTTGGGTTCGAACTCTAGACCTATGACTTGGCAGTCCGACGGGCACACCACTAGACTATCACTGCTTACAATGGTCGATAAAACAGAAGATCAGGCTTTGTAATTAATTTGTCATTTCAGAAAATGTCAAACATAGTAAAAAAAAAACTAGTTACATAAACGGCAAGCAGTCAGTACTGTTCTAAAACGAACAATTCACGAAACTATACAAATTCAATACGTATACAAATTACTCGTAGCAAACGTAGCAGTCATATCAACTCATCAGCTACGCCGTAGCCACGTAGCACCTTGATAACAATACTGAGAACACACGGGACAAACCAAGGGTAATGTAACTCAGTTATGTAAATAAATGGGATGTATTCAAGCGCGACGTGACGCATACTGACTACCTATCTATATGATATGGGTCACGCTCCCGAAGGCACCTGTCCCACCGCCACGCCGACGATGATGCTACTAGCTATCATCCATTTTCTCAACCAAGAAATATAAAAAAAGATTGTAGGTCCCATGCAAGTAACAGAGACACACATACTCATACACACAACATACATACACACACACACATACACACACAACACATACACACACAACAAATACACACGACACACACACGATACATATGTATATACATATATATTACTAGTTGATCGCTGACTGTTCACACCGTCGTCGGCGAGTACTCATTTGTGGCGGCGACAAGCGCTATCAAACATAGTACTCGCTCATCGACGCTTGCTTGGCGGGCAGAACACTCGCTGTTATAGTCATACTTGGTGCATATGCATGCTAACGAGTAATCGCTCGTGGCCGTCGCGCACTCGGTACTCGTTGCTCGTCAACGCGTTTTTAGCTGCTAGCTCCACTGGCTTCTTGTTAATCGCCGGCGGTAAGACAGCTGCCTACCGGCCCACCACACTGCGTTTCGGCCAGAATTTCAGGAACTTTTGGTTTCTGAAAGCAAGGTGTTCAGTTTTGCAAACAAATCTCATATTAGTTCTCATAGTTGTGATTGTTTTACCAAAATAACATTGATCTTTTGGACCTTATCACACTGACGATTTGCGAGCGAGTTATCAGCGAGGCATATCTGACCTCCACAACCCAGTAACTGGGTAATACGATACCCCTTGGTAAGACTGGTGTCAGACTTTCGGGCTTCTGACGACTCGTAACGACTGTCAAAGATCCACGAATGACAGCCGGGACCAACGGCTTAACGTGCTTTCCGAGGCACGGAGGAGTCTCGGTATGTAAAGATGGTCACCCATCCACAGACCAAGCCCGGCGTAGCTTAACCTGATGGATCGACCAGTGCGGCTATTGTTACTTAGACACGAGCTCCTCCTTTTCGAGACCGAAACTAGCCACAATATTGTGAAAACGCAGCGTATACGTCGCGTAGTCGCGGGTGGTTCGCTTTGCACCCGCGAAAAGCACGTTCACAAATCGCCTCACTGGAAATACGCTGTAAATCTTCAGTGTGATAACGCTCCTAATATCACTTGACTTGAGATTCAACAACAGATAATATTAAAAGACCTTTAAGGAAAGGGATTTTCTAACATTTAATCCTGTTAATTCCTATATAATATTGGTACATTACAAATAAAGTGTGTCCAGTTTAAACTTTAATACTTAAGAAACACTTAAGATTTATGTAGACTATTAAGCACCCTAGCGTGAAAGTACCAACGGAATTTCTCTTGAAACACACAAAAAATATACCTCTGGTTGGCAATTCAAAATTGACCTCCAAACAATTGACAGTCGTAACACGTAGCGGGTTCACAACGAAACTTAATACGCCTATCGGGAACACTTACTCGATTCCAATAATCGGTTCCCAAATCGATGTTACAATCGTTTCTTTTTTTTGGGCACGTGCCGTTTTCAATCCCTTAAGATGTCGAAATAATATTTTTCCAAATCAGGAACTCTTTGGAATAGATACGTGTTTGCAAATTGAATTTAATTGGTTAGTAGTACTAGAGACACTGCACCGGTGTCGTGGTCGCAAGCGCGACTGATTCAATTCAATTCAATTTTATTCATGAACAATTCACATTGTGTTTGAAAACATACATTAAAAAAAACACGTTCATAAAAACCATAGAACTAACACATATTCATGATACAACAAATTATAGAAAAAAAAAACAAAAAAATAAAAAAAAAACAATAACATTACAAATTAAACATTCAAGTGATGTGTGTGATGAGCGTGGGGTTCTTTGGTTTTCCAGGTCGAACAAAGTACTACTGGGTTTTTTCCTTTAGGAATTTCTCGGTAACAGCCCGGAGTTTGATAGTTGGCGGTGTGATAACCCCGTGTCTCGGAACGCAAGTTAAGCCGTTGGTTCTGCGCCCGATATCTCTCCAATCGTGTCGGATTGCCGTCCCATTGGACTATGAGAGTTAGGGGAGGCGAGAGTGCACCTGTGTGCACACTTTTTTTTTCTCTTTATTTATTAAGGACTTGCACTATTAACAGGTCATGTCAGCCCCATCGTTTCCTCCAGTAAGTTACTTACAACATTCAAGACTATTAAATATAAATTTATAAATATGCTTAGCTTTATTGCTTGCACATATACTCGTACTAACACGTACATTGTTTACCTAAATTTAAATTTTTTACATAATTGTTGCATTTCAAAATTATTGCGAATACAATCTATAAGGAGGTGTTGGACATCTAATACAAAAATAATACAGTTAGGTGAAAGGGATTTATTCATTAAAAAGGTTTTTTTTTTTGTGGTACATGTCCAGGTCGTATTTTTCTTGAGCACTATAATATCTCCCGCATCGATGGCTAGTCTCTGTTGAGATTAGGGTTACCATCTGATAGGCGTTTGTCTCATTTGACAGGCATTTTACGGTAAAGACAGGCGTGCGACCGGCGTAAAGATGATAAAAATATCATTTTATTTGTATGTTTTCAATAAAAAACAAAAATACTTTGTGATTAAATAAAAAAAATGTTAAGATTTTTTTTTAATAGATTTGAGATTGTAATCGGTGCTTTACATTTTTGTTACACAAATGGAAATATTTAAAAAAAACTGCAAAAACTGATCTCAGACTAACAAAATATTAAATCTTTCACTAACCTCACAAAGGCATACCACCAATTAGTACCTCTGGTTGCTCACAGATGAAACTGTCAAAAAAACTCAAAAAAACTAAGAAAATAATAATAATAATAATAATAAAGAATTTATTGCATAAAACAAAATCGCATTGCACTGCATACATTCAGTTGACGATATTCAATACAAATTTAGCGTAGGAGTACAGTAAATTTCAACTCTATCCCTTAAACTAGGTCAGGCCTGTATCTTAAGAGATAGGGTTCAGCCATTATGTGGACTAAGTTATTACATTTATTAAAAGACAACAACAAGTTAAACCAGTGACGATGTGGTACCTAAAAACGTGCATTGATGAAAAGAATAAAAATAAAAACGATAATAAACAAAAAAAAAAAAAAAAAAAAAATAATAATAAGGTATGAAGGTATGAATCGGTTGCGTATATTTGGGTAGATGATTGTGTGGTGTTGAGTGTAGTGTATGTGTATAGTATGATGTGATGGTAGGGGAGATGTTGGGTATGTTTGAGTTGAAGAGATGTATGTCAGTAGATTTTCAGTTGTGATGTAGTCCTGTTGAAGTAGCCACTGTGTGATCTTGTGTTTTAGCGCGTATCTGTTAGAATCCAGTAAGTTAAGTTTACGGTGTAGTTGTTTGTATAAATGTGTACCTATAACGTAGTGTTGGTGCCTTGCAAAGGATGTTTTATGTCCTACCCCGGAGGGGATGTTTTTGCGCTTTTCTGGGTTGGACCTGGGCATGGTTCTATGGGTTCTGAGGACCGCTTGCAGGATAAAGAGCTGCCTAACCGTTAAGACCTTGCATTCCTCATATAAATGCACTGTGGGAAATCTATATGGTTTACGAGTCATTGTTTTGAGGACTGCTCTTTGAGCTCTCTCTACCTTCAAGAAATTTGTTTTCATTGCACCACCCCAAGCAGTTATACAGTAGCCGATGATCGACTGGCATAGCGCATAGTAGACCATTTTAAATATATTGACGTCAGCAGAATCTCTTAGGGATTTGAAGATGTAGACGAGACGCATTGTTCGGCTTGTTACTGCTTCGAGTTGCCTGTCCCACCGTAACCCACTATCAATTTGAAGACCCAGGTATTTGACACAGTCGGCTCTTGTCAACGAGGGACAGGAACACGAGGTTGGGTTCCGACAGGAATGAGCGGATATTGCAAAATTAGACGACGGCCTTGTATTGCGCTTAATTGCGAAAGGAATGTAACTGGATTTATCGAGATTCAGTGTAAGTAAATTCTTGTTGAACCAGTTCATAAGACTTTTCAAGGCAGCTTCCGCCCTATCTTTGACCACGTCCCAAGTTGGTCCGTGCACTAGAATCGCGGTGTCGTCGGCATATGTAAAAATCTTGCAATTCGGAAGGATCATCTTACAGAGGTCATTAATATAGATTTGGAACAATGTGGGGCCTAAAATACTCCCTTGGGGCACACCGTAAGTAAGGGTCTCCTCTTGGCTGATGTACGTATCTATTTTGACCTGCTGATACCGATTCCTGAGATAATCCTTGAATATATCCAGAGTTTTGCCACGTACACCCAGTTTTTCAATCTTTGAAATAAGTTTAGGAACAGAGACTGTGTCAAAAGCTTTAGACAGGTCAAGAAAGATGCCCATGCACTTTGTTCCACCATCCAGCTTCCTTGCTATGAATTGCGTAAGGTCCAAAACAGCATCTTCCGTCGAGACACCAGACCTAAAGCCATACTGGTAAATCCCCGGTGTATAAACCTTATTTTGACCAGTTTCTGACTCCCACGCAAGTTCCTGGCTCCTGAAACTTATTAATTGATAAACTATAAAATACGACGATAATAATAATATAACAATCATTATTGAACATTGGTTTTGACTACCTAGGCCATCGTCCATTGTCCCACCAGACATGTCCTTTGCGTCATCGCCCCGTGGAACCACAGCGCCTCCTGCTCGACGTCGACGGGTCCGTTCGTTGCCGAGTCCAGGCCTGGACAATAGCGGCCTCCTCGAGAAGCTCCCTGTCGATGCGCTTACGCGCCCAGCGCGGACCGTCCGTTCGTGGTACTGGTGGACCACGGCCGCCGGTGGTCTGGGCGGAGACGTCGAAGCGGATGTATCGGTGATCCGACAATGTCTCTACCTCCACGGCGAAAAACCGTTTCTCTAGCTAGAATTAGAATCCTAGGCGTTAGTAATCAGTTGAGGATTGTGGCGAGAAAGGCGCACCATGTAATCCTCACCAAGACCCCTTTATATCTAAAGAAAGAAAGATAGAAAGCAAATATATTTATTTAGCACAGACTAGACGCACACAACAGAACATAATTATTGTACTACAAATAAAAAGTTTAAAGTGCGTTCTAAGATATTAGCAGGAAAGTGTGCCTTGCGGCTGCGCCAAATAGGCCTAGTTCAGCAAAAATACCAGACAACTAGTGCCTGACGCTGGTTTTCAACTAGGCCTGAAGTGTGAGGTGACGGATGTAAATCAGTTTTATACTGCAATGTGTATAATGAATGTATACTTAAATATAATAAATAAGATAATAATAATAATGACTATGTCAATAATAGTTAAAAAATTAAATTAAATTGCAAGACAACAAAAACAGAAACCAAACTGACATAAATGAGACGGACGCATGATAGATCTAGAACTCATTCGAAACGAACAAAGCCTGTTTTGAACGTTGCCAGACTTTCACATTCAAACACATAATTTATTAATCCGTGCACTTCATCGCATAATACGCTGCAACTAGCCGATCGCGATGGACTATTTACGGACAGTTTTGCAACTTATTATGTTTTAAACTTGCCTTACATGTACTCGTATGTATACTTAATTCAACTTATGGAGGGTATGGATTGCATTTGCATCGATATCTCTGGAATCCCTTAATGACAATTTTCGAGATTTGGCATAGCGTTATGACTATTTATTGACTATTTTTTGGAATTGAAACCAAGTCGGTACTCCCAGCCGTTTGCTTGCACTGAGGTGAGGATTGTGTGGAAACGTTCACCCCACAATCCTCACCAACTTCAACATCAGCTGTATCTTCGGAATCATAATGTGACAATTTTTTTAACCTTGGTGACTATTTATGACTATTTCTTGAATTTTTTTTGTCGTTTTCAAAATTGATTTTCATGAAGTTTTCAAAGGTGAGGATTGTGTGGTGAAGGACACTGCAATTCCACGTCTGACGTCGCCAAGTAGACAAGTGGCAAACAATTGTTAGTGTACCACTCTGCAGTAACTGTTATTCGATCCTCTAAAACAATTATTACGAGTACGTAATGACCTGTCCTTCCGAAGAACGAGGTCACCATCTTTTTTCCCACGCTTCGACCTCTCTTCACTTTAGTTGGCAACTCTTCGGAAGGAAACAAGACAGCAGACTGTCTCTTAGTTTCAGGATCATAACAATAAATCCAGCTTTCGTCACCCGTATTGTATGTCGAACACAGCATTTGAGTCACCTCCGTTTAATCTTTGAAACAGTTATTGGGCCTCTGTCAAATTATGAGGTATCCACCGGGCACAAAGCTTCCTGACCGCTAAATGTTCATGGAGGATTTTGTGCACTTGACTCATACCGATGTCTAAGCTTGTCCGAAACGCTGATAAGTCACTCTTTTGTCAGTCTCTATTATACGCCGCATAACAAATTCAAATTCAAATTCAAAATCATTTATTTGCTAATATGGGTAATTACATAAAGTTGTTAAAATAAAAAGGGCATAGTTCAACCATATTATGCCTTGAGGCATGCAAATCTCAAGCGTTGACTGTATCACAACAATATTATACAGTTACTTGCAACAATAATTTATAATAAAATTAATATCACAATTATGGGTAATTTCACATGGCAAATAATAATGAAACATAAGTGAATAATAATGTCACTAGAAATTAAAATTTAAATGTCATGTATTAAATGAGAATGTCAAGATATATTTGTAAATAAATGTTAAAGTAATAATAATAGATAATTAATTAGTGCTTAATCACATGTCATATCAACAACAATATTTCTGAGTACAATATGTCCTTAAATCCTCTATCAAATAATCCTGAATACTATAATAACATTTAAATAGCAAGAATCTTTTTAATTTATTTTTAAATTCATCGATGGATGGCGTTTCTAGTATAGACTTTGGTAAGTGATTGTACATACGCGGCGCCATACTGAAAATGCTTTTGGTATATAAGGCTGTCTTGCTAGATTTGCAACAAATTTTGTCACTATGCCGCTTACTTCTGTACTTATCAAAAAGATGTTTGTTCGTTCTTGCAAAGCTAGCAATCTCATAAATGTAGACACACGGCAATGTCAATAAATTATATTTGATAAAATGTGGCCTACAGCTATCAGTCTGATTGATATTAAACATACCCCTAATACACCGCTTTTGCGCCTTGAATGCAATGTCCTTATTTGTGGAATTACCCCAGAATATAATACCATACTTTATCAAGGATCCCACGTAGCCATGGTATGCTGCAAGTACAGCAGAAGTGTCTACCGTTTTTGCGAGCATATGTAGGGCATATGATTGCTTATTTAATTTTTGATTTAAAGTATCAACATGTATCTTCCAATTCAGATTATAATCAATTGTCATGCCTAAGAATTTTGTAGTTGCTATCTCATTTATTTTGTTTCCTGTATAATCTATATTAATGTCAGTAAATCGGACTTTACGATTGCGAAATATCATAATTTTAGTTTTGTCAAAGTTCATTTTTAAATTGTTATTAGTTAGCCATTTCATAATTACACTTAGAGTGCTGTTTATATCTTGTTCTAGGGATAACTTGTCCTTACTTGTAAAAACAACAGTACTATCATCAGCAAAGAGTATAGTGGGATGATTAGTTACTTTGGGAAGGTCATTTATATAAATGATAAATAGCAGAGGGCCAAACACTTCCTTGTGGGACGCCTTGTTTGTTTTCTCTGTATTCTGAAGTGTAGTTAATTTCTGTTCTTGTTTTGGTGCATACTCGAGTAACTAGAGTGGACTGTTTTCTGTTTGTAAGATAAGAAGTTATCAGCTCTAATGAAGTGCCCCGAATCCCATACCTGTATAATTTATTTAACAGAATTTGGTGATCCACGTAATCAAAGGCTTTACTTAGATCCATATACAATGCGCACGCCGGAATTTTATTGTCTATGCTAGTCATAACAGTGGTCAGAAAATCATAGACTGCCATATTAATGTTTTTATTTTTCCTGAAACCTATCTGCTCTTTAGGAAATAAATTGAAATTTTCAAAGTAGTTATTTATCCTGTCATAAATTACTCTTTCAAAGACCTTAGAGAGCACCGGTACTAGTGCTATGGGCCTATAACAATTCATATTGTAGGGATCATCTTTCTTGAAAAGAGGTTTAATGATTGTTAATTTAAGTTTATCAGGAAAGTATCCATTTAGGATCGACAGATTAACGACATGACTTAAAATGTATGATATTTTAATTGGCACTTGTTTTAATATTTTAGTCGATATACTGTTATATCCAGTACTGTTGGTATTTTTTAAGTTAAAAATTATTTTGTGTATTTTTTGGGGTGTAGTTGGATACATAAATAATGTTTCCGAGTGATTAGGTAAGGTCTCTGTTTTATTAGTACAACTTGTATTCCCTTTTACTTGGTCAATAAAAAAAATATTAAAACAGTCCGCAATGGTCTGCGGATCATCAGTACAATGTTTACCGTCTATATTAATTTGATTGATTTCGCTTTTTGGCACATTACACATTGTTTTACTAATAACGTTCCAAGTAGCCCTACACTTGTTTTGAGCTGTATGGATAAAGTAATTATTCTGTGACTTTTTTGTCAGCCTTATAACACGTTGTAATCTACTCGCGATTTTTTTTAAATTGGTTTTGTTTATGATATTTCGATTCTTACGATACTTCCATAGTAATTGCTGCTTACGCATGCAGCATTTTTTTATTCCTTTAGTCATCCACCGGGGTCGTATTTCAGAATATTTTTGAATACGAATATATGGAAAACATAAATTATAAAATAAAGTGAATAAATCATAAAAAATGTCAAAAGCTTCCTGCGGGTCATTATTTTCAAATACGTCATTAAACCAAGTCGAATTTATGCAATCATTAAATTTCCTAATATTATCTTTACTGTAATCTCGTCTTTTTACATACCAATGTTTTAGAGAACAGCTAAGTTTTACGGGACAGGTTAGTAATTGTGCCGTGTGATCAGATAAGGCAAACTCCATGGTTTTACATTTACATCCACGAATGTTATACATGAAATTAGCAATGCATGCTCCACTAATAGTCCTTGTTGGTTCAAATAATCCCAGATGTAGGTTGTGATAAGCTAGTATTTCCATAAACATTGTAGTCATTTTGTTTTTGTTTACTACATTTATGTTAAAGTCGCCACAAACTATTATTTTCTTTTTACTGTAGCAGTACTTCCCAAGTAGTCGGCTTAAAGTGTCGAAAAATGTGTTTATGTCATCTGTTTTGGACCGTGGTGGTCGGTATATACAAAATATTAAGATATTATGATTCAGAAGCTCGATGCCTGAGCACTCCAGAACGCATTCGACGCAATATTGTTTTAGTGTAGTGATTGGTTTAAACGCATGATTATTGCGTACTAAGATACATGAGCCCCCTCGGCGATTATTCCTTGAGAAGAAGGACCCTTGAATAAAATTTGGAATATTGATTAAATCTATATCAGTATTCAGCATATTATGCTCTGTGAGGCATACTACATCTACCGGATTTTTTGCGTCTTGGAGTGACGACAGAGATATAGATAATAAATCCATTTTCCTAGCAAGTCCATTTATGTTTTGATGAAGGACGTTTATACTTTTATACACGAAAAAAATCTGATTTCCTTGAGGAATTTTGAATTTCAGGATTCGTTTCAGTTTCCGGAATTATATTATTTGAATTGTCATAGTCATTAATATTATATTTTAAATTTTCAAAAATATTTCTCATTCCACAATTGTTTAATCTACCACTGTTATTTGAAAACATGGTACAATCATATAATAAGTTCAAATTAGTGTCAAATATTACAGCATAGTTATAAATTTGTATGTCATGATATAGTAAACTATTGAACATTTCAATTCTCCAGTTGAACATACTAGAGTAATCATTGCACCTATATGTAGGCAGACATATAATTATATTTGTGTGAGATAACAATAAAAGGATTTCCCTAATGTTAGAAATTAGGTCTGAATAGTTGTTAGTTTTATTAAAATCGTCACTACCTATAAGGATTACACAATAGTCTTGCATAGTATAATTAGTTAGTTTTGAGTCTAGATTACTAACAAGCGTACTTATTCCACAGTTAGCTGTAATATAGTGGCATATCTGATGGTCCGGAAAGCCATTGTGTGCTATGGATAATACGTTATTAATCTTATTACTACTTATTTGTTTTTCTTAGCTTGCAGTTGAGACGAGTTATTATCATTTTTCTGATGACTTCCAATAGTTTCTTTATCAAACTTCAATGCAGTTTTTACTCTATTAGACGTAGATCCTTGTTTGTAGCCTCCTTGTACGGTATTTCGTGTTAGGTCCAAGTGAGCTGTAGAATGTTGTTCTTTGTGAGGAGTAGACAATCTCACATTCTTTTTAGGAGTTCCAATTTCGCTGGTTAATTTCCTTGTTGCATTCTTCACTAGTTGATATTTGTTGTTTAAAGTATTAATGGTCTGTTTTAAATCGCCATTTTCTATTGACAAAGTTTATCTCGTCATGGGCTGCCAGAAGTTGTGACTTTAGTTCTCCGATTTCCCGCTGTAAGTCTTGCACTTTATCATTCTCCTCGTCATCCGATATGTTTGGCATGCTGTTGGTAGTGCCATCTAGTGTCATGTTGTTACAACTGACGTCGTTAGTACTGACATCGTTAACTGTCGTCTCTGACAGTGATTTCGTACGAGTTCGTCGCAGAGTAATATTCTCAAAGAAATTCATTTTGTTGTATTATTTTAACAAAGCAAACCTTTGAAAAAGACAATTTTAGAAGCGGGGTTCGAACGCAGTGCCTACGAAAATTTTCTCGCGTTAAATTCATGCTGACGTGACACAAACAATTTTCAATTTTCCGTCAAATCGTACACAAATGACAAATGAATAAAATATATACACATTAATATTGGCAGTTTCATTTTCAAAATTTGAACTTATTTTTTTATTATATCGTTCACAAGTGGCCAGTTCTAAAAACTTTCAGTGTCGCCCTCGTATCAACGCAGAGCAGAAAGTACTGGAACTAGGAATGTGAAATTTTTCACACAGTTCCTTTTTATAATGCAAGGAGCACTAAGAAGGGTTTTTTTGAAAATTCCACCTTTAAGAGGAAAAGGGGTGATTTCGTTTGTATGAAAAATCTTATTCCTTGAGTTAATAAACTTGAAACTTGGCACAAAAAGTACTAGGCTTGCATGAATTCACGATAGTATTCAATCATAATGATTGAATACTATCGTGAAGTAAGTAACCAAATCCTATTATATATTACTACTATATTTAGTAGTCCAAATCCTATTAGTAGCATAACGTAAGTTATGCTACTAATAGGATTTGGATGAGGCAGATAGATTGTTTAAAACCTGGATTAACACATAGGATACTTTTTATCCCGGTCGTACGTTGCCATGGGATAATTTCCGACATCCACGCGAGTGATGCCGCGGAAAAAAGCTTGTGAGACTACGAGTATAAAGAGGTAAAATTTGTGACTGCATGTACGGGGTAATCTTCGATCCGATTACGAAAATTCTAATTAGTTAGTTTCTATTAAAGCAACTGAACTACGGAACTCTATAAGAAAGAAAGAAAAAGTATTTATTGTGACTCGCACAGGAAATCGCATTAAACTAAAAACACATTAAACATAAATAAAAAACAAAGTTACATTAAAATTTAAAGAAGGAAGTCCTGTACGAGGCCAAAAGGCTCCTATCTCAGCATAATGCCGCGACATTTAAAAATAAGACGTCGATGACGTCTTCAGGTTTTGTATGAAATATTAATGCATTAAACATTCATATTTCATACAATAATGATGGCCATTACAACAGACGTAGGTACCTGTTATGGTGATTAATATCTGTTTTTTCAAGAGTGCGTAAATTGGACATACTTTATACTACTCAATTGCAAAGTTAAACAACTTTTATTGCATATCCATACTAATATTATAAATTCGAAAGTAACTCTTGTCTGTCTGTCTGTATGTTACATTTTCACGCCTAAACCACTGAACGGATTTCGATAAAATTTTGCAAGGAGATAGATGGCATCTCAAAGAAGGACATAGGCTACTTTTTGTCTCAAAAATAACCCCAAGGGCGGGGGGATATAGGGGTTTAAAGGTTGTATGGGAAACCTATCATTTCTTAAGATAGGGCTATGAAAATTTAAATTTATGCTTTTGGTAACAAATAAAGAATTACATACTCAGCGGTTTTCAAAAATTATCCCGTAAGGGGGTAAAATAGGGGTGATTTTAAAATTCACATGTAATATAGTTTTTTTTTGTGTCTTCTTTTCAAGAGATTTAAGGAATTGGAAATTTAGTCATCGTTAGTCTCAAAAATGGCCCCAAGGGGGGGATATAGGGGATGAAAGTTTGTATGGGAAACCTATTATTTCTTAAGTTAGGACTATGAAAATTAAAATGTATGCTTTTGGTAACAAATAAAGAATTACGTATTCAGCGGTTTTCAAAAATTATCCCGTAAGGGAGTAAAATAATACATTTAAAATTCACAAATGCAATACTGGTTTTTTTTGTAACTTCTTTTCAAGAGATTTAAGGAATTGGAAATGTAGTCATAGTTAGTCCCAAAAATAACCTCAATGGGGGGGATATAGGGGATGAATTTTTGTATGGGAAACCTATCATTTCTTAAGTGGGGCCTATGAAAATTTTAATTTATGATTTTGGTAACAAATAAAGAATTACGTATTCAGCGGTTTTCGAAAATTATTCCGTAAGGGGGTAAAATAGGGGATGATTTTATTTATCATATAAACCTGTTTTTTTTTTTCAACCGGTCAAGTGTGAGTAGGACTTGCGCCCTGAGGGTTTCGTCTCACAGCTGTGCTTGCTCGGCTGTTCGAATTTCTAAATCTGGATTGAAGGAGAAACTTAACTTTTCAATTGAAAAATATTTTTTTATAGAGTAACTAGCTTTTGCCCGCGGCTTCGCCCGCGTGGATGTCGGAAAATATCCCACAGGAATGTGCTACCGGGATTTAGAGTATTATATGTCCTCACCCAGGTCATGGCCTATCCGTGTGTCTTTCATCTAAATCCAATCAGCCGTTATGGCATGAAATGGTAACAGGCAGATAATAAATCTGTTTTAGGGTTCCGTACCTCAAAATGAATATACTTTTTTTTTTTTTGAGGTTGGGATATTATCAAATAACTTCTCAGATTTTTTTATAGAGTAATGAAATACAGACTAAGTGCGGATTTCACCAATAAAATTGAACGCGTTCAGCACACATAAACGCGTTCAAGAACTGTTAGTGTACAATACCCTATTACAATGTTGACACTGAGTTTTGGCTCTTGAACGCGTTTTAGAAATGCTGATGGCGTTCAGTTTAATTTGTGAAATCAGTCCTAAATGTTACTTCAAGAGACGGCCTATGAAGTTTTGATCCCAGATTGGAGAAAAAACTTAAATTGCAGTTCATATATAACTACAAATTACCAATTTTCGGATTTTCCTCTTTACTTGACCTTGCTTCTCGCCAAACTTCATGCTGCTGGGCCAACGGGAAGTACCTACCAAAACGACTGGTTAATTTGCGAGTGTCAAACAATACGGCATAAAAGGCCGTCTTTTTAATTATTGACTTGTAAGTTTCATTTTCGTTACAGCTCCAAGAGACCGTAGATCTAAATTTTAAGTATATATTTCAACTTGATACCTCCACGCGTTCCTGAGAAAAAGGGTCTTGACAGAAAATCAAGTCATCCTTTAAGGGTTTTCATTTTCCTGCCGGGGTTGTTTAAAGTATTTTCATTTTGAGGTACGGAACCCTAAAATAGATTTATTATCTGCCTGTTACCATTTCATGCCATAACGGCTGAATGGATTTAGATGAAAGGCACACGGATAGGCCATGACCTGGGTTAGGACATATAATACTCTGAATCCCGGTAGCACATTCCTGTGGGATATTTTCCGACATCCACGCGGGCGAAGCCGCGGGCAAAAGCTAGTCTATTATATAAAGTACTAGCTGACCCGGCGAACTTTGTTCCGCAATCAATCAAATATAAAAAAACCCTACCTACTCTACCTACCCTACCTACCCTACCCTTCCTACCATACGTACCCTAATTTCCCATACAAACATTCACCCCTCTTTTCACCCCTTTAGAGGGTGGTTTCCGGGATAGAAAGTATTCTATGTTAGACTCCTGGTTCTAAACTACATCTCCACCAATTTTCAGCTAAATCGGTTTAGCCGTTCTTGAGTTATAAATAGTGTAACTAACACGTCTTTCTTTTATATATTTAGATTTAAGAATGAAATGTCTATTTTATTCTCACGGTTATCGCAAAAAGGTGCTTAAAACAATTCTCAATAATAGTTACTTATTGATGTCAAATAAGTTTGCAACACAGCGAAAGCGCGCAGCGCCTGCGCATTCCTGCTACGCAACATGTCGCTCCTACTTCAGAGGTACGGCCCTACAAAAGATTAGCAAGGAGTGTAGTACACCATTTCAAAACATGTGAAAATATCAAGGAAAATAGAACAAAACAAAGATTACTGTATCATCTTTTTCATTTCTTTGGTAGGTTGACAGCAATGGCTCCATAAGATCATCAGATGCACCAAATACTGAATTTGGAACGTTGGCGTCAACAGCGCATAAACTGTTGTTTATAAAATTCAAAATTCAAAATTCAATTCAAAATTAGAATTTAAAATTTTTAATTTTTTATATCAGTAAGATAAATTAAATAAATGGAAAACCGCGTCGAAATGTGTTGAGCATAAATTATACCAAATTACTGTAAGTACTTTTTTTTTTTTTCTACGATGGCGTAGTTTAAAATAATGATAAATGATAAATGATTTTATTTCTGTAAGTGGGTTTGGACAAAACACTTTTACACGTCAATCATATTTTTTAAACTAGATGAAGTCGGCGTTTCCTATCTGACTACTCCGAGAAGAAAGGCCGAAACAAACTCAGAGGTCACAGTCTCTTTTAAAGTCCAGACATAATCTTAGTCAGATCATGTGAAGATCATGTAGATTGGTGTCTGAGATGGTCTTTTGAGGAAAGAACCACACAGATTGAGAGGACCTGTCCAGTCAGTGCACGCATTTGTCAGTGACCGTGCAGCTCAACTCAGGGTTTAAGGAGCTCAACGATTCGACGAACAATACAAAAGAAAGGACGTTTGGGTAGGCCGCATAGATTACTCAAGCTGCCAGACCGTGATAAAAACTAAATAATAAAATAAAAGGAATGACCCACATAGTCTTCACATTCACAATGATTAAAACAATATAATACTTTAAAAAGTAAATATTCATGTCATTGTATATATAAAATTCATTAATGTCAATGTGTATATAAAACCCAGAAATAGTCTTGGTCAGATCATTGAAGGACCATGTAGATTTGTGTCAGATTCAGATTCAGATTCAGATTTATTTATTTGCCATCAATGTAGGTACAAGTTTAAGATGATACAATAGCTGAAGGTTACCGCTACATTCTACCTTACGGCATGCAAATTCATAGAAACTAATAGATTACATACAATATTATTATAAATTAACAACTAACATGTCATTCTAATTAACACTAACAAACATAAAAAAGGAAATAATAATAAAATAATAATAATCATCAAATAGTCAATTGCACATAAATAAATCTTGTCAATAAAATGAATTTCATTACTTGGAATTATAATTAAGTGAAATATTATTTTACAAACATAATGTCATTTACAAATTTTATTGTCTAATTTCTTTATCATTTAAAAAGTCATTGATACAATAATAACATTTATCCAATAATAATGCAGTGAGCTTAGATTTAAATGTTCGAATAGGGTGTTCTTTGAAACTGTGCGGAATTTTATTGTATATGAAATATTGTATGTAATTTTATTGTGTCGCGAATGGTCTTTTGAGGAAAGAATTATACAGATTTGAGTGGACCTGTCCAGTCAGTGCACGCATTTGTCAGTAATCGTGTAGCTCAACTCAGAACTTAAGGAGTTCAACGACTCGACGAACAATACCAAAGAAAGGACATTTGGGTAGGCCACATAAAGTACTCAAACTGCCAGATTATCATTAACAATAACTGAGAAAATAAAATAAAAAATATATGATCCACATAGTCCTCACGTTCACAATAATATTAAAAAAAAAATTATATATTATACTTCACAAAGTAAATATTCATATAGTGGTACATAGGAGTGAAAAAAAAAAAAAAAAAAAAAAAACAAATTTCTGACTGTAAATTAAAAAAAAAAATTGGAGCAGCTTAATCCCAGGCCTTTTTGTCCTCAACGTAATCTTTAATGGTATAAAACGCTTTCTGGCACAACTTACGTTTAATGAATGATTTGAATTTATTAAGGCTTAGATCTTGTACGTGGCTTGGGAGTTTATTGTAAAAGCGTATACATTGACATCTGAACGAGCTACCTATTTTCTTGAGCCTTGTTGTAGGTACTACAAATTTGTGTTTGTTCCTAGTGTTTATCTTATGGATATCACTGTATTTTTTATACAATCTTATATTTTTATGGGTATATAAAAGATTTTCAAAAATATACTGAGAAGGCACAGTCATTACATTAATTTCCTTAAATTTCTCTCTGAGAGAGTGTCTCGGGCTTAATTTATAAATTGATCGAACGGCTCTTTTCTGCAAAACAAAAATAGTTTGAATGTCCGCGGCATTTCCCCACAACAAAATACCGTACGACATTACACTATGAAAATAGCTAAAGTACACTAAACGGGCTGTCTCTATGTCAGTTAAATTACGAATGTTTCTAACAGCATAAGCTGCGGAGCTTAGCTTTTTTGACAATTTATCTATATGTGGGCCCCACTGAAGCTTAGCATCCAAAGTTAAGCCTAAGAATACTGTGCTATCTTCAGGATAACACGTGTACATGCATGTGTATTTACGTCAATAGTAAAACAGATCGGATTTGAACTCGCGATTTAACTCTAAGCATTCCGACCCCTTTACCTAGGGCTATTTTCGCTTGTTTATGATTAGGGTTTAAAACCACTAACTCAGAAACCACGACAGAGGAAAAAAAAAATATATAAAAGGACTTAATTGTAATGTTCCATGAGTTCAATCTAAGTATGTATTTCCGGGAAGAAGATTTACTCTGTATTAGTCCAATTACACACTGATATCGCGACAATCACGTTATTCTGCGCCATTGTGTTACTTATATTGAATGCGGAAAAAAAAAATGATACAAATTCATCACAGACGTAAGAATAGTAATGACATTTGATTGGGCCACATTGTGAGCTGAACCATGTAAGTTCACTCTACTCGTAAGTATGCTTAATGCATACGCATAATCATTTATCGGATCTAACTGCACAAGGGTTGAAAAAAAAATCTGTCATATTCAACGATCATTGCAAACGAAGTAAGATGGTATCTGCCAAAGAAATAAGATGTCTGCCAAATCCGCTGCTGCAATGAATGTTTGAGGCGCGATCGTGGCACGTATAAATGCGCAGTGCCTCGCTCCCGGCGCGACTGTCCGCCGAAACCGCGCTACTCGGCCACGCGCCCGAAAGTACTAAACAAAAATCATAAACACACGAAATTTATCTACTGAAAATCGCTAAATATTTTTTAAATAAACCATGAATAACGCCGTCTTGTATGAAAAATGCAACAGCTTGCAAAAAAGGGATGCGCTCATGTGTTTAGAAAAACACGCGTCAAAAATTAAGTGGAAGCAGAGTAACAACAATATCTTAGACGTTGGGTGCGGAGATGGCAGCGTTACGAATATGCTGAAGAAGTACATCCCTACTGACTTCAAGTTGCTCGGCTGTGACATCAGCGAGAAGATGGTTGACTTCGCCAATGACCATCATTGTAACGAGCAGACTTCCTTCACTGTACTGGATATAGAGGGTGACCTGCCGGAAGGGATGAAGGGAAAATTCGACCACGTGTTTTCATTCTACGCTTTGCACTGGGTCATAGATCAAGAGTGAGTATTTTTCTCTCAATTTCTTAGTACAAAATATTTGAAGAGATCTTCAATTATTTCAACATAAAAAATCAGTTGTTTACCTAAATTACTTACTCTAGTTTTATATTTTATTTAAATAGCGGTTATTATTGTGGGAAACTACATCATTGTTTAATTTTATTATTCTCTTTTTAATCTACTGATAGAAACTTAAACCGGAATTATATTTTCTATTTTTTTTTCGATTTTGGTTATGATGTAGAATTGCTCTTTTGATCATAGGCATAGAATTAAGTAACTAAAGTGCGGGCTCATCTTGTGCTAGATATTCTATGTATATACTGAATTCCTTTCAAAATAAATTAGCCCATAGTTCCAATGGTCATAAGCTCGACGCTGAAAATCAAAAACACTACACACTATTTGAATTAGGAATCCTTTACCTTATGGCACTCAGATAGAATATTAATCTCCAGAATAAATGGGACATGGTTTTGAAACTTCTAACATCGAAACATTAACTATAATTTAGGGTGACTTAAACTTGGACAACGAAGTTACCATGTAGATTTAAGTAACAATTTTTTAATCGACTTCATATAGAATGATGGGCATTTGTCTATGAAGCCTAACCTGATGACGAATAGAGTTCTAATGCATGTCAATTTATTGCTTACTAGCTTTTGCCCACGGCTTCGCCCGCGTGGATGTTGGAAATTATCCCACGGGAACGTACTCCCGGGATAAAAACTATCCTATATGTTAATCCAGGCTATAAACTATCTGTGTGTCCAATTGCAACCAAATCCGTTCAGCCGTTTTTGCGTGATTGGATAACAAACATCCAAACATACAAACTTTCACATTTATAATACTCGTATTCATTAAAATATAGTAGGAAGTAGGATATATTATAGTTGTATAGTAGGATAACCTGCAATTACTGTAACAAAACGTTTATCCCAAAAAGCAACGGGGTTTGTACAGTCGAGGACAAAAATCGTTATAATTTTGTAATGTTACTCATCACTCTTTGTGGCTGGAACGTACTAACCAGTTGGTTTGTGAAAAGCTCTGATCTATTAACTAATAGATCAAAAAATAAAGCAAAGAGGAAAGTTTAAATTAAATAGTTCAGCAGCATAGCAGTGTTTTTATTTCAGAGCCAGACAATGATCTTTGCCTGTAATTTGGTGGTTACTTTGAATTTCTTTTAATATATAATATATTTATTTATTTTCTCTCAAAAAGGTACAGTAGTTCATAGTAACAAGTTATTGCAACAATCTATCCTTTGTGAGAGCTGGAGTCTGTATTGGGTTCAATACCTGTGTCACAGATCTCCAGGCACACCCTTAAAAGTATAATTATAATTGCACTTACGTACTACAAAACATTTAATAGTGGCTCAAAGTATTGAGAGCAGACAAGAAAAATACAAACAAAATGAATAAAATTATAAAAAGAAAAATAAAAAAATAGGCATCTGCCTAGGTGAATACAGTGAACAAGAGTGCAACACGCACTACAAAGCACCAACGTGTACAAGAGTGTATATGTTTATGTGTGAGTGTGTTTATGTGTGTTTATGTGGGTATGAGGGTGTGGATGCGTGTGTGAGGGGATTGGGGGTTTGTCTGTAAGGGGTGATAAGACGCTGTCTCTTGGGTAAGGTTAATATTATTTATTTTTATTTATTTTATTATTGTTTTGAAACCGATTATTTCAAAAGATCTTCAGGTTTGCTGAAAGAAGTGACTTTCGAAATGTATGCAAGTGTAGTAATGAAAATTCAACATCGAATGCATTACACCGGCCGCGACGAGCGGTAGTGCCATATTTAACGTTTCCGTCTCAGTAAAAGTAGTAGAATTTACTTATAACTGACCTATAAAATGGCCGGATTGGCGTTTTGTTTCCCTCAACATTGAGTAGTGAACTTAGTATATAGTTAGGTATACCAAACACGCTTTATTGATAAAACTTTAAAAAATGGAACTATAATCTTTCATTAATTTAAATACACAGTTTGCTTATTTACATCATTTGCATTTATACAAGGTAGGTAATGTCTGCTAACGCCGGAAGCAGGAATTGTATCCGCTGATCTGAACAACGCGTAGACTAGAGCCTCTTGAGGTGACGATCGGGGCTCTTCGGTCTAAGACCTCGGCTTTAACTACTATCAGCGCAATAATGAATTAAGTATGATAATTAATCGGCACTGGTCAAGTGGTCTCAAGCGCGACCGCAAAGCATGGGATCCTACGTTTTACCAATAAGAATTTCTCAGTCCGGAGTCTTTTGTTTCCGGCTAGTGGGTTTAGGTTCGCACCGTATTATAACTGGCGAAATATAGGTGTAATGTTAAAATCACAAACGAACGATGAAATTGAACTTATATTAACCAGAATATGCTAATGAAGAACCAGAACCCAATCATAACATGCATCAGTTAATCAATCATTATCACACACACACACACCTACTCACACCCACACACCCCGCACACAAACAAACACTACACATACCTGAACAAGCTACAACAATTTTGTAACATCCTAGAACCTAAACTTTTTCTTTTCTTTTTAACTATGTCTCAACATTGTAAGTGGGGTGCCTAACCCATGGGAAGTTGCGAGGTAACTCCATCACAAGTATCCTTATAACTTACCGGGCAGCCTCAATTCTGTGCTGTAGAACAATTGTATGAGAAACAATAAAAAATTTATATATTTTATTTTATTTTTATGTACTGAAAGGTTCTGCCTAACGCCTCTGAGAATACAGGCGCGATAAAATTTTGTTAATATGTTGTTTTGGTGTGTGTGTATGTGTTTTGTGTTCTATCTATTAGCACTTCAAGTTGTAGGAGTTTGTTGGGAAGTGGTGAAGGGTGGGCGTTTTGGGGGACTGTCTTATGTAATTTTGACTTTCGAAAAGTGCTGACTCTCAGCCTAGTTTTTAATAAATGACTATTGAATTGCATAGGTACGTTTCAGGACACAGGAGATTTTTAACTTTAAATTACAATAATAATATGAAAATTATTATCGTTTCAGACGAGCATTCACCAATATCTACAACCTGCTGAATGAAGATGGGGAGTGTTTCACGATATTCGCTGCTGGAGCACCTGTCTTCGACGTGTACCGTGTTCTAGCACGCACCAACAAGTGGAGTGAATGGATGCAAGACGTGGATAGATTCGTGTCGCCTTATCATGACTCAAAGGTTACTAATACTAGCTACCATTTGCTATTATTGATTCGTATCAATCAAAGACACAATCACAAAAATACTCTGTGGAGACAATTTTTTTTCATCATTATAGATACATTTTGACAGTTCATTTTTGTTTTTTTCATTTCAGTTTTTCATGTATTTTTTAAAGGTCATTGGGCAACTAAGTATGGAAAATATACCCACGGCCTACTGAAAAAAAATAGGGTAGGATGTTTAGATACACGTCTCTAGTTTACGAATATATTTGTCGCATTAACGCAGATATAATGGGAAAAAACCATAAATCCAGAAAAATAAAAATACAATAATAAGGTTAATTATAAGTAGGCTTAGCACATTTTTATTGGTTTCTTGATAGTAAACATGATTTAAAAAATAAAATAAGTAAAAATTAAACAAGTATAGAAGAGTTTTTAAGTTTTATTCGACATGATCAATGTCTACAGGAATAATTGTATCGTCTAAAAACGCCGCAGGCGCATCTATTTGCTCTTGATGTGAATGCCAGCATAGTATATTTTTTGCCCAAGACAAAAAATATACTATGCTGGCTATAAGGCTATAGAAGTAAAAAGAAATTGTTTTATCTATACAGTTACTACCTATTTTGTATTCATGTTTAACATTTAATTGCCATGTTTAAAAAAAAAAAAAAAAATTAAGTGTAGGTTAATAATACTTAACAACTTAAAACTAATTTTGTTTTTGTAGGAAAACTATCGTTAACTGGGTCAGATTTTGCCCAATGATTGTTTGATGTATTGTGTTTTTGGAAAGTCAAAAAGATAAGATTTATATTAACTAAGTATGTGAAGCAACATTGAGTTTCCTAACTATTGTTGAAGTTCTTCAATGCTATAAAATGACTCTCACAAAAAGTTAAATTATGCAAATACTTTTTTTTTTTTTCACAATATAATGTCAAGATTATCTAAGGTGAAAAATAAAAAAATTAAAGTAATGCAAATACTAATTAATTGATGAAATTTTTTTCAGGATCCGGAAAAAGAAGTAAAGAAAATATTGGAACAGACAGGTTTCGTTGACTACGAAGTGGAATGTAAAGACTCAATGTTTGTGTACGAAGACTTAAATGATTTGCGAAGTGAGTATTATTTTATCTTTATCGATATTATTTAGATGTTCATACCTCATTGAAAGAATATTTGCCTACAAAAATGACAGCAACTTAAACACTTACAAGTACAGTCAGCGCCATAGATCTAACCACGGACAGAGTCAAACACAAACTCAAAGGATTTTTTGCAATAAACCATTTTAAATTGTCAAGGAGTCGTTCAGTCAGAATGATGAAGCTATGTTGCCCATTACAAAACATAGGAGTTTCATATGGAAAAGAACGAGCAAGAAACTCCATATACCTATGGACACTCTTTTAAATTATATTGTGACAAAATATGGGTTACATCTACATAATTTATGTTGAATTTAAACTATCAAAGCACTAACTTGTAACTGTAAACAATGTGTTAGAGGTCTGCTAAGTAGCCACGTCTACATTCTTAAGTTTTAAAAAAACTGGCTGTCAGACCACGCACAATCTAGGGTACCCCGTTGTTGGGATGAATTTAACCTAAGAACAAACTTAACATTGTAGGTCAAAAACATGTTCTCCCAAACTGAATTTATGGGAGAACATGTTTTTGCAACTACAAATGTAATTTGGTCGATTATTACTCGTCGAGCGCTGCAAACAAGAATAGTCCTTACCGTGGTTAGATATGAACTTCTTCGATTGTACCTACCTAGACAAAAAAAACGAGTGTGACAGTAGTCGCATAAGATGTGTAACATCTGACATCTCACCTTGGTAATAAGCAACATTAAAGGGGCGGTGCCTCGTCTGGGTCGCTTCTGTCGGCCAACACTAGTACCGCACGCGCTCATTGGTCAAATAAAATAAACTCAAACTCAAACTCAAAGCATTTATTTCAATTAAACCATTTACAGGCACTTTTGAATTGTCAAGGAATCGGTCAGTCAAAAATATGAAGCTAGTTGACATTTGATTGACATGATACTATGAAAGTAACTAAAATAGACCAGCCTCGCGGTATCTACATCAGTAAATTGACGGATTTTTCTGACAGCATATGCTGCTGAACTTAGCCGTCCTGCAAGAGATGTTAAATGAGGACCCCATTGTAACCTTGAGTTGAGCGTGATCCCCAGGAAAACAGTTTTATCGACGAATTCTAGTTTCTCTTGATTCAATACTATCTCACAATCAGTACTTTTGACATTTGGTAAAGAAAATTTTATGCACTTCGTTTTTTTTCCATTTAATACTAAATTATTAGCAGTGAACCAACTTTGGACCTACATTAGGGCGTTATTTACGTCGTCAAAATTTGTGGCACGTCTATCTACCTTAAAAATTAAGGAAGTATCGTCAGCAAATAACACCATTTGTGGTTGATTTTTTAATAAATGGAGTAGTTCATTGACATAAACTAAAAAGAGGAATGGACCCATTTTTACTTTTAAACCTAGTGAATTGACACCGTTTGTTTGGACTTTCTGTTGTCTATCATTTAAATAAGATTTTACTAAATTGAGCGCAAGTTTTCCAAGTCCGTAATGCTCAAGTTTCAAGAGTAAGGTTTCGTGATCGACGCAATCAAATGCCTTGGAGAGGTCACAAAAGATTCCTATGGCGTCTTGGGCCTCTTCCCACGTGCTAAAAATGTGTCTTAATAAGGTTACACCGGCGTCGGTCGTACAACGTCCTTTGGTGAAACCATACTGCTGATCATGTAGGATTTTATTTGTGTTAAAATGATTGAGCATTTGATTAAGCATTACCTTTTCAAACACCTTGCTGAAAACCGGCAACATGGACACGGGTCTATAATTATTAGTGTCTTTACTGTCCCCGGATTTGAAAAGTGGTATTACCTTACTGTATTTAATTAAATCCGGGAAGACTCCTTGGTCCACACACACATTAAATATTAATGCTAAGTAAGGCGCTATGGTCTCAATTATGGATGTACACACTTTAATGGACATTCCCCAAAGATCTTCGGTTAATTTGATCTTAATTTGCTTAAAAGCTTTTATTACTGTTAAAGGGTTAATATGCTTATAGTGAAATTCAATCGGGCAAGCTGAAACATTCGCCCTTACTAAATCAAAAGAGAGCGAGGGCGAGGAATTTAAGGTTTCAGTAGTTTTAAGTGGGATACTGGTGAAGAAATTTACAAATTCTTGAGCAACTTCTTTGCCATCGCAAACGAGACCACCACATGACGTCTTCAGTGTGTAGTCAGAATTATGCTTTTTGTTCCGGTTCGTTTCATTATTGATAATTTTCCAAACCGTCTGTATTTTATTGTCTGCTGACTTAACCTTGTTGCTAATGTATAAGGCTTTAGCTGTCTTACAAGTGTTCTTAAAAGTTCTAGAGTAAGTAGCAACATACTTATTAAAAGTTTCCGTGTTAATATAAGGCTTAAGGCCATACAGCTCGAACAGTCTATCCCTACTTTTCCTGAGTCCTTTAGTTGCCCAGTCACTAAATAAAAACTTAGGGCTGATAGTTTTTGTGTTCTTCTTAAAAGAATTATTGAACTCGGTCTGGACTAACGAAAATAATTCTTCATACAAAATATTAGCATTGTTCATTGTAAGGTCTTGATTATTTAACTTACAAACTAAAGTGCTATTAAATTTATTTAAATTAACTGCTGTTATTGGTCTGAATTGTATCTGGACTTTTGTTATTGGTATGTTGGACTCAAAAGTTACGGATTGTGATCAGAAGGGAGATAATTAACTATGGCTTTATCTAAATAGTCACATCAACAAAACACATTATCAATACATGTAGCAGTAGTCGTAGTTACTCGGGTTGGTTCTACAAACACATTTGACAAATTGGATGATTTGAACAAATTTAAAAATCTACTGGTATTTGAATTATTTTCTAAAATATTCACATTAAAGTCACCACAGATAATTACTGATTTATTACCAGTTGCAAGTTTTGCCAAAACATCTTCCATTACCGACTCAAATAAAGAGTAGTTTTGATAATTTGGGGGTCTGTAAACGCACACTATAACATACTTATCTAGCTCAACACAAGACAGTTCAATGCTGTGTTCAACCGATAGTTCAACTATGTCAATACGGGTTTTTGATTTAATACAATTTTTAATTAATATTAGTGAACCACCACGCAGCATAGATTTTCGGTTAAAACAACTGGCCACACTATAATTCTCATAGTTAATTAACATTTCATAATCCTTTAACCAAAGCTCAGTAAAACTAGCTCAGTTAAAAAATAGCGCGCGCTTCCCCGGCTTCCTGTGACACACTTCTGTTCCTTTTTACGAAATCTCTCCCACAGATTTCAGGAAAGCGAGAAGGAACATGTTACACATGAAAAACTCATGAAAGCACTCTTTCCATTTTACAGATGCACACACAGCGGTCAATCCTTTCAAGATCCCGCAAGAAAAGTACGACGACTTCATGTCAGATTACATTGACATACTAAAAGAACTGCCCATAATGACAAAATTCAACAATAATTATGAAACAAGCGTTCAGTTTTGCTATCGTTTACTCATTGTTTATGCTCGCAAACCAGCGTCACAGGATAAATATTGTTAGAAAACATGAACAAGCAAGACTAAACATCTGTCTTGGATATAGGGATGATGCCTGGGTAAAAAAAATTAAATTCTAATTAGTCCTTCAGTCAGATAATAAAAAAATATTAGACACGTATTTTTTGCTTTATCATATTAATACAAAATTACTTAGGTATAACGCATTTTAAGTTGGGGAGTGGGCGTCACTACGTCACTAGTATGTATAAAATCTACATAATCGTGACGTCAGGGCACATTTTACCTCAATGTATCGCCGTAGTGTTTAAATTACGTAAATAAATAAAAAATACGAGTCCAATATTAATTTAAATATCAAAGACGGACTAAAAAAAGATGTTTTCATAATCCCTATTTGAACTCTGTATTTTTAGTGCCCTTGGTTGCCTTTTTTTGTCTTTGTGGATGAACCACTGTGCCATTTGATAAATAGCCTCCCCATAATGAGACAGGCATTTTTGAATTTCCCTAATAAATGCACAGTTGAGTAAAGAAATATCGCCTGACAATAGAGTCGGTAAAAGCGTTATTAGTAACCCAAGAAAATTTTAAAAACGTTTCGTGTGAAGATTTTTATGCATATTTACGAGTATATTTTAGAAAAAAAAGGACTTAACTTGATTGAAACATAAATAAGTCTTCGGAAAAATATCACTCAGTGTAGTAAGTTCGTTTTTTCTAAATTCGTTAAGTGGTCGTAAATTGTTCATACTTTTCATTTTAAATAAATGTCAATCTTTAAATCTATCTGTGCATATTATTTATTTGAAGACTTAGTTTTCTGAAAAATCAGGCATTTTTTACATCCCAGACAGACATCACCCTTACATAACTGGTAACCCTACTTGGAACCTCACTCAAGTGACCGCAGACAATTCGAAAGCGAACTCATTTTTTGTTAAAGTAAATCGTCGCGGGTTCACAACGAGACACCTTGCTAATTTCGAAGTGATGTTTAGAAAATTAAGCCCAGCGTATTTTTATCGCGGCGTTTTTTTTCGCGTACGGGATTTTCAACGCTCTGCTTAGCACCGAGATTTGAAAATCCAACGTTTTCTTGACGGGCTGGGATGCGCTCTGTTGGATTCTCAATACTGAAAAATGATAAGCCAGTGCGCGAATAAAAATCGCAATTGCATACATTTGCTCTCGTGATAATAATTTGACTAATTAGCATGCATGCATACTAGTCACGCCCACCAACGAGTTCGAGCCGTCGGGTTACCTTCATCGTTAAATTCCAGACCATAACCTATCAGAAATAAGCATTATCATAAACTATCTCAAAGGAACATCTCCTATCACACGCCATCTAACTTAGTGCCAATATTAAATTACTTGCGGGCTCAATTCCGACCCGGGAACGAATCGGAAGCAAGCCGGATTCCGACCGCGGCGAAACTTACCTCATAAGGGTCACTCATAAATTAGGTTATGTCGACTCGAACTTATATTTTGATTAAACGCTTACTTGGGTATGTACTGATGAAATTCCTAATTCTGTGCCGATATTTGTTTTTAAGGGTGCACTAGTCGACGGCTCGAACTCGTTGGTGGGCGTGACTAGTATGCATGCTAATTAGTCAAATTATTTATTTATTTATTAACCTATTTTTTATTTATAAAAAAAACGAGAGCGTAAAATTTCATGAACAGACCTTTGGGCGTATAGATATTATGGAAAAAGTACTGGATCACTTTACTCAAAATAAAATTATTTGAAATTATCTATCCTTCTACGGTTTCTATTATACCATTTTTTTACTACATAAGTTATTTATTTATGCCCAAAGACGAGTTCAGCAGGTTCAGCAGGAACAGGTCTAGTTGAAAACCAGCGTCAGGCACTAGTGGTCTGGCATTTTTGCTGAACTAGGTCTATTTGGCGCAGGCACACTTTCCTGCTAATGTCTTAGAATGCACTTTACACTTTTTATTTGTTTTCTTTCTTTTTTAATTTGGTTTTTATTTGTAGTACAATAATTATAAAAAAATATTAGACACGTATTTTTTGCTTTATTATATTAATACAAAGGTACTTAGATAAAACGCATTTTAAGTTGGGGAGTGGGAGTCGCCACGTCACTAGTATGTATAAAATCTACATACTCGTGACGTCATGGCACATTTTACGTCAATGTATCGCCGTAATCTTTAGATTATGTAAAAAATGAAAAAATACGTGTCCAATATTTTTTTTAAATCTCAAAGCGGGACAAAAAAAATGTTTATGTCTTCATCCCTATTGTAATTTAGAACATAACTTAAGATACCTTATTTTCGTTTTTACTAAATAGGTAAATTCGAAATTTACTAATTAGTCTTAAATGTTGTGTTTGTTCTACACTTTGCCACGATTTTTTTTTTTTTTTTACGCAACTATTCCGTGACGTAGGTAACTAAAGAGAACTTTTCCAAAAGGCCATTCTTCAATGAGATACCACAGCATGAACTCTTAGATGGATACGCTCATTTCTATAGACAGCTTCTAAATGTAGTTCAGCAAAAAAACTCCTGTCGACGTCATACAGATTTTAATAGCAACAAAATGTGGCTACCCTAGATTTGCAAATGCAGCTATACAAAGCCCCCACAGCCCAGATAACAGTGTAGACGCTGAAATATATTTTAGTATCCACAATATGGTCTTAAATGAGCGAAGGCAAAGACTTAAGCAGGAAAACATAACAACCACAAATTTTTCAATAAATTGTATAATATTATATTATAATATTATATTATTTATGCAAATAAATACGAGTGAGTTTATATTTTTGCGATATTTCAATTTTTTATTTACGAAATATCCGTAATACTAATCATAACATCACGCCTGTAATCCCCGAAGGATTAGGCAGAGCTGTGCCTAGCTAATTACAGCGTAGATGAGTTTTCAAACGATATTTTTCTTGTATAGAATTCGTTTTCATTTGATTTTTTTTGTATGTCTTACTCAAATTGAATTAAATTTTTTGATATTGTAATATTAATTTTGACATTGTATTTTTAATTTTATTTTTTTAATTTTGTATTGTTTATCTAGTGCAACTAATTTTGTACGCCATAAATGGCAAAACATGTAGCCTCCACTCCACATATTAATTATAAGAAATTCATACTGTACTCATGTTTTACAAAATAAATATCATCTTATCTTATCTTATCTTATGTATATATGTATGTATGTACATTGTTGAACGAAGTTACAGAACAGGCAAGTAAACTACTCAAGGTCGCTGGCATATGTCGGCGTCTTAAAACAATACATAATAGATATTGCATCTCGCTTGTATTCCTCGAAGTGGCCAGCAGAGGTGTACCTATATATAAACATTAGACAGTTTTTGAAAAAAAAAATTGGGTTTATTTTCCATAAATTTGCCAGAAATTATTACGTTTTTAAGCTATTTTTATTTTAAACCTCTGCTTAGTTATGATTCAAACTGGGTTACGTTGACAATTCAAAATAATAAGTCTTAAATACACAATTAGGCTTCATTGTCATTTTAATACTTAACAATAATTAAATTACTTGTCTTCCCTCACTTAACCCAAGTTGAAAGTTTAAAATCGCTCAACTAAAATTAACTAAACAAATTATACACTTACAGGGTGGCAGTAGAGCTTGCAATCATCGTAGATTTTTTTACCGGTAAAATAAACGATAACAGATTTTTTACAGTAAACCGTTGAAAGATGTATTTTTTTTAATTCGATATAAAGTTAAGTAAATAAACTGACTCAGTATCCTAAAATGAGAAAGGAATTAAACAAACGCTATTATTTATTTTAAATGAACTTACAGTCGTGATTCACGTTGAGAGGCAAACTAACAATCTTACAACTACTGTGCCTTCTCAGTATATTTTTGAAAATCTTTTTTAAACCCATAAAAATATAAAATTGTATAAAAAATACAGTGATATCCATAAGATAAACACTAGGAACAAACACAAATTTGTAGTACCTACAACAAGGCTCAAGAAAATAGGTAGCTCGTTCAGATGTCAATGTATACGCTTTTATAATAAACTTCCAAGCCACGTACAAGACCTAAGCCTTAATAAATTCAAATCATTCATTATACGTAAGTTGTGCCAGAAAGCATTTTATACCATTAAACAAAAAGGCCTGGGATTAAGCTGTTCCAATTTATAAAAAAAAAAATGAGTCAGTTTTTTTTTTTTTTTTTTTCAATCTTTTGTACCACTATATGAATATTTACTTTGTGAAGTATAATATATACATATTTTTTATATTATTGTGAACGTGAAGACTATGTGGATCATATAATTTTTTATATTTTTTTCTCAGTTATTTTTAATGATAATCTGGCAGTTTGAGTACTTTATGTGGCCTACCCAAATGTCCTTTCTTTGGTATTGTTCGTCGAGTCGTTGAACTCCTTAAGTTCTGAGTTGTTCTACACGATTACAAATGCGTGCACTGACTAGACAGGTCCACTCAAATCTGTATAATTCTTTCCTCAAAAGACCATTCGAGACACAAATCTACATGGTTCTTAAATGATCTGACCAAGACTATTTCTGGGTTTTATATACACATTGACATTAATGAATTTTATATAAACAATGACATGAATATTTACTTTTTAAAGTATTATATTGTTTTAATCATTGTAAATGTGAAGACTATGTGGGTCATTCCTTTTTATTTTATTATTTAGTTTTTATCACGGTCTGGCAGCTTGAGTAATTTATGCGGCCTACCCAAACGTCCTTTCTTTTGTATTGTTCGTCGAATCGTTGAACTCAGGGTTTAAGACCCTGAGTTGAGCTGCACGGTCACTGACAAATGCGTGCACTGACTGGACAGATCCACTCAAATCTGTGTGGTTCTTTCCTCAAAAGACCATCTCAGACACCAATCTACATGATCTTCACATGATCTGACCAAGATTATGTCTGGGCTTTAAAAGAGACTCTGAGTTTGTTTCGGCCTTTCCTCTCGGAGTAGTCAGATAGGAAACGCCGACCTCATCTAGTTTAAAAAATATGATTGACGTGTAAAAGTGTTTTGTCCAAACCCACTTACAGAAATAAGATCATTTATCATTTTATCTAAAACAAAGTCCCTTCGCCGCAGCTGTCTGTCTGTTTGAACGCAATATACTAAAAACTATCGAACGGTTTTTCAAGCGGTGTTCACCAATGGACCGAGTGATTCATGAAGAAGATTTAAGTGTATAATTCATTAAGATTTTGTGTAAATCGGCTGAAATATGACGATGGTTGTCGGACAAAATCATGCCGACTGAGAGCTTTACTTAGCGTGCGCCGCGTAAACCGTAAGAGATACATAAAATTAATGTTCTATAGGATTGTAAATCTTAAAAAGTTCAACAAAAAAGTCCGCAATAGCATATTATGTCTATCTTATAAGGATGACCCACAGTAACCATTCTTATCTTTCAGAATTTGATAAAAAAATATTGTTATTTCCGAAGTTATTTTGATCGGGCATTTAATTTAGGTTAAAATATGCCTTGACAACATACCATTTTACCGATCAGACCCCGTATCACGTGCTTACCCAAACTAGGAATTCTTTAAAAGATATCACAGATTCAAAATTACGCGTTACTAAATAATTATGGTTGACGGGTGGTGCTGCTAATATTAACAATCAACGTTTACTTTATGTCATAAAAAGATCAGACTTTTGTTTCTTTTGTGTTGAACTCTTGTTGTTTTTGTTTCCACTCAATCTGTTTTTTAATGAAAAACCTAATGTCTAGCAGCTTTAGTTTTTTTTTTCTCAGAAATAGCTTCTTAAGAAACATAATGCATCCAAAGATTAGTCACTAAACGAGGCTGTCACTCTGGTACATAATGCTCCTGCGGGTGAAGAAGCTCTTTCGGCTTCTACCGACGCGGGAACAATTGCCAGTAAGCAGTTGTAACTTTTAGAAATATATTTTCCATTTATTCAACCACCACTATATTCAAAGAAAGCCATTTCGATTTACTTAATTATTACAAAAATAAGTCTTTTATACATTGGTAAATTACCGCTTTTGATTTGTTTTTACCGGTAATTTATGAAAAAATGAAAAATGAAAAACCGGTAAACCGATATTGGCAGCGACATCGACGCGAAAGCTGTTACCATGGATTCAGTACATGATTCTGATACCCAGGCGCATGGGCGCCGGCAGGGGGGTGCCAGGGGGTGCACTTGCACCCCCTTGGGAATCTCGGGATCAACAGGAATTATTGAAATAAAAAGCCGTCTGTTGGAAATCATTTTTTTATTCACAATAATTAGTAGGCAGTAATTACACAATTCTCATTTAAAAAGCAACTGCAGCCGGCGGGGTTTTTGACCGAACTTATTAATGACGTTTTCTATAAAGTTATCTTTATTGTCCTCGGTTATCTTGCCTCGGTGGACACTTAACAAGCATAATCCAGACAGTCACTCGTCACCTGTTGTGGACCTATTCCAAGTTTTAACTCTTCTCAGTGTGCTAAAAGATCTTTCTATTGTGCACGTTGTGACGGGTAGACTAAGGCCAATCTTGATCGCTTCTGCTACTGAAGGAAATAAATCTTTTGCCTCGTCGATGTAGTCTATAAGATGTTTTTCATATCGATCAACTTCACTGATATCATTTGCCGCTGGCTGTGGATATTTCCACATTTCAAACCAAGTCGTGATTTCTGAAATAAAATTAGGTAAAAGATCGCCATACAAATTTTCAATGTAATAATTTTCTGAACTCCACCAACATGTCCAGCCATCGTGGAGCAACCATCATACCCTTGCCCAACCATTTTGTTGAGATCTAAACCACATGATGTCAAAAAAGATATTATAACTTCAGAAATCGATGCAGCATCTAATTTTTGAAGTGGTCTGTACCCCAAAAATTCTTCAAGTATTACGTAACTGTGTTTCGTTTGGTCAAACTTGACGTATCTTATGCCCATTGAAAGCTGTTCAGTCCCGCTTATATCCGCTGTCTCGTCAGCCAAGACTGAAAAGTATGCCGCTTCTTTTGCTTTATCAGTAATGGTTTCACGAAGAACATCAGCACAGGTTTCAATAATTTCGTTTTGTATTTGATGGGATACATAGAGGGCATTTTTCGAACCAGTTGCAAAGTGGTCTTTTAAAACCGTATCTCCTGCCTCAACTCGGAAATGTAGTAAGTCTTTGAAAACTGACCCATCTTCTGTTTTTCCTCGAAGGGGTAAATCATGCGTAGCACAAAATAAGACCGAAGATATAATGGGTTGAAGTTTTTTTTCTGTTTTCTGAAATTTCCCTGTGATATTCAGTATCTATCTGTTCATAAACGTCTTTTTATTTCTTTGTTGCATGATTTCCAGATTTTTTTTAGAACGTATAACCGATTCACGATGCCACTGGCTATTTGCATGAGATTTCGCACACTCATGAAATTTTTGATATTTTTTGCATGGCCGAACGATAAATGGCCCCTGAGTACTGGCTCGATAAATTTGTGCGGGAAATAATACACATGTACGGCAAAGTAGTCCTTTAGCCTGAGCAGAATAGGCTAACCAAGGGTATGCTGTGAGCCACTCGTGGCGAAATGCACGTTGTTGTGTTTGGTTTTTATGATCGATGTCCTGCTTGAAATCATAATCTTGCGGAGGTTTCCACGGTGTTTCGAGCACTTTAAACCGTATTTCATCATTGATAGGTACGTTAGAATCCAGATATAAACCCACATCATAAATATTAACTGAAGTTTGTTGTGTTGTTAATTCAGTTTTACTAGTACTTTGCTGTGCCGAAGTACTTGGACAATCTTTAGCATTAAACTGTTCATTTTCCATCTTTTTTCTCTTGCACAAAAATCGCCTTATGTCACTCATATTTAAAATTATAAAAAAAAGAAACACACGTTAGCTCACTTGTCACTGCTTGCTTGCACTGATTAATTAATTACGGCGCGCACTGACACTGACTAATTAGCTCGCTCTTGCACATGTAATCAAGCAATAATTCTTGATCAATTGGATTATTTGGACTGTATGAATTATCTATATATTTTCGAAATTAAAATACGGCAACACTATAAAAACACTAAAAACACTAATCTATGGAAACGAATATGGCGAGACCTATAACTACTCGCGATTTGACCACTCGGAACGAACTGTTCAAACTTCAATCGAAAACTGACTGACTCGGAACGCGACCTAGCCCCCTTATATATCAAAATGTAAGGAAGGTTCCAGATTCCCAAACGTTCTCGAATGTAGCTCTGTCCCTGTCATCTATCCAAAAAAAATTCGCGTTGATGGTGCCGCCCTGTATACCACTTTCGAATTGTGTGCGGTCACTTGAGTGAGGTTCCAAGTGAACTTTACAGAATAGCACTATAGATTTTAAAAATGCTGACATTGACTATACTATACTACGGGATAGGGATTCGCACTAACTTTAAGTGCATTGCCTAAGGAACTCAAGAGAAGGAATTACTTGCCCATATTTACTCCTAAAGTTAGTTTATAATTATTTAAAACGCTTCTATTTACCGACTACTCCGGTGTTCGACAATGACCTAGAACTAATCTACCTAATAAGATCACAATGGATAATTAACAATAACATTACTCGGTGCTCGCTAAGTTTAATCTCCCGTACCTGTGCAAACTATTAAGAGCGATTATTCTGGCTTAGGTTGGCAACGTCGCAAATAGATTTCAAATATTTCATTGTTTTGATTAATTTAGCAATATTACTATGTGGAAATAAAAAATGTGGCTAACTAGCGAACTAGAATATTGATTATGAAATGCAATAATTAATATCGTAACACTGAATGTTTCGTTTTAGATGTAAAAAAACTATTTGGAAACTTTCCAAATGCGTTTTGTACACCATCATCAAATTCAATGTTATACTTAATTGCAATTCATTATTATTATTCTAGTTCGCTAGTTAGCCACATTTTTTATTTCCACACAGTAATATTGCTATAAGAATCAAAACAGGTAAATATTTGACAGTTATTTGCGGCGTTGCCAACTTTTAGGATAAACCCTATTATTGCTTTTGTGAACCAGTTTTTGTATACCTGAGCCCGTTGGAACTGTCAATGTCATTGTTCTTTTGCGAAAAAGAGATGGAGCTACACAGGACGTATAGCGCCATTCCGTTTTCGCAATACGGCCCCTTGCAGCGCATAAAAACATTACGTCTCCTGTTATTTTATGCAGTCTCCTATTAACATTCAAAGTGTTCACGCGGTTTTGCTAAGCAGCAAAGTTAACATTTACGAAGTGTGTTCTAAAGTCTTTAACGATTATGGTGTGTTTACCTGGCTTGGATGAAGACGAAAGGCAACAGTATATTTTCAGAGAACTTCTCGAAACGAAATATCCAGAAGCTGCCCTCGAAGATTTAAGGCTGCGGTACATCCCTGATTACATTCGGCAGCTCAGGATTCAAAAAGCCTACTGGGAGAACGAGTATCGCAAATGGCACGACCTCATAGCGCAGCAGAATTGGAGAATATACGAGATAATTCTGACAGACGAGATCATCAAACAAAAAACGTTTTTGAAGAATATAGACCGAATGAGACATCTGTTCGTGCCACATTCGGATGACAAAACTCATTTTTCGCAGTCGCTTGATGCTGAACGTGTTCAAACTTTGGTTACTCGTATAAAAGAGAACGAGAATGACGAATCAATCGTTCATGTTATGATGAAGGGTCTCGACTTCGAGCAAACGTTTTATACCATTTACGCAATTTGTGCTCTCTATGGAGAATTCAGAATGAAGTGAATGAATTCATTCATCGCGAAGTGACGTCCACTCGCACCGTGCACTGGAAGAAAATTAATGAGTTTTGAAACAAGACATTTAATACTTTTTTGTGTTATTGCAACAGTGAAATGTGTGATTCTAATTTAAGTTAAGTATTTACTAAATTATTGTTAATTAATCAATAAAAGATTTTGTGACCTTATATATTTTTGTTTTTTATTAATATTTCCCAGTAAGAATTGTAATTTATAACATATCATCACGCCTGTGATCCCCGAAGGCTTAGGCAGAAGTGTACCTAACTATAGTGTAGTCAGCGTCAGGTGATACACTTTGTGTTGCCATCTGACATTAAGCTGAGCTGAGGCCCTTTTGGCATATAATTGTGGCGATAAATCCCCTCTTTGAGGAGTGGCTAGAGAGGCACCACGGCGTCCTCACCTTCCACCTAACGCAGGTCCTCACCGGACACGGCTGTTTCGGGAGGTTCCTGTTCTGAATAAGGTGGGAGGGCCAATGCCTGCCAGGGATGCGAGTTTGTCCGAAAGGGATTTCGCGGCCCCGGCACACAGGCAACGGAAGGAACACGGGTGGGTTTTAGTCAGTAAAAGTCTGACACGCCCTGTCGCTCCGCCCAGAGCGGGAGAAGTAAAAAAAAGGCCCTTTTGGCATTATAATCATTGTTTTCTGTTTTGTTTTTGCATCGCTCCCTGAGATCGCTCCTCATACGAAATACTTCCACCATACCAATTTCTACCGCTGAGATATGTTCCGGTTTGAAAAGTGTGGTTGTGGGTGTAGTAATTACAAGCACTTATGACTCTTCACGCGCTCTTGAGTGAAGACTGCGAAAGGGCAAACGTAAGGCAGGACGCCGTCAGGCTAGGTGGAGTGATGAACTCAAACTTAAAGCATTTATTTCAACTAGACCATTTACAGGCACTTTTGAATTGTCAAATAGTAGCGTCAGTAAGTCAGAAAGTTGAAGCTAGTTGCCCATTCCAAAACGTAGATCTTTATGGAGAAGAACGGGCAAGAAACTCCAAGGACACTCTTTTAAATATAGAAAATTACAAAATCCTGAGTACATTTCTTGTTGCTTCTATATGTGAGAAAAATGTACAAAAAATAATCAAAACAATTCAAAATATAATATTAAAAATAAGCCATGGCAGATAAGAGATGACCAGTCACAACTGACAGCGCCCGTTCACGAACATGACGCGTGGATCAGCACCATCCAGCTCAACCATTTTGTAGGGAACCGAATGATCCAACACTCGCCACCATCAGCGAGACATTTAAGAGAGCATGACATACTCTCAACTGCCATGCTCTTTCAAGTCAACATACATCTTAATATCATAAAAAACGGCCCCATGGTACTCACATTTACAAAAATTGAAAAAATGCTTCTAAATTATACAAAACTAATTCGCAGGGTGGCTGGTAGCAGCTGGATGAGAGTTACCTAGAATCGAGCTGAATGGCGTGCAATTGGAGCGGCCTATGTTGTAACCTATGTTGAGCAGTGTACTTAGAAGTTAAACCTTTCAGCTTCTGGTTCCGGGAATAAATGACATTGACACCTGACATGTCTCTGGATTTGCAGCCTGGTTGTGAATACTTAAATGTCTGTGCTGTGGTAATTACATTCTACATATGTGATGGGCAGGCATTTTGTTAGTCATCCCATTAATTTCAAGAAAATTTCAATTCAGCTGCTAAACAACACAGACATAGTGCGTAGGCTAAAGAGAACTAAACCATTTGAGTTAGTGTAGTGTGTAAATAGTGAATTAATAATAAATAGTAACAATGCTGTGCTATACATGTAACACATGAACAAAGTGTTTTATCAATTATCATACCCTAAGAAAGTGCAACGAAATTGACCTTGTGTAAAAGTGCAAATTGACATTATTCTTAGTTATAATATATAATCTATCTCGTAAAATATTAAGTTAGAATCAAATTACTTATTAGTCTATTAGGCTAGATTGTAATCAATTACTAAGAACGTCAGTTCTTATTAATACCGAAAACAAAAAAACCCATTCATTTAAAAAATACTATAATATATAATTGTCTAGAGATCAAAGGATTTCCGACCTCCAAGCGGGCGACGCCACAGACAGGACCAAACTTATTTCATTAAACTATTCTACTACATCGGAAATAGAGAAAGTCCTTTAGATACACAGTGCGAAAATGTGACGTAAAACCTACTCAACAATACGGCTGTCTCGTATTAAAACCCAGAACGTGCTTCAAACAAATTTTTCTCGGAGAGCGTAAAAACAGGTTACAGATTTTTTTATTGCTGGTTTTCTTGCCATTAAAAAATCTAAGTTCTGATCAATTGCTAAGTTTTGAAATGATCAAAGTGACTTACTATCTTTTTTTTTATTGCTGGTTTTCTTGCCATTAAAAAACCTAGTAAGTTCTGATCAATTGCTAAGTTTTGAAATGATCAAAGTGACTTACTATCTTTTTTTTTATTGCTGGTTTTCTTGCCATTAAAAAACCTAGTAAGTTCTGATTAATTGCTAAGTTTTGAAATGATCAAAGTGACTTAATATCTTTTTTTTATTGCTGGTTTTCTTGCCATTAAAAAACCTACTAAGTTCTAATTAATTACTAAGTTTTGAAATGATCAAAGTGAGTTACTATTTTTTTTTTATTGCTGGTTTTCTTGCCATTAAAAAAACCTAGTAAGTTCTGATCAATTGCTAAGGTAAGGTAGGTAGGTAGCTTTCACATGGCATAACTAAACTATTACTATTTACTATCGTTGAGAGTTGGGTCCAAAATGACGCATGGTCCTTTGCGTAGATTGTGTATTTCTATGGCCGCTAGAACAACTAAAAATAAATAAAGATAAAAATTAACGTGTCCCCATACAAGAAACGTTTTTTTTCGGCGCTTTTTGCTAATTATTGAACGGTGGTAATACCAGAACCCTTCGTGCGCAAGTCTGACTCGCACATTACATACAGTACTCGCACGGTTTTTTATTGGCTTTTAGATAGTATGGTCAAGGCCAATTTCACGATCGAAAATTATCGCAAAATCTCAGCGCAAAATTAATGTGACAAATTGTCAAACGCGCGTTTACTGCTGTGATTTATCAACAGCCAATCACAGCAGTAAAAGCACTGCTGTGATTGGCTGTTGATAAATCACTGAACCAATCACAGCGCTTGACAATTTGTCACGTTAAGTTTGTGATAATTTTCGTTCTAGAAACTGACCCGTACACTGTTTGACCACCGCACTGTGAACGGGACGTCAACAAGAAACGTGATTACGCGGCCATAGTAAATGTACTGTCGCTACTTCTGCGTCGTCAGCCAAGGACGTCCCGTTCACAGTGCAGTGAACAAACGGCTGTAGTGGTATTAAAATGTCCGTTTTTGCTAATATTTTAACGCAGGTTTTTGTACAATTTGGTGGGACTTACTATAGATAAAGATTAATTTTTATTTTTTCCTTTACTTGCTTTTAATATAGGACAGCCGAATAGGCATCTACTCTACTACTCGATATCCTATCTCACGCCATATTATCGTTACAAGGGACAAGGGACCCTTGAAACAAAAAGGGGAACCTTTTACCGTCCATCCGCGCCAGACAATTACAGGCCTATTTAATATACCACCTATTTACTACACAAAAGGACCTTCTAAAAGGCTTTAAATAAGATTTTAGATATTAAAAGGTATTAAATTGGCTAGGCGATTGAATAACTTAAGGGGATTTAGGGGTAAAAAATAGCAGGCTCGCAACAGTTTGCTACTTGACATTAATGATGTATAAAGTATTTCACACTCAAAAACGAATAATATGTTTTAGCCTATTTCTTTGGATAAATAATGATTATAAGTTGTAGGTATAAAACCAGATGTTCTTAGAAAATACCCAAAAAAGCATAAAATAGATGAAACTTTGCAATTTTTTTGTAACAAGAAAATTTCATTGTATCTTGTATTCCTTTTTTAGGATACAAGGCCTTATAGTCAAAAAACATACACCAACATGTTCAATCCCTATTCCATATATTTAATACTATACAATGTGTTTTTTTTGATATCCCATAACTCTAGGGTATGATTGAGACCATATCAAAGAACCAACTGGCATAATGAATTATTCTTCAATCATATTTTTTTTTTTGTTTTAATTTTTCATACAAAATAATTCGACAAAGGCACGATTATTAATATAAAACACCCTTACGTGAAATATGACAACGTCGCATTTTCTTAGCTTTAAATATGAATAAAAATGTAGTGTAGTAAAGTAATTCATTTAGTGTAGTAAAGTAGAATTACTTTACTACACTAAATGAATTACTTTACTACACTACTGCGAAGTTTGGCAACGTCGCAAAAGTAAAGATTCGTCACACTGGTGACAATTTTTTTAATTAAGATTGATTATATCTTCGAAACTATGCATTTTTTGACCACCTATTCTAGGAGATTTTGTGTTCTTTTAACTTAAATAATATAACCCTAGAGTTATGGGATATCAAAACAAACACGTTGTATAAAGAAACATTTTTTTTTCAATATATCACCTACCAAGGTGAGATGTCAGATGTTACACATCATAAGCCAGTACTGTATGGCTTTTTTTAATATATATTTGTTGATTAAATAGGTAGAAAAGCCAGCAGGGCTTCAAATATTTACTCTTTTTATTGGGTGGGTACCTAATACCGATGCATAATACTTAGGACGATCGTAATATGGGGTTTTAAATAAGCAAGGTTTACGAGCGAGGGATGACGGGATTTAAGATTAGACGAATGAACCCCGAGTTTATCAGGAGTCAGGGGCACTGGGATCTTGCTGATAAGCTTGCCTGGAGCATGTCAATAATTTTGTTTTGTAAGATTGGTGGTTTTAAATGTGGGATTTAAAATAGAATGCATCGCTTGTAAATGTGGCCGGTTTTAAGACTAGACTGATTGGCAATTATTCTTGTGGTGAAATAGGTAAATCCTTCTCATGAATACATAAACGGGCTTTAACTAATATGCACCTATTTAATAATAAAATGAAAATGTAATTCAAAGCATTTCGCTGAGCAATGACCTGCAAAGATGCGACGCACAGCAATGTAAAAAAAGTAGTTAACTCTGCAATCAGCATTTTGTTTTTGTTGTCATTTGCCATTATCGCAAGAGTACAACGCAATATTGTCTTTGGTCCGTTGCCTAGGGTCTTGACATCAACCAATGAACAACATTGTTTTTATTTTTATTTATTGATAGAATACGAGTCCTTTGGCTACTCTGTGTGTATTTTATATCTTTTTGCTTCTTTTTGTCTTTATATGTGCGTTTTGTTTGTGCAGAATAAACAATTTTTCTTTCTTCTTTTCTTTTTCGTTCTATTTCTGTGAGATTATTTTTTCTATCTTACTCTTACGAAGTGACGTAAGAAGCCAACCCCAACATAGTTGAGAAAAGGCTAGGCAGATTGACTAGGTAAGAAGCTATTGGCCCAGCGGTAACGGCCTCGACTAACGAGTTGTAGGTCGTGCTGGGTTCGAGCCCAAGAAGGCGCTTTTTTTTTACTTGCCTTCGCTGTTCCACTCCTTCCATCGTTCGCGAGCCCGCGCGTCCTCCTTCCAGTTTTGACGGAACCTATCCAGGTAGTCCCACCATCTCCTACGTGGTCTGCCGCGACGCCGCCTCATTGTCTCAGGGCCGACCAGTTCTGTGCTATGTGGGCCCACAGTTTGTTCGGCATGCGGCAGACATGTCCTGGCCAGTCCCATTTACCTAAGTTGGGCAGCCTTTTGAGCCACTTCAGCTATTTTTGTTTTGGAGCGCAGTATTGTATTTCGAACACGATCCGTTAATTTAACGCCTAGTATAATCTATACCCACTCCATTGCTCGATGGCAGATATTGAATTTGGAAGGCGCTTTATTTTGTGTAAATAATTTCAACACCACTGCTCCCAAAACGGCTAAGGAAAACATCGTGAGGAAACCGGCATATCCTAGAATCAAAAATTCGAACACATTGTGACATCTACCAACCCGCACTGGGCCCGCGTGGTAGATTACAGCCCACTCCCTCTCGAAGGCCTGTGATCCAGCAGTGGAAATATTATAGGCTGGCAGCTATGTATCTATTGCATTTTTAGTACCTATGAAGCAGCAGGTAGCATTTTCCTGATATTCATCACTAGGTACTTTCACTCCCTGAAAGATATCTCGAATTTAAAATCAACGCAATGCTTGAAATACAAGACCCAACTGTGTCAAAGCCATAATTGTCTTCATCAAACCACAAGCGATCTATAACACACACTATGTAGGTAGGCTGTTAGGCACCTACTAATTAATTCACTGCCTCAGTTCACACCACAATTGTATCCGTTGTTACTGCCGCTACCCACTGAGCATAAGTTAGCGGCTGTGAGTGGCCGAGAGCCTACATGCTCAATGCTCTATCGTATGCTTGAGCGCTCGCCGGTACAGTGAGCTAATCCTACAGGCTGCTGACTGGAAAGACGGCCTGAGGGACGTAGAGCATGGAGTAGGTATAAGACAGAGACTGGCCCACGTTCTCCCGTCAAAATTATGACATCCGCTCACCGTTAGGTAATTTATTTATGTAAGTAGGTACCTAAGTATGGTATAGCTCTATCAAAATATCTATTTGAGGATCTTAAACCGTTCTACTGCATGCTATGACTATGTAGGTACCATAAGCGAGTTACAGACCAAATGTCCATATCTGCACCAAATTTACATTTATCGCACAAATTGCTAGAGCACTATTTGGCATCACATCCCATTTCGTGTAAAAAACCCTGCTAAAAAGCCGTATATTTCCAAAAAGTCGGGATACCTATTTAAATTTTCTGTTAATTTGAAAAGTCCTAGACGGTAGGCAGGTACCTAAGGCCCAGAAACAGGTAACGAAAAATGGTAACCCTCGGTACGTGCAAGTGCAACACCACATGTCATGCTGCTCACTTTAGTACAACCTAGGTAATCTAGGTATGTCTTTGGTCTGTGATGCGATTAACATGCCATTAGACATTGTACATTGTATTGCAGTTGGATTATTATGAATCTTTGCTCTCTGTGAGATAATCTACTCATGTGCTTAGATCCAATCTGGTAGGCAGGTTCTGGCAAAGAGTGGCACATGAACAACCTGTTTGCCAGAACCTGCCAACCAGAGTAGAAGTAGACGTTTTTTGTTCATAACGAATCAAATACCTACCTATCTACCTATCTAAAAGTTTTCATTTCTTGTAGCCACATGTGAAATTTCTCATATCAAATAGTGTGTACCTATACCTGACGATGATCGCCAACAGACTGGATTGCCCTTAAATCCGGCAATGCTGCAGCAGACATATTGGTATTTTGTGAGTGTTCGTTTTTGTCTGTGCTTGTTATCCTGTATGTACCATTTTATGAATGTCTGTATTATGAGTTTAGTTACTTGAAATAAACTTATTTTATTTTATTTATTTTATTTATACCCTCACTTCAGAATAAATAAATGCTTTCCACGAATTCATGATCCATAAAAAGAACCATTCATTTTATTTCTTCATAATAAGCCCGGCTCATGATCCCTTATATCCCGTCTAATGAAACTAGCTGTGATTGTTTACCATTAATCAAAGCCCTCTTACCGTAAATAGGCACATCAATAAAATAAAAGAGCCTGAAAGCTGTTGATTAGTTTTATGAAAAATATTGAAAACAACGCCATCTAGCATCATGGTCAAAAACTACTGTTACAGAATACGTGCTAATCCGCACGGATGAGTGGATTTGTTTTAGAGTTATCGCAACTAGATGGCGCTCACAGTTCTTGATTTCATAACTTCACGCCTTTTTTGGGCTAAAGGAGAGGCAGAGGTGTATTACTTATACATTTCAAGGTTTCAATAACCAAATAGTAGAATTAAAAAAATATTGTACCATTCATGTTCCTACTCAGTCTAAGATATTTAGAATATGATGAAAACTTGATAATTTACTGGTAAATAATTATGGGCTAGCTAAAGAAGTAGAGTTTATAATTGTAATTCGATTAATCTACTCTCAAAAGTAAGTAACAGTTAACATCTCGAAAAACACACACACACACGACAAACAACTCACCACACACTCACCCTTTCATAATCAACATTAGGTACTCGGTACTTACGCACACGGCACTTTTCTCAAAATGTATTATTTTCTTTAAATATTTGTTAAAATACCTTTATTATTACGTATTAGTATTGAAACAACCTACCCCCTCACTAGGAGTCGGGCGTTGGTAGTTGCGCCACAGTTTTAACTATTGCTATTATAGCAGCTATCATTGTTTAACATTTTTGTCTTGTATGTATTTGTTTTTTGTTCACAATAAACGATTTAATTTAATTTATTTTAATTACCTTAAATAGTTAATGGTCACATCAAAGGTATGTTCAAAAAACAGGGGCAGTGAGTCATTGTCCTTTTTCTCATGGTCTAACACTAAAACATTATATTATTTAATTATTCTATTTGTATTCAAAATAAATAAAACACACATTATCATAAAATCTATTTATTAAACACTATATCAAAGTATCCTCCGACCGTATGTACTCTCCGACATCAGCCTGGTGGAATACAATAGTGGCTAGAGGGTCAGCGTTTCTACATTCTGCGGTGGTTCGTGAGGCTACTCCAAATCCTATGGGGATGTCGGACATTGTGTGTACCACGACTCCGTGGTGTTTCGGTGTGTTTTCTGTTATGCGTCCTAAACCTGGAAATGAAAAGGTGGAATTATGATTAGATTTAGAATATAGAGAACAGTAAACTAAAGATTAAATAAACCTATTAAAAGATAGGAGCAGCTAGTGTACAGTTATAAAAGGATTTTTGCATTAGATTTGCAAATACATCTTTAGCCTACATCTCACACCAAACTTACTGCATGGTGAAATTCATGAGATCGTAAAAAATATTAATAATTATATAATATTTAAAATATTAAATAATAATATAAAGCTCAACAACATTAATAAACAGTGACCGATGGACTGCCAAGTCATAGGTCTCGAGTTCGAACCCATGACACCAACCGCTGATTTTTGGATTCACATGCGTATTGTATAATTATCACTTGCTACAAAAACGGTGAAGGAAAACATTGTGAGGAAACCGGCCTGCCTGAGAGATATTTCTCAATGGCATGTGACACCAAGTCAGCGGCCCATGGGCGGCTTTAAAACTCTGACCCTAGGTTAGTCACTAACCACACGAAAAGAAGAAGACTCCTCATAAAATTTGATCACTAACCGCATGAAGAGAGAGTGAGATTAATAAACTAACAAATTCTTACCACTCTTAATAATATGGTGTCCATATAAAAACTGTTGTTCTGAAGAAGGTTTCACCCATATCTTGTACGGTGCATACGGAGCAATATAAGTCAACGCCGTAATGTGTAGCCTAAATTTATTCGACTTTGTGAACTTTCCAAAGCATGTTCCGGCCGCTATTAAATTATCGGGCTTCACAGTTTGTGCTAAGTGTAGGAGACGCTCAGATATGTAGTATACTCGATCTTTCTTCTCTCTGAAGCAGTATGTACCGTCAGGTCTGTCGATTAGGAGTTTGACATTGACTCCAATACTGAAAAATTAAAGTTTGGTGTTATTTGGAGGTTGGTGTTTGCATTATGGTTTATTGATGGATTATGCAGAGGGAATGTATAGTTCACTGTTTAATAAGGTTCTACGGTAATATTGTTTTAGTAAGAGGTTATAATAATGTTTATCTAACAAAAACTGTGTTCGGCACACGTTGGTTCGAGCGTACTAACGAATATTGTATTTTATGAATAAGGTAGCGGAAAGTTAACAAAATTACTTACTATTTAGTTAGTTTTTCAAATAAAATTCGTGTTCTTTCCTCTGATAGCACTTTCATTTTGATTTTTAACTATTTCTTAACAATAATAAAAACACGTGCGTCCACTAAGTTTGACACACATTGACACTTGACTTGACAGCCCCAAATTTGAATCGTTCAGAAACTACCTAAGCGCTTGAAGCAACGAAATAATTCTGTTTCGGCATACAAAAAATATATTTTATTCCGTAAATTCGATACTCCTATTGCTCATGGAATAAATAACTTCAAATTAACCTTCTGTTAGATATAAGCTAAACACACTAAACAGTACACTGCTGCTGAAAGTGAAATGATCGTTTCTGAACGACACAATTGTTGCACTCATGAATGAACCTTGAAGTTCACAGTTCACACATCACTCGTTCTAAAATCTGATTCATTCAAGAAATCGTTCTAGTGTCCGGAGAGAGAGGTGGTAAGTTTATTTTGCCAATTTTTGTAAACTTACTCATAATTTCGCTACCTATTTTGTAATTATGTTAAAAATTACTTTCCGAACAACAACTTTGAGATATATAAGAGAAATAGGTTAAAGTAAAGCGTAGCGTTCTCTCAGATATTCTTTGAACACCATCTGTTTTTGTTTTACCTATGTGCCCCTGAAATAAACAAGTGAACGTCTTGCTAGGTACTGCACGTGACGATAACAAACAAAAGTAATATTTGCAGATCCGTTAACTTAAAACGGAGTTTATAAAAAAAAAAGAGTTTTTAATGTAAATTTCTATAAGAATTAGCGTACTAAATCGGCAATCTGAAGATGACTACTACCTTTAGTTCATCTGTTAAATAAAAAAGTAAACAAGACCTTATTAAGTTTTATATAAAGTCCTTTTTTGATTCACTGAAAAGAAAACCTGTTTAGTAGGTACCAATAATATAATAATATAATTGCAAGTTTGACCAACCTGTAATTTTTATCTTGTTGACCCGACTAACTGGCACACTAGGCTCTTATCGCGTACCTAATGCACTAAATTGGATATTTAGTAGGTATCGGTTTAACAAACAGATCTACCTAGTAGAAATTCGTAGAAGACTTGAGTGTCATTTTTGCATGTATTGGACTTTTGGAGGCGGAAATCAACTGACCAATTATAATGTTTTAAACTTACATACCTACATCTACCAAAATAATGGTTAAATAATCTACCACACTGTTCTATAACATCCATCTACCTTAAGGTGAACGCACACTTATCCGAGCCGAACGAATCGAAGTCAACCAAAACGCGAACGGTCTTCCAGATTCGGGACGATTCGACGCGGGCAGGTGTACGAGGTTTCATAGAATAACATTTTAAAGAAACCTAAAATTCGTTCGACGCGTTCGGCTCCGTTATGTGTGCGTTCAACGTAACACGTCGGTTTTCCCCGGAGGGGGCCACCCCTCCTTTGCCAAATAAAATGGGTGAGGTAGGTATTGCTTGCCTTTCATTTTGACAGTTCAATAACAACGCTCAGACATAATTATTTTTCAAACATATGAAGCAATAGATAGAATAGATAGACTGTGATTGAAAGAGTGTTCCACAATTGGGTTATCGATCTATTTCGTAATTCACTGAAAATTCTAAAGATTTATTTTATTACTAGACCGAACTCACAGTGATGGTAAGCCAAAGTCCCAGACTTCAGCCGGAAATAGGTACCAAAATTAAAATAAACGCAGTCAAAAATAACTTCAGGTCAGTTACTGTTGCAGATAACTAATACAAAACAAGAGATAGCATGTTTGTACACGTGAATAAAATATATAAATAACTAATGTTGGTATGTATGCAGGAACATACATGCTTACGGCTTCATCTGCACATTTGAATAAACAAATGAACTCAGTAGATTTCCTTTCAACAAGTAGGTAGGTATGTAAGTAGAGAAGTTTATTCTAACTCTGTAACAGCGGTTTCTGTAGCTCTGCCATAAATGGCCATATTATAGTTTTCCGGGAAGACAACACTGATTAAAAAAGTGGTCCTGAAGAAACTTAGCATTTTTGAACTGAGCGTTTATGAATCTAAGCATACTATATAGACCTTCTTAGTCTATATAGTATGCTTAAATTCATAAACATGTTATGTGAATTACTTAATAAAAATAAATATATCTCGTCGGAAAAAACTGGATAAGATGGTGATGGATATATGTCCTACACGAATAATTTGTTTCGTTCGACAGCTACAAAAGTAGGCAATAACTTGATACTAAAAGGTTTATCAAAAACTCCCATTAAAACCTTAAAAAAATACTTGAAACGAAAAAAAGTGTGAAAAAATATGGTTGTTTTTTTATACTTAACCATTTCAAAATAGTACAAAATGCCTTATTATGGTGGATTTGTCGATAAAATTGATCATATTGCTTCGCCTTATAGGGTCGGACACCGGTGACCAGACACACTGTATGTTTATGACCTGACGAGAATATATTTCAAATAAAACATAACCTATATTTTTACAATAGGTATTTTAGTAACTATTCACAGAACTATGATGACCTATCCGAACAGGAAAACTACTGTAAAAATCCTGCCTATTAACAGATCATGAATATTATTGTTCTTAATTTGTCGATGTAATTGCTATTTCTGTGTACATTGTCACAATTTACATTACATGCCTAGAATTAATTTCATAAAGGCGATACCTAAGCTTTTTGTGGTAAGAGATCGTTTAATTTAAAACTGCACGCCCCTCCATTAAAATTTTCATACAAACATTTGAAATGTGTTTGCAACAAGCAGTAGGATGGGTGTACAATTTTTAAGGAAACAATCTTTACCTACTTAATCAGCATCCCCTCAGCCGAAAAACGTCCATTGCTAGACAAAAGCCTCCCCAAAGCATCGGCATTTGCCACAACTACCGGTCTTGCAACGTGCTTTCCACAACCAGCTGGTTGTTTGTTAGATCTGCGTACTGAAAATATTTTCTTATTAGCATCTAATTGTAGAATTGCCTGTGTCTTCTAATACAGGTAAATGTACCTATACTGGTGAACTACCTATGTAAATGGTTGTCGCAACGACCGGTCTTACAACGTGCTTTCCACAACCAGCAGGTTGTCGACCTTATGGGGTCTGCCCACATAACTCCTTATTTATATTTTTCAATTTTTAACTTATAATTATTCTAGATTTGCCTGTGTCTTCTAATACAGTTTAATGTACCTACTGGTGAACTATGTAAATAGTTTCTGCACATTTAAAACTTCGGAGTATTCTTGGCCAAAAGACTATTCCTAGAGGATCATCCTGTATCAAATCCAACTTCAGCTATTGTGTTGGAAATGAAAGACTGAAAGATAAAAAAAAGCCAATACTTCCTGAAACGGACCTGAAATTAAGTCTAGTTCTTTCGCAAGTAGGTACGTGGCATCTATAAAAGACCACAAAATTAGCAAACAAGAGTAACTCTTTTCTGCAAAATATACACCTCAGATCATCACATAATGCAGTCAAACGTACATTTATGAATCACTGGCATCTTAAATAGCGCTCGTGCATACAAAAGAAGCAGTAAACGCTAAAGTCATGGGTCACTGTATGCCAATGAGCATTGATAATCGAGAAATCTTACGACTGATAGATATCTGATCGAGTGAGTATCCAAGATACGTCATTGTTCGACCAGATGATTCAGAAAGATTACGATTACGTAGAATGATTACGTTCACAGATTGTAATGCACGACACATTTGTGAGGTTGAGATTATAATAAAAGCTTTTAAACGCCTAATACGATTAAAAGGCGTACCATTTACAAGGTCGCTATGAACGTGGCATCTGCTGAACGCAGCAGGTGGCCGTGTTTGATAGAGATAGCACTGTAAACTGGTTAGTTGTGAATAAAAATATTGTTTTGCATGAATTGAGATGTCAAACTAAAGAAATTCCTGTCAATTGTTTTGTAAACAGACTAATGAACGTCTTTTTTTTAGTACAGTAGTAAAGTGAAAAGAAGCTTTTATGTAAATAATTAGCGATTCTGGTGGAACGATTTCCGTGAAGTTTTCAAATTGTTTTACTGGAGTCGCATCGCGCCTGTCTGCGGATGCCTTAAGAACCAACCCTTACGGACTATCTTGCGTGATAGTAATTTTGGACACTGGAGTAATTCTCAAATGCATGAGTGGGCCAATTTTGCACAATCATTCACTCACTATGTGGAGTTAAACGTCATCAAGTCATCATTCGTCATTAAGATGACGTTATAAAGTTGCAAACGAGTTTTAAATACTATTACTTATCGTTTATCGTAAAAACTGAGCCCGCTGGAAATAATATACATATTTAAAAAGACTATTTTTATACGGAGTGGGTTTTTGAGATGGGGCAGTAAGGGTAGGTACCGAAAACGTTGGCAGGAGACTGGCCTTAACTTTTTCACTATCAAATTTTGACAAATGCTACAGTCACCTAGATACATGTTTTATTTTTATTATGCCATTTCAGTGTCGTATAAGGATTAAAATACTATTCTAGACCAACGATGATAACTAAGCTTATTAGAAAATCCACAAATCGAAAAAAACATGGGATGTTTTTTTTCTTTTTGTGGACTTTCGTGTTGAATGACGTTTTTCTAACCGACTGTATCCTTTTTAACAACTTCCGTAAATGCTTGCAATTTCTCAAAAAGTTTTAAGGACAATCTACTAAGAACGTTTTCCGGTAGCTACAACGATACCCTTACTACCAGTCTCAAAAATCCACCCTGTATAGCTCATAATAAATAATATCAAGCTTAAGAATAGCTTAAACTAGAGCACATTACACACAACACAATTTATATTTTTAGAAATGCATCGAAAATATTACTCTGTTGAGTCGATACGGAAAAACCTGAAATATACCAAAATAGTTTCATTAGTGTTATTGGGTAATTTTGCGACACAATTAATTGCCCTAATTACCTACTGAAATTATCCGTTTAGGCAATAAGGCAAACATGAGTTGTACCCACTTTGAGGGGCTTGGGGCTAAGTAATAACAGCCGCACGGGTTGATCGATCAGGTTAAGCTACGCTTGTCGCAGTTAGTCCGTGGATGGTCATCTTTACATACCAAAGTCCAAGATCTCTCCGTGCCTCGGAGAGCACGTTAAGCCGTTGGTCCCGGCTGTCCATTCGTGGATCTTAGTCAGCCGTTATGGGTAGCCAAAAGCCCGAAAGTCTGACAACCAAGGGATATCGTATTACCCAGTAAGTAACTGGGTTGTGGACGTCAGATAGGCAGTCGGTCCATGTAAAATACTGGTATTCAGCTGCACCCGGTTAGACTTGAATCTGACCCCAACATAGTTGGGAAAAGGCTACGCAGATGAATTGCATAACATACTTTGAATCACAATCTTAAAGATTTTGAAGGGTATGAATTTTCATGAAAACCGTCACTACCCCGCAGGTTCTCTTCTTTGTGCGGGGCTTAGTCAACTCTTGGTTCCATCGTAGTACAAATCTGCAAAGAAATAAAGAATGCTGCAACTTACTGTCATTATTAAGCACCTGTCCTACGCACCGGCGGTTAACGAGAAGCGTGTACCTAGAGCGAGCAATGAGCAGCGAATGAGCGACGGCGATAAGCAAATATTCGCTGGTCAGCGTATGTACCAAGCGTGAGTCTCTCAGCGACTGTTCTGCACGCCAAGCGAGCGTCGCTTAGCGAATACTCTATTTGATAACTTTTGTCTCTGCAACAAACAAGTACCTGCCGGAGCGGTGTCAACAGTGTGTACTTATTTCTTTTATTTACATACTTTTGTACGTTTCTTGAGCGAGAAAATCGTCGACAGCTTGTCGCTTCCTCGTCGGCGGTGGGACAGGTGCCTTACGCTCCGTAATTGAAACATTTCATATAACTATCTAATTAGGAATATCCTCAGCATGAGCGCTAGCAGCATTAATTAAAATACAGGCAGCTGATAGCCTGAAATGACTATGATTGTCGTTCATCATAAGTGACGTCGTTTAATCGAACAAAGCCATTTTATTACCTAGTACTTATACAAACGTAATGGCGTTCCCTAAACAGCCATAAACTATAGACTATATATTTTCTATGGTTTTAATCCCAGTAATTAAAGCGAACGCTCCCCAGAGTCTAGAGCAAGGACGTCGCGATGACGCCATGTTTGCGCAAAGGGAGTGGCCTAATTTCGGTCTCTTTGTAATTCGTGAACACACCTTTAGGTAGACCGTACTTGTCATCGTACACCTGAAAATAATTTTATTTTGTTTACTTTACATTTTATTAAGGAATTCATATTTAGGTCACACCCTAACTTAAAATTTTAGTGGTGCCGATTCTCTTGTACCTACAACGAACTAAACTATCACTAAAATTACTTACTTTTGGCTTTGAGAATCTTAGAGCTATTCTGCAAATAAAATTCTCTAAATTAAAAAATAATTTTATCACAACTAAAATCGAATTTGAAAATCGCGAATCCACGTGGTACCCGTGATATTTTTTTTAGAGCCGGAGGTGTGGAGGAGGTGCAGCCTCGACGTGTTTTAGAATTTTTCACTTTTTGTGTGCAAAATATGAAAAAATGTTACCTACATGTTGAGTTTTAGGGGTTTATGGGTTCTTTAAAGGTGGTCGAAATTTTCATTATTTTTGCGATAGGACGCACCATTTTAGAGATATAAGCAAAAGAAAAAATAAATACAGTACTGTTTTTGCACGTGAAGTCGAGATGTTGGTGTGAATTTGAAAATGGCAATTTTGTTATTCTGAATTTGACGTTTTTCATCTAAAATTTTGATTGTAAAAATTTTTAATCGCGATTAAAAATTTTCAGGTTTAGTCTGGTTAAGTTTTTTAACAATTTTTAATGGCGATAAAAAATTGTCAGGTTTAGTCCGCCTTGCGCAAGCATAGTGATCAAAGCTCGTGCTTTCTCTGTATGAGAAGAGGCCTTTGCCTTGCAGTGGGACAGCTTTAAGCTGGTACTTATTATATTTACCCTTCAAAATTATCTATAATGTGCTATCCTAGATAGTGCGATCCACGAAGACGCGCCCCACTCCGCTCCGCTCCGTAGTAAAATACAGCTTACAGTACAGTAACCGCGGAGTGGGGCGCGTCTTCGTGGATCGCACTATCTGTATGAAACTATCTGTACTGTGATTGTAAAATTGAAAATGATGCTAAACAACACCTCAGTGAAACATAATCGTAAATTATCGCACCAGAACTACAGCATTGCTCCTTATTGGTCTTTGCCTTCTGACAATTTCACGATGAGTTACAGCTCTAAGAAAGCAACGGTTGCAGAACGTGCTTTTCTCTTTACATGTTAAATTTGAATTTATGGGTTTACCAGAGCAGTCTTTGATGATCCGGGTTCATTTTATTTTTAGTTTCAAGTTTACCACAAGGAAATCTACTTAATTAGTCAGCACGAGTCCTAAAAGCCCCATTTCAATAAATATAGCGGGAAATGGCTCCATAAAAAAAAAAAAATAGAATAATACAAAACAAAAGAAAATAATCTTAATGCTTGAGAGTACTACAACTCCAACACACTTTAATATTGCTATTTTATATTACTTTTACTTTCAACACATTTCAGATAGATTTAATACAATACTCGTAAAAGAGACTGCTGATGTGCAGCATTAACTAAATTAGTATTAATTTGCCTCTTACCGTTTGTAAACTTTGTTAATGTTGTAGGTGAACAGGAACAGATGAACAGATTTGCAAAACACTGCTTCCAGAAATAAATTGTTTATATAAGCATGCAGTTCGCACGGACTAGTAACTCTTTAGAAGTTTGTCTAACAGTTCATTAAAAATATTTTCATTAAAATTACCGACTGTTTCGAATAGGAATAACATTAAACTGCAAGGCTTATTTGCGGCACGACAGGATTTCCTAAAAATAAATCTGTGTAATGAGTACCTACCTAACTACATAATTTCATCTTTGTAAATATATCTCTACTAACTAATAAATAAGCTCTATAATCTTAACAGTTTATCTCTGTTCCGAACTCCGATTGAACTTCCAATAAAAGCTATTTATATTTTGTTCCCTATTCAAAAACTAAAATTTCGCGATATTCATGGTTATGTTCTTTTCTATTTCCGCGTTAATGAACTACCGGAAATGCAGGGCCAGATTTAGTAACGTAAGTTTTTATAAATTAAAAACTTATTAAGTAGGTATAGCTTGATTACAAGTGTGATGTTTTATTATAGTTTTTCTTTTTGGTTATTGTAAAAATTATAATTTTTTATTTATATAATGTGGTTGACGAAATGTCTGACACCGAGTTGTCAAACATTACACACAACAGAAATATTAATATTATTTTTATTCAGGTAGCTACTTACATATGTATTACGTAATATCTATGCGGATTTTATTGTAATGTATTCGTTTGTTTAAAAAATATGTTACCTAGTAACCACACCCGATTTTTGTATGCGTGCTAATTAATTGCTAAAGGACTGCGTGTCCGTAGGTAGGATCTCAAAATAAATAAAAAATGTAAAACAATCAAAGTACCTAGCTACCTACAGATAAAATTTCATCAGATAATGTCTTTATTACATGAACGAGTAGGTACAATATGCGTTTTTATCAACTTCGCAGAAATTACATAAAAGTTATCTGATATACTTAGATAATGTTCAGTACCTACTTATGTTGCCATTTGCATATTTCTTCCGATATTGTATTTCAATAGCAGTGATGGAAGCAGACAAGTTCCATCTTCTCATCATCATCTTGCATCCTGGCAAGTTCCTTTTACCATTTTTGTTCACTCCAACCTGCACTTATGACTAGATCTACGTCCACCCACATACTCTCACAGAGAGGTGGCAGTTCTGGCAATGGTAATGTTTATTTTCTACTGGTACTGGGTACGTTGGAGTACCTTACTTGATGTAATTTTTTAATGACTTCATCACCAATACTCTCAAAACGGTGTCGGAAAACATCGTGAGAAAACCAAAATTTTTGTCTTAGAACCAAAATTTCGAAGATATAATAAGACACTCACCAACCCCTACCTACTGAGCCCGCGTGGTGGCTTATGGCCCACTCCTTCTCAAAGAGAAGGAAGAGGCTGGTGTCCCAGCGTGCAGCAGTGGGAACGTTATAATCTGATTATGTAGGTACTAATTGGGACATTAACTAGGTATATAGGTAGATTGACTAAACAATATGATCGATTGATCGTAGGTCTCTAAACTGCATAATGCACACCGTCCGTTAGGAATGGATCGGAGAGGAAATTTAATCACGCTTCAATTGCATTCAAGGTTAGCGAATACAATGTCCCCTATAAGTAAACAGTAGGTATTGCATGTTAATTCTATCCTTCTATCTAGTCTTCTTCTTCTTTTCGTGTGGTTAGTGACTTATCTGGTGTCAAAGTTTTAAAGCCACCCTTCATCTCTCAGGAATGCTGGTTTCCTCACGATGTTTTCCTTCACCGTTTTTTAAGCAAGTGATAATTATACCATACGCACATGAATCCGAAAAGTCAGAGGTGCGTGTCTTGGGTTCGAATTCGAGACCTATGACTTGGCAGTCCGACGGTAACTATATTGTTTGTTGTAAATAAATACTTTTTCTTTCTTTCTTTATATGTAGCTATTAGCTATTGGTTTTTTATGTGGACTCTGGTAAATAATAGGCCACCTCTCCCAAATAGCTTATCTTTTATTAGTGAGCGAAAAGGGTGTGCTGTAATATTTTTACAAAGTAAAACAATTATTATCTATTTTCGCCAGAGTAAATAACACATAGATAGGTAACTACCTAGTTGCTACAAGGTTAGAAAGCATCATACAAGACGTCTCTGCGAGAAAGATCGGATCAAAACGGTATTCCAGTTCTCCAAAACTAAATAGCTTCAATTACTCTGACGTCAATCAAACGATGACGAATGATATCTATAACACCGCAAGGTCGATCGCGTGTTTTGCATGTTTAGGTCAAAATTACCAAATAATGCATGTTTTTTCATAAGTTTGGTTTAATGAGATCTTGCTTTTTTGGTAATTTTAATGCTATAAGCGTCTGAAAAACTGCACTATCAAAACTACATGAAGAAAGGAATTTTGCTTAATCATGGTGGAATTTTCTTCAAGCTATGGAAGAGGTGGTAAATTAATAAATTTGAATTTAATCACCAAGCTGATAAAGTGATTGTTCGGTCACATAGAACCTTACTCCTTCTCTACTCCATGTCTTTGACAATATTCCTTAAATGCCTGTTGCCTGAACGGAACCGAAGGGAGTGGGCTATCTTTTCGAGGATAATTTGTATAGATAAAATATTCTACGATTTGGTCTTCCCAACAAACCCAATTACTAACTTATGACTGTGTTTCCTGCAGTCACAAAACCCACCCCAAAATTAAGGAAAATCATGACTCACAATAATAACGGGAAACCTTTCTTTGTTACAGATTCATAATATAAACAAAAACACGAGACTACTTCATTCGCCGTCGATCCGCTGAGAGGTGAAGACGCGGGTATTTTCGGAACATTAACCCTCGTTCAGTGCGAAATATTTAGACTACTGAGTGCAGTGAAGTGTTAACCATGTTTAATTACTACCCGAAGAATTTTAAAGCCAACGGCTGGGGCTGGCATCGTTCTCAAAATGCTGCAACCGCTGTTAGAGGTTTCCTTAGAGGAGAACGTGGTGAAGGGAGTTCGGAACCTTTGATTGGAAATGGGAGTCTTTACCCTACCCTGCCGACGGAAGATGATACCATGTTTATTTCCAACATGAAGCTGTACCCTGCCCTGCCTGCTGAGGAGTATGAAAGTGGAGCCGTCGAAGAAGTGATAGAGGAAGCATGTGCATCAGTAAACGTGAACGCTGTGGTGAGTACTTTCATCTATTTTATCGCTCTTGGCGTCGATATAATCTTTACGATGCTGTTAAAACCATGTGTTTTAGATAGCTTATTATAAATTACGTCTAACATAGGTGGAGAGTTCTATCTATAGGATTAAGGAAATGACGAACAAAATCTCTCTCAAATGTTACAGTCTTCCTCTTGGCAAGAGTTGAACTTTTTCTTGTCAACACTTTGTTTAAATATGATTTCTTTTCCAACAAGTTTTATCACACCTGTGACTGACCCACCACGATTTTGGCGCTAGCCTTCAGGTTAAAAACTACGAAAGAAAACGTAAAAATAAGATGCAATAACTGTTTGTCTCACAAAGTAACATGAAAATGAAATATCTTTCTGGAAAACAATACAAATATTTCAATGGATTATGTAATGTAAAATGCTAATTATTCTGAGCTTTGTTGTCTTGAAAGTCACCCAGAGTTCAAGAAAACACCTTGGACTGGTCAAAGCAGGACATGTTGAATTAGACCTTCAACGAAACCTTGACTTCATAAGGATCTGTCAAATAGTAAATTACTCTGAACACGCGAGCTTTCTCATTTCAAAAACTCGAAAAATATATCTTTAGCGTAGTCGATATAATTTTTGATGGCGTAAACAAAGCCACTAGTTTTTTTTTTATTGTCCTTTTAAAATACTTAACTTACTCTTAAAAGTGTCTCATATCCATATTATAATTTAGCATTTAATAACTTCGGCATTTTCAAATCCGGATTTGGAATAGTGGTCCTTAAATGGTATTGAAACGTGTGGCTATTTCTGTAGACTGCAACGAAACAGACTGTATTTAAAAAATGCAATATGTTTTATGCACCACTCTGATTCAAGCAGACAAAATCTTACCAAAAATGCTGATATTCTTTTTTTATTTCCAAGCACACTGTGGAAGTTGTTGACGTAAGTATAATCTTAGTCCTATTTCGGCCAAACGTTACAAATTGTTGATTGTATCTTGATTGCAAACAGGAACAAATAATGAGTCTAATAACTCATTATCGTAAGTCTTACGATCGTTGCGATATCATTTGCAAACCTTAATTAAAGTTTACTCAGATACTCTGACTAACACGGGTTTGTCGGACATAAAACTGAATCATATTGTGACGTAGATAATTTTAGCGCCGTTGTTGTCTTCTTTATCATCGATAAGCATCCCACGCCTTTTTAGTCATGTTCTTACTCCTAATTTTTTTATTTGGTGATACAGTTCTCATTCGTAACAAGTCGGGTAATTTAATTTGGAAATTCCAGTTTCCCAGCATGAGTTCTTCGAAAAGTTTTCCTTAGAATAAATTATAAAACCCACGCTAAGAAGCGACTTATTTTAATAAAACTTGAGATTGTTTGCTACCTATTCCTAATCTTGTCTTTGGTACCTCATCTCATCGTTGCTCCACATAATTACGTTACCATGCTGGAAAATATCGTCGAAATAACGGATCTTATCATTTCGTCGCGATCTAAGGGGTCTAGGTCGCTTGTAATCATGACCTGACATTGTTTATTATAATGCATAACATAATTTATCATATCGTTCTCAATATTCATGTTTCTCACACTACGTATCTCTCTCAAGACCTCGAAGGCCGTTCAGTCACTTTTACACGAGGTCAACAGTCAACAAACTGTTTGAATAAAAGATATTTAATATCTGTTAATATAAAATATTTATACTAAGTATAGTTTTTGATATAAAACAATAAACTCACAGTCCATTACATTTTGATATAAACACTTTCATAAGTAAACACTTTGTATTTTTATACCGAAATATCTTTCAGAGTTAATAAACATTACTGTGTTTTTTCTTAAAGAACAGTTTGCTTTTACGAGTAAGTACCTACTGAAACAAGTTTTCTGCACACTGAGTGAGACCTGTCTCAAAGTATTAAATAGTGCACCTTGTAAATGGTCTCTAAATCTACCAACCTTTACCAACCTATGTGTATGCATTATCTGGCGAAACGAGTCCATAAGCCTACAGTCTGTAAAACAAGTTTTGTATTAAATAAAACAAGTGAACATATAAGGTGGTTTGTATTTAACTTATCACGCGCTTTATATGTCAGGGACGCGTGACATAATATTATGGTGGTATAATTTCGTAAATAGCGATAAGTAATTACCTACTGTTCAAAATATAAGTAATAGATAGTTACCTCGCCTTCCGTGAATTTGGTTGAACTTGGGCATCTACGTCAGATTCTGTTGGGATTCGGAGTGCATAGACCACTTGAAACTAGGTGCCAAGGGGGGGCAAAGGGAGCAGCTGCCCGACCCTAGACATCCAAAAACCGATTTGTCAAAAAAAATATGCCCACCAGCGGCGATTTTGGCCCCATTGGGGGGCGCCGTAGAGGTAAGATTGGCACTAAAGTGTGAAGCTTCATGTGCTCTTGACTCTTGACTGTACCTACAAATCATACTTTTCCCATCAACCCCCCCCCCCCCCCCCCCCCCCGGGCCATAGGCTGGCGACGCCGTTGAGGACAGTATGCAAAACTTGTGGTGATGACTTAACGCGGAAGAAAGAAGAATTCAAACATTGAAGACCTGGACTCCTTTTGGAGCGCAAAAGTAAATATCAGCAAAAAGGAATGCTGACATATTCGAATGTATTACTAGTTTTTTAATAGAAATCTCTCCCTCTAACATAGACCAATCAATGCGCAGGGCTCCTGACATCACTCGTTGAGAATGCGACTAGCAAAATAAAAAGGGAATTTATTTTTAACTCAAGTCTGTTCTTGTGGGTGCCTCGTGTAGCACGGCAGTGGTGTAGGTAGTAACCGTGGGAAATATACTGTAATTTGGGCTCATGAGATTCCAAAAAAAAAAAATGTATCGGTTCAAGCTGTTAAATGTTTTTTTTTACATTTTCCAGTTCACCACTTTGAGCATTTTGTTCAAAGCAGTCATCCATTAGGAACCCATAAAATACTCAAATTTAAATGTTTTTTTTAACATTTTCCAGTTCACCACTTTGAGCACTTTTTTCTAAGCAGTCATCCATTAGGAACCCATAAAATACCAAACGGCATAACTATTTCTTCTGCAAAGTATATTCATACTGTTGCATAAATTCTATTCTTAATTACCATTGCAGATTCTGAGATACTTAAGCATTCGTCGAAATGCTTTTGCTTGTTTGTTTTGGTCTAGTAAACGAAACGGATTTACAGTGAATCTTGCTATTTCTGATTTAAAAATTCACACGTTGCACTTTGTAAAGCTACACATTTTGTAAAGCTTCGAAAATCATATGTAAGTCTGTATAATATCCAGATCTTTGCAAATGTTTGTGTCTCCGGTTATTGCCTTTCCAATTGCAAAACTGGACTGGTTGGTTGCACAGGCTAAATTTAGATTCAAGTTTCTTACCAGCCAAAGTAATCGCAGTCAGATAGTACTGTCGATGCCCGTGCCTGATTAAATTCAGTTGAAGAAGTGGAAATGATAAAATTAAATGATATTTATTTCTGTAAATTGGTTAAAAAAAAACTCAGTTCGGTGTTTCAACCATAACTGACTAAGTACTCTGAGGAGAAAGATCGAAACTAACTCAGGGGTTACCCGGAAGTCGCACATTCCTAAAACCCTTTTATTAATTACCTAAGTAATTATCTTGCGTCAATGTAGCCATCATATCTTAATAAACTCAAATCATAATTACCTACAGCCACCCACATGGTTTCCAAACCGGACTCTAACACAAGTAGACTTCAACATAATTAATTATCCGTTTACTTCAATTCCGTCATCGCAGTTCAAGGCTATTGGACAATTTTCGGTCTTTTTGCGGCCACAGCATCCTATAGGTACCTACCTACTAGTCTTTATTGATTGTGTCCATTTTGGACGAATATGTACGTCAGCAATTGTTTAATGGCTAGACATCGTTCAGAAAAGCGGCCATGGCGGCCTTGTGCCGGTTATTATAGGAAATCTATGGAGAAGCTGGTTTGGTGCCAACATTTTCTGTTTATGTCTAAGGGAAATTGAGAAAACCTTGGAAATCTAGGCTGAGTTTGACTATTTGAATGTAACGCATATATAGTACCTACCTATCTCACTATCTCTATTGCCAAAATTATAGATTTCAGGACTAGGGATGACAACTTTTTTTATATCAAATATACGAGTAGTTTTATCGAAGCCATTGCCTGTAAAAATATAGTGAATGGCGAAAAAAAAAAAAAAAATTGTATTTAAAATATGTTTCAATAATAATGCATATTATTTGCTACTAGGAACCTTTACAGTTTTTATTTTTATGTCTAAAAAATATGTAATATAATATTTATGTATAAAATACCATTAATTCAAGCTGAATTAATGGTATTTTGAGATTAATACTGGCCCTATTGCGATCATCTCGCCATTTTGTATTGAAATTAAAATATAGTAGTTTCACTTACTATATTTTTTATTTCGAAATATAGTATTTAGGCCTCTAATATAGCAGGATACAATAATTTTAAGACTAGTAGTCAGACGAAGGTAATCATCGTTTAGCACCGACAACAAGTTTTGGACAATTTCGTCAATAATTTCCTGTCTTATTCGTAAACTGGTCTGTCAAGGCAAAATGGCCGTAAGTATTTCCATTTGGGTCTACTAAAGAGACTTGAAATCGTTACCTGTGTTATCAAGATAATTGGTTCTCATGAGATAACCTTCACGCCCAACCGCCCAGTAGGCAAACAGAGGTGTAGTTAGGAGGTAATTACTTCTACAGTTCACCGTCATGATATCGGCCTATGTGATGATAATTTATTTGATTCTGATCTCAAGATAGATACTACTATACTTACTAAAGATTTGGTAATCAAAAAACTCTCACTAACTATACCATACTTAAAATTGTAATCGTCGGGATTTCAGTGACTAGTAAGCCCGCTTTGGTGGTCTCAAAATATGTAACATTATAAAACAATTGAAGGTTGATCTGCGATGGTATTCTGTAAAAATCTCATAAAGTGAATGCAGTGTCTAACTAACTAACTGTCATTCCGCCATGTTATGCTAGGGATTGACAGTTGACACTAGGTATATTGGTAGCACACTTCACCAAAATTTTCAAGTTAAGGTCTTTACAGAATAGCGCTGCTGATAAGATAGTCACAGTGATAAATAACTACGTTTAACATCGTGTGACCTAGCCTGTGTACTAGATTCAAACAGTAAGTCTAGTAATGTATTATTTATGTTCCCCATAACTGGGCCATAAATGTTTATAGATACAAAAATCTTCTATCAGTTGCCAGAAATATTAAATAGCGTGCATTCACAGATACGTGGTATGAATGTTCAATTAAGCTTCAGGAAACGACAGTTTTCTTCGTTTTCTAAAGCTATTTACAATTATTGTTATTTTAAGCGCGAGAACTAAAAACACAATTCACAAACTAGCGAAAATCAATCATAGTAAAATTAACAACGTGCTAATACGAGTGCGACTGAGTTTTAAAACAACTATTTTACTACAATAGACTACTACATTGTTCTAAATGCTTTTCTCATGTCAGCCAGAAGACGTTCTTTACATACAGAACATTAGAGAGCAACCCTGGGGTAAGATTGTTGTGTTACTTTTACGCAACATGACAATGATTTTATTGGATTATGTACACTCATGTACCTACTTTGTTGTATGACTAGACTGCATACAAAGGGTATAAAAAAAAATACTTCCTTATTCAAGACATGAAGTAAAACTCGTGTGTAATACAATACTGCTTACCCCTTGAGATTTTGCGAGCGTTGTAAAACATGACTTTGCTTTTGTAAGTTCATTTGCACCGAAAGAATGACTAATGTTTATAAAATTACGCCAACTGCTATTGCACCGATACAGCGATACTATACTTTAATTTACTTAATCCGGCCCTGGCATGCCAAATATGCAAAAATGTCACGTAAATTCTATCAATCAAGTTAAACATCGTTTGTAGGTAAAGTAACATAAATGTTCAACGTTTTCTAATTTCTAACTTTTACGATATTACAAAAAGATTTAAGTTTTTTTTTTTTTTGCCTGTGACTGTCATAGACCTCAGAGGACTATACTATTTTCCTTGATACTAAGGTCTTCTTCCTTGATAAGGTCATGGTTACCAGTGTTACAAGATAAAATATATCTAGCTGTTTTGCGTATTTTTTTATCATGTTGTTTACCAGAGGATTCTTTTAATTTTTAAAGTTTCGAAAGATGTATTTCTGATAAACGGAAACCCAAACATGTAACCAGTAGGTACCTTAGCACAAAATTAATGCCCTCCTCCATTTTAGCGGGTGACGTCAGGCTCTGCGCTGGCAATAATCTCGCTGGTTATACGACCAAGTTCAAAAGGTCACGATTACATTGCATCTCCCGCGTAGTTAAAAGCTCCTCTGTTTAGTCGGTTGTGTTTCTGTCAGTTTCCGTGAGACAGTTTTGGGTACGGTTGTTCTCTGATTTTAAAACTTAGTTTTATTAATATTTTAATAGGAAATTAAGTCGAAACTCATGTGCAATATGTAGCCGAATATTTTACTGTGCTGTGTGCTTATTCGTTTGTCGATAAAGTGTATATATGACAATTTGTTTGTGTGATATTTGATAGGATCGTTGTGTGGAACATTCCTTCATAGATTCTTACGATTTTTCAGTGAAGTTCGGCTTTTTGATGACCTCACCTATTTTAATGTAACAACACGTCTTTAACTTGATTTAAAATTACCGAAAAATTCCTGTGGATAAAGATTTTATCGTAACTTCGAAAGTGCACTAATGACCTACATTTTAATTTGCTTCTGGTCTAGCTACCGTAGTATTTTCACTGCCGGTTTTCTCTGAATATGAGCGTTATACGTTGTCATTGCAGGAATTGCTTAAAGGTTCTATTATTCTTTTAAAATACTGTTTTACAGACCTAAAATGTGACCATGTTGAGTAAAATAACAGGTTGCTAGTTTTTCTAGTCTAAAAAATACGCTTTACAAAATATTATTAATGATTTAGTATTAATTCAGTTCACTAATAAAGTAACCAATTGTAAAAACTGGTTTGAAAATACGATTATTCTGATCAATTCAATTCATATTATTAGCAAATCAATTTATCAAGAATATGTACCCACATATAAAGTTTATTAGTCTTGGAAAATAGTATTATTTTAAACTAAGTTAACTTGTTATGTAATTTAGATTTAATTAGTTCATTCTTAATGTGGAACTCCTCTAAAAAAAATAGAAAAACAGCTGAGTTTACAAAATATTCGAGCTCTGTGTATGATAGAACATCATGGATAAATGTGGATGTAGTAATAAAATTATGAAAAGAGTTTATATACTATCAACTCTTCAAAATATCTATCATGTAAATACACTTCCATGCTCAATTATCTTTATGAGAAAAAACTGTGAGGTACCTACTTTAATTAGCAAGCCTCTACAGATGACATCACTATAAAACATTGTAACCATGTCTATGGTGGCCTCCATGCAGTTTCCTACTCAGTATTGTGTTCACACACTAGGATGAATGACTGTGTCCAGTATCTTTTAAATTTTTGAATGTTGTGATTGTGGTCTGTGGAAGTTTGTTTATGTTATTGTTGTTTTATATATGTAGACTAAATAAAATAAATATCCTGGGTTCATTTTGTTGGTATTTGTTCTGTAACTCAGGTGTATGCGGAAGAAACTGATGGTTTTAGTACTATTCTAATTGTATTTACAAATTAGTTTACCTGTAAATCATTTACAATGCAATTTTTAACAGTCTAATTACAGTTATTTGAGTTATTAACACAGCAGGTGTTTAAGTTTTATTTAGTTATATTGATTTGAGGACAAAATCTGTTGTGACAGCTAATAAATATATTGTTTCTGATTTAAAATATTTTTCCTCATCATTTATTTATTTATTTATGTATACTTTATTGTACACCAGAATATACATTACATAAAGAAAAAGTAATACACTACAAAATATACAATGGGCGGCCATTAACATTTTCTTCATGATGGTTTTATACTCCATGTCCCTGCAGCGGTATGGAGACTAAATTCTAAGTTAAGAGATACTTCTTCCCAATTCTGAGTCTAAATATAATAAGAACTAATATATAGAGTTGTACCCGGTATGCACACAGCACAGTTAAATAAGCCTCTTAATTTTCCACACAGCCACCCCCAAAATGCCCTAGCAAAGTGACAAACAATAAAAGTTTAAAGAGAGTAGTTTGTGAGTGAGACCTCGCCATCATGGCGGGTCAAAATGGCGGCGTGGACTTTGGCGCCATGCTGTCAGGCGCGGGAAAGCAGCTACTCAACCAAGGAGGCCAGGCGCTCATGCAATATGGCGCCCAGGCCATTGGCAACATCATCAATGAGGTTTTCCAGAAGAAGGAGGTGGAACAGAAGAGGTTCTTGCCGAGCATTAAGAATTATAAAGTGGTAGGTGTAATTATTAGCCATTCATTAATCCAAATGATAAAATATTCAATTTGCAACAGCTTTAAATTTATTGACAAACCTGTGGAACAAGCAGTAGGGACTTGAGATTTGTCTGCATAGGATTTAATATTTAATCTATAAGTAAATACAATTTACAATTTGAATTAATTACTCACAAGGTGCATGTACTCCCAAATTATCTTTACTCATATTATTTTACTGTGGGACTTAACAAAAAAGAACAGTCATCCCACCTACGCAGTTTATTGACTTGTGAAATGAGACAAAATATTTGGTACCAAGTTCCAAACTTGGCGAGTACCAAATTACCAATGCGACCCTTGAAGGCCATACTATGATGTACCTACTCAAGAGAGTAGTTGCCAGTTGCTTCTTAAATAAACTTCTTAGTTCATTTCTTCTTCTTGCTTCTTAAATCACACATCATTATTATATTATACTAGTTTGCTAAGTAATGTTATAAATAATATAATGGACAAATGTTTCCTCTCTCCTAACTCACTTATTTTGCTGTGCCCGACATATGATCTATAAGTTTACCATCTAAGGGCCTATGCACACCACGTTTTTTAAACGCGCCGTCGACGCGCGTTTGTATCGATACAGACGCGATACCAAGCGCGGATCCACCGCTGTGGGCAGGGTGGGTATGCCCACAACCCTAATTGAGGTCGATAGGCTGATGTAAACAGCACACACACACACATTGTGTGCGAGCATATAACCTTACCAAACGAGACTGGGCAAAAGTGGTCTATGGACTTATAGCAATACTAGCTGCGCCCCGCAGTTTCACCCGTATAATTCTCGTTCTCGTGGAAATATCGGGATAAAAGGTAGCCTATGTCCTTTTCCAGGTCATGGTCTACCCATGTGCCAAATTTTATGCAAATCCGTTCAGCCGTTTTAGCGTGAAAGCGTAACATGTTATCGTAATATTTAATGTATCGATCGAGCGACTCCTAATCCAACGTGACCACAACCGTTTTAGAGGGTCGGATCCGCTCCTGCGCGATACGCACGCAAGTCAGGACCTTTGCACACCGGTCTGTAGGATAAAAGCGCGCCGCCGCCGCGCCGGCGCTTTTAAAAAACGTGGTGTGCACAGGCCCTAAGAATACCTACATGTGTAATGCAATAAAAGTATTAAGTAAATTAACTTCTCAGTTCATTTAAGAACTCGTTTATGGTATGGTAAACATTGTGAAAAAATGGTCTAATACTGCCCAAACTTAGTGATCAATTCTTGTTCCTTCTATGAATCTAAAGCCTTGCAGCTGTTGGACGATTATTATGCTGTTAATCCTAACTAACATTATAAATGCGAAAGTGAGTTTGTTTGTTAAGCATTCACGGTAAAACGGCTGAACAGATTTGGGTAGACCTGGAGGACATAGGCTACTTTTAATCATGGATCGCAGACGAAGTCGCGGGCAACAGCTAGTATATAAGTTTATTTTATTAAGTACGTAACAATAGCAGAGATAAAGAAATACACATTATGATACACATAAAAACTTATGACATTATTAATGAACAAGGTGGGCCAATGTTGGGCCAACATTTCTTTCGGCAAGAACTTGGTGTCGATTGTCGAATGCCACTACGCTACGATTTTTGGCAATATCCTTTAGCATCTTGTACATTCTTGTCATTTTATGAATTTTATGCGGGCGCGTCATTTTATGAATCTTATAATACACCTTACAAGTAGATTTTTATTAGGTGCAGACGTAAACCGGTTGTATGTGAATCACGTTTTAAAACATAGTGAAGTGAGGTAGGGAACTTGTTTTGTTTCCGGCGCTAATTCGCATCAATGACAAAGTATAGGTTACTTAATATGACGTTGTAGCTATGTGAGCAAGCTATAATTAATTGTAAAACCTAGTACCTAGCTCTGATAGAACTAAATCTATCAAGCCTAACTACATATTCCTTAGTCCCGGTATATGAATCACCAACCTACCTACTTATGTATAATTGTTACGCGACTCCCGGCCCCGGGAGACCAAGGAACAACGCGATGCGACGCGTCGCTATGCGACAATTATCATCAAAAATCATGATTTTTATCAACCCTGCTACATTCAAAGATTTTGGAAAAAGTGTACTAACAGACAACTTGAAAAACGTCAATTCTCGCGCGTCATTTTTATGATGCAGATTCGTATACGGATCAAAAGTCTCTTCTGTAAGTCCCAACTGAGGTTAGCGTTGCTACTAGACAAGCCACAAATAGCAAAATCCCAAATACATTTCGTAAGAAATTAACGTGGATAAATAATCTTACTGCCCCCCCCGTCCACCGTGTATACCGACATTTAAATTAATCAGCATTATTCATTACATGCTTAATTACGATAATTAGAATACCATGTAAACTTGCATTGCTAACGATGTGTCCCAGAAGTCCTTATAAAGCGATATTTAAATTAATCACAATTAAAACTTGCTTGATTACAATAATTAGATTACCACGTTACCTTTTGAAGACACACAAAGCTGCCGCTTACCGCGTAATTGCTCTTGATCATTTACCCGAATGCCAATGGAATTCGAGCTATCAACCAAGTACCTACTTATGCTCGTCCCAGTCTAGCTACGTTGTCCAATTCCATAGATAACCGAATTCATCATGACTGCCTTTATATTAACCGACTCCGTTGCCCGAATTCGGGCTAACGTCCAAGAGCACTCTTTCACTGCCTAGGCACCTATAGTTTATGAGATAGCCGTACTTTTGGGCACTATCGCTAGGAAGTCTGATTCAGTATTTGGTGGGTGTAGGGCCCTCCTCTGGTGAGAATGGTGACGGTGACTATCTAACTAATAACTAGGAATGCTGATACTAGTACGGCATTATGATATGAGTAGTAGTACCTATGGCGTCGGATAGTCACTTGGCCAGCCGCATGCGGGGAGACCGTCACCAGAGGAGGGCCCGACACCCACCAAATACTGAATCAGCCTTCCTACCCGCGATAGTTACGAAAAGTACGGCTATCTCTTGGAATACTACTGCAGGTTAAAACTCCAAATATCCAGAAGGATATATTATTATGAGAGGTTTTAACGAGGGGTTTGAAAGAGTATTGATCCTAACCACCAAGGCCCAAGCTTGCTCACTGGATTTTGGTGATTTAAGTTCTAATACTGAATTTAAATGAGCCACAATTATTTCAAAGGATTCATAAGAATAGTATGTAAATTACCTGATAGCGGTAATTGTTTTGTTAGCCACGTCACTCGGACGTCGAAATACTTCGGTGCCAACTAAATCGTAATGAGTGTTTGTATAGTGCGTGCCAGAGATAGTCAGCACTAGTCGTCCCGTACGTTTGATTGATCGAAAATTTGCTTGGAATTTTATGGTTTTAAGCAGGTCATTATTAAAATTACAATTATTGAAGAACTAATTTGGCCTGTTTGGTCTATTTATTTATTTACCAACAACATATACATAATATACATTCAAATTGGTTTACAAAAGTTTATAGGAAAGGTATAACTGCTAATGTTAAATGTTATACAGTTGCATTTCACTCCGCTTGTGGAACATCGACCAAATAAATTATGTTAGGTTAGAACTCTGACCAAGCGGTTACTTAGCAATTTTAACTACACCTTACACCATGGATACCCTACATTAGTGATATGGCTAAACGTCGACTGACATATCATTAAACGTTGACGTTTAAACGATATGATACATTTTAGCTGGTCATTTCATGAAATGATCGAACACTTCATGAAATTATCAATTCTAAGATCGAGCCACGACGTATACTCAGATTATAGGTAAAATAAATAAAAAAAAATTTCAACTTCGTTAAATCCGTGTTCTTTAGTATTTTGTGGCATTGGATTCATGGAGTAAAAGCGTGAATTTTGCACCCAAAATAAACTCTTTGCAAGCCAGTTAGATGAATAATTACTATTTTCATAATTTTGCATCTTGTCTCATCGTCGTTTATTGTTTACCCAAGGTCTAAAATGTAGATGCTGACTCAGTCCATCCATCACTAATTTAATAATGATTACTAGCATAAACCGTGGTTAGAATTACAAAGCAGTAATTATAAATATTATTCATCAATCTGGAAGTTGTAACAATAGGTCAAAAACTGACTTGAATTATTTGGATTCTTCCGCTAATACGAGAAGCATAAAGTACCAATTTCAGCCCATTTAGTGTTAATTTAAACTGCAGTGCCGATACCATTCTCGACACTTCATTCTTCCAAGCTCTAAATACATACTGAATGGCATGTATAATAATTTTAATGAATACTCTCCATGATAATTACTTGGAGCACAAACTCTCTAATAGCACCAAGACCAATTATTACACTGAACCTCCTTCTCGGCCTCCCACTGGAGCAAAGACGGTAAGGGAAATTCCATAAAAATCTATTAGTACTTAAGTATGTGAAATAGCAACAACTTCTTTTCCTTCTTGACGTCGTCAGCACGACAGTTATTCAAAGTGGCCCAAAATTTCGCCACTTCCACGGATTTATCGGTGGCAGCACTGGCAGCGCAGAGGTCACTTTGGCTGCATTTTTTGGGGCACTGAAGGCAGGAGTTGGAGGATAGCCACAACTGATGAAATGGTGACAAATTTAGAAGATAGTAGCAATTAGTAAAATACAACATCCAAGACATCAATTAATAACGAACGTGGGACAATCCCAACAAGACAAATCTTTGAGAAGACAAGGAAAACTATATTTTTATTCCTCATGCCAAGATTTTGACGGAAAGAAGTCTACAATAGAGCGTTAAAACTAAATTGTTCGTATATTAACTGTGGGTGCGGTAGGATCGGTGACTGGTGAGCGTATAGTGAAGTGGGGGGCGTCGATGCCAAAAATAGGCCGTGAAATTTATTTTAACGCTGACAGGATGTGGCACCCATAAACTATAAAGGAACTGTAATTTAACATGTTTTAATTAATACTAATACTAGGACCAATGCTCTGTTTGTATTTCACTGTTATCTAGCATTTCCATGTATTGTAAGATCATATTATGGTCTACGCAAAGATAATCTACTGCATGTCTTCTGAACATGCCCTTTAGAAATCAGACCAATAATTAAAGATGTCCTCAATCTATTATGAGGAGTCATGACTGATTGTTGGAAACGAACTCCCATTTTCATTAAATACTATAAACACCCTAGTATTCTTAGAAGCCTCATCTAAACACTTCGCGTCATGTCTTATCTTGTTTATACCCAGCTTTACAGAGCGAAGTCAACTAGTTAATTTTCACATGACCTTTCTAGACTTGCAATTGTCCAATTTAGAGCTCCGGCTTATCATTTGATCTGTTATACCTACATAAATAGCTAGTTCTGTATCTAGTGCATCTTGACTCAGTTGTGTCGGGTTACAGTATTCAAGTTGTCTCTAGGATGTGGTAATAAAGATGTTCAATAAAGCTAGAAGAGTGGTGGCAAAGAACGAATAGAAAATGAAATAGAAGATACAAGCGAAGAAAACAACAATACAGAAGTAATTCTGAAGGAAGCTAATGTCCTAACAGAACCAGTGTAACGTGACATTTTTGCTAACTTTGCCAAAAACCCAATACCTGTAGTTTCCTCACAATGAAATTTTGAATAGTGAATAGATCGAGTACACATTTGTACCAGCTGAATCACTCATTTAATTATTGCTAATCAAATTGTTCCGGATTGTACTAGTTCACGGTCGAATGAAGTAGGTACGAATATATGAAATGGTTTCACTAGCAATAGATTTCCAACATGAAAGAGGCAGTGATAAAAGCAGAAAAATACGTTTGGAGTAGATAATGCTACAAAACTAAATATAAATATCAGACAGTCTTTAAACATGTTAGAGAGATAAGACGTAACGTTCAAATTCAAAGAACGTAGCGTCTATTCACAGGACGATAATGATTTCTAAGCAGGAGTACACAAATTGTAGGTTGTCGGCCAGTTATTTCACAATATACATATTATTAATTGCTCAGAAATAAATAAATATTGACTGAATGCCAGAAATCTACGTACCTACATCATAAATTACTAATCTCTCTAGTTCTATATCGTTGTTGTAATTCCTTTACAAGTCCACATTGATCGAAATTGAATATTGACTGTTTTGTTTGCCGATCGATAAAGTGATGTCATTGTAGGTCAAATCAATGACTTAGTTAAGTGGTCTAAGCTATTTATTCTAAATAGATCGATCGATTTGGGAATTGAAGACCGCCAAATATTTTAGTAAATCCAAGGCATGACTCATAAATGGTCACATATAATATGCCTTTATTGCTGATACTAAACATTATACATATACATAGTAGCAAACTGTTTTAACTTATAATTTAACACATCGGATATCCCGGCTTAGTGGTCAGCGTGTCCTGTGACCTGTGACACATAGGCCTCTTCCAACTGGTTCCATTCTTACCTATTTTTAGGTTTTCTTGAACAGATTTTCTCTCCAATAATCTTGATAACATCTGTCCATCTTTTAGTTTGTCTGCCTCTCTTTTGTCATCATGATTGTGATTGCCATTCCATGAAGATTTTTGTCCATTTTATCCTGCTGTCCCTTGTCAGGGGCCTGTCCATCGGCATATTGGGCGTGGCGCTAAAAGACCGCAACAGAGCAGAACGTATTAGATCTACAACAAAGGTGGAAGTCATAATAAAGAAAATAAGACAGTTGACATATGCAATGCAAATAATATCCAATTTAGTTACGAGCATAGAAGGTTGAAACTTGAAAGCCCGTAGAAATAAATGCTTAAAAAAGCCATGTCACCAAATGAAGATACCCAGTCCATTTTCAATAAGTTCAAAATTTGGTAAATTCAGAATATTGTTTCAATCATGATACCTATCATGTATACGAAACATATTGTTATTGTTTACAAGCCCGATAAGGCACATTGAACTTGATAAAAGATAATGTTATCACCACGCCCTTGTATTGGAGTTTATTGACTTTCACTCAAGATTATGACATAGTATTTCAAGAAGTAAAGCAAATGTTTACAACAATGATGTTACTAGTCTAATCCTAATGATTCACAAATTAATGAAAATATTGCTTACTTTCAAAATAGGCATGAAAAGCTTGTGGAAGTAGGGGTGAAACGATGCCGATAATGGATGTAGAGGGAAAGGTAGACTAAAGGAAAAGATGTAAGAAATGCCTGAGGAAAGATTTGAATGAAAAGGAAGTGAATGATAATTTGACGACTGGCAAAGTACAAGAACGGACCAAAGTACAGCCCGATTCAAACTTAATAGCGGCTAGGAATATGAGGCGAGTCGCAGTAACGAATTCATGTGTCAGCGGGGGTGAGCTGCCATTAAGTTTGAATCGAACTATAGCGGAGAACCAGGGCAGGTAAAAAAAAAAATCTCGGGGAAAACAGCAAAAGCTTCATAAACGCTCTACTGTCTCTATTGAAAACGATTCCTTCAATTTATGCGGGTCTGACCTTGAAATGCAGGGCCAGTCAATTGAAGGCATAATGATAATTTACTAGTACGGAGGTCAGTGTGAATTACTCTCTAACAACCATAATATTTGTACGCACGACATGAGATGTTATGTTTTGTATTTTATTTTTTCTTTATAAGTATTTGTTATTCTTATGGTTGTTATTGCGATGCTGGAAATAAAGTTTATTATTATTTCGTTTATTATTTCGTTTATAAATATATCGTCATTGAATAAAAATGTGTACAAACTCGAACACAGTCATTCATAAATTGCTCCACGATCATAAATCAGTTGCTGTTCACTGTTAACATAGTGCATGCATATACAATTACAATCAATAGGTAAACTTTAGTTTCTCGGAAGACTAGGAAGTAACAATCGATTCTGACGCTATGTGTAGTTCATTGGTTCACAATGAGAGGCTTATTTTGTATAGAATATGAAGGGGACAGTCTGAATTTGTGTCTGAAACCTACTTCCCTAGTCTTCTATGTGTGTTTATTCAGTGTCAATAACGTCCATTTATACTGAGGCGCATTGATGGATCATAATACCAGCCTGTTACTGTCCCGGTGGAGCATACGGTGGAGGTCTGCCCGGCTTGGGCGGAGCACCGCCGTGTCCTCACGGAGGCGATCGGCGGCGGCGATTTCTCGCGTCCGGCCCTGGTTCAGGCCATGGTCCGGAGCGAGAGTGCATGGGAGGCCGTCACCTCCTCCTGCGAAGCAGTTATGCTCGCGAAGGAGGAGGCGGAGCGCGCGAGGGAGATTGAAGCTGCACGCCCTCGCGCCCCTAGTCGCCGCAGGAGACGCCCCGGGCGTCGGGAGTCTCGCGGGCGCGGGCCTGCGGACGGTGGGTCGACGGCGCGTTGTGTTCCACGCGCGCCTCAAAGGGATGTCAGCACCAACTGACGGGGTCCGGAAGGACCAATGCCTGCTGGGGTTGCGGGTCTGTCCGAAAGGGATATCGCGGCCCCAGCACATAGGCAACGGAAGGAACACGGGTGGGGTTTTAGTCAGTAAAAGTCTGACACACCCTCTCGCTCCGCCCAGAGCGGGAGGAGTCATTTGATGATTACCCACCCAAAAAAAAAAGGTCTATAAATTGTAATAATCTTATTTACCTTACATTGAGTTATTCAAATACATATTATATTTCCATAGAAGCAACGTATTTCTTAGGCGATCTGTGTTATGTCTCTAATAAACTTATTCTTAGGGTTGAGAAATTTTAGTCCTCGCTGTCCTTACTGTTATTTTTGAATTCGTGTATCGCGTTTTTTTCTCAAGACATTTCTTTACACTAAATCCAAAAGAACATTTGCGAAACCTTGGATAACTAAACTTCAGTTCCAACCTCGTATACGAAATCAACATCATTATTCCTTCATAGTAAAGCATAACCAAGCTATATCAACAGCTAGTGCGTCACTACTACCACTTGTAGTGTCCACTACTAACATTCATCAATCACCAGTAACATAACACGAACTGTGTCTGTCCCAATATACCTACCAGTCACATGTACGGTCAACAGCACGTCAGTAACACATGAACCATGAAAACCGCATTTACTGCTTCTAAATGAACACGCTTTCAAGGTGAAATTGTGACATTAACGAACGGTTGACTGTACCAGTCACTCAAACGGCGCCGAGTACAACGAACGGTAATTACATGTGCCAAAATTAACACAGTTTTTACGATCTACCATATGGTACTTTTTATTTATTTTTGTGGGAAAGTAAAATTGGAAATGATTTGTAATGGGACTTAAACGACAGAAAGTTTTGATTTGGGATTAATGTCGTCCTAAAAATGTGCTGCTATTGAGATTGAGATATCTTTTGGAAGTCTGAATAAGATACAGTACGATAACGTTACTAGAATAATGCGACTCACGCTACACGATTAGAGCAAGACAATGGAGAAACATCTGAAATAAATGACCTAAGCTAAGAGAAAGAGTTGATTTGTTGGTAGAAGATTGAAAGATTTCACCAGTAATAAATTCTGCATCAAAGACATGACTCTCAAAAAATGTTGCTTATTGCATTATTTTATTGCACACAAAGAATAAACACAAGATAAAGAAATGAGTAATCGCAAGATTTCACAAATACTCGTAAAAGAAAAACAGCTTGTAAACGAAGCTTGAATAAAAAAATTACTCACACGAATCTTAACACATATCCCAAACAACGCTATTATATAAAAGACATCATTTTTATCATATTTCAGCGGCTCCTGAGAATTTTAATGAAGATTTTCATGCACGAATACTGGTTAGTCGGTTTGTTCGTTGGCAAGCTACCAATAAAGACATTGGACGGTAGGCTTATCGAAAACGCGAAGTATAACCATTATTTGAACTAGTATGACGCTCTGAAACTGATTTTATTATACTTTCGCGTGGTGTAATCAGTTATCTGGAGAATTGCTCTGTTGGTCTATACGAGGGGTGTTCAATAAATAGTGAGAATGAGTAAGACGCAATTATCTTTTATTATATGTTATTTTATTTTTCGACGTAGTCACCTTTCAGGTTTATACACTTTGTATATCTTTTCTCTAATCCTAAAATTCCCTTTCTAAAAAAATCTTCTTCCTGATCCCTTAAAAAAACATTTACGGCGGCGACTACTCCGTCATCATCTTCGAATTTCTGGCCCCTGAGATGTTCCTTTAAGCGCGGAAATAGATAGAAATCACTAGGAGCAAGGTCCGGTTAATATGGAGGATGTTCCATCAATTCGAAGCCAGCTTCTTGAATGGCAGCCATCGCAACTCTGGACTTGTAGGGGCGTTATCTTGGTGAAACAAAACAACTTTAGCGAGTTTGCCACGCCGTTTCTTGCGTATTTCCTCACGCAACTTTGTTACTTGTCCTGCGTACATAGTCCCCGTAATAGTGGCTCCATGATTAAGATATTCGATCATTACCACCCCTTGGCTGTCCCAGAAAAGAGAGCCCATGATCTTTCCGGCGGATGGAATCGCCTTAAATTTCTTTGGAGTTGGAGATGACGGTCGCTTCCAAGTCATGGACTGTTGTTTCGTTTCCGGGTCATAATGGTGAAGCCATGTTTCGTCCATAGTTATGAATCGAGCCAAAAATCGGTCAGGATCTTGTTGTAACAAATCCAAACAGCTTTGTGAAATTCTCAGTCGAGTTTGTTTCTGCGCGTCAGAAAGCATTCTGGGCACCCAGCGCGCTGACACTTTTTTCATACCCAAATGGTCGTTTATAATATTATGGACACTTCCTATCGAAATCTTTACTTCTTCAGCTATAAAACGAACAGTAACACGACGATCCGCCAAGACAATATTTTCAACTTTTTTAATCATTTGTTCAGTCACTGCCGATATGGGGCGTCCCGTTCGTGGGTCGTCGTTAGTGGAAGTTCTGCCTCGCTTGAACTCAGCACACCAACGCGCAACCGTAGAATATGGAGGAGCATGAACTCCTAATGTTGCTCTCAAGTCTTGATTTACCTGCTCCGTAGTAAAATTTTTCAAGCAGAGATATTTTATTACCGCGCGAACTTCAATTTTATCCATTTTTAAGAACACGTTCCGAAACGACGCAAACAATAGACTACTTTTAAAAAACAATGGAGAATTAATTGCTTTTTTTATTATCATCTTAACTAATGTCTGGGCTATGCCTGCCAGTATTTATTTTTTTTCTTTCCAAGGAGAATGTATCGCATTCTCACTATTTATTGAACACCCCTCGTACTATTTTTAATTTGGGATCCTTTTAGGGTTTTTCAAGATTCTTTTATTTTTTTCTATATTACCTTTGTTTCCGCGAGGGGCTCGCAGCGTAGTTACAGCAGCACGGGTCAATCCATCAGGTTAAATCGTTACGGGTCGTCAGAAGCCCGAAAGTCTGACAACCAGTCTTACCACAGGGTATTGTATTACCCAGTTACTGGCTTGAGGAGGTCAGATAGGCAGTCGGTATTCAGTTGCATCCGGTTTGACTGGAAGCCGACTCCAACATAGTTGGGAATAGGCTAGGCAGATTGATTGACTTTTGTCTCCGCCGCCGTCTAAAATGGTGCAAATAATTTGACCTTCCATTGAACAGGTATCGTCGCTATTAGACTATTATTTATTGAAATAATTGATTCCGTTATGATCATATTAACCCATTTCATCTACAGCGGAACATTAACTGAATATATCAATTCAATCATCGGTCATCAGCATCAAATCACAACTGAATTGACCCGATATACGCCTCAATCGAATTAGAATGAAGTATGGAAAATTCTTGTAGCACTATTATAACTCGTTAAGTTAACGGTGAAGGAAAACATCGTGAAGAAACCGGCATGCCTGAGAGATATTTCTCGATGACATGTGAAACCAAGTCAGAGATGGGCTTCTGACTTGGGCGGCGTAAAAGGCTGACACAAGGTTACCACACGAAAAAGAAAGAAATAAGTTTACAAGACATTGAAAGGCTTTTACAATTGTGGATATTATATCGTCCACAATTGTCTAACAACGAATGGTTTTTGTTTGACAAATTACACGGTATCTAAGACAATTTCAGTAAAGATTAATTTGCTGAATGTGACAATGCCTTATCCGTTTCCAACGATTTATTAATTGGAGCATTGGAATTTGTTCCCGATATATCTTGTAGGATATGGTACCACCTGTGTTCAAATTGTAGTAGAAATTAATTATTTGTTCTTTAAGCTTAACTTTAAATTCATCGTAGCTTTTGTTGTAACCTTCGTTTGTTATCATGGATCCAAAATCTAGATATGCTGGTCAGTAGACAATATCCAGACACAGGAGAGCACCCTAGATCAGCGTTCATTGTCATCTTTGCCTTTGGTATTATTTAATAAACACACAAACATATAAAGAAGCGTATGACACTCGAGATGAGTAATAGGTCTTGTAAGCATCCAAAATCTAGAGACAGTAGACAGTATCCAGACATAGTGGAGCACCCCAGTCTAGACATTCGACCTTTTTCGCCCCCGTATTGATCACACAAAATTATTTAATGTTCTGTTTTGAATATCGTAGCGGTGATGTCATCTAATTGGTATAATTGTACATAGAATTCTAACTAATATTATAAATGCGAAAGTCAGTTTGTTTCTTTGTTTGTTACGCTTTCACGCTAAAATGGCTGAACGGATTTGGATGAAATTTGGCACATGGGTAGATCATGACCTGGGTTAGGACATAGGATACTTTTTATCCCGATATTACTACGGGATCGAGACTTATGCAAGTGAAACCGCGAGGCGCAGCTAGTTTAAAATATAGTTTATAGACTTCAACATGGAGAGTTCAGACTACGATTAGACATGGCACCAACAAATCAAGATTCAATAACTTTAACTTGATTATAATTTGGAAATGAAAGACCTTTCGATTGCATATCGGAACTATCGAAAGAAGAAAGAATGAAAAAGTGTTTATTCTGCACTCTTAGATATTTGTAACTCAAAATACTGCAATTGTTACTCTACCTGGACCAAATAAACAGATTATTATATTAAAGGCATGCAAAAGCTGTACAGCTGTGCTGTGCTGTGCTATGTGCTGTGTGCTGTGCTGTGCTGTACTGAGTCTGTAAAGATAACGCTTTTTAAGGCCTTCTGCCAGTCGTTTTACACGTGTAGCCTGTGGACCAACTATACCCAGCGGGCTTTTAGCGACCTGCGCGTTCAGTACAATAACGCTTTCAGGGTGCTTTTGAGGTTGCCGTGGCGATGTAGCGCATCAGGGATGTTTGCGGAAGCGTGCGTCGACGGGTTCGCCGCGATAATGCGGAAGCGATGCGCTTCCATGATGGCGCGCTTGCGCTCCTCCTCCAATGGCATCCTGAATGTGTTTTCAGATCGGTGGAACTCTCCCCTCTTACAAAAGTGGATAAGTGTTCACACACACTTATCCAAATTTTTTTTTTTTTTTTTTTTTTTTGTTGTTTATTTTTAATTTAATTTAATACTAACATTAGGCTAAGTACTACTATTAACAATATATGGATGTTTATCTGAATTAAAATATTTGAATTTGAAAAGACATGACGACCAATAATACTGTAGAAAACGGAATTTCTACGAGTAGTTGCTGTCCACGTAAAAAACGAATTTGATGTTTGTGTTCACATTTTAACTTAATTAAAAATAGAGAACCATATTTGGTACCTTTCTAGCTAGATATACAGGGTGGCATCCCATGGTAACAGTTTTCGCGTCGATGTCCCTGCCACCCTGTATATACTATTATAAACCTTATTGAGGAAAATCAGTATAAAAAATAAACTTAATATTGCGGATAACCCGTTGATTAAATATTTGGCGATTAACCGAATTCAAATTGTGATATTAATAATAAGGATATCACAATAATAAAATTATACTTTGCCGGCAGTAGGCATGATATCTAGTTGTTTCTATGATATTAATAATGATGAGTTAATTACTAGTGCATAATTGCTATAAATGGCTTAAAGGAAATAACAATAATAATTCACATTTTTGTTATTATAATTTTGCTTGAAATAAAGCCCTTGTTCACATATTGTGCTTGTGTTTATAAACCTTGACTTCCATAATGATCTAGTCGTGCCAAGCGCAATTGCTGGGCAGCTCCTGAGATTCATCCTTATGTCGGGCAAGCTTTTTCCACTAGAAATTTCGAAGTAGCAACCCCCGGGTCTGGATTAGTGCCAGGTTGAAAGCAATAGGCTCGCCCTCTCTGTTACATGAAACTTAATCATATTTGGCGAAAAGTTTGTGTACTATACACTCATTCTGCCTACTGCTTGGGGAATACCGGCGTGATGTTTTATTATGTAATAAGCTATTGCCATCATCTTACGCACTTCATGATGTAACACCTACTCGGAGTAGAGTATGTAATATCTCATTACGAAACATCAAGATCATGTTTAATGCCTTACACGTGTCTAATACGCACAGATTAATTACTGAAATCGAAATTGGATTTATCAGGTTGGTTGCATCAAATCATCAATTTCCATTGTTCGTTGTCAAGTCAATAGGAAAGTAAGTAGATTATCCACTGTGTGTCAAACTGGAGTTCATAAGTATAATTTGCAATTGTCACCAATACCATGAAGGATGATATAGCATTTGCGTAAGCTACGGCCTTGAATTTGCGAAATACATAAATCTTATCAAGAAAGCATGTGTCCGTCAATTTATCACTATGTCAACATACCGCATAACTTCCGATAAAAAAGTTAAAAGTCTAACCTTTTCCGCTGAATTGACTGTCCAGGTGTTGTGCTAACACTACAGTGAACACAAGCAGTCAGATAACTAACTAGCGAACTTAGTTAAGCCATCTATACTGTTCACCATACCTGTTAAACCCTATTAGGTTAAAAGGCTTTTGTCCGAACTAGAAACAGAACAGTAATTATCTTTTTATGTCACCGTAAATTCGATGGGTTGATAAAAACGGTCTGTCATACACCACACCTAAGCTATTATGTGGTGTCCCTCAGGGAGCTTTGTTAGGTTCTTAAATGTTCTAATTAAAAATGCTGAAAATAGCTTAGTTTAGCTTTTAGTATCGAACTTCTTAATGGTTGTAGTTTCACGTAGAGTGCTGATTAGATATCCGTGTTGGTGGTACTTAATTGCACAAATAGATAACTAAAATAATGCCTATGCATTATTTACTATCTCATATGTTTCTTTTGTGTTAAAATGGTCAAACAAGTAAGTAATATAAATAGCAGAACAATAAGACAGTAGTAACAGTATTGATTTGATTTCAATCTAAATAACATTTCATTTATCATGTGATACGTGACATTAAATCTAAACATTTTGCCGTAATCTTACAAGGGAAACAATCAAACAACATAAACTCATCACAGTGCTCATAATAAACACTTAAAAAGAGAAATTTTCAAACAAAAGCTTTGTTCGCAGACAAACACTATTCAATATCGCTTCGCTTCCAATACGCCACAAGTTCCGTAGCTTCCACCACAATAAAATAATTCTCTATGGGTTTCCACACACACACAAGTTTGTCCTTATACCATCGCATTTAACATAGTGTGTTATCAGTCCGTTGCTGGCAGTCAATATTTTCAGTTAATACTGTTATGTAGTGGACACGGGACATTTAGTTTAAATTTTCATTATTTTATAGTGTAGTGAACGTTTTTAGTTTGTTAACAAAGTGTTTTTGTTTATGTTTTAAAATTAAAATCAGTTGAAAGTTTCTGCGAATGAACCGAAAAACTAGTGCGAAAAGTTGGTATAACTATTGCAGTGTTTAAAATTCGTATCTCTAGTTTTGCTTTGTTGTTCTCTAGCATATTATCTCGCATAGCATATCTAGCATATTAGCTATTGTGTATATTGAATATATCTAAGACCTATCTCTATGAAGAATAGGATATGTATAATTTACAGCCGTCAGTAAAATCGATAGTTATTTTTATCAAGGACGCGCGACATCCGTTTCTCAAACTGATTGATCACTTTCATTAAGAACTAGATTTTGTTTTTATACAGTAATTCTTCATATACGAGTATGTAGATATTTTGTATGTAACGTAATTTTATTTTTGAATATAACGGTAAATATTATCATTAATTTAATATTTAAAATTTAATCAACTGTATGAAAAGAAAGGAAAACATATTTAAAATATAGCTCTTGCCTCATTTCTGTTATTGTATTCAAAAATTTCAATATTAATATCAATATATAATCTGTTTCCGATTCAGAACAATAGTTATAGGAAAATTCTCATCAGCAGATAAACAGCATTAATTTAGTTAACATTCGAACAACAAAGCATTACTTTTAGTCTCATTATCCTTCTACATCAATCAGGCGACCTTGAACTAAAACACTGGAAACCTAGTTAACGAAATAACATCAATTTAAATAAATCGCTGCATTAGCATCAGTTACTTCCTAAAATCCAACGCATGAACACAGAAATACGAAAATGGCAAATGAAGTCGCAGAAGATGCCTTTGTAAAACTAACCAAAGAAGAGGTTGGATATCTAAAGACCTTTTATTCAACCGCGATTGTCTCCAACGCAGCCGAAGCATGGAAAAAGAAATCAGTTTCCATAGTATCTCCAAAATCGGGAAGGATTTTACGAAACAAGAAAAGTTCAGAGAAAAAACCTCCAAAGTCCGAGAAAAATGGCAAAGAAAGTGGTTTCTTCAAAAGATTATTCGAAGATTTCAAGAAGGCGAAAGTTTCTGATTATGCCTACCAGCAATCTAACGTTCGGAGAAACAGTTCATACAAACCTTTTTGGGCGACCAAAGTTGTGCAACCTGTTCCAGAATCTAACTTAGAAGAACCAGAAATGAGTTCGAAAAAAGTTGACTTAGTTGAAAACAGCCATGCTGTTACTAACAGAAGTATGGTTTTCGGCAAGGAAGTTATTGGATCTCCTAAAGTTACTCTGAGTAATGTTAAAGCTAGTAGAGAAAGTACCCCTATGAAGAGGCTCTCGTCTGTAGACCATCATAAGGATTACAGACTGAGGATGCCTCCGAGTTATAAAGGAAGCCAAATGTTTATGCCTACTGGTGATCAAGTGTTTTGGGTTCGTGATCTCTTTTAATAATAATTATGATCTACATGTGTGTTCTATAGAGATTGTTCTGTCCTTGTGATCTTTTTTGGCAATTTGTTGGTCTAAATCTGTGTTGTTATTTCTTGGATAGATTTATCTCCTCTCTTTAACTTTATGTTAGTGCTTAGAATCGAATCCTGCTATTTTTTTCGCACTAAAGCCTTCAGAAAGTGGGAATCTTGCCAAATAGGTCAAACCTAGGTTTAGACTTAACGTCGCCGTCGCTAAAACTTATATCTAATGTTGCCAGAAATTTATATATTTCAATCTCTCTTATTTATAGGTTTATTTACATAAAAGTTAATGCGCTAAAGAGGAGAAGATAATACGTAAATACAAGATAGGACAGATCTTGTATTTACGTATTATCTTCTCCTCTTTAGCGCTGATTATACGAAATATCTGATCTATTAAATATAAGTACGATTGTTACGTATGTAATAGTTGGTCCTCTAAATCTTTGGTCGATACCTTACGTTCCTACTATATTATGTACGATAAGAAAACATCGTTGAAATTAAATTAATCAAACATTTTCGAAGTGTCTTTTACAAAAATTCGTCCACTTAAGAATCGTGCGTCGATCGAATGCTTTTCATTTTCAATAATTATCTCCAGAAATCGATTCGCCTACAAACTAAATTAACTTCGTGCGAATCGCCTCACGAAAAAATGAAATTATTTTAAAGTGCCAATTCGCCCGTTCCGGGCGAGTATATTCATGCGAATCACCAATAAGCCATATTGCTGCCTTTATTGCTGGGTTTGCTAGTTCTTACATTTAGTTTTAACTTTACTATTTATCGGTGTGAACATAAAATAAATAATCGTAGGATGTGCTAATGACCTAAAGCTTGCCAAAAGTACCTGATATTTTTGCATACTACATCTAGATTATTTTCATTGTATTACACACTAAATACTTATCATATATATTGTGGGTAAACCACGGTCGCATTGAATATCTATTATTCAATATAGGCGGCCTGCCTGAAAATGATTTATTTATCGCTTTCACAATCATCGTTCATCTCGTAACCAAAAACAATCAATCTGCCTAGCCTTTTCTCAACAAACTTCAATATCCTGCAAGTGTATCAAAATCTCTACTATTCAACTTTAAACATTAGTGGCTTTGTCTCCGTTTTTAACTTGGCTTCTCATCTTCAAGATTCTAGATCTTCAGTCAGTCATGCCCGATTTCTGAACCGAAGTGTATGTGTTCGTTAGTGCTATCAGTTCAGTTCGATATCTTACAATATTGCGTTTCTGAACAGTCAGTAAAAGTTCGTCGTATGCAACAACAATTTTTTTATAATTCATTATAATACGAGTACATATATGCCTAGAGCAAGCGTGGCCTGCAGTGGGACAACATTAGCTAGTATTATTATTCATTGCAATACTTAGATGAGAGAGTTTATCTGAAGACCCCAGAAACCTGGCATCCGTCACAGACTCCTTTGTTTTACCAAAAAATCAACATGTTTTATTGTAAAGATACGGATCGTGGGCGTGGAACTTGCGAGCTAGAGGTCGATGCCCACACGGTGCACTATTGCCGTGAACCCACTCCTATTAAAAGCATATTAAGCTTAGTTGGAGTGGTTAGCAGAAACAATAGTAATATGCAAATGTGAGTCATTGATAAGTAACATGAACATAAACTCAGGGTAGGAAAAAATTACAGGAAGTCATGTGCAACAGGATACTTTTGTAAATTATCATCAGCTTGTTGTTACGGGTGATTAAAAGAATAGCCACCCGTAACAACATAAATTATCTGGGGGCACGGTAGTGCCAAGTCGAGCAAAAATAAACAAAGGATGGTACGATCCTTTTCTCGAAGAAATTCAGGACATTTTCGACCCCTGTAACTTCGTTGTAGAATATTCTCGAGGTCAAGACAAACATCTGGCGACACAGAATCCTTTGCTCCTTGTAAATTGACAAAAAAAAAAATCTGCTTAGCCTTTTCGCAATAGGGAATATTGGTTGTGAAACTTGGTGTCAGCCCTACACTGTCCTTTCATACCTAAGTATTAACAGTACTCTGACGACATTGTAAAAGACAATCAAAAGAGTACCCGTCAATTTTCTAGCCGGCTCTATTCCATAGGAAATTGAAACCTACTTAGATTCTAACTTTTCGTGCCCTACATGGGCGGTTTATGCGAAATAAAATAATTTGCTCCACGCTCCTCTGACAATCGCATCTTTGCAGATTGGGTTTACATCATAATATTTATTTGAAAGCTAATTTATACCAATTTTTCTTACAGCTAGGCGAGACCCGTCCCTCATCTTTCGGTCCGGCGACGTACCAGGACTTCAAGGAGATCAGGTCTCGCTGCGTAGCTGAGGGCAGGCTATTTGAAGACCCTGAGTTCCCCGCAGTAGATCGCAGTCTCTACTACAAGGAGAGGCTCGATAGACCCATCACTTGGTTGAGACCTGGGGTGAGTACTCCATTTAAACGTAAGCTACGGTTTCCTAAGCCCAGATGCGCACGGGCGATTTTTCGTGCACAGAAGTTTCAACGCTCTGCGTAGCACCGACAGCTGAAAATCCAGTGCACGATAAAATCCCGCCGCGATATTTTGGCGTCATAATGACGTCACTGAAACTTTGTTTATAAGTAAGTCGGTGTGTTTCTCCAGAGAGCGTATTTTCAAACCGTAAAGTCAAACCACGATGCCATCATTTTCATGACGGCCGTTAAGGTCTGTACAGATATGTGTAATGTAATTTATCGTGTAATGTACCGCGAATTCTGCGTGTGGATGCATTACGATCATTACATGTACCGGTCAGGCTGGTGCTCGCGCTGATCCATCAGCTGTCGGTTTTTAGCGCGAACACAGTGCTCGTTTGTATGTCGTCCACACTATTCGCGTTACACTACACTACACTACACTACACTACTCACATCTGTACATGCTGTTTTGTGACAGTCACAGCTCTTCTAGGAAACCGTAGCTTTGTAAAGGTGCTATTAGACTGCGTCGATCGACGACATCGTGACATATATATTTTGACACAACGAATAGCATATCGTACCCAGCCTATAATGCTCCCACTTCTGGGACACTGGCCTCCTCTATGTGAGAGGGAGTGGGCCATAATCCACCACGCAGGCCCAGTGCGTGTTGGGAAACTTTGTCTTTGAAAACCCGTTTCTACAGTAGTCATGCTACGCGTACAGAAGACCTTGGACAGGAGATTTGGATGAGACAAGTACACAGTCTGTAAAATAGTTACTTCTGAGCAAATCTGATATGTTTTGTGTTTTTCCAGGAAATATGCGACGATCCTCAACTCTTTGTGGAGGGCTACAGTCGCTTCGACGTGCAACAGGGCGAGTTGGGCGACTGTTGGCTGTTGGCTGCTGTCGCCAACCTGACGCTGCACAGAAAGTGAGTTACTGACCTTCGATAGATTATCATCAGCTGTCTAACCTTTTCCGGATTATGATGGGGTCGGTTTCCAGTCTAATCGGATGCGACTGAATACCAGTATTTTATATGGAGCGACTGCCTATCTGACCTCCACAACTCAGCTACTGGGTAACGCGATACCCTTTTGGCTAGACTTGCTGTCAGACTTTCGGGCTTCTGACGTAACGATAGTCAAATATTCACGAATGACAGCCGGAACCGACGGCTTAACGTGATTTTCGCGACATGGAGTGGTCTCGGTAGCTCAACGTGATCGATCGACCCGTGCGGCTGTTATTTCTTAGTGCTTATCTTTCTGCCTGCAGTTGGCTCTGCCGTTGACGCCTGCGCTCGGGTGTATAAGCACTTTATTTACCAATGTTGGCCACATTTACGCCCGTTTTCACCTTCACTAAGATTTTCAACGTTAAGCTCAGCGCTGAGAGTTGAAAATCCAAAGTGCACTTTTGTTTAGGGATTCATTTTAGTGTTACTTAGTTGTCGATGAAAACGTGCATTAGTCTAGTTTTAAATTGTATGTATACAGCATGTATAGAGTAGGTGTGACTAATTCCTAGTCATGTGACTAGTAAATAGCCATACCTACATATTGAAACAGGACAATGATACATGCAGTTTGACATTGATCACTGATATGTACTGTTGTATTTCAATATTTTCCCTAGATATGGTGTTCTCGAAACCATATCAGGAGTAGTGATAAAAATGGTTAGATGTCTAGGAATAAAAGTTCTAAAGTTATGCTTGATAAAACGGGCCTTCCATTCATATCTTATCAGACCGTGAACGTCTAATACCAGTGACCTGAATGAAAAATTGGCACATCAAGTATGTGTATGTGTGTACATTCAAGTGTGAGTGTCAATTTAGTTGTTTTTAAAGTGAAAACTTCTTTAGGCGCGTTGAGCGATTTTTGTTAGGGGGTGAACTTCTGGATTCGCGTCACCGACATGCTCGCGCCGTAGTGCTCTACTATAGGATATAGATGTCGCTAATACCAGTTTTAAGTTTTCACTTCTGTCGGCGGTCCCCATTTTTCTTTGCGTACTGTTTTACTGCAGTCGTTACGAGTCGTCAGAAGCCCGAAAGTCTGACACCAGTCTTACCAAGGGGTATCGTATTACCCAGTTACTGGGTTGTGGAGGTCAGATAGGCAGTCGCTCCATGTAAAATACTGGTATTCAGCTGCATCCGGTTAGACTGGAAGCCGACCCCAACATAGTTGGGAAAAGGCTAGGCAGATTGATTGACTGTTTTACTGCAAATAAACGTATTTTCTTCTTTCCTTTTTCTTTTTAAATATTATGAAAGATTGACTCTATAGAATGTCACTCATACAGGGTGTCCCAAACGTAGTGGTCCAAAGGCAAATAGGGTGAAGGCCACCCATCATTATAAAAAAAATAAAGTTCGGATATATCTCGCAAAAATAATCATTTTCAAGAAATTTTATTTTACACTTTCACTTGGATTTTTCGTCCGTGTGAACAACATTTTCAAAATAGCGAGTTCAAATCTGGCTGGGAGTTGCCTTGATAGTGTAGGTACAACTGTTCCTATTTACGTTCAATGTGGCTCTGCAACGCTTCAAATTTTATTTTTACTTGTCTTTTCTAACTTTAGCGAAAATTACTCGGTAGTACATTTTTATTAAATCTGGGCTTACAAAGTTTTTAAATGATAGATGGCCACCTCCGCTTTACCCCATTTGCCTTTAGATCACTACGTTTGTGACACCATGTGCAGGCATACATACCTGTGTCTCTTTCTAAAGCTCAATCTTTCATAGTAACGCGCGGGCGTTGACAATGAAGTTGCAGAACCAAATTAATGTTAAAATTGTTAAAAGAATTTTCATTTCCATTTCAGATTGTTCTTCCAAGTGGTGCCAGATGACCAGAGCTTCGATGAGGATTATGCCGGTGTCTTCCATTTCCGGTAACCGATCATTATCCAGACATACATGAAAGGCGGGCGTTTTGGGGGACTGTCTTATGTAACTTTGACGTACAAAAAGTGCTGATTCTCAGCCTAATATGAATAAATGACTTTTGATTTCGTAAACCGTCAATTTAAGTAATCGAGTCTTAAAAGTTGGCTGATTTTAACAAATAACTTGCACAAGGTTTTAAATTAATTCAAAAAATGATGTGAGTTTATAATTATTTATTTTTCATTGTTCCTCTCAAACAGAGTACATCATCTCATCCATCCATCCATCCATCCATTCAGCCATCTAATCTCTTCAGTATCCTTGGCTTTTTTTCTTTTTTTTTTGAGGGTGGGAAATTATCAAATAACTTCTCCCGCTCTGGGTGGAGCGGGAGGGCGTGTCAGACTTTTACTGACTAAAACACACCCGTGTTCCTTCCGTTGCCTGAGTGCCGGGGCCGCGATATCCCTTTCGGAAAAACTCGCAACCCTGGCAGATCAGTATCCTTGGTTGACTGGTAGAGAATGACTAAAGCATTAAGTCCGCCTTTGTATCTTTTCCTTTACCTACCTTTTTTGGATGCGAAGTTTAAATAAATAAATACATATTCATGCATTTCTTAAGACATTTCATCCTTGCTATAATTATTTCTTTACTCTTTCAGTTTCTGGCAATATGGCCGCTGGGTGGACGTAGTCATAGACGACCGTCTCCCCACCTACAGAGGAAAGCTCGTGTTCCTCCACTCGTCGGAGAACAACGAGTTCTGGAGCGCTTTACTTGAGAAGGCTTATGCTAAGTAAGTTAGTTATTAATAATCGACATGGAAAAGAATATTGTCATTGTGTTTCATTATTCAAAATATGTATTTGATGGAAGCTTCAACCAAACAAGCGACAATCCTTACATAAAATAAAACTAATGTTTTCTCCAATGGATGCCACCGTTCGAACTTTTTGATCGGTGAACCTGAACGCATGGTTAAAGAGACGGTCGCTTTTGGTTAGGACAGGTAAAGGAAATATTTTGGTCTACAAACTTTTTTACTAATAGCACATTTCTAATTCCAGACTCCACGGCTCCTACGAGTCACTAAAGGGCGGTTCAACATGCGAAGCAATGGAGGACTTCACAGGCGGAGTCACAGAGATGTACGACATCGCCGAACTGCCGCCAAACTTCTTCACTATTCTCTTGAAGGCGTACGAGAGGAACTCTCTCAGTGGCTGCAGCATTGAGGTAAGCCCTTCTCCCAACTATGTCGTGGTCGACTTCCAGTCCAACCGAAGCATCTGAAAGCCAGTATTTTACATGGAGCGACTGCCTATCTGGCCTCAGCAACCCAGTTACTGGGTTACACGATACCCCTTGGTAAGAGTTGCTGTCAGACGTCTTCTGACTACCCGTAATCACTGGCAATCAATCGACCAACGGCTTAATGTACTTTTTCCGACACGGAATGATCTCGGTATGAAATGGATGATTTCACTTGAATGTATATGTCGCAGAAAGATGGTTGTAGCCGTGATATAGTTATATCCCTAGGGATATAGCTTTATACCGTAATATAGTTATATGAAAGCGGTTCATAAGTGTCTTACTAGGAATATAACTATTAGGGCACTCCGAGTAAATAGGTTAGGTTAGAAATGTGACCAACTAGGTTTAGAACAGTGACCAACCACGCGAGCCGTGCGAGCGCGGTTGCTCACAGTTATGAACCGAGTCACTCCGACAGTTATGAACCGCTTTCATGTAACTATATTACGTTAAATGGCTATATCCCTAGGGATATAACTATATCACGGCTATAACCATCTTACTGCGACATATGTATATACATACCTTTCCGTTACAAGTTGCATAAATAGAAAAACAAAATGATTTAATTTTTTAATCATAACATAAATAATATCTAGTGCATGTAACTTATGAAACATTGTAAAAGTAGTAGATTATATGCTTGTTTAGTTTTATTTTATTTAAATACTCGTAATGTCCACGTTTTGATCTAACCCCATTTCTTTCGCAGCCGGACCCAAACATCTTAGAAGCCGAAACACCGGTCGGCCTCATCCGAGGTCATGCGTACTCGGTAACAAAAGTGAAGTACGTGGACATTGAGACTCCCGGTCGCGCGGGGAAGATACCGCTACTGCGTCTGCGCAACCCTTGGGGCAACGAGGCCGAGTGGAATGGACCCTGGAGCGATAAGTACGTAGATTATACATTTTAGAAGGTGAAATCCGGAATCGAAATAATCGTTCTGTTTCTGCTAATCGCTTGGAGATGACAGATACAGAACAATGATTTAAATTCGTAAAGGGTTTACTGTGTTAAGTGATTTGTGATGCAAGCGGGCCTTAGCCAAAATTTCTCGGGAAGTTGCTTCGACGAAGTACTGGTTGAAGTTGACCGAAGTCCGAAGTACGTGACTACACATTTGTGCGAAGAATTACAGGACTTAGACTTCGAGTCCTTTGACTCGGGCGCAAAAACCGACAACGATTGGAAGTAGCCCGAGGCGAGCGGAGGTTGCACGAAGCGAGCCGAAGTGCCCTTATACCCTCGTATTCGCTTAACTTCGATCAACTTCGCGAGTAGGCTTTAGACATTAAATTATATATTCATTGTTTCCAGATCCCCCGAGTGGCGATTCATTCCTCAATCTGAGAAGGAGGAGATGGGTCTCACGTTCGACGACGACGGTGAATTCTGGATGGCCTTCAAAGATTTTATTAATCACTTCTCAAGGTACGTCACATTTGTGTTATAGGTAAATATCAAACATAATAAACATTGGATAGAGTAAGACTGCAACAGCTGGATTAGTGATAAGAGAGTGGATAATAGTTTTTTTAGTCTGTCGCAACACTTTTGCCTGTATTCTTGTCTTTAATTTACATAGTTTTATACAATTTCACCCGCATACGTCTCCATCCCGTGGGAACATCGGGATAAAAAGTCTCCTATCTCTTAACGCAGGTCATGGTCTACCCATGTGCCAAATTCCATCAAAATCCGTTCAGCTGATTTAGCGTGAAATCGTAATTAGCATTAATATTATACAGTAGTATAGTTTACGAAAGAGAATTGATCACCTTTTCAAATATAGAAGATTTGTTACCTTAGAATGGATGCGTTTGTTTGCTAAGGCTATCGCTTTCATACAACATTCCCAGTAAAAAAAAAAAGACCAGACATTGATATAGCCCTCTCATTCTCAAACTCAAACTCAAAGCATTTCAAAGTTAATCATTCTAATCCTAACTATACAGGGCGGCATCGACGCGAAGCCGGTTACCATGGATTCAGTACATGATTCTGAAGCCTGAGTTGAAATTTTTTAACGGTTATTAAAAAAAAAAAAAACAGCTGTTCCATACATTTTGACCGCACTTATACTATGACCCAGCAGATAAAAAAAAAAAAACTGACGAAAAATTTCAACGCCGGGGCTTTCAGAATCCTGTACTGCATCCATGGTAGCGGCTTCGCGTCGATGCCGCCCTGTATAGTTAGGATTAGAATGATTAACTTTGAAATGCTTGGTCTTTTTTTTTTTACTGGGAATGTTGTATGAAAGCGATAGCCTTAGCAAACAAACGCATCCATTCTAAGGTAACAAATCTTCTATATTTGAAAAGGTGATCAATTCTCTTTCGTAAACTATAGTCTCACCGGAACCGCTGTTTCGCGTCTTAGGGAAGGCTGTGTTGCCCAATGAGCGGCCAGGCGGGACGTGAGCGTTGACGAATGAGCGGCCAGCACTGCCCTTTCGTCTCGCCGCACACATGGCTCAGGCGCGGAATAGCGCTGTCGGTCAAACTATAATCTTATATTGATCTGCAAGATATTATCATTTCATTGATTGTTGGACTTAATTATTTTAATAAACTACGTATTTGTTTCAGAGTGGAAATCTGTAACTTGAACCCCGACTCGCTGGACCCTGAAGAATGCCCTGAAGGATGCACCAAGAAGTGGGAGATGTCGGTCTTCGAAGGAGAGTGGGTCCGAGGTAATACATTCTTACACCTACACCTCCTTTGTAACCTAAGTATACTAGATAATCTTAGACCAAGACCAGGCTTATTAAGAATTAAATGATTGTGTTGATGCCTGGAACTAGGGCTGACGAGGCGAATGCTTCGTTGAAAAGGTCGACTCTATGGTTGCGAGTTCATAGACTGCGCGTGCCCCCCGGGGGCCCCGCTCCCCCCGGGGGCCCCGCTCCCCCCGGGGGCGCTACCCCAGGGGGCGCGCCCCCCCCGCCGTCGTACGCGGCGCCGTGACGCATGGCTAGCTCTGTTGGGGAGGCGGACCTCAACTTACTTGGGAAAAGGCTGGGCAGATGACGACACAGTTTCCAGTTTATGCTGATCTCGAATCGTATAGGATTTCCGTACAATGCGAGGTCAGCTTATACTAGAAATGTATAGCTTTTTGTGTAGCCCTGTGTACATAGTCCTTTACATATATTAATTAAACACTTGTTAATTTTGTTTCTCAGGCGTAACGGCCGGTGGTTGCAGGAACTCCTTGGACACGTTCTGGAAGAACCCACAGTATACTGTCACGTTGAAGGACGTGGATGAAGGAGATGACGAGAATAAGTGTACCGTGAGTACTCATTTATTTTAACCTTTGTTGTTCTCCAACTCAATTATTTTCAGGCTCTGACGTTAACCGCATTAGGGATGTTGACAAAAAATATTTTTGTCCGTCAGGTAAATAATTAAAAAAATATTGGACACGTATTTTTTCTTTTTTTACGTAATCAAAAGATTATGGCATAGGCAATACGTTAAAATATAGCAGGACGTCACTGGCCGGTAGATTTTGCACTAACTTGTGACGTAGCGAGCCCCCACTCCCCAACTTTAATGCGTTTTACTTAAACCATTTTTTTAATTAATATGATAAAGCAAAAAAATACGTGTAATATTTTTTTATTATCTGACTGACAAACTAAATAGTTTTTTTTTTTCCAAATCAACGTCCCAATTCATAATTAAATAACAAACACTTATTTTGTTCTCAGATCATAGTAGCCCTGATGCAGAAGAACAGGCGTTCCCAACGGCATCAAGGCCTCGAATGCCTCACGATAGGCTTCGCTATATACCGGCTGCCGGACTACGGACACGTGCCCAAGCCGCTCGACATCAACTTCTTCAAGTACAACGCGTCTGTCGGGCGCAGTCAGGCGTTCATTAACCTGAGAGAAGTTAGCGCTAGGTAAGATATCAAAAACATAGGAAGAAAAAAATATTTTGATTCTACACCAACAAGACGCATATTTCAAAACAAGTGACGCCGTTGGTCCCGGCTGTCATTCGTGGATCTTTGACAGTCGTTACGGGTCGTCAGACGCCCGAAAGTCTTTCGGTTAGGCTCAGCCGCAAATATTACATTACATTTGTAATGTAGTTGTTGTATAAACTGACCGCGTCTTGGGTATGTTCGCGGCGAGACGGGGGCAGTGCAAACCGCTCATTCGTCAACGCTCACGGTGACCCACCACTCATTCTTCAACCTTCACGGCGTCCCGTCGCTCATTCGTCAACGCTCACGGCGTCCCACTGCTCATCCTTCAACGCTGTCCCCCGCCTCGCCGCGGATTCCTAAGACGCGATACAGCGGTCTCGGTCAAACTATAATAAACTTTACTTTCAATTTTGTATGATTCCTTCCCACAGACAAACCGGGAAAACGGTTTTGTGGGGCATAGTTTTAAGAAGAAGTATTCTTTAAAACTCTTCATAAATAAATAATAAATATCTACGAGCCTCCACTTTATAATGCTTTAATCTTTCAGGTTCAAACTAGACCCTGGCAGCTACGTGATCGTGCCGTCCACATTCGACCCTAACGAGGAAGGAGAGTTCTTACTGCGTGTCTTCTCTGAGAAGAGCAATAATATGACGTGAGTGTTTATTGCAGACATCGAAAGGGAACTTAGGGCACTGGCGGTCCGAGGGAACATGTTGGCCCGTAGATTCTCTCGTTGTGCGGACCCAGTCAAAATCACTGTTCAAGGCTTTTTGTCAAGGTCACACCAAAAGATCGCTAGATATCTTACGCATCCAATACAATAATGTTTTTAGGATGCTGTTGAAACTGCCCCGTTTCTGTAGCGCATCGGAGATGTTTGCTCAGAACCGAACTGACGGCTTCCATGCTGTGATTCGCAAAAAAGTCGCATCACTGATGCGTAGAACGCGGGTCAGTGACAACAGTATCCTGAAAACAGTGGTGGAGAGCCCTTACTCCCCCTTACTTCTGAGGCACTATGTGGGGGAATGGTCTGGTAGCATATTCCTTGCTTTATCGTTCTCTGCGCATCCTGTCGCAGTCACCAACTAATGTTATCTTTGTTTTATGGACTACTAACACTAGTGATAAGGTATTTTACTAGCAAATTGGATCATATTGTTGTCCGAAATTAATAAATAAAAAATTACCTATTAAAAGTAGATCCGCAGTTGTTCAATACAATTCATTTTTTTTTACGTTTTCTGCAATTTGCAGGTCAGTGTCAGGTTGTATCTTGATCAAAATATGATTCGCGACCAGAAAAAAATGTATTTACAGAATTATAATCACTAGAACCATTAATACATCTCTCTAAGTTAGATTTGTTTAATTGAATGACTTTTTCTCATAAAATCATGACATTTGAGAACAAAACCCTTGAATTTTGCAGTCTTAGTGTCAATACTAATAGAGTTCAAAATGGCGACTGACTGAACATTACTACCAATCACATGACTACAAAATTCAGTGCTACAAATCGTGACACGGGTCAAGTTATAATGAACGCACTGTAGCTTTGACAGATGTGTGACAGGTGACAATTTACGCAGAAACGTCATCTCACACACATGCATATATTTCGATAAAAATCGGTGTGTAGGTATGTCGAATCAGTGAGATGGTAAAACTGTTGCGTTTTAAAATACTGTGAGCGTAAAGGCCTATTCAGATATAAGCGATATTGCCGTCGCGCTCGGTAGCGATACCGAATCGGTACACGATATCGATATCGCTATTGCGAGTCGGTATCGCTACCGCGCGAGACCGCAATATGGCTTACATCTGAATAGGCCTTTATGTGATGACTTATATTATTATTCTTTTTGTTTTCCAGAGAGAATGATGAAGACATCGGTATGGGAGATGTTGATGATCGGGTAAGTTAAATTGTCCATCCAATAGCTTCAAACTAGGTTAAATCTTTGCTACATGATTTCAGTTAGTTCTAGAAATATAACGTCAAAATGTTAATAGTCAGTACTTGTCTTCTATGAGCCCGGAAAATATGTTTCAACATTGTCGATTGACCGCGGTCTGGTTGCACTCTAACGCACGTTTTGAAACCTAGGTACTATCGAAGAACTTCATATCTAAGCAGTTTGGAAACAAAATCCCGCGAACACGATGACCACATCTGTTTAACGCCCCTTTTTGCATCGACCAATACAAATTCAAAAGTCATTTGTTCAAACTAGGCTAACAATCTGCTGATTGTTAGCATAGTTAGCAGGGTTGATATGATTTAAATCACTTGATTTAAATCGCGATTAAAATCAAGTGATTTTTTAAATAAAAATCAATGATTTAAATTAAAAAAAATTACTTCGACCAAATCAACCAAAATGTGTCAAGGGACTTCCCCCGACATAAACTACGGCGCGCACACACGTGTCCAATGCTGTTTAACTACACCGTTCGGAGGTTCTCCGAAATTTAAACTCGTGACTGTCCGTCCGTTTAGTCTTTGGCGCGGTCATTCGTGATTGATTAATGAAAGTGCATACAACAAGATGTCTGGAAGGAAGAAAGTGACAGAACGAATCAAAAAAATCCGATTTAAATCCAATTAATCCGATTTAAATCAAATAAATCCGATTATTTTGTTTTTTTTATAAAAATCATGATTTTTATCAACCCTGATAGTTAGTAGCCTTTTAAACGTCAAAATTACCTAAGACAGTCCCCCAAAAACGCTCACCCTTCACCACTTCCTAGTGCATTAGCTGGGCAGAAGAAGTGGCGCAACAAACTGTCCAGCAGCACAGCTGTCTGTTCAGGTAGAAAAAAAAAACTTGATTCTATACAATAGTGTGCAAAATTATTTACATTATTCAACACAAAATATATAAAATAACATTATTTGCCATAATATCAGTTAGCACACGCCAACATACCAACAAAAACATCAAAAATCTATACTCAAGCGAAAATAATACTAAAAAACAAAATGAAACAAAAATACATAGTAATATTTTGTCGTTTTTGTTGTTCGTGTGTATTGTTACATGATCACCGATGTCTGAGCCTTTTTCGACCACTAGGAATAGAACAAAAAAAAAACAAAGATTAGAAAGTTTTTTTGAAAGTTGATGAGATATAGCGGCCGAGTGCTGCAAGCAGAAATAGTCCTTACGGTGTATAGATATGAAATTCTTTGATAGTCCTCCATATAAAATTCACATGTACCGCGCATCTCGCGATGTACGTCCCTACATGAAAACCTACACAGTACTCAACTCCCTAAAACAATATTTTTCTCCCCAGGTAAGGGAAATAGCCCCCAACCCCGAGCCAGCGGACCCTGTGCGGGACTTCTTCAACCGACTGGCCGGCGACGACGGCGAGGTTGACTGGCAAGAACTCAAGGAGATTCTCGACTATGCCATGCGAGAGGGTACGTAATATTCACCTTTGTTATCTACGCCATTAGGAGTAAAAAAAACATGTCAATTGATTCTTTGATATGGACTCACTCATACCCAAGAATTATGGGATATTAAAAAAAGAACAACTTGTATATTAGTCTGCTGTCTAATAGTATACCAGCTGATGTTACAACAAACGCTAATATCACTTGATAAATATGAGATTCCACAATCGCTCATTTGCGAGAAGATTGACATAATTCAAAAAGAGCAATTTTAGGGTATGATGATTTAAAGATCCGGTGCGCAGTACTCGCAACCGGCGTGACCGAAGATGTATGAACGTAAACGAGGCAAAAGGCGTATGTAAGGATCGTAGCAGGTGGCGTTCTGTAGTTTCTACCTACCCCCGTGGGAAGGTGTGAGTTTATGTATGATGTAAAACTTTAAGAGCGTAAGAGTGCGGCGAGCGTAAAATCACAACCTCTCTAGCTTCCTCATTTTTAGACTTAGCGTAATGTCGTTTTTGAAGCAAAGATTGTTAAATATGCTGCGTTCACCCGTATACAGAATAAAATTTGCTGCGTTCAACCGTATACAGAATAAAGTTTGCTGCGTTCACCCGTATACAGAATAAAATTTGCCACGTTCACCTGTATACTTAACTAATTACAGATTTTTTAGTTACGTCACCCTTCTTGCCAATGAGCGACATAGTTTTCGAATGTTTTTAGTAAATAACGCTGCTATAGTGAAAGGAAAGTCAAATTAAAATAAAAACTTGTAAAAATCAGGTGTTTCCGAATTGGCGCATTCGTAAATTCATTTATAATTATTGATATTTTAAAGAAAAACTTATCATTAAAATAGTTAGGGCTTAAATCTATTATACATATGTTTTAAAATATTTGTTTGATTAACACAGCTATCACGAAATATACTAAAAATATCAATTGTGTTAATCCAAATAATAAATTCATACAAACAGATTATGCTTAGATTGATCCTAATTTATTTAGTGAGGCCTAAATTATATTATTTCAATTTATTTTTGAGCTGAATAAATTGTTTTATAAACAAGGAACATCAATACATTTTTTATCTTAAAATTTTGCATATACATACTAGCCAAGTATATGGATTTATTCCTTGATTGTAGTAACAATGTTTCAAAGTCAATTTATATCTCATCGCATACTTATATTGCACAATATTTAATACTTATAAATAGTAGAATATCATACAAATTGTGTAAAAAAAAATCTTTTCATTTTATAGTGCTATGAGATATGAATTCGACTCTAATAGGCAGGCCGGCATTATATAATTAATTTATCTGTAATTTTATCATATACTGTTCTAAAATGCCCATTTTTGAGCTTCTCAATGTGATAACGCTTTGTGTCGAGTTAAATGCCGCTTTCGTTTCGTTATGCTTACCATGAGAAGGTATAGTATATGTAAGTATTTAAAATACGATAATTACAACATTTTTGTAGACGTTTTTGTTTATTTACAGATTTTTTTTCTAATGACACGTACCTTTAACTTTTTTGAGTTTACTAATATTGATGTTAATATTTCTTTTTATTTTGCATAATATATGATTTTATTTTTATTTAATGAATGTATGTATTATTAAGTATTTTTTGTTTTTTTTTTATTGATTTCCGCAAAAGAACTGCGCTTTGTAGAACTGTGTTTTAGATTGAGTACTAAGATAATTTATATAATTTTTTATTGTTTGCATAATATAATGTAAAATATTAAGTACGTATAAAATCTGTCATAGGTAAATTAAATAAATAATATAGGCAGACATCACATTGAACGATTACTAGGCTATCAATGTAAAATATTAATTTGCAAAATACATTTATTTGTACCTTCTCAATTTTATAATGAATGTGGGTTTATCCATATAGTCGTGAATTATTCACCTCTTAGTTTTAACCGACTTAAAAAGGAGGAAGTTTTGCATTCGGCGAGGAACTATTTTTTAAATTTACAGTCTTGTATTCATAAATAAAAAAATAAAAAAACACTTTCGTTAACGAAACCCAACTCACTTGCAACGGTTACAATAGTAAACACGCACTATACGGATAACCTCTTCACTTTGTACATACACAAACCAAACAATACAACAATAGGACACGTATCCGCCTCCCCAACAGAGCTAGCCATGCGTCACGGCGCCGCGTACGACGGCGGGGGGGGGCGCGCCCCCTGGGGTAGCGCCCCCGGGGGGAGCGGGCCCCCCGGGGGGGAGCGAGCCCAGCTGTCTGGAGCAGCTACTGTGTGCGCTGTGCACGCCCATCTGCAAGGAGGTCGGTATCGACCTGCAGCAGATGCAGGCGCAGAACAACCAGGAGTCTGTGCATCTGACGCAGCCGCAGCCGACTACAGGTACGAGGACATACATGGGAGGAATTGGGGATGCTCTATGTGTACCAACATGTCATCGGAAAATACGCGATGGAAAGTTGGGCGTGCTTACCAATGCAATACTTTTTAAATTACCTGCGACTTCAATCAATCAGCCTAGCCTTTTCCCAACTATGTTGGGGTCGACCTTCAGTCTAACCGGATGCAGCTGAATACCAGTATTGTACATGGAGCGACTGCCTATCTGACCTCCATAACCCAGTTACTGCGTATTACGATAACACTTAAAATTACCTGCGACTTATCAGGCCTAAATTAATAATGTAATGATTCTTACACATAAGCAGAGGCAAACTTCCGCCCGTCAGACCTTGTACACCTACACGGAACCTGATATCTTACTGATATATTATCATAGGTAATTTAAAAAGTGTTGTATGCTCACCGAACTTGCTGTCGCGTAGTTTCCGTAGATGTACCGGTAGACTAGTCACCACAAAAAATGCTAAAAAACTGTCAAACTTCAAACAAGTGATTTAATTGACTGTCAACCACAGCAGTTGAATAATTAGTATAAACAGTATGTTAGTTTTGTGTTGATTAACCTTGCAGAGACTGGGTGAAAGGACATGTCTAAAAATGGTTTTTGTTTTTCAATCATTCTAATCAACGATACGTTAAATATATTTGGATAGAAATCCCAAAAACTAGTGGTTCTAACTATATTATACATTTTTAAGACCTCCAATTTTGAGAAAAACTGTTTTTTAATTTAGTGTGAATTTACTCCAATAACGAACAACCCTTTCTAATTATCTAGGATAATAAAGTGAACACACCCCAGAAAAATTTAAACTTTTCAAAATTGATCAATTCATTGACAGTAATGACAGTACCATGTAACAATTTATGTCATATTTGACAGATGAATAGAATGATCTGTCAATTAAAACATTGTCAAAGTATAGGGGAGGTTTTATTTGAGTTGTCAAAAACAAATAAAACATATCTACTAACATAAATACTTTGCAATTTTTCTCTTTAATGGAAATGCTATAAATTTTGGTCTAAAAATGTTATTTCAGTGGTTTCCTAGTCCCATATTTTTGTCGCTTTTATTTGGGTGTAGTTTGATGCTGGTTAGATTATATTATATTATATTATGATTATATAAATGAATTAGAATTAGACTAAAAGCAACGCGAGTTTGGGAAAAACTAAATAAAATCCATATGATTCAGAGAATATGACACACATGCAAGAAAACGTTTAGTAAGAATAGTCACACGTCCGATTACTCTCAAAAACAATTCCGAAAATTGTGTTTAAAGTGCAAATCATAGTGATTTTTTGTGAAATAACTGTTTACATAACTGTTACTGTCCTAGTGATATAGTGTCTAAAACTAATTTTACCAGATAATTAGTGAATAATAACATTTCATTGCATTAACGTTAAAAGAAATTCAAAAGTTTTAGTGTCCCGTGAACTTTATTGACTCATACGCGTAAGCGACGCGTATTCCACGGCGCTTACGACCTTTATTCCGAGCACGTCGCACAGCAACGCCTGAGTTGGCTTCAAGCAAATTCATCGCTTTCTACCCGGTGCATGATTAAACGCCTAACGCTTGCTAATGCTTGAAGCGCTTGTATACTCCATAAAATATATCGCGCTGTCACTGTTAACAACCGGTGGCAAAGTTCGTGGTGTGTTCCAGCGACAAATACAAATTTATGCGAACTTGTAGCATCAGGGAATGGTAGTAGTGGCGCCACCCCGACCATAAACAGTGCTATTTTTTTTAATTTATTTTTTTACTTTGGAGTTACAATGCCTCGCACTCCTCCAAAAGATGGCGAAGCCGGTAATTTACCTCATGTGCAATCAGAACCAAACATACCAGCGGTCCTTGCAAGTTCACCGAGCACATCTTACATAAGCGTAAGATATAAGCGCCCGCGCACTGAATGCTCTCCTGATTCAGACCCCCACTCAAATTCTCATGAGTCCACGACTAATGAACTACTTGATACTATTCGTCAAGAAATACGTTCAGTTTTGTCTTCTGAGGTCTCAGCAAGCATTAAATCCTGCATTACTAATGAACTACGGGAGATTAAAGAAATGTTTCGTAGTTTGGAGCACTCCGTCAATTTCATGAGCGCTGAATATGACCGTGTGAAAATTGAGCTCGACTCATGCAAAAGCGACAACAAAAGTCTTCACAAAGATAATGATCTCCTCAAGACTACGGTTTCTGAATTATCGCTGCAAGTTAACCTAATAGAACAAAATTTACGCCAACAAAATTTAGAGATCAACGGTATACCGGAAAACAAGGCCGAGAACCTGGTAAAGACAATTGTGCAGTTGGGAAGCGCAGTGTCTAGCACGATTAAGGAGGATGACATCTTATCTGCAGTACGCGTGAGAAAATTGGATCCAGAGAGCAAGAACCCAAGAGCAGTTGTCGTCAAGTTACGGAGCACATTGTCGAGAGATACAGTCCTTACATCTGTCTTACAATTTAACAAGGCCCATCCGAAAGAAAAACTGAGTACTCAACATCTGGGCTATGGAGGCGCTATCAGGCCAATTTTTGTATCTGAACACCTGTCCCCGTTGAATAAGAGAATCCACGCGGCTACTAGGAAAGCAGCACGTGAAAAGGGATATTTATACGTGTGGGTACGCGATGGCAAAGTTCTCGTCAGAAAAGCTGACGGTGAGCAAGCAAAACACATGAAAAGCTTGGAAGCCATTGCTTTACTTTGAGATTGTTCAATCGATACTTATGCAATGATACCGTGCACCAGTACTTAAAATTCACAATTTATTACCAGAATTTCAGAGGCCTGAAAACCAAACTTAATTCCATTAAGCTGGCTGCGCAGCTGGGCAACTATGACGTTATAATTGGAACAGAAACGTGGCTGGACGACGGCATAAATGACGGCGAAATTTTCGACTCGAGGTATCACGTCTATCGCAGGGATAGGGCTTCAACTGTTCTGGGAACCAAGAGGGGTGGAGGTGTTCTGATCGCAGTGTCTAAGCTTATTGATTCCATACGTATGCCAAAATGGGAATCGGAAATTGAAGATCTATGGGTAAGACTTAAAATCACCAAGGGAAAAAGGCACCGTAATTTAAATATCTGCGCCGTTTACCTCCCACCACCCGTACAACAAGTCTTACTGGATTCGTTATTAGACAGAGTATCTTCATTGATGGAGTCTACAGGAGAAGATACGATTATAGCAGGAGACTTCAATCTCAGTTTTATCAGTTGGGACGTAGACAATACTCTTGGTTACTCTCCATGTACAACTCCAACTAACTATGCCAACAGGTTAGGCCACTCTTTAATAGATTTTATGTCAGAAAATAATATGTTGCAACTAAATACTGTTAGAAATTGTTACAATAAAACCTTAGACCTAATTTTTTCTAACTTTTACGGAGGAAGTGTTAGCGAGTGCAATGATCCCATGTCTAAAGTAGATCTATATCACCCACCCATTATGATCACTGTCGGCAATATTTCACCAGCTCCGTTAATAAACAACAACATCTCAAGACCGAATTTCAAACGTGCTAACTATGCGTTGATTAATTTGAAACTAAAAGATATAGATTGGTTGAAAATATTTTCTGTACTGTCTGAGGTCGATGCTATGGTGGATGTGCTGTACGAACATATTCGTTGTATTATAAATGAGTGTGTCCCTCTCACCAAAGTACCTAATGGCAAATTTCCATTTTGGTTTTCTAGGTCCCTTATTAGATTACTAAACGAAAAGGAAAGAGTTAGATCGCGCTATAAAAAATATAAAAATCCTAGAGATAATTATGAATATAAAATCCTAGGCGACCGCGCAAGAATAATGATTAAGGACTGCTATAAGACATACGTTATGAACACGGAAAAAAATATCGCACAAAACCCAAAACTCTTCTGGTCCTTTGTGAAGGCAAAAAAATCTAGGTCTAGCGACATTCCTTCCACTATGCATTTGGGACCGAATCTTGCAACATCTGGTGAAGAAATAAGCAAACAATTTGCCACACACTTTTCTACAACCTTCATACCATCCGTTAGCCCGAATGCTCCCAGTACTAGCTCGCTTAATTACTTTCAATCCGCTTTATGTGGAATGACTTTTACTGAGAGAGACGTGTTTAAGGAGTTAAAGAAACTTGACGCTTGCAAGGGTCCAGGACCTGATGGCCTGCCCCCATTATTTGTCAAGAAATGTGCAGCTAACCTGTCTCTTCCACTTAAGTTGATTTTTAACGAGTCAATTAAATCGTCTACGTTCCCCTCGCAATGGAAAGTTGCTAACGTTGTGCCCATTTTTAAGAAGGGAGAAGTCGACGATTCTTCAAACTATCGTCCCATATCGCTTCTTTCCGTTTTTGCGAAGCTGTTTGAGGCGCTTGCTTGTCCCATATTGACTTCGCACATAAGAGCGCAGTTGGCTCCCCAACAGCATGGTTTCTGTGCTCGCAAATCCACTACCACTAATTTGGTACATTATGTTAATGACATTAGCAAGTCTCTGGACTCTCGTACACAGGTTGACTCCATCTATACAGATTTCAGCAGTGCCTTTGACAAGGTTAACCACAAGATACTTATCACAAAGCTCGAACAGTTTGGCATATCCGGCCAACTTCTCATGTGGTTTACCTCATACCTATTTGAGCGAAAACAGAAGGTGGTTATTAGGGGTTACGAGTCACCGTTTTATCTTTCCACCTCCGGAGTACCACAGGGATCGCACCTGGGACCGATTCTTTTCTTGATTTTCGTCAATGACATTGTTCATTCAATACGGCACTGCAAATGTTCAATGTTTGCAGACGATTTGAAACTTTACAGGGAAATTAAAACAGACTGCGACATTCTTCTTCTTCAAGAAGACTTAGATGCGGTGCAAGAATGGTGTCAACTTAATATGATGACTCTCAATTCAAGTAAATGCTATCACATGATTTTTACGCGAAACAAACAAGTACGATCATCATCTTATGCGTTGAATGGAATGCCTCTGCAAAAGGTTGATACCATCCGTGATTTGGGTGTCCAACTCGACAGCAAGCTAACTTTCATCAATCATATTGACGGAATTGTAGCCAAAGCGTCAAAAATTTCGGGTTTTGTGAGGAGAACTTGTTCGGAGTTTCGGTCCATATCGACACTAAAAGTGCTTTACTACACCCTTGTCAGAAGCATACTAGACTACGCATCTCCTGTTTGGAATCCCACATATAGTGTTCATATTAACAGGATAGAACGTATACAGAAGGCCTTCACCAGGTACTTACGCTTTAGATGCCCTAGTTGCCCTCATGACGCTAATTATTCCCAAAGGCTTAATCACTTCAATATGTTACCACTTGAACAACGTAGAAGCACTTCTGATCAGCTCTTGTTATACAAAATCATTCATAACCTGGCGGATGTACCCGAGTTATTATCAAAAATTAATATAGCTGTACCTAGGCGTACCGTAACTAGATCTCTACGCAAAATAAATACCTTTGTACCGTCCTCATCAAGAACCAACCTTGGTCTCAATGCCCCCTTGAATCGATTAATGGCTAATTATAATAAAATAGATGTCTGCAACAATATTGATATATTTACAGACTCCTTTACCCAATTTCGCAAAAAACATAACGACGAATCATAATGTCATACATAATCTACTTTTTACTTTTTACTATTTACTTTTTATTTTTTACTACTTATTTAATTTTTAATATATAATGCACTCGTTATCGCGTTCTACCATTTTGAATAGCAATTTTGCTGCATAAATTTTTATTTTTTATTTCAATGTTTTCATTTTGTTCTATTGATAATTTTGATTGTAATTCTTGATATATTTTATTTTAATTACGATTATGATTTTGTTTTTAACTTAATGTTTTGTTCATTGTTTCAATTAAATTTTTCTATCCGTATAAAATCTTTTTAAAACGTGTATTTATAAGCTATTTTTTATGTAAGTGCTGTGTACGCCTGTAAGTGACTAATTCACCATAAATCAATGCTTATGTTATTTTCTATTATGTTAATGTTCTAGTGAATAGGTCGTTGGTGTACCTATCAAATAATAAATAAATAAATAAATAATATGATTTCCCAAACAAAAAAAAAAAAAAAACTGAACGTAGCTGAGCATAGTGGGGCGCGTCTTCATGGAAGGCACTATCGTTATCTATATTTGGGAGTTTTTAACCACGTTTGGGTCCAAGTCAAAGAGTAGTTTTAAAATATTTATAATTGTTTTTATAATAGAATATTCCTTACAAATTACTAATGCCTATAAGATTTTTTTCAGATTGCCAGCGACAACAATGCATGCACTACTTTACTTATAATATCACTTTTTATCGAAATGGAGGGCACGATTTAAAATGTCTGTTTTAGTTATTATTTTTATGTAAATATATTTTCCCCCTTTTTTATGATTTATATTTTTCAGGTTACTACGGACACAATTTATTTTTATTTTTGTTCTGTCAAATGTCAATGTCAAGTAATGCTAAATATTGTCTTGTCTATGGATCTGTAAGCAATATTTTGCGTTATGTCTGCTTACTGCCACTAACATAAAAAATGTAGGAATTTTCAAAAATTTATGTTTTTGGAAGTTCGTACGTTTTTCGCTTAAACGCATGTTATCGTACATCGGAAGTGAACGAAAATGGGCATTTTAAATTTATTATATTATTTAATTTAATTTTAAATACATACATTGTAGGTAGTTAAGTCACCTCCATTTCCATAAAATTATTGTTAAGTTTTTATTTTAAGACGTTGCACTGAATTTAGACGTTATGGAATAGATTTTTGAGCTGGTATTCTTATGATTATAATTCTGTAAATACATATTTGTTACGGTGGCGAATCATATTTTGATCAAGATACAACCTGACACTGACCTGCAAATTGCAAAAAACGTAAGTTAATTTGAATTTCGCGGGTTACCTTTGCGGATCCACCGTAAGCAGTTTTACTAAACTAAATTGTCATACAGACTCATCTAAAAAAATCTCCCCATTTTTCCATAACTCATAAACCCAGTACCACGTCTCACAGCTTGCCTTCACTCTCTATTCCCTTTCTAACCTCTACAAAATATTACAGAGCTGAAAGGCCAGGGCTTCTCAAAGGAAGTGTGTCGCAGCATGATCGCCATGCTAGACAAGGACGGCTCGGGAGGACTCGGCTTTGAAGAGTTCAAGACCCTGTGGATTGATCTGAGGAACTGGCGGGTGAGTAAACATACAGCTTTCCATAGAAAAGTGAATGCGCTTCGGTAATCTTCGTTCTTCCGAATTAGCACGAACGTCGCGCCACAGAGTAACCCTCCACAGAGGCAACTTTTCTAAGTTTTCTACAACCACGCAGCCAGAGATCGACAACTTCATCAAATAATCCTCTGAAGGATTGGAACCTTAACAGTAATACTATTAACTCAGTTACCTTAACAGTGCTGTTTTTCTTTTTGCAAAAACCATTGGGTTCGTTTCCTGGCTTAACTATACTCCATAGGTTTCGGTAGTTAAATAAAGGTAAACAAACCGTAAAAAGGGTTTTTATAGATGACACTTTCTTGTGAAATACGATAAAACCAAATTAAATTTATTTTAGATTTTTTATAATAGTTTCCTCTTTTATTAATATAAGTTAATCTTTATAATTTATTCTTAAACCACTCTTCGTAGATGTAACTGCTTGAGCTCAATTTTATTTATAATAATAAAATAATATTCTGTAATCTGTCTAAAGCGCCCAAACTCTAAACATCAACGAATTATAATGTTGCTAAATTGAAGAGTACAACTGTGACGTAGCATGATAAGTGAAGTGACAGGTATTACGTTTGGTCGGTTACTGGACAGCTGTCGCGTCACGTGGTTTTTTTTATTTACCTTTATTTAACTACCTAAACCTAACCTAACTAAATGGAGTATAGGATATTTAAAAAAAACCTAAAAGTGCAGTATCCTGTGTCTCCAAAATGAAGATTAAGGTTACTGTAAAGATCAATTAATTTATCAGTTACCGCTAAGTCGAGTAAATTACATTTTACCCTGAAATGTCATCTGAAAAATTCACCCCTTAACGCCTAGGTAACAAATTATAAACTTTTTTCGTCCACAGGCTGTCTTCCGTCTCTACGACACAGAAGGCCGCGGCGCTATACCCGCCCACCATCTCCGCGACGCTCTGCACTCAGCAGGATACACGGTCAACGCGCACGTGCTTAACGTGCTCGCTCATAGGTAACGTATTGGATGGGCTGCTGATGTTTATCTACATTTATTGAAACTAGCTGCCCTGGATGATGTGAAGTCACTATAGTGAATACATTTAAGGCAAGCGTGCACCAATGTCGACCGCACCGTGATCCAATGTGAGCCCGGCCGTGTGTAAAACACACTCGAAAGCACTTTCTTCTTTTGAGACATCTTTTTTTTTTTTTGAAGAGGCCTGTGTCCCAGCTTTGGGAACGCTATAGGCTGGTAATGCCGTGAGGGAGCGCCTTTACGGTGAAAGGCATTTAAGAAAATGCTACCGTAAGTTCTAGACACATTTTCACTCAATCATATTGTTTACTTCAACAGATACGGCTCCTCCGACGGTTACATTCAGTTCGACGATTTCATTATGTGTTCGGTGCGACTCAAGACCATGATCGGTGAGTTTTACAATATTGTACTTTAAGTAAATATTATTTTGTTAATGTTCTCATTGTAGTTAGTGTATTGTGAGAACGGTAGGAGATGCCCTGCAAGCCGAAATGCGCTATCTCAATCGGAGTAAGTTTTGTGAAAATTTACTTTTTGTAAATTGCAATTTAAGGAAACTTGAGGATATTAAAAAGCTTTTGAGTGTTTTTTTATGTTTTAAGTTAGATAGCGGTGTTTAGCTTAAACCATTAGTTGTGAAATTGTTATAGCTATTGAATGGTATAAAAAACCTAAAAGGGCGTATCTCAGAGATAGCGCCTTTCGGCTTACTAGGGCAGTGTAACTAGACAATGTGAAAGTGAAATTTAGATTAATTAGGTAAAAACAGTAATGTTATAGTGTAGCCTGTTAACAAACTTGCTTCATATAATAGCATACCCTAAAGTCTCCTATTTGTAATACTACTAATTTAAATGATAGGTTGAGTTTTAGTAAAAAGATTATTTCAGTAGAAATGTAGTTACTTCCAATAAATAGTATTTTGTTACTATTTAAAGTTTTTAACTGAAGTCACAGTATTATATCTCGGCAGTGACTTTGAAATATTTACCTACGGCCGCTCGGTAGATAAACCTTCCGCGGCCGTGCGTATCTGCCGCGCACTCAATACTGTTGCGTACTGGTATTCACTGAGATTTCGAAGCGCGTCGTTTCGCCTTTTTCTATGAAGAATAATACTGTTGCTTATTTATACTGTGCCGAAGTGTAGCTAGAATAATTCTTCTTCTATTTTCAAGTAAATGTTACTTGCATAATGCATGACTTCTCAAATGAATGTGTAATATTTTGCGATGTTAGAATCTGAGCATATTCAATATATCTCTTGGTTGTGTGAAATTGGTGTATAGCTTTCATAAGTAGCTTCCCAAGTAATTGAGAAGTAGTTAATGTTTGTGATTGTTTAGTCTTATTTTTTCCAACTAATATACCAATGTAAGTACGGTTCTAAAACGCGGAATTGAGATTTCTTCATAGGTTTAGTAGGTATTTAAAATACAATTGGACAGTCAACATCAGAATTAAGTGGTCTACTCCCTCTTTCATGATTTATAAATATGTTATCGCAAATGATCGTCTAAAAACATCGTGAACACTGTGTTACACATTTTACTTTTTTCTCTTTAAACCCTGTCATTAATAGCGACTTTACCCACGGTGTTGACTGTCCAATAAAATGTGTGCTATAACAAAGTTATTACAACAAATAATAACTATAACAGCAAACAACGAGCCACTCGAGAATCTCGAGCGCGAGCTGCAATGGAACAAGTGAGCGGCGCCGACCTCGCCACGCACCACGTAATATATACTTACAGGAATTACGTCACTGTATCGCTGTCTCACCTACCATGGGCTGTGGGGGAATGTTGCCAGATAAAAAATATCAAAAAGTGTTGTGAGGTCAAAAAGTTTGATTGTAGACTTAAGGGCACAGAATACATAATAGTTCACGTACAGAAGATTCACTCTGCAAACCATTTAAATAAATAGTGACTCTTGCTACGACTCAATAAAGTGCAATTCAAGTCGCTTATGACCACGATATTTATGATATATATCATATCTTATGACTACGTTGCGCCCATGTAATTGGCCCGACAAGTCGGGCCCGCCGCGTACTTGTAGCTTCATACCTAAAATGCAGTGCCTGATACAGGGTAATCTAATGCTGATATCTAATGCTGGTATCTGGTAGAAAATGCCTCACGCATTAAGTCCGCCTTTGTACGGTATATTTTTACTTCTGCATAAAGTTTTAATAAATAAATAAATAAATATCTCAGACCACGGCGACTAGAATCAATTATATTTTTTGTAAATTTGGTTCCAAAGTGGCTTTTATGTGCCTAATTTAAATAAATTAAGTATTTGAGTTTGAATTTGACCGTGTAATTGGCACTTAGTTTAAACTACAAAATTGCAATCAAGACGGTATGATTCATTGTATAAAAAGTAAGAACGTAACCATTTACCGAGTAGTTGGAAGCTAGAAAGTAATTTAAGAAAAAGGGTAAGGTTACTGTGGATCCTACTGAAAATGTTGTTTTTTTAAACTAAAAGTTCTATGGTGAGAAACAAACACCGGGGCCTTTGGAAAAAAATCTAAGAAATACTGAATTATACGATAGGAAATGCTAAAGGAAAACTTTTTGACCTAAAACAACCAGTTTTAAATTTAATTTTGGATATTAGTAAAAGATATTTCCTACACAGCCTCTGAACATATTATTGTTTGCGATAGTATTTCAGAAAATCTAAAGTTCTACCTAATTACGTGTGAATTGTTTGTTAACGTTTTGAAGTATTTATGAACCCCAAAACTATTCGCAGACAGTAACCCCTCCACTTCTTTTGGACATTTTACAAGTATCTAATGTTTATTCAAAAGTTTCAAGATCCATAAAAAAAAAAAACATTTTCCAAAATACCATGTAGAATGTCCCCCGCACTAAAACGCTTACTAACTGTTAACTTTCGCGCCAAAACAGACAATAGACTAATATAAACAATTTGTTTTACAGATACGTTCAAAGGGAGGTCTTCGGGCGGTGAATACGCCACTTTCTCCCTCGAAGAATGGCTGAATCGCACAGTCTACTCATAAACGTCAAGCCTAAACAAGCCTTATTGTTATATAGCTAAGGCCTATTTACGCAAAATGTACATTGAAAAAATCCTACTAAATGTTGCCGTCATTTTTTAAGAATTGTTACACTTCCCTGCATAAACATAAGATGTTATTTAAAATTTATAGTGAGTACAATTTTTTGCAAGTAAGTGTATGTGAGATTCATACGTCTAAGTCACAAAATATATTTTATTAATTAAGAATTAACTTATGGTGACATACTTTTCACTCTATACGGGTATTATATCTGTGTAATTGACTAAATAACTAAATAAAAAAACATATTTTTGTATTTCGCTCACTGTTTTGTGCTAAATGTTATGAATAGTCAATTCATATGTTGCAAAATAGTTTTTAATTTAAACAGTATTTTTATATCCACCGATTTTCCATTCCAATGTGCTAGAGCGTTTTGTCTATGGATCATCTATGGGCAACGCGTCCGTGTTTAGTTCTGTGCGATTAGCTATTTACAGCTTTTTTTACGTGAAAATTTATATATATGTTATATTACAATTTATTGCACTTCGTTGCATTGACAATGCATTTTTATAATCGCAATACATTTATTTTGTTTGACATAATTTTTGTTTTTTAAAAGATCTGAAATAAAAACATTTATTCATAATAAAAATTATGTTTAATTTTTTTCTGCCCTGACCACACCTGACAAATAAATAAGTAGTTACTTATTTAGTAGTACTTACTTACAGCCATGCTTCATATACACTAGCGAAAAAAATTAAGGGACCAAAAAGAAAATCCACATTTTTTGAGGTTTTTCAAGTGGCTTTATTTCCCTTAAAAATGGTTGAAGTGGAATAAAAAAAAAAGGAGTTTAATGCTCGAAGTTTCTAGTTTTGAGATTATACGATGTAAAAAAAATTCAAGCAACGTGTTCCGCTCAATCCCAATGAATACCGAAAAAAAAAACCTTTCGACCTTTTTTCCGTTCTTTTTTTTTTGGTCTATGAACTTGGTTTTTTTTTTCCAACTTAACCACTATATGGATCGGATAACTTGTTCATTCAGCTTTAATTTGCTTTTTTGAAAAGTTCGATACGATTACTTCTCGCTGAGATATCGAACTTTGAATGGAAAAGGATCGTTTTGTCTTTAACCATCAATATCTCAGCAACCGCTGATCGCACAAGAAACTTAAGGAGGGTTTGGAAATCTTAAATAAATTCCCACAAAAATCAGCTACGGTTTTTCGTTTTTTTTTTTATTATTATATTCTTTTCATTAATTTGAAAAATCAAGAAAAACAGGGCTTTTGGTGGATTTTGGGATAATCAGGCGCTAAGTCGGAAATATCTAGAAAACCAGTAATGTTGAGTGTGCCTTTTACAGTTCAAAATGCCCACAACATTTTTATCAATAAAAATGCATAAAAATACTGAAAAAACATTTTTGCATTTTGTTAAAGATTATAAAATAAAATAAAATAATCTTTATTTCGGACAAGCAACATCCATATGGGTTAGTAAACAAAAAGATAACTTATACCTATGTTAGTAAACTTATTATCTATTTGGAAGGCTGTTGTTCGAAATACATCTTCGAACAACATCACCTAACAAAGGAGAATCGTACCTTCCCGCTATGGTCTGCAGGATGGAGTTGGAGCTTTCCCGCACTCTGCAGAGCAAAGAGGCAGATTTCTGTGTAACGATAGCGTGGAAACTATCGCCGCGTGCTTGTGCAAACATACCTGATGCACTGCAGAAACGGGGCAACCCCATCAACATTCTGAACCCGTTATTATATTGGACCCGTAGGGCGCTGATAGCTCGTTGAGTATAGTTGGTCGACAGGCTGCACGTGTAAAACACTTGGCAATAAGCTTTAAAAAGCGTTACCTTTACTGCCCTGCTACAGCGTACAAACCGGCGAGCCAACATGTTACATCGGACTGCCAACGCCCTACGTTCCCTCTCAATATCCACTTGGTCATTAAGGTCGTCGGTTACATGCCCCAAGTACTTAAACTGGTACACTCGCAATATGTCATTCCCATTGAGCTTTATCGGGGGCACGTACTCAGGACATTTAGCACCGCCAGCCTTAAAGACCATGAACTCGCTTTTCTTGACATTATAGACAAGGCCGTGCTCTCGAGCATAGCGCTCACAACAATTAAGCAGCTCTCTCCGCGCCTTACAGTAGGGCTCAGCAGCACCATATCGTCAGCGTAGCTGATGTTGTTGACACTAACGTCATCAATGTGACATCCGATTTTTTTGCTGCTGAGCTCAACGATTAGATCGTTTATATAGAGGTAAAACAGTTTGGGTGACGTTATCCCTCCTTGTCTGACCCCGCACTCCAGCCCGTACGACACAGACAGCCCATCGGCCCATCTCACACTGTTTGGTTGTAATACCAATTCTGGAAGATACGCAACAGCTCCGCCGGCACTTTTCTCTCCCGCAGCTTTTCCCACATAACCTCTTAACATACAAGGTCAAAGGCACGGGAGAGATCTAAAAAGCAAGCATACACGGGTGTTCGACGTTTTGTGTAGTACTGCACCGTATGTTTTAGGCCGAGAATCGCCGTTTCAGTGCTAAGATTATTACGAAACCCAAACTGTGCGTCGTGTAAATTTAACAAGCTATCCAACCGTGCGTCCAGCTGACTGTTGAGTACCTTCGCGATAATAGTAGCCAGGGAGATGGGTCGATACTTACACTTATCAGCAACGTCACCTGTTTTATTCATAACAATAGGCACGACAATAGTTTTCAAGAGATCACAGGGAAGGTACGAGTGACACATACATAGCGAGTAAAACATAGCGAGCACTCTAGCTATGTGAGGACCAGTATGCTGCAAGTGCTCAATGCTTAAACCATCGTGAGCCGGGGACTTCCCTCTCGTCATTTTCTTAATGGTGCTTGACACCTGCTTGACCGAAAAACGAACCAGATCAGAATCACGACAGCATCCGTCATCGAACACTCGCAACGAAGAGCCCAGCGGTGACTCCACTTTAAAGTGGTCCATAAACATGTTGGCGATGCCGTCCGGCTGATCAGAACCACCGACACTCACAGGAAGGCCAGGCCTAATATCAAACTTTTTGGTAGCCTTCCAGAACTTTTGAAAATTATTGGCTTTACGGAGAGAAGCTACAATATCAAGCTTAATTTGTTCTTGATGGGACTGACACCACACTAGTTTGCTTTTAAACACCTTTCGTGTCAGGCACATGTCGTTGTAGACATCGCCAGAAGTTGGTTTATTGTGCCATACCCATAGCTGATATTTAAGCCTCGCCATCGCGTGGGCGTCTCGCACGTGCTTGTTCCACCCAACAACACGGCCAACATGTCTATGAGTTCGATTTTCCACTTGACTCTGTACCGCGGCTTCTGACAAAATAGTAACAATACTTTCATACATCTTATCAAGAATGACCCTACGTTCAGTATTATTACAGTGTGTATTACTACACAAACCAAATTCCTGAGGGTACTCGTACTATTGCATAAGTCGAAGTACACGGTTATTTGATCACTATCCCTCCCGCCCCAAATTATTCTGCTACGTGATGTTTTATGGTTTATTAATATAGGTTTAATTTTATCTAACCTACACTCAACAAATATGGGACAGTGATCAGACCAGAACACATCGTGCACAATACCTATCTCAGTAACTGTTAACCAAGCAGACTGTGTGACAACACAATGGTCAAGCCAACGCCTACAACCGTGCGCGTCACTGACAAAGGTATAGCTACTTGCCCAATTTTTCAATGTCCGCACACCTCCACTTTTGTTCGTTACAAAGTTCTAAGGTCCGTATTACAAAACGTTCCTCAAGTCCAGTTTGATCTTCAATCAGTTGATCACTGTTTAAGTATAGAATCAGTACTTGAGCATCGGTCTTATTCCAGAACGGTAATCAATCTATACTCAGCTGAATCGAGACTCAAATCGAGCCTCAAGCAGAGATGTGCCTGTTTTCGTTTACGATTTATTTTATTTACCAATTTGGTTCTGATTAAAGTAGACCATTTAAGCCCAATTATTTAAGGAAATCAGCGTTACGATTTCGGTTCCGAATAGTACAATCCCCCATTAATTGAAGTAAAGCTCTTTGAAGTAAAGTTTTGTAATTTTGTAAGCAAAATTGTCAAACTAAAAAGACTTGTATCTATGGCCATAAATAGGTATTTTATTTAAAATGTCAGTATGTCAAATAAGTGAAAAGATCGGTTTGTTGAAGCCGTTGCATAAAAACGAAAACACAAAAATTTGCAAGAGGCCGTTCAGCGCAAAAGTGGCTTAAACATGAGATAATCACTATGGAAATATTAAACATTCCTTATGCCAGTTTTGCATTTTGGAGGGATGAAAAAATTATAATGGAAAAACAAAGTTAGTAACGACATCTATTATGAAAAAAAAAAACATGGTTGGGCCATTTTTTATTTAAAATTTCATCTTTGCGACGATCAGGGAATGTGGGTTAGGCCGCTTTTGCGCTGACTGCCTCCTGGGGCTATGGGATGCCCACGGTTGTGTAATTGTCTCAAATCGTGGTACATCAGATGTAGAATTTAATATTACACCACATCTTGTGAACATCTGCACCTCTTTTTAAAGTTTATGTGGGTCCTCTTAAAAATCTGAGAGGAACGAAAGTTCAGCCGTCTGTTTGAATGATCGTTGAATAAATTATTATAATGATCTACCTTTTAACTAAATCCATTTTGATAACAATAATTAAAAAAAACAACAATATAAAAACTCGACAACGCATGAACAGAACAAAAATGGACAATTTGTCATGAAAATCTATGCTCAAGCGAGGTCTCGACCACACTTGGGTGAATATAGATCAAATCACTGCTTGGGTTCGATTCGCGAACTTAGTAACGATCTAAAATAAAGCCAAACTCAGTTGAACTATGATCAATGAATCTTTGCTTGAGGAACGTTCTAAAATTAAAACTCGACTCAAAACTAGTTTTAAACAGAGATCAATGCTTGAGTTTCTGTAATACGACACTCTGTGAATTCTGTCAGATTATCACTTGATTCAGTTGGCATGTAAACACTGAACACGATTATGCATCCCCGAGTGAAACTTTAATCGCCGTTAAACGCGCACTGACAATTACAGATTCAAAGGCTCGCTTACGCCACAGGATCGCAACACCACCATACGGTCGCCCTCTCAATATACCTGCTGAGGTGTCAACAGCTGACTTTCCTGTTTACTCGAATTCGCTATGAATTTGTCCAAGATATGGTATATCTTGAGGAAGCAGCCAAGTTTCCTGGAGGGCAACTATGTCAGCGGACTGACTGAATCGGTTTTGGGGCTTTATTGGCCCCTTGCCCGAAGGATGGTTCTCTCGGCCCACGAAATCGGGGGCCCGTCATTGGGTTCCCCTCCCCCTCCTAGGAGGGGGTGGGAGTGCTTTAATGCACACCTATTCGCAAGAGGGGGGCAGCTTGCCTCCCCTCAGCGTTTTGGGGTGTGTTTCTGGGGTGTATCTGTAGGAGCGCCCTAAGTGCTTCACGGCGCCCGTGCGACCAGGCCCCTGCCGGGTGAGATCCCTAGTTCCCTAGGGAAGGCCCAACAAAGGCCGGTCTAGCAACGAGGGCGTCGGTTTTGGTTGGCGCTCCCCACAGTGGGAGTCTTCCCCGCCCCCCGCAGCGTGAACCAGATCTAGCCGGTAGCGCTGTAGGGTGCGGAGCGTTGTAGTGTGTGTCGAGCGACTTGAGTTTTGTGTGCGTTGCTCGTGTGGTACTTTTTGGGTTTTTCTGCGAGTGTGGAGTCATGTGTGTGCGGGCCACGCGCTTGGCGCCTATATTAACCTAGGTCGCTTTGCGCGTTGCGGGTGTCGTGTAACGACTGTGGAGTTCTTTTTGTCATGGGTAAGCCGCGTGTAGGCTGAGGGCGACTTACTCAGAAGGGTCAATCCGGTGGTTGCGCTACGTCTACGATGGTGTCGCGCGGGAAGCGCTTGTAGTCTGGTGGGCGCGCGTGCCATGGTGCTATGTCCCTGATGTGGTGCAATTCAGAGACGTCGGCACGCGCGAACATCCTCCGCGTCAGGTTGGTGCAGAAGTCTTCGATGCTCTCGACACGCAGGTCCCTGTGGATTACAGAGTTCCTCACGAACCGAGGAGCTTTAGTTATTTGACGCAGCGTGATGTTTTACTGCGTCTGGAGCTTCTTCTTGTGCGTCTCGGCCGTGAGGGCGAGCCAAGTCTGGGCGGCATAAGTGAGTTGCGGTCGCACGTAGGTCTTGTAGATCCCCAGCTTGGTTCGCAATGGGAGGCGTGAAGAGAGCACCGGGCGGAGGAGGTGTTGAGTTACCTTTACCCGTGCGACGGTGTTGCAGACGTGCGGGCCCATGGAGAGCCGGCTGTCGAGTGTGACCCCCAAGTACTTGGCGGTCTTGGTCCGCTTGACCTCGGGCCCCATGAGCTCGAGGCTCGGTGGGTGCATACGGCCGCGTGCCGTAACTATGATCGCCTGCGTCTTACCTGCGTTCACCGACAGTCTCCATTTGCTGAGCCAGTCGGGGAGGTCGTCCAGGGCGCGCTGCATCTTGATGGCCGCGTGGTCAGCCGACAGTGAAGTGGTGATGTACGCGGCGTCATCGGCGTACAGCGCGAGTTTCGCTGTGTGCGTGGCAGGTATGTCGTCGGTGTACACTGAGTACAACGCAGGCGAGACACAGCTCCCCTGCGGCACCCCCGCGGTGACGGGGCGTGCGCTGGAGAGCTCGTTCTCCACCGAGACCTTGACGGACCTATCCTGTAGGAAGGAGGAAACCACCTGTATCAAGCGACGGGGCGCTGTGGTGAGGGTGAGCTTGTTTATGAGGCCGGCGTGCCAGACCCGGTCGAATGCCTTTTCCATGTCGAGCAATACTGCTGCGGCGTACTCCCTCTTATTCACGGCCGCCGTGAGGATGTGCAGTACCCTCGACAGCTGGAGCGTCGTGCTGTGCTCGGCCCGGAACCCAAACTGTTCCGGGCGAGGCGTCATGTGCGGTGTTAGGTGGCGCAACAGGAGCGACTCAAACACCTTGGAGGCGGTGGACAGAAGGGTATAAACGCTAATAGCTCATTTATCACTATATTACAATGCACATTTGACAATATCTGACGCCATTACACCGAACTTAAGTACGAGTACGCTAGTAGTACGTACGCTCACATTCGCGCGCGAACGACGACTGTGACGACTCACGATTTTATGATCATTTAAAGTCAAAATCGTGATCCTTTAATCTTTTTTCAAAAATGCGATCGAATAAAACAAAAAAACGGCTCGATGGATTGAATCGAAACTTGGTGGGGTTTTTGTGCATATTTAACCGTAAAAGGCACACTCAACATTACTGGTTTTCTCGATATTTCCAACTTAGCGCCTGATTATCCCAAAAGCCCTTTTTTTCTTGAGTTTTCAAATTAAAGCAAAGATTTAAAAAAAAAAAAAAAAACCGTAGCTAATTTTTGTGGGAAATTTATTCAAGATTTCAAAACCCTCCTTAATTTTCTTGTGCGATCAGCGGTTGCTGAGATATTGATGGTTAAAGACAAAACGATCCTTTTCCATTCAAAACTCGATATCTCAGCGAGAAGTGGTCTTATCGAGCTTTTCAAAAAACCAAATTAAAGCTGAATGAACAAGTTATCCGGTCCATATGGTGGTTAAGTTGAAAAAATAAAACCAAGTTCGTAGACCAAAAAAAGAACCGAAAAAAATTTTTTTTCTGTATTCATTAGGATTGAGCGGAAAAATTTTTGGTGGACACTGGAGTTTTTCCGGATGCAGTTTTTGCGGAGATTTTTCGTGCATCCGATCTATAAGAGTAGAAACAGTGACTGTATAGTCAATTATAGACTCACTATCTCAGTCCTCTCACCGATCTTTTTTTTTTTTTTTTCTCAGACACTTAGTTTCTTAATAAAAATAACGTTATTGCACAAAATCAGTATGGTTTCAAAAAAGGAGTTTCGGCTGAACATGCAGTCCTTGACTTAAGTGAATTCGTTGCAAGAAAGCTTGATGGAAAATATAAATGTATAGGCCTATTCCTAGACTCAAAAAAGACGTTTTCTTTTACGCGGACTAGCTCACGATATTTTCAAAAGTTCTCACTATCTCAGTTTGTTTGTTAGAGTTCGTTCCCAGGTTAGTAGTGAGGAGACTACCACCTTCGGAGTCCCGCAAGGTAGTGTGCTGGGGCCGACCTTATTCCAGGTTTACATTAACGAGCTATGCTGCATACCTCTCATGACCTCTAAAATATTCACCTATGCCGACGATACGGCAATTATAGTCTATGAAGCTGATTGGGATCATGTTAGAGCTGCTGCCGTACTGTCTCTTGAAACCGATAATAGTTGGTTGCGGCTAAATCTCCTTACTCTGAACCTGGATAAGACTTACTACATCCCTTTTATGCTACATCTAAGTACGAAATCCATCCTAGTACCATTAAAGCTCACATTTGTAATGGCCAAACGCACTGCTCTTATTTGTCCATTCGTGAGGTATATAATGTCAAGTATCTGGGAGTTGTGATTAATGGCGGACTCAACTGGTACTTGCACTTAGATATGGTCTTATACCAGAGTTAGAAGAATGATTTACAGATTTAAGCTTCTTAAGTCTTCTGCTGACCTCCACGGTTAGAATGGTGTATATTGCTATTTGCCAGTCCGTAATCGCCTACTGCATCACAGTATGGGGAGTCGCTGCTTAGACTAGGTTTCTCAAGTTGGAGCGAGCATAAAGAGCAGTCCTTAAGGTGATGTTAAAGAAGCACTTCAGGTATCCTACTTCACAATTATACAAAGGTATATAAACTATATATAAGTCAAAACTGTACATTGAATATTTCTGAAAAAAGTAATTGCTACGAGGTCCTGGATTGATTCTAATGCCGAAAATATAGTTTTTAGAATTTTTGTCTGTTTGTCTGTATGTATGTTCCAGCATCACGCAAATTCTACTGGACAGATTCTGTTAAAATGTTGCATAGATATTCCCTATAAGTCTGGTTAAACTGTAGGGTATAATTTATCACGCTATTAGGTATGGGGGATGAGTAATATTAGATTATGTTCGTATTCTTCTCCGCAAATTGTAAAAGGACACGCCAAAATGTTAGGATATTGCAGATAGTTACCGATTTAACATTTTAAATGATTATCATCACCCTATACCTTTATGGAGCTAAGCAGTCAATCATCTTCATCATCTATATAAAATGATAAACTGACTGACTGACTGACTGGGTGATATATCAACACACAGCCCAAACCGCTGGTCCTAGAAACATGAAACTTGGAGGGTGTGTTCTTTGTGAAGAGTAAGTATCCACTAAGAAAGGATTTTTGGGAATTCATGGGGATGGTAGTTTATATGAAAGTCCGTCAGTTTAGAAGTTACGATCTTCAAATTTTGTGTTTAGGCTGACGACTGAAAATTAATTTTCAACACACTCGCTCGTAAAGTAGCTCTTATTGAACCGTTTTTAGGGTCATAATTCAGTGCATTAAAAACGCATGCTTTTTACTTTATATTATCGGACTAGTGCTGTAATGCCACAGATAACTAATCAGGATTTGGTTGCGACTCGCTAAAAACAATAACATTTGGACAACAATAACAATAACATTGGACTTGCCTGGGAATTGAACGCGATATCTACGTGTCACTGATTAAATACGCACTAATTAGGATACACGTATTATCACACCCACTTTAACATCCTATGCGTGTTTCTTATCTTTTAATTAAACTATATTAATTAACAAATAATAAAAAAAAAAAATAATAATAATTAATAAATTTTTACAAAAGTCAAACAACCGACCATAGGCAACCGACATCCTTTTTAACTACCTAGTATAAATTTATCTTGTCATTGCAAAGTTAGTGATTGACATAGTAAATATCGACTATTTGTTCAAGGAGTAGGTATTTTATTAATCCTATATTGAAAAAAAAAAACTATTTGTATTTATAATTATTATACTGACAACAATCGTGTTTTTCGGCTAAGATTTTCAAGATGCTGTTGGAGCTAGCCCGCGTTTAAAGATACGGTCCTATTTCCTTATTAAATAATGTCGTAGGTCTATATGTATTATGGGGACCCCTCAAGTTTTAGAATATGTCAGGTGGCCAACAGTGAACCACGAAAAAGTTAAACTTCTCTCATGCAGTCATATTCAAAGTTAACGTTATTTTTTTTCATTTACACGATTCATTGTCTATCAGACTTTAAGTTTCTTTATAAAATTCAACTTAAAAACTGATAGATTTGACATTAAAAAATGTTTAAAAAAAAATGGGAATGGTTCACTGTGTACACTATTGGGTACACACTGATCCAAGATGAAGTTCACAGTGAACCACCGTTGGACACAGTGAATCATGTCATGATAAAACGAAGTTAAGTTATATTTCAACTGTGCCAACTGTGGTAAATCAGTTATCAATCGACATCTCATCAATTAAAACACAAGTTTTTTCATATTTCCAAAAATATTTATTGAATAAAGTATCAAGAAAAATCAACATAGTAAGTTGTGACATCTCACATCACGTTAACATTATACATTGCACGTATATAAAAATAATTATTACTTTTTAATTTTAAATAAGACACATAATAATCATAGTCATTTTCATCAAGTTCTCCAAGAATCTTAGCAACATATTTTTTTTTTTTTTCTTCTCAGTTTCCAGGAAAATAATGACATAATCTCCCATTTTTGGGCCCCGAGGTAAAGGAAAAAAATTATCAGTCAAAATGATTTCTTCTTCTTCTTCACTTTCAGTCAGAAATTCATCTCCTCCGGAAGAGGAACCGCTGGCTTGGAAAATCTCTTCATCGGTCGTATCATCAACGATTGAAATAGTTTCATTCTGTTTAAAAATATCTCTGTTTTTCACGTTTTCACTCTTTAGCGGCCTTGCGGATTCTTGTACCTTCGCTTATTAGCCGAAGTGCTTTTAGCATAATATCTTCCTTGCTGTGCCGTCCAATCTTCCTTTTGGCGACCTTAGTTCGACCCATACTGAAGCAAAAAAAATATAAATCTTAATAACGAATGACGATGTCAACTTGGTACACAATGAACCACGGTTCACTGTATACCCTAGAATACTAAGTCACTGTATACCACCTACATCATTTGACAGTTGAGGTAAGATGAAAATAAAAGTAATTAGGTTATGCTAAAAACATTATTACCATAAGATTGCCAAATAGTAACTTTACATGTATAGTTAATACGGTAAGAAAATCTAATAAACCACAAGTTTGAGGAACAAAAACAAAACTCACTTTTTTTTTACTTTTTGCGCGGGAGAACACAAAACATCCCACCACACGTCTGCTAATAGCGGGCGCTCGCCATCAACTGGGGAGTGAGGGAGACGTTACGCGACACGTTGCTACGTGTCGGTTGCGTGAACCAGTTACTACTAGTTTAGGATATACTAATACTGGTTATCTGTGTACTGCTGGCTCACTGTTGGCCACTTGACCCTACTGCTACACTGAATTTGTTACGAATCATAACGAATACCTTCAAAAAGGAGGAGGAAGGAGGTAGTTCGGTTGCCCGCCATTCAATACCGAATGTCAAAAGGATGTTTCTGGAAATTGAAACTCCAATTTATTTTTTTATTTTTTCTGTATTATTAAGAACTGACGTTCTTAGTATTTGATTACAATCTAGCCTAATAGACTAATAAGTAATTTGATTCTAACTTAATATTTTACGAGATAGATTATATTATTATATTTCAAGTGATCTTAAATCCTCCGAGCTAACTAGACGAATACCTACAATATATCGTTACTGTTAGGAATATTAATATTTTTGTCTTTGACTTTCGACATGTCCGACGGAAGTACGAGCAGAGAATATGAGCTACCCCAGGGATCACCAATTAGTTTTATTTAGGGTCTATATAAAAAATTAATATGACTCGCGGTCCGTTTGGAAGACGTTACCTACTAGCAACCAAGATTAAAAGATGTTCAAGGACCTTGCGTACTCGTATTTTTGTGTTTTTTGGAAATCGATCATTTTGATTTGTATAGTTCCTCACCCAGCTAGCTCTATTACTCTCGAAAACATTTGTAGCTTCATGCGGCTTGCGTCAGCGTCGTCCGTTGTTGTGTCGACGGTACAAAATATAAAGCGTGGGTTTAATTGAATTACTCAAAAAAAAAAGATTAGGATTTTGTTATAAATTTAACTGTTTAAAGTCCGTACAAAATAAGTCGGCGGCGGTCCGGATCCGGACCGTGGTCCGCCATTTGGTGACTCCTGAGCTACACCATATCTCTAAGTAGTCTGTGAGCTACACCATCTGTAAGCTCGTCTCGTATTATTTGTCAGGTAGGTATTTGGTTAGCATAAGTATTTTTTTTTTAATCTTTGACATACCAAACGTACGTAAGTACCCGTGCTATCTTGTTCGTTTTCAAACCGTGAAAACTTCGAACATATTTCAATGGATTTGTTTTTTATGTGAAAGTTACTCAATATGAAAAATACTGATGAAACACTACTACAAAAGAAATCGTAACATCGAAAGTACCAAAACGAAAAGATCATACTACCACATCACTAAAACCATAGACAATTTCTAGCAGCCATTGTTGTTTGACAAATTTTGAAACGCGACATGGCAGTATGGAATTAGTAAGTACTATCATTGCAGCATGGAATTTGTTTAAATAAATTGACTTTGAATACATGGAACTAGTATGAACTATCATAAACTATTAAATGAGCGTTCTCTATTTTAACCCGAGCAGAGATTTGTGCTTTTTTTAATCTCATCAATGAGACTTCTTGCCTTCTATGTTCTATGTTATGGGGTTTGGTTTCCTTCAGGTTGACCATTGTGCGTGGGTACTTCTTGCATGTTTTATGCCTACTGTGTAAATAAATAAAATGTGATACATTAACATAATATTTCATCAAATTATATATTTTTCACTAGGTACATATTAATCTTAATTTGCGTATTCAAATTATTATTTTGTGTTTATTATATTTTTATACAGGCTGTTTAGCCGGTTTTGCCTGTGCCTTTATTTACAACTGCGCGCGCCTTAGAGTATATAACACTGGAGAAGCCTTACGAACACTTCTCCTCTGTAAAAGTACAAGAACAATTGTTCTAGTACGTTCATAAAAACTACTTTTAAATCGATTCTAACGCACTTCGTGAATCGTTTTAGGCGCGCGGAGCTCCGTGAAAATGCCTATTTGTACTGTTAAATGGTGTAAAAAGCGTTAAAATACGTCAAATTTACCTAAAGAACTGAATAACTTTCCATAAGCAGATTTTTTTTTTCTAAGATTTAGTCATGTTTTTATTGAAATTTAAAATCCTAACCTCATAATACAATTCGATTTTTCATTCGATTCAACCATGATTCAATATAAAACGTAGCATGAATCGAGTATTTTCCTCACGTTGCTTCTGTGACGTCACCGAGTCTCGCTACATCTCGTTTTTATGTTCGTAAAGATCAAATACTTTTCTTTTGCATTACGAAAATATACGTCAAATCAGCAAAACTTACACGCACTTGACTTAAAAATGTTAACGAGACTACCGTAGTGTTGAGGTCATGTTTGAAACCAAAATTGACATGTCGATAATTTCCTAGTAAAAATTACTTAGTAATTATTTTTGTTTATTGTTCAATGTTTTGTAAATTTGTTTATGTCCATTGAAGTGTTTGTATATAAAAAATAAAAAGTTGAACTTGATCAAATTTTTTATTGAGATTACTTACTTATTACAAATTTAGTTACTTTTGTTAATTGAAGTTATTTTCTCTTCTTAGTCAAATGAATAACTATTTTATGCAACAGCTGTTTTATTTCTGGGTTCAAGCAAAATTCCGAATGAATATCGATATCGATAAAAATAAAAAATATGGTACGGACTTCTCTATCCGGGCGAGCAGCTATTGTTGTTTTTGACAGTAGCTACCCCGTCCCCCGCAAAAAGTGACAGACTTTTTTGTTCGGAATATTGCGCTTAAGGCTTCTCCAGTGATATATACTCTAAGGCGCGCGCATCGCTAGCAGAAAAAAAAAAAGAACCAGCGCGCCATTTTCCGTAAATATTTGTTATCGTTTTTGTTTTGTTGTTATCAAAAATACGAAAATCTAAAGTATTGTCACCAACCGACGTACAATAGTTTTTAAAAGAAGGTCCAATTGACAGTACCTGGCAACAAGTGTCAGTTGAACTTTATAAATCTAAATTATCATCTCGATAGTTACGTTATTTCAGCATAAGTTCTTACAACAAGTCTGTTTTTTTCCTCGCAAGTTTGTTGAAAAACGTCGTATGAAACGCGTGACTCGGCTAAATTATCGCGCTCGCCTGTGGCTCGCGCGCCAATGCCGCCTCTTGGGTAATGACCAATACAGCACACTCGTATCATAATGTACGTGTCTCAGCATTTTTGATATTTCTACCCCCGAAGGGTTAAAAAGGGGGATAAAGTTGAAAGGTCCTTAATTTTCTAAGAAAAATCACTTTTCAGTAAAAGTGATTTTTCTTACCATACCACCATAAGCCAAGACAGTTCTAGGCTTATGGTTGGATGCTAAAGCAACGGTGTTGTTAGAATTTCAATCCTTAAGAGGGTGAAAAGGGGGATGAAAACTCCATCTAGTCCGGAGGTAAGGTCTCATCATAACTAACAAAACGAGCTCAAACTTGGCACACCTAGTTCTACTCGTCGAGGAGTTCCAGTAGCAGTCACCGAAGTACACCTTCCGGTTACTCCATCAAGTCCCAGTCAAATAGGCATTTATAAACTGTAAAAATCTGTGAGGATAAAGTTATAATGGTAATTAAAATCTGTGAATACAAAATTATCTTACCATAGCAAGTATCAAATTTGGTTTATCAAATATTTAGTATTTGTACAGCGATCTTTTTCCACACGAGCCGCTGCAAACACGCAAAACACAGGGTCCACTCGTGACAGCGGCCAAGGGCGGACTGAGGTTTCTTTCGAAATATTTGTGAAATGAATCAAAACAGACCAAAAATAAAATAACCCTTAATGCATGATTAAGATTCATCCGTAATAGAAAAATATTTGAAAAAGTTAGTTTCGGTTTTTATTTTGTTATGCGGCTATTTTGTGACATTTAAAAAAAAAAAAATCCAAAGTTTTACAATTGAATTCGTCTGCCTACTAATAGTATTTTTAGAAATCTTTAAATATATTGATAAATAGAACAAAATATGTACCTAAACTCAACCCGGTATCGTTAATTTTGTGGAAAATTCAACGGAAGATCGTTTTTACAATATTAAAACTATTATATTGAACAAAAAAGTTGCAATCATTTGAAAATGAAGAACCAACCTTTAAGTGGTAGTTATTAGTTATATTTGATTCGGTTTAGTTTTGTCACAAAATGTACTGAAAAACAGCATAATTTTTTCCGATTTGCAAACGCGCCCTAACTACGGAACCCTTCACTGTGCGTGGTCCGACACGCACTTGGCCAGTTTTTTTATACATTCAAATACCTCCTTCTCTGTAAGGGAACGCCAATGACAGCGACCCTAGGGCGGCGTTTAAAAGGTTCTTCTATTGTAAAGCCCGATGATACCAGTTTTTCCGAATTCCTTAGCTTGTCAATATCGCCTTTGTTTTCGGTGCTAATTAAAACGCCCCCATTTTTTACTTTTCTCAGGCCACGGCCATGAAGCTTAAGTTTTTCAGGAGAGATTAACTTTTGGACAAGCGACTTGGTGTCGTCACTCGTTTGGGTCTTATCGCTAGGATAGATGGCGACTGATCTCAAATTTGCAGGTCGGACGAAGTTATCAGAACCTTTCTTCACCATGCTAGCAAATGAAGCATTTTCTGAGGGATTCAGCTTTGCTTCTACGACCTCTTTGAACTGCTGGAGAGAGTTCACAACGTTCTGGTGAACCTGTAGGTGCTAGATTGTGGTATGGGCCTGCATTGTTTTCTGCTTCAACGATTGGTATAAGACGGCCATCTGAGATGTCCCACTTGAAACCTTCCGGCAAAGATTGGAAACACGAAGCTTCTGTTCTGAGTTCATTTTCCCATCACCGACAATAGTGCAGACTTCGTTTAATATTGTATCAATAGATCCTAACCATTTCTGGATCTCCGGCGTACTGATGACTTCACAGGGCAATTAATTCCCTTCGGGTACTGGTGGGTTTGGGTCACTCGGGGGTAATGGTTCAGTAGGCGTGGGTGGAGGACTTCGCCGTAGTAATTGGCTACGACCAAATGGGCTCGATCCTAGTTGAGACATAGTACTAAACACTATATTTATTGTTTATAAAAATGATTTAGTTCATTTTGCAACTTCGGTAAAAACACTCTTGAAAGTCGGTAAAAACCTACAAATCACACGCGACACACTTTACTTTTATACTGACGGCGCAAATAATTATATTTATTTGTCGTAATTGTTTATTTCATTATACTTAATAAATACAAAAAACACGTCCGCTTAGTCTCACGTCTCGTAAAGCGAAATGAATACTGGTTAGTCGGTTTGTTCGTTGGCACGGTACCAATAAAGACATTGGACGCTAGCTTTATCGTAGACGCGAGGTATAAACATTAATTGAACTATTATGACGCTCTGATACTGCTTATGTTATACTTTCGCGTGGTGTAATCAGTTATCTGGAGAACTGCTTTCTATACTATATTTAATTTGGGATAATTCATGATTCTTTTATTTTTCTCTATATTACTTTTGTCTCCGCGAGGGGTTCGTGGCTTAGTAATAACAGCCGCACGGGTCGATCCATTAGGCTACGCTTGACCATCTTTACAAACCGAGACTCCTCCGTGCCTCAGATGGTTACTGGGTACTGGGTTGTGGTGGTCAGATAGGCAATCGCTAAATGTAAAATATTGGTATTGATCCGCATCTGGTTTGACTGGAAGCCGACTCCAACATACTTGGGAATAATAATAATAATAATACCAGCCTGTTACTGTCCCACTGCAGGGCAAAGGCCTCTTCTCATACAGAGAAAGCACGAGCATTGATCAAGACGGGTTGGCGATTTCAGACTTATATTAACTATAAGTTCGGGTTTCCTCACGATGTTTTCCTTCACCGATGTCAGTAATGTCCAAGACAAACTCAGAAAGTACATATGAATTGAAAAAGTCACATTGGTACTTGCCCGGATTTGAACCCATCCCCACCCCCACCCACTGGGCCATCACGGCACTCCGGAACTTGGACTTGGGAATAGGCTAGGCAAATTGATTGACTTTTGTCTCCGCCGTCTAAAATGGTGCAAGTAATTTGACCTTCCATTGAACAAGTATCGATATTAGACTTTTCGTTATTGAAATAATTGATTCCGTTATATTGTTAAATGAATTCATGGTCATATCAATCCATTTCATCTACAGCATGTATGGCAGGTATGTAAAGATGGTCACACATCCACTGACCAACCCCGGCGTAGCTTAACCTGATGGATCGACCAGTGCGGCTGTTGTTACTTAGCCACGAGCTCCTCCTCGCACGCAAAACACGTGACGACCAACAATACTGTAGAAAACGGAATTTCTAGTTGCTTTCAACGTAAAAAACGAATTTGATGTTTGTGTTCACATTTTAACTTAATTAAAAATAGAAGAACCATATTTGATACTTTTCTAGCTAGATATACAGGATGGCAGGATGGATCGACGCGAAAACTGTTACCATGGATTCAGTAATGAATCTGAATATTTCATCGGTTATAAAAAAAAATGCACTTTTCTATGAAACAGCAGATTTTTTTTTTTTATAATCGAGGTAATTTTCCACGCAGGGAGGTTCAGAATCATGTACTGAATCGGTTCTGTACTGTTCCGTGTGTGTCGTTCTGGTCTGTCTTGTTATCCATGGTAACAGTTTTCGCGTCGATGTCCCTGTATATACTATTATAAACCTTATTGAGGAAAATCAGTATAAAAAATAAACTTAATATTGCGGATAACCCGTTGATTAAATATTTGGCGATTAACCGAATTAAAATTGTGATATTAATAATAAGGATATCACAATAATAAAATTATACTTTGCCGGGAGTAGGCATGATATCTTGTTGTTTCTATGATATTAATAATGATGAGTTAATTACTAGTGCATAATTGCTATAAAATGGCTTAAAGGAAATAACAATAATAATTCACATTTTTGCTATTATAATTTTGCTTGAAATAAAGCCCTTGTTCACATATTGTGCTTGAGTTTACAAACCTTGGCTTCCTCAATGATCTAGTCGTTCCAAGCGCAATTGCTGGGCAGCTCCTGAGATTCATCCTTATGTCGGGCAAGCTTTTTCCACTAGAAATTTCGAAGTAGCAACCCCCGGGTCTGGATTAGTGCCAGGTTGAAAGCAATAGGCTCGCACTCTCTGTTACGTGAAACTTAATCATATTTGGCGAAAAGTTTGTGTACTATACACTAATTCTGCCTACTGCTTGGGGAATACCGGCGTGATGTTTTATTATGTAATAAGCTATTGCCATCATCTTACGCACTTCATGATGTAACACCTACTCGGAGTAGAGTATGTAATATCTCATTACGAAACATTAAGATCATGTTTAATGCCTTACACGTGTCTAATACGCACAGATTTATTACTGAAATCGAAATTGGATTTATCATGTTGGTTGCATTAAATCATCAATTTCCATTGTTCGTTGTCAAGTCAATAGGAAAGTAAGTAGATTATCCACTGTCTGTCAAACTGGAGTGCTGTATAATTTGCAATTGTCACCAATATCATGGAGGATATAAGCTTATGCGTAAACTAGTACGGCCTTGAATTTGCGAAATACATAAATCTTATCAATAAAACATGTCCGTCAATTTATCACTATGTTAAAATACCACATAACTTCCGATAAAAAAGTTTAAAGTTTAAAAAACTTAAATAAAAAGTGACTAACCTTTTCCGCTGAATTGACTGTCCAGGTGTTGTGCTAACACTACAGTGAACAAAAGCAGTCAGTTATCTAACTAGCGAACTTAGTTAAGCCATCTATACTGTTCACCATACCTGTTAAACCCTATTAGGTTAAAAGGCTTTTGTCCGAACTAGAAACAGAACAGTAATTATCTTTTTATGTGACCGTAGATTCGATGGGTTGATAAAAAACGGTCTGTCATACACCACACCTAAGCTATTATGTGGTGTCCCTCAGGGAGCTATGTTAGGTTCTTAAATGTTCTAATTAGAAATGCTGAAAATAGCTTAGTTTAGCTTTTAGTATCGAACTTCTTAATGGTTGTAGCTTCACGACGAGTGCTGATTAGATATCCGTGTTGGTGGTACTTAATTGCACAAATAGATAACTAAAATAATACCTATGCATTATTTACTATCTCATATGTTGATTTTGTGTTAAAATGGCCAAGCAAGTAAGTAATATAAATAGCAGAACAATAAGATAGTAGTAACAGTATTGATTTGATTTCAATCTAATTAACATGTCATTTATCATGTGATACGTGACATTAAAAAAAAAAATATGTTTGGAAGAGTTGCTTCCCCTTTTTATTTTTTCTGACATTACGAACTTAATGTTTATTTTTTGTTTAAAACAAGTTTTAATTGTTGAATACTCCAATGGATAATGATTTTCTTTCTTTTTGGTGGTAACATACTATTAATCTCTCAAATACATTGCAAATTAGTTTTGTATAATTTAGAAGCATTTTTAAAATTTTTGTAAATGTGAGTACCATGGACCCGTTTTAATGTTATTAAGATGTATGTTGACTTGAAAGAGCATGGCTGTTGAGAGTATGTCATGCTCACATATATGTCTCGCTGATGGTGGCGAGTGTGTTAGATCATTCGGTTCCCTTCAAAATGGTTGAGCTGGATGGTGCTGATCCACGCGTCATGTTCGTGAACGGGCGCCGTCAGTTGTGACTGGTCATCTCTTATCTGCCATGGCTTATTTTTAATCTTATATTTTGAATTGTTTTGATTATTTTTTGTACATTGTTCTCACATATAGAAGCAACAAGAATAATGTACCCAGGATTTTGTAATTTTCTATATTTAAAAGAATGTCCTTGGAGTTTCTTGCCCGTTCTTCTCCATAAAGATCTACGTTTTGGAATGGGCAACTAGCTTCAACTTTCTGACTAACTGACGCGACTATTTGACAATTCAAAAGTGTCTGTAAATGGTTTAATTGAAATAAATGCTTTGAGTTTGAGTTTGAATTAAATCTAAACATTTTGCCGTAATCTTACAAGGAAAACAATCAAACAACATAAACTCATCACCGTGCTCATAATAAACACTTAAAAAGAGAAATTTTCAAACAAAAGCTTTGTTCGCAAACAAACACTAATCAATATCGCTTCGCTTCCAATACGCCACAAGTACCGAAGGTTCCACCACAATAAAATAATTATCTATGGGTTTCCACACACACACAAGTTTGTCCTTATACCATCGCATTTAACATAGTTGTGCGGGATAGCTGGCCTTGACGGAATAAAACGCGTAGTAAGGATTTGTTCTGATAAACTTTATTAATTTACAACTATATAAAATGCACAATATCTTATTCCCTACGTTTAACACTTTACATAGCCTCTATTACTAAATTATACAGCAAAGCATCCTAACTCCCTATTGTAAATGACGATCACAGATTCTACTAACCTTTTATACTAGCTGTAACACTAAATTGATTGAGATTGAGATTAATTGCGCCTACGTACGAGTGGACCTCAGGGCATCGGGCACAATAGTGTGTTATCAGTCCGTTGCGCGCAGTCAATATTTTCAGTTAATACTGTTATGTAGTGGACACGGGACATTTAGTTTAAATTTTCATTATTTTATAGTGTAGTGAACGTTTTTAGTTTGTTAACAAAGTGTTATCTGTTGAAAGTTTCTGCGAATGAACCGAAAAACTAGTGCGTAAAGTTGGTATAACTATTGCAATAGTAACTTTTCGCACTAGTTTAAAATTCGTATATATAGTCTTGCTTTGTTGTTCTCTAGCATATTATCATTGAGGTAGCTATAGTGTCACATCTAAGACCTATCTCTATGAAGAATAGGATTATGTATAATTTACAGTCGTCAGTAAAATCGATAGTTATTTTTTTCAAGGATGCGCGACATCTGTTTCTCAAACTGATTTATCACTTTCATTAAGAACTAGATTTTGTTTTGTTACAGTAATTCTTCACATATATATATTTTGTATGGAACGTAATTTTATTTTTGAATATAACGGCAAATATTGTTATTAATTTAATATTTAAAATGTAATCAATTGTATGAAAGGAAAGGAAAACATATTTAAATATAGCTCTTGCCTCATTTCTGTTATTGTATTCAAAAATTAAAATATTAATATCAGTTTAAAATCTGTTTCCGATTCAGAACAATAGTTATAGGAAAATTCTCATCACCAGATAAACAGCATTAGTTTAGTTTCATTCATTAGAACAACAAAGCATTACTTTTAGTCTCATTATCCTTCTACATCAATCAGGCGACATGGAACTAAAACACTGGAAACCTAGTTAACGAAATAACATCAATTTAAATAAATCGCTGCATTAGCATCTGTTACTTCCTAAAATCCGATGCATAAACACAGAAACACGAAAATGGCAACTGAAGTCGCAGAAGAAGCCTTTGTAAAACTAACCAAAGAAGAGGTTGGATATCTAAAGACCTTTTATTCAACCGCGATTGTCTCCAACGCAGCCGAAGCATGGAAAAAGAAATCAGTATCCATAGTATCTCCAAAATCGGGAAGGATTTTACGAAACAAGAAAAGTTCAGAGAAAAATCCTCCAAAGTCCGAGAAAAATGGCAAAGAAAGTGGTTTCTTCAAAAGATTATTCGAAGATTTCAAGAAGGCGAAAGTTTCTGATTATGCCTACCAGCAATCTAACGTTCGGAGAAACAGTTCATACAACCCTTTTTGGGCGACCAAAGTTGTGCAACCTGTTCCGGAATCTAACATAGAAGAACCAGAAATGAGTTCGAAAAAAGCTGACTTAGTTGAAAACAGCCATGCTGTTACTAACAAAAGTATGGTGTTCGCCAAGGAAGTTATTGGATCTCCTAAAGTTAGTCTGAGTAATGTTAAAGCTAGTAGAGAAAGTACCCCTATGAAGAGGCTCTCGTCTGTAGACCATCATAAGGATTACAGACTGAGGATGCCTCCGAGTTATAAAGGAAGCCAAATGTTTATGCCCACTGGTGATCAAGTGTTTTGGGTTCGTGATCTCTTTTAATAATAATTATGATCTACATGTGAGTTCTATAGAGATTGTTCTGTCCTGTGATCTTTTTTGGCAATTTGTTGGTCTAAATCTGTGTTGTTACTTCTTGGAAAGATTTATCTACTCTCTTTAACGTTATGTTAGTGCTTAGAATCGATTCCTGCTATTTTTTTCACAATAAAGCCTTCAGAAAGTGGGAATCTTGCCAAATAGGTCAAACCTAGGTTTGGACTTAACGTCGCCGTCGCTAAAACTTATATCTAATGTTGCCAGAAAATTATAGACAATGGCTCCTTTGTATAATTTATATACTTCAATCTCTCTTATTTATAGGTTTATTTACATAAAAGTTAATGCTGTCCTATCTTGTATTTACGTATTATCTTCTCCTCTTTAGCGCTGATTATACGAAATATCTGATCTATTAAATATAAGTAAGATTGTTACGTATGTAATACTTGGCCCTCTAAATCTTTGGTCGATACCTTATGTACCTACTATATTATGTACGATAAGAAAACATCGTTGAAACTAAATTAATCAAACATTTGCGAAGTGCCTGTTACTAAAATTCGTCCACTTAAGAATCGTGTGTCGATTGAATGCTTTTCATTTTCAATAATTGATTAAATCCTTACTCATCTGGAAGGCGAATAGACAACTCCAGAAATCGATTGGCCTACAAACTAAATTAACTTCGTGCGAATCGCCTCACGAAAAAATGAAATTATTTTAAAGTGTCGATTCGCCCGTTCCGGGCGAGTATATTCGTGCGAATCACCAATAAGCCATATTGCTGCCTTTATTGCTGGCTTTGCTAGTTCTTACATTTAGTTTGAACTTTACTATGTATCGGTGTGAATGCATAAAATAAATAATCGTAGGATGTGCTAATGACCTAAAGCTTGCCAAAAGTACCTGATATTTTTGCATACTACATCTAGATTATTTTCATTGTATTACACAATAAATACTTATCATATATATTGTGGGTAAACCACGGTCGCATTGAATATCTATTATTCAATATAGGCGGCCTGCCTGAAAATGATTTATTTATCGCTTTCACAATAACCGTTCATCTCGTAACCAAAAACAATCAATCTGCCTAGCTTTTTAAGTGTATCTTTAACATGATGAATGTCACCAACAGTTACAGATATTATTATTATTTACTAATTTTAAGGTAACAATTGTAACAATGTTTAAATAAATTTATCTTAACTATCTATCTATCAAAATATCTACTATTCAACTTAAACATTAGTTAGTGGCTTTGTCTCCGTTTCTAAGCTTGACACATGATTATCTCATCTTCAAGATTCTGCATTCAGTCACTCATGCCCGATTTCTGAACGTGTATGTTAGTGCTATCAGTTCAGTTCGATATCTTACAATATTGCGTTTCTGAACAGTCAGTAAAAGTTTGTCGTATGCAACAGCAATTTTTTATAATTCATTATAATACATATATGCCTAGAGCAAGCGTGGCCTGCAGTGGGACAATATTGGCTAGTATTATTATTCATTGCAATATTTTTATGAGAGAGTTTATCTGAAGACCCCAGAAACCTGGCATCCGTCACAGACTCCTTTGTATTAGAAAAAAATCAACATGGTTTATTGTAAAGATATGGATCGTGGGCGTGGTACCTGCCACCTAGAGGTCGATGCCCACACGGTACACTATTGCCGTGAACCCACTCCTATTAAAAGCATATTAAGCTTAGTTGAAGTGGTTAGCAGAAACAATAGTAATATGCAAATGTGAGTCATTGATAAGTAACATGAACATAAACTCAGGGTAGGAAAAAATTACAGGAAGTCATGTGCAACGGGATAATTTTGTAATTATCATCAGCATGTTGTTACGGGTGATTAAAAGAATAGCCACCCGTAAAAACATAAATTATCTGGGGGCACGGTAGTGCCAGGTCGAGCAAAAATAAACAAAGGTGCTTCAAGAAAAGGATGGTACGATCCTTTTCTTGAAGCCATTCAGGACATTTTCGACCCCCTGTAACTTCGTTGTGGATAAAACTAGAATAATCTATATGGAGCTAGAATATTCTCGAGGTCAAGATAAACATCGGGCGACACAGAATCCTTTGCTCCTTGTAAATTGATAAAAAAATCTGCTTAGCCTTTTCGCAATCGGGAATGTTAGTTGTGAAACTAGGTGTCAGACCTACACTGTCCTCAAATAGGTACCTAGGTATTAACAGTACTATGACGACATTGTAAAAGACAATTAAAAGAGTAACCGTAAATTTTCTAGCCGGCTCTATTCCATAGGAAATTGGAACCTACTTAGATTATAACTTTTCGTGCCCATGTAGGTTTATGCGAAATAAAATAATTTGCTCCATGCTGCTCTGCCTGTCTCATTTTTACAGATTGGGTTTACATCCTCATATTTCTTTGAAAGCTAATTTATACCAATTTTTCTTACAGCTAGGCGAGACCCGTCCCTCATCTTTCGGTCCGGCGACGTACCAGGACTTCAAGGTGATCAGGTCTCGCTGCGTAGCCGAGGGCAGGCTGTTTAAAGACCCTGAGTTCCCCGCAGTAGATCGCAGTCTCTACTACAAGGAGAGGCTCGATAGACCCATCACTTGGTTGAGACCTGGGGTGAGTACTCCATTTAAACGCAAGCTACGGTTTCCTAGGAGGCGGAGCGCGCGAGGGAGATTGAAGCTGCACGCCCTCGTGCCCCTAGTCGCCGCAGGAGACGCCCCGGGCGGCGGGAGTCACAAGCTGACTTCCGGCCACCGTAGGCGCGGGCCTGCGGACGGTGAGCGATGGGGAGCTCGCCGTCCGATAAGGACCAGGCCCGGGTCGACGGCGCGTTGTGTTCCACGCGCGCCTCAAAGGGATGTCAGCACCAACTGACGGGGTCCGGAAGGACCAATGCCTGCTGGGGTTGCGGGTCTGTCCGAAAGGGATATCGCGGCCCCAGCACATAGGCAACGGAAGGAACACGGGTGGGTTTTAGTCAGTAAAAGTCTGACACTCCCTCTCGCTCTGCCCAGAGCGAGAGGGAGAGGGAGTCATATGATGATTTCCCACCCAAAAAAAAAAAAAAAAAGCTACGGTTTCCTAAGCCCAGATGCGCACTGGCGATTTTTCGTGCACAGGAGTTCCAACGCTCTGCGTAGCACCGAGAGTTGAAAATCCGGTGCACCAAAAAATCCCGCCGCGATATTTTGGCGTCATAATGACGTCACTGAAACTTTGTTTATAAGTAAGTCGGTGTGTTTCTCCAGAGAGCGTATTTTCAAACCGTAAAGTCAAACCACGATGCCATCATTTTCATGACGGCCGTTAAGGTCTGTACAGACATGTGTAATGTAATTTATCGTGTAATGTACCGCGAATTCTGCGTGTGGATGCACTACGATCATTACATGTACCGGTCAGGCTGGTGCTCGCGCTGATCCATCAGCTGTCGGTTTTTAGCGCGAACACAGTGCTCGTTTGTATGTCGTCCACACTATTCGCATTACATTACATTACATTACACTACACACATCTGTACATGCTGTTTTGTGACAGCCACAGCTCTTCTAGGAAACCGTAGCGTAAAAGTGCAATTAGACTGCGTCGATCGACGACATCGTGATATAATTAAATTTTGACACATAACGAATAGCATATCGTACCCAGCCTATAATGCTCCCACTTCTGGGACACTGGCCTCCTCTATGTGAGAGGGAGAGGGCCATAATCCACCACGCAGGCCCAGTGCGTGTTGATAAACTTTGTCTTTGAACATTTGGTTCTAGGACATGCCGGGTTTCCTCTCGATGTTTTCCTTCATCGTTTTGAGAGCAGTGGTGATGAAATAATTTAAAGCGCCTGTGAGGGTTAGGACCTACGACCGAAATGATATAGTGCCTTTACAGACGACGCGACGGACGGTCATAAAGTTACAGAAATATCTTGCAGTTATAAGAATACCTACTTGTATGACAAATCCTGTCTGTAATAACAGATCCTGTCTAGAACTTACATAGGCTTTTACGACCACATTGGTTTTTTTCTGAAATTTGGAGTATTTTTGTTACATTTTTATTGATATGTACATCCGAAACAAATAAAAGAGAAAAATACCATCATGTTTTCATTGCGTTAGACAAAGTGACGGATAAACAATCACAATCTGTCAATTTGTCTATTCTTCCGTCGACAAAACCCGTTTCTACAGTAGTCATGCTACGCGTACAGAAGACCTTGGTCAGGAGATTTGGGTGAGACAAGTACACAGTCTGTAAAATAGTTACTTGTGAGCAAATCTGATACCTATGTTTTGTGTTTTTCCTCCAGGAAATATGCGACGATCCTCAAATCTTTGTGGAGGGCTGCAGTCGCTTCGACGTGCGACAGGGCGAGTTGGGCGACTGTTGGCTGTTGGCCGCTGTCGCCAACCTGACGCTGCACAGAAAGTGAGTTACTGACCTTCGATAGATCATCATTAGCTGTCTAACCTTTTCCCAATTATGTTGAGGTCGGTTTCCAGTCTAATCGGATGGAGCTGAATACGAGTATTTTACATGAAGCGACTGCTTATCTGACCTCTACAACTCGGCTACTGGGTAACGCGATACCCTTTTGGTAAGACTTGTTTTCAGACTGTCGCGCTTCTGACGTAACGATAGTCAAACTATCACGAATGACAGCCGGAACCGACGGCTTAACGTGATTTTCGCGGCATGGAGGGGTTTCGGTAGCTTAACCTGATCGATCGACCCGTGCGGCTGTTATTTCTTAGTGCTTATCTTTCTGCCTGCAGTTGCCTCTGCCGTTGACGCCTGCGCTCGGGTGTATAAGCACTTTACTTACCAATGTTGGCCACATTTACACCCGTTTTTACCTTCACTAAGATTTTCAACGCTAGGCTCAGCGCTGAGAATTGAAAATCCAAAGTGCACTTTTGTTTAGGGATTAATTTAAGTGTTACTTAGTTGTCGGTGAAAACGGGCATTAGTCTAGTTTTAGTATCGTTCTATCGTTCTATCGGTTTCAGGATTCAGCACGATAATCGGATGTTTAAAAATCTTTAGTTTTTCTCAAAAAAAGCAATTGCATGACAGCAGTAAAAAAAGAAACTAGTTTGAGAAAGATTAAATTATGCATCTTGCAGGCTAGATAAGTTACCTTAAATTCTTCAGCTGAAGAAACGTCATAATATTTATATGCTTAACATAACATCACGGCTGTATTTCCCGAAGGGATAGGCAGACTAAAGGTACACCCATCCTATGTTTACTGTTTAGAGGCATGAGGAACAGGGTGTTCACTCATCCACCACAGAAAAGGGAGGATCCTCCGACCAGACGGGTGTCGTGTCTGGCGGGCAGTCGGGAGCTTGTATATATGTCCATCGCGCGGTAAACTCTAATTGCGCGATGCAGGATTTGTGTGACATCAGGTTTTTGATGCGTAGTTCACATGTGGCTATGTAGATGCCGCCACAACTGCAGTAACTTCCGCCAGCGGCTTCGCCCATGTGATATCTTTATAAAAGTATAGCTTAGGTTACTCAGTGATAGTATAGCATTCTACTGGTGAAAGAATTTTTAAAATCGGTCCGGTTGTTTTTGAGTTTATCAATTACAAACAAACATACAAATCTTTTCTCATTGTTTTTTTTTTTGGAAATTGTCCCATATCCTATGTCCTAACCCGGGCCATGTGCCAAATTTCATAAAAATCTGTTCAGCCGTTTTAGCGTGAAAGCGTACCAAACAAATGAACTCAATTTCGCATTTATAATATTGCTTTAATAATTCATAATAATTTTAAATATCGCATTTATAGCTGCGCCCCGCGGTTTCACCCGCATAAGTTTCGATCCCGTGCGAATATCGGGATAAAAATAATCCTATGTCCTATTCCAGGTTTTCTTTCGCATTTATAATATTACTAGCGACCCGCCCCGGCTTCGCACTTCTTAAATGTATAATACATACCCATGTATTATACATTTAAGAGCGTTTATTCTGAAAGTTGGCAACGTCGCTAATAGCTGTCAAAATTTACCTGTTTTGAATAATTTGCCAATATTACTGTATGTAAATAAGAAATGTGGCTAACTAGGGAACTAAAATATTAATAATGAAAAGCAATTATAACATTGAATTTGATGTTGTACCTGTTTTAGGTGTAAAAAAGGCATTTAGAAAGAATCCAAATCCTTTTTTTACATCTAAAACTAAATATTCGGTGTAACGATATTAATTATTGCATTTCATAATCAATATTCTAGTTCGCTAGTTAGCCACTTTTTGTATTTCCACACAGTAATATTGCTCAATTAATCAAAACAGTGAATTATTTGACATGTATTTGCGACGTTGCCCACTTTCAGAATAAACGCTCTTAAACCTTCCTCTTGAATCAGTCTATCTTTTTCTGAAAACTGCATTAAAATCCGTTGAGTAGTTTAAAAGATCCAAGCGAACAGACAGCGGAAGCAGCTTAATTTTATACAATGTAAAGATAGTTAGGATATTAGTCTACACTAATATCCTAACTATAATATTATAAATCTAGTCTAATTTCTGTTACATCTACATGTATCAGAAAGGTGTGGTCATATTTAAGGGTGTGGTACGGACCGTCAAACTAAATATCTTTCTCCGTGGAGCCAACATCATTATCGCGAAAAAATTATCAGTCGTCATTTGGGTCGAGTAAGTCTTGTACGGAACAGTTGGTAATTTTGTATAGTTCAAACTCAAACTCAAACTCAAAGCATTTATTTCAAATAAACCAATTACAGGCACTTTTGAATTGTCAAGGGGTCGGTCAGTCAGAAAGATGAAGCTAGATGCCCATTCCAAAGCGTAGTAGGTACCTATGGAGATGAACGGGCAAGAAACTCCACGGACACTCTTTTAAATCACAATTATTGTTACAAAATATTGGTTACATCATTCATGTTGAAGTTATACATGTGAGTACGATGCAAAACGTTAAAAGCGTCCGTAATAAAAATAAAAATTCAAAAATTAAATTAAATTAAAATAAGCCGTGGTAGCTAAGAGATGACCAGTCCCTACTGACGGCGCCCGTTCACGAACATGACGCATGGATTAGCACCATTCAGCTCAACCATTTTGAAGGGAGCTAAATGATCCAACACACGCGCCAGCGTCAGCGAGACATTAGAGTGAGCATGACATACTCTCAGCCGCCAAGGCACATTCAAGTCAATGAAAGACATACCCAGTACCTAAATGGTAGCTTTATAGTCGGTACATTGTACTCAACATGTGCTATGCAATTATATAATGTTAAGAGATTGAATTTATACAATGCAAAGATAGTTTTTAAAATCTTCAGCTGCTCCAACAGTATTTTCAAATGCTAATCAATTAGTTTAAGCGCCCTTGTGGAGCAAGACCAGTGTTGAGCCAAGCATTTTTATCAGCGATATAATCTCCCAACTTATAATATGCTTGGCTGCATAGTGTGCGTTTAATATAAGATTTAAATTTCGTTTCATTCAGTTGAAGTACGTTGGGAGGTATTTTATTGTAGCATTTTAAGCAGTACCCCATGAAATGAAATGAAATGAAATGAAATGAAATGAAATTGTTTATTCTGTAAATAGGATATCGGAATCACTTTTACACGTCATATAAAAAAATATTAAAAATAAGCTAGGTGAGGTCGGTGTTTCCTATCTGACTACTCTGAGAAGAAAGGCCGAAACAAACTCAGAGGTCACAGTCTCTTTTAAAGTCCAGACATAATCTTGGTCAAGTCATGTGAGGACCATGTAGATTAGTGTCTGAAATGGTCTTTTGAGGAAAGAACCACACAGATTTGAGTGGACCTGTCCAGTCAGTGCAAGCATTTGTCAGTAATCGTGGAGCTCAACTCAGAACTTAAGGAGCTCAACTCGACGAACAATACCAAGGAAAGGATATTTGGGTAGGCCGCATCAACTACTCAAACTGCCAGACCATCATTAAAACTGAGAAAGAAAAAAAGAAATGAAAAGGGAAAATAAAAATATCCACATAGTCCTCACATTCACAATAATTAAACAAAGTAATCGTGTCATTTTGAACATAATTTTCAACAATGTCAATGTGTATATAAAACTGGTTTATTGTGATGAATAATTAAAATGTCAAGTTTTATGGTTTTCACAAGGCTTAGCAGAGCGAGCAGCTCAATCCCAAGCTTTTTTATCTTCTAAATAATCTGAAATTTTATAGTACCCTTTTTTACAAAGTTTGGTTTTAATACAGCTTTTAAATCGTTTAATGGGTAAGTTTCGAATGTCAATGGGAAGTTTGTTGTAAAAGCGTATACATTGACCCATGAACGAGTTGCTTACTCTGTGGAGACGTGTGCGATGTACAGCAAGGTTGTGTTTATTCCTGGTATTTAAACTATGAATATCGGACATTTTCTTAAAATTTGATATATTTTTGTGTACATACAATAGGTTTTCAAAAATATATTGTGAGGCTACAGTCAGAATATTTATTTCTCTGAATTTCTCTCGAAGGGAATCTCTTGGACCTAGGTTGTAAATGGCTTGAACAGCCCTTTTCTGTAGAACAAAGATAGTATTAATGTCCGCACCGGTTCCCCAAAGAAGAATTCCATATGACATAAGACTATGAAAGTAACTAAAATAAACAATTCTGGCTGTATCTACGTCAGTCGTCATGAAAGACGAGTCCACTTTAGCCAGCCTGAAACCCGGTTGCACTAATTGGTCCCTATTCCTAGTGATGTAATTGTGTTTTGCACCTCTTTTACATACCAACACCAATATTCATGACAAATTATCTAAAACTAACTTAAAACAATATTAGATAATTCGATAAAAAAAACTCATAAGCTTTTAGAAATAATAAACAGAGTCAAAATCGAGCCAATAACTGAAGAGATATCGAAAACTCTACTAAAAAATAAATAAATTGAATAACATGAAAGATATTAAAGATAGACAGACCCCCTTTGAAAGTAAATTTTCGTAAATATTTCATGAATTTTCAGAAAAATACGGGTGGGCACATACCCAGAGGTGACATTGTATGTATACAGCATGTATAGACTAGGTGTGACTAAGTCCTAGTCGTGTGACTAGTAAATAGCCACACCTACAAATTGAAACAGGACAATGATACATGCAGTTTGACATTGATCACTGATATGTACTGTTGTATTTCAATATTTTCCCTAGATATAGTGTTCTCGAAACTATATCAGGAGTAGTGATAAAAATGGTTAGATGTCTAGGAATAAAGGTCCTAAAGTTATCCTTGATAAAACGGGACTTCCATTCATATCTTATCAGACCGTAAAAGTATAATAACAGTGCAGTACTAGTGACCGAAAAATTGGCACATCAAGTAGGTGTTTGTTTGTCAATTTGGTTGTTTTTGAAGTGGAAACTTCTTTAGGCGCGTTGAGGGATTTTTGGTAGGGGGTAAACTTGTGGATTTGTGTCACCGACATGCTCGCGCCGTAGTGCTCTACTATAGGATATAGATGGCGCTAATACCAGTTTTAAGTTTTCACTTCTGTCGGCAGTCCCCGCCAAGACAGACTTGATGACTGCCTATTTTTCTTTGCGTACTGTTTTACTACAAATAAACGTATTTTCTTCTGTCCTTTTTCTTTTTAACCGACTTCCAAAAAGGAGGAGGTTATATGTGCGTCACGTATGTATGTTTTTTTTTTTTATGTATGTCCGTCGATTTCGTGGACCGATTTTGAAAATTCTTTTTTTGTATTATATTTATTTAATATATTTTACAAAAAAAAAACAACCGCCTTCCGAAAAAACACTACAAAGTGAAAAATTACTTTAATTTCGGAAGTCGGTGGCAGAAAACGAAAATTCAAAACCAAAGACACCAACTTCCGAAATTAAAGTAATTTTTCACTTAGTAGTGTTTTTTCGGAAGTCGGTTGTTTTTTTTTTTGTATAACGTTTTTTTAAATATTATGAAAGATTGACTCTGTAGAATGTCACTCATACAGGGTGTCTCAAACGTAGTGGTCCAAAGGCAAATAGGGTAAAGCGGAGGCCACCCATCATTATAAAAAAAAAAAGTTCGGATATTCTCAACAGTTCCGAAAATCTCGCAAAATTTATCATTTTCAAGAAATTTTACACTTTCACTTGGATTTTTCATCCCTGTGAACGTTTTCAAAATAGTGAGTTCAAATCTGGCTGGGAGATGCCTTGATAGTGTAGGTACAAATGTTCCTATTTACATTCAGTGTGGCTCTGCAACGCTTCAAATTTTATTTTTACTTGTCTTTTCTAACTTTAGCGAAAATTACTCGGTAGTACATTTATATTTCATCTGGGCTTACAAAGTTTTTAAATGATAGATGGCCACCTCCGCTTTACCCCATTTGCCTTTAGATCACTACGTTTGTGACACCATGTGCAGGCATACATACCTGTGTCTCTTTCTAAAGCTCAATCTTTCATAGTAACGCGCGGGCGTTGACAATGAAGTTGCAGAACCAAATTAATGTTAAAATTGTTAAAAGAATTTTCATTTCCATTTCAGATTGTTCTTCCAAGTGGTGCCAGATGACCAGAGCTTCGATGAGGATTATGCCGGTGTCTTCCATTTCCGGTAACCGATCATTATCCAGACATTCATGAAAGGCGGTCGTTTTGGGGGACAGTCTTATGTAACTTTGACGTACAAAAAGTGCTGATTCTCAGCCTTATATATGAATAAATGACTTTTGATTTTGATTCCTTAAACCGTCAATTTAAGTAATCGAGTTTTAAAAGTTCCTTATCACGTGTTGCGAAAGGGGGCCAGACGGAAAAAATTAAGACCAAAAGTTGTAACGACACTTTTTGCTAATAGTTGTAAGGCCTGCGCGTGTTTCTCTGTTTGTCTCTCTCTCTCTCTCTCTCATGGAACTTCGTTCCATCCGGGTGTCCCTTGACACCTCTCAAGTTTTTTTTTTGAGTGTGGGAAATTATCAAATAACTTCTCCCGCTCTGGGTGGAGCGGGAGGGCGTGTCAGACTTTTACTGACTAAAACACACCCGTGTTCGTTCCGTTGCCTGAGTGCCGGGGCCGCGATATCCCTTTCGGACAAACTCGCAACCCTGGCAGGTCAGTATCCTTGGTTGACTGGTAGAGAATGACTAAAGCATTAAGTCCGCCATTGTATCTTTTCCTTTACCTACCTTTTTTGGGTGCGAAAAGTTGTAATAAAAAAGTAAAAATACATAATCATGCATTTCTTAAGACATTTCATCCTTGCTATAATTGTTTCTTTACTCTTTCAGTTTCTGGCAATATGGCCGCTGGGTGGACGTAGTCATAGACGACCGTCTCCCCACCTACAGAGGAAAGCTCGTGTTCCTCCACTCGTCGGAGAACAACGAGTTCTGGAGCGCTTTACTTGAGAAGGCTTATGCTAAGTAAGTAAGTTATTAATAATCGACATGAAAAAGAATATTGTCATTGTGTTTCATTATTTGAAATATTTGATGGAAGTTTCAACACTATACAAGGTGAAGACGACAATCCTTACATATAATAAAACAAATGTTTTCACCAATGGACGGAGGGATTCATGAGGAAGGTTTAGGTGTATAATTCATTAAGGTTTTGTGTAGATTGGCTGAAATATGACGATGATTGTTGAAGATGTCGAAAAAATCATGCCGACTAGGAGTTTTACTGTCGTGCGCCGCGTAAACCTTGAGATACATAAAATGTATGTTCTAAAGGATAGTACATCTTAAAAAAAACAACATAAAAATTCGCGATTATAACCATCTCGGACTTTTTTGTTGATTTTTTTATCTATCTTCTGAGGATGAGCCACAGTAACCATTTTTATTCAGAATTTGATAAAAATATGGATAGGGATATTTTCCGACATCCACGCGGGCGCGAAAAGCTAGTACAATAATAAATTAAACTGCGTATATCAAATGCCGTTCCCTGACTACATGGAAAAAAAAGTCCAATAGTTTAGTCACTATAGCTATTCAAAGATCAATGATTTTTTCAATCAAACTAAATAGTATAGCTCTTAACTTTAATTGAAACAATCACTTATAAATCGATGGATTTATTTGATAGTTGCTAAAATACTCTTACCCCGCGTCCTATTTAAAAGCGATCTTCGCTCATACCAAAATGCAAAATGTTGTTTTTTTTTATAACCCAATGTAATTCGGGTCAGATATCTACTTTTTATTAACTATCGTATTTACCCATTTTTATATTACAAATTTTACCCTTAATAAGAATGTTTGTGCAAAACGAAGCATTTTTTTACTAAGGCCACGTCCTAATCAAAAGCGATGGTCGTGCAATTACGCGATCGTCGCGCGTTTACGCGATGTTCGCGTTCATATGTCACTGTTAGTACGGTGAACCCGCGACGCGTGGTCGCGTCGACAGAGGGTGCCTACCAGTTTTCCGAACAAAAAGTGACATTTGAACGCGACGGTCGGTCTACAAACTTTTTTACTAATAGCACATTTCTAATTCCAGACTCCACGGCTCCTACGAGTCTCTAAAGGGCGGTTCAACATGCGAAGCAATGGAGGACTTCACAGGCGGAGTCACAGAGATGTACGACATCGCCGAACTGCCGCCAAACTTCTTCACTATTCTCTTGAAGGCGTACGAGAGGAACTCTCTCAGTGGCTGCAGCAGTGAGGTAAGCCCTTTTCCCAACTACTCGTATGTCGTGGTCGGCTTCCAGTTCAACCGGATGCATCTGAAAGCCAGTATTTTACATGGAGCGACTGCCTATCTGGCCTCAGCAACCCAGTTACTGGGTAACACGATACCCCTTTGTAAGAGTTGCTGTCAGACGTTTGGCCTTCTGACTACCCTTAATCACTGGCAATCAATTGACCAACGGCTTAATGTACTTTTTCCGACACGGAATGATCTCGGTATGAAATGGATGATTTCACTTGAATGTATATGTCGCAGTAAGATGGTTGTAGCCGTGATATAGTTATATCCCTAGGGATATAGCTATATACCGTCATATAGTTATATGAAAGCGGTTCATAACTGTCTTACTAGGAATATAACCATGATACGAGCACGATCTAGTAATATTACTATTAGGGCACTCTGAGTTAATAGGTTAGAACTGTGACCAACTACGCGCTAGCCGAGGGAGCGCTACGTCGAAACTGGTCGCAGCAACAAAATTAGGGCATTCTGACAGTTACGTTATTTAGCTATATCCCTAGGGGTATAACTATATCACGGCTATAACCATCTCCACATATATACCCTTTCCGTTACATAAATAAATTGTTGTATAAATAGAAAAACAAAATGATTAAATTTTTGAAATATTGTGAAAGTAGTAGAATAAAAATGCTTTTTATTTTATTTTAATAATGTCCACATTTTAATCTAACCCCATTTCTTTCGCAGCCGGACCCATACATCTTTGAAGCCGAAACACCGGTCGGCCTCATCCGAGGTCATGCGTACTCGGTAACAAAAGTGAAGTACGTGGACATTGAGACTCCCGGTCGCTCGGGGAAGATACCGCTACTGCGTCTGCGCAACCCTTGGGGCAACGAGGCCGAGTGGAATGGGCCCTGGAGCGATAAGTACGTAGATTATACATTTAAGAAGGCGAAATCCGGAATTGAGATCATCGTTCTGTTTCTGCTAAGCGCTTGGAGATGACAGATATAGAACAATGATTTAAATTCGTTAAGTGTTTACTGTGTTAAGTGATTTGTTATGCAAGCGGGCCTTAGCCAAAATTTCTCGCGAAGTTGCTTCGACGAAGTACTCGTTGAAGTTGACCGAAGACTGAAGTACGTGACTACACTTGTGTGCGAAGAATTACAGGTCGCTTCAAGTCCTTTGATTCGGGCGCAAAAACTGACAACGATTGGAAGTAGCCCGAGGCGAGCGGAGGTTGCACGAAGCGAGCCGAAGTGCCCTTATACCCTCGTATTCGCTTAACTTCGATCAACTTCGCGAGTAGGCTTTAGACATTAAATTATACAATTCATTGTTTCCAGATCCCCCGAGTGGCGATTCATTCCTCAATCTGAGAAGGACGAGATGGGTCTCACGTTCGACGACGATGGTGAATTCTGGATGGCCTTCAAAGATTTTATTAATAACTTCTCAAGGTACGTCACATTTGTAATTCTTCTTCTTCTTTTCATGTGGTTAGTGACTGACCTGGTGTCAGAGTTTTAAAGCCGCCCATGGGCCTCTGACTTGGCTTCACATGTCGTCGAGAAATATCTCTCAGGCATGCCGGTTTCCTCACGATGTTTTCCTTCACCGTTTTTGAAGCAAGTGATAATTATACAATACGCACATGAATCCGAAAAGTCAGAGGTGAGGGTATGACTGCTTACATTTGTAATATAGCACAGATTACTACAGATGGGACACTCCGCAAAACCATGTAAATAAAAAGCGACTCTTGCTACGCCACAATAAAGTGCAATTAAGGTCGCACAGCGCTAATCACCTACAGCCATTCGCCTAGAAGTTGCCTCTCTTTCTATCGCGTGACTCTTAGATCTTCTGACTACGTTACACTCACTGAGTTGGCCCAGCAAGACGGGCCCGCCGCGTACTTGTAGCTTCATACCTAAACTGTGGAGTGTCCCATCTGTATCAATCATAAAGGTAAATATCAAACATAATAAGCATTCAATACTGAACATTGGATCGAGCAAGACTGCTACAGCTGGATTAGTGATAAGAGAGTGATAACATTTTAGTCTGTCCAACATTTTTGCTTGTATTCTTGTCTTAAGTTTACTTAGTTTTAAACAATTTACTAGCTGTTGGCCGCGACTTCGTCATCCCATGTCCTTCTCTGGGTCACGGTCTACTCATGTGCCAAATCCGTTCAGCCGTTTGAGCGTGAAAGCGTAACAAACAAACAAACTCACTTTGGCGTTATAATATTATTACTAGCTGCGCTCCGCGGTTTCACCTGCATAAGTCTCGATCCCGTAGGAATATCGGGATAAAAATAAGTATTCTATGTCTTAACGCAGGTCATTGTCTACACATGTGCCAAATTTCATGCAAATCCGTTCAGTCGTTTTAGCGTGAAAGCGTAATTAAATAGCGTATTATATAGTTAGGATTAAGGCTTGTGTTAGATGTCCTCCCAAGGCTTGCGAAATATAATAAAAGCTGCACGTTTATGCGTGTCCAGGTATACAATAGAATACCAAATGAGTTGAAAACATTAATTACAGGAAAAGTTTTTAACCAGTGCGCAAATTATTTTTGGTGGTTCAAATCCAGTAATAGAACACATTTCCATTATTTATTCAATTTTTTTTTTTTTTTATCCTACTTTAAATCAGCAAAATATGGACACAATCTATTCGTAATAATATCAATGGGCGCGCGCGGCGCGGCGGCCGGCCCAAGCGGCGGTGTTGAACCTCCCCTCCCTCCCCGGGCGGCAAGGCGACGCCCGCGCGCCGGGCGCTGTGACCGACAGTTCGCTCATCGCACGCGCTGTCGTGTGACGTCGCGTCTAATCGATTTCCCGCGCTGCACGTGTGTCGTACTTGTACAGACCTACCGGTCACGATGTCAGACTTCACTAACCGCGAGTTTTATGAGATGGTGCGAGTTTTATGAGATGGTGCGAGTGTATGTACTGAGTGGTGAAAGTTTGCGAGCAGCTCACAGAGCATACCTCGAATGCGAGCCCATGGAATCCTTAACCCCGTGAAAGGAAAAGACCATTTTAGCGGCATAAGGTATTAAGTAATGTAAATTTAATTGATAATAATGCTTTATTTTCTGTATTTTGATGGTCCTAAGCCCATTAAAGTATGAAGGAAAAATTTGAATTACTCTTCAAATAACTTCAGGTCACGGCCTAAACATAAAAAAGTCTAGTTCGAATCTGATAAAATTAGCGATAACGACATTGTAAGTATTGTAACCCACGTAAATAATTACGCCGGCGAATCGAGCGATCACACAGCTGATAGGTAGGTACTTTCGTGCGTTCCGCTTCGCCGCTCGCCGCCGGGTAGCCATGCAACCACTTTTAAAGTAAACATCTTTCGTTAACGATAACTTTTTTTTTTTTGTACTATGACGTATCAAAATAAAAAAGTATGTTCAATAAAACTCGTTTAAGTTTAATTTGTCAAAATTTGCGCAGTGGATAAAAACTTTTCCTGTATAAGATTGTTCAAAATTAAATTATACAAATGGCTATCTGCCAATAGTTTTTACAGTGTTAGGGATTTCCTGGAACATAAAATCGCATGATGACTGATTGTTTCGTTATGCATGCAAAATTTGCACGCTTCTATCTATTAAGCAAAATATGTTTGTTCACTTTATTAACATTACTATCTTTTATACCATGTTTTTAGCAAATAAATGATATTTCTATTTCTATTAGAATGATTAACTTTGAAATGAGAGGGCTATATCAAAGCGATAGCTTTAGCAAACAAACGCATTCATTCTAAGGCAACAAATCTTCTATATTTGAAAAGGTGACCAATTCTATTTCGTAAACTAATCTTACCGGGACCGATGTTCCGCGTCTTAGGGAAGGCTGTGTTGACCAATGAGCGGCCAAGCGGTACGCCGCGCGCCGTGAGCGTTGACGAATGAGCGGCCAGTACTGCCCTTTCGTCTCGCCGCACACAAGGCTCAGGCGCGGAATAGCGCTGTCGGTCAAACTATAATCTTATATTGATCTGCAAGATATCATCATTTCATTGTTGGATTTAATTTAATAAACTACGTATTTGTTTCAGAGTGGAAATCTGTAACTTGAACCCTGACTCGCTGGACCCTGAAGAATGCCCAGAAGGATGCACCAAGAAGTGGGAGATGTCGGTCTTCGAAGGAGAGTGGGTCCGAGGTACTACATTCTTACACCTACACCTCCTTTGTAACCTAAGTATACTAGATAATCTTAGACCAAGACCAGGCTTATCAAGAATTAAATGATTGTGTTGATGCCTGGAACTAGGGCTGACGAGGCGAATGCTTCGTTGAAAAGGTCGACTCTATGGTTGCGAGTTCATAGACTGCGCGTGCCCCCCGAGGGGCTCGCCCCCCCCCCGCCGTCGTACGCGGCGCCGTGACGCATGGCTAGCTCTGTTGGGGAGGCGGACCTCAACTTACTTGGGAAAAGGCTGGGCAGATGACGACACAGCGCATACATGGCTGGTACATAGCCCATTACATATAATATTTAAACATTTGTTAATTTTGTTTCACAGACGTAACGGCCGGTGGTTGCAGGAACTTCTTGGACACGTTCTGGAAGAACCCACAGTATACTGTCACGTTGAAGGACGTGGATGAAGGAGATAACGAGAATAACTGTACCGTGAGTACTCATTTATTTTAACCTTTGTTGTTCTCCAACTCAATTATTTTCAGGCTCTGACGTTAACCGCATTAGGGATGTAGACAATTGTTTTTTGTCCGTCAAGTAGATTATTAAAAAAATATTGGACACGTGTTTTTTATTTTTTTACGTAATCAAAAAGTTACGGCAATACGTTAAAATGTGGCATGACGTCACTCCCCGGTAGATTTTGCACTGACTTGTGACGTAGCGAGCCCCCACTCCCCAACTTTAATGCGTTTTACCTAAACCACTTTTTTATTAATATGATAAAGCAAAAAATACGTGTGTTATATTTTTTTATTATCTGACTGACGGACTAAATACTTTTTTTTTATTTCTGGCAACGTCCCAATTCATCATTAAATAACTAACACTTATTTTGTTCTCAGATCATTGTAGCCCTGATGCAGAAGAACAGGCGTTCCCAACGGCATCAAGGCCTCGAATGCCTCACGATAGGCTTCGCCATATACCGGCTGCCGGACTACGGACACGTGCCCAAGCCGCTCGACATCAACTTCTTCAAGTACAACGAGTCTGTCGGGCGCAGTCGGGCGTTCATTAACCTGAGAGAAGTTAGCGCTAGGTAAGATATCAAAAATAACATAGGAAGATTTTTTTTTAATTCGCCGTTAAGCCGTTGGTCGGGACCAACGGCTTAACGGCGAATTAAAAAAAAATCTGGCTGGCATTCGTGGATCTTTGACAGTCGTTACGGGTCGTCAGAGGCCCGAAAGTCTTTCGGTTGGGCTCAGCCTCAAACTAATAGCAGCCCCAATTTTTACCGATATTCCGGCCACCGAGAGAATACACCTGTCAGTTGGACTTGGACACGATATTTTTTATTTTTTTATTCACTGACAGACAACGCACAGCCTAAACCACTGGGTTGCATGAAATTTTGCTCAAGTGGTCCATACAGGGTGGATTTTTGAGATAGGGCAGTCAGGGCAGCTACCTGTACCGTTGTAGCTACAGAAAAATGGACTTAACTTTTTGAAGCGTTTTGATATGCATTCACAAATTTTGAAAAAAATGTACAGTCAATAAGAAAATGGGTACTTCTCACAAAACATATTTTTGATGCTAATCAATTCTGTTTCATAAAAGGATAAAAAAACTATTGGACCAACTGAGGTTTGACTACTAGAAAAGTCTGAAATTGCAAACAACTTTTCCCCTTCTCCTAGGAAATGAGACACCAACCTACTTTTTACGTTGTATAAACTTACCGCGTCTTGGGTATGTTCGCGGCGAGACAGGGGCAGTGCAAACCGCTCATTCGTCAACGCTCACGGTGACCCACCACTCATTCGTCAACCTTCACGGCGTCCCGCCGCTCATTCGTCGACGCTCACAGCGTCCCATTGCTCATTCTTCAACGCTGCCCCCCGCCTCGCCGCGCATTCCTAAGACGCGATACAGCGGTCTCGGTCAAACTATAATAAACTTTACTTTCAATTTTGTATAATTCCTTCCCACAGACAAACCGGGAAAACGGTTTTTTGGGGCATAGTTTTAAGTAGAAGTATTCTTTAAAACTCTTCATAAATAATAAATATCTACGAGCCTCCACTTTATAATGCTTTAATCTTTCAGGTTCAAACTAGACCCTGGCAGCTACGTGATCGTGCCGTCCACATTCGACCCTAACGAGGAGGGAGAGTTCTTACTGCGTGTCTTCTCTGAGAAGAGCAATAATATGACGTGAGTGTTTATTACAGACATCGAAAGGGAACTTAGGGCACTGGCGGTCCGAGGGAACATGTTGGCCCGTAGATTCTCTTGTTGTGCGGCAAGTCAAAATCATTCTGTTCAAGACGTTTTGTCAAGGTCTGTATGCGGCGGGTCTATGGGCCAGGTACACCAAAAGATCGCTAGATGTCTTACGCATCCAGTACAATAATGTTTTTAGGATGCTGTTGAAACTGCCCCGTTTCTGTAGCGCATCGGAGATGTTTGCTCAGAACCGAACTGACGGCTTCCATGCTGTGATTCGCAAAAAAATCGCATCACTGATGCGTAGAACGCGGGTCAGTGACAATAGCATCCTGAAAATAGTGGTGGAGAGCCCTTTTTTTTTTTTTTTTTGATGATGGGAAAACATCAAATCACTTCTCCCGCTCTGGGCCGAGCGAGAGGGCGTGTCAGACTTTTACTGACTAAAACCCACCCGTGTTCCTTCCGTTGCCTGTGTGCCGGGGTCGCGATATCCCTTTCGGACAAACCCTTACTCCTCTATTCTGAGGCACTATGTGGGGGAATGGTCTGGTAGCATATTCCTTGCTTTATCGTTCTCTGCGCATCCTGTCGCAGTCACCAACTATTGATATCTTTGTTTTATGGACTACTAACACTAGTGATAAGGTATTTTACTAACAAATCGGACCATATTGTTGTCCGAAATGAATAAATAATTATAATAAAAAAAATACCTATTAAAAGTAGATCCGCAGTTGTTCAATACAATTCATTTTTTTTAACGTTTTTTGCTATTTGCAGGTCAGTGTCAGGTTGTATCTTTATCAAAATATGATTCGCGACTATATAAAATATGTATTTACAGAATTATAATCACTAGAATCAATACTACATCTCTCTAAGTTAGATTGGTTTCATTGAATGAATTTTTCAAAAAATCATGACATTTGAGAACAAAACCCTTGAATTTTGCAGTCTTAGTTTCAATACTAATAGAGTTCAAAATGGCGACTAACAGAACAGTGCTACCAATCACATGACTACAAAAATCAGTGCTACCAATCGCGACACGGGTCAAGTTATAATGAACGCACTGTAGCTTTGACAGATGTGTGACAGGTGATAATTTACGCAGAAACGTCATATTTTGACACATGCATATCTTTCGATATAAATAGATGTGTAGGTATGTCGAATCAGTGGCAATATGGTAAAACTAAAATACGCGTTTCAAAATACTGTGAGCGTAAAGACCTATTCAGATATAATATTATACGCGCGACAGCAATATATATATATATTGCTGTCGCGCTCGGTAGCGATACCGAATCGGTACACGATATCTATATCGCTACCGTGCGAGACCGCGCTACGGCTTACATCTGAATAGGCCTTTATACGATGACTTATATTAATATTTTTTTTGTTTTCCAGAGAGAATGATGAAGGCATCGGTATGGGAGATGTTGATGATCGGGTAAGTTTAATTGTCCATGTATTAAATCTTTGCTACATGATTTCAGTTAGTTCTAGAAATGTTACGTCAAAATGTAAATACTCAGTACTTGTGTTCTATGAGCCCGGTTCATAAGGCTTCCCGTTTACTTGAACGCTTGTTACGGGTGTAACCATACTGCGGTCGATCGACGTCGACCAAAATATGTCTCGATATTGTCGATTGACTGAGGACTGGTTGCACCCTAACGCACGTTTTGAAACCTAGGTACTATCGAAGAATTTCATATCTAAGCAGTTTGAAAACAAAATCCCGTGAACACGATGACCACATCTGTTTAACACCCCTTTTTGCATCGATCAATACAAATTCAAAAGTCATTTATTCAAACTAGGCTAACGATCTGCTGATTGTTAGCCTAGTTAGAAGCCTTTTAAACGTCAAAATAAGATAAGACAGTCCCCCAAAAACGTTCACCTTCCCACTTCCTAGTGCATTAGCTGGTCAGAAGAAGTGGCGCAACAAACTGTCCAGCAGCACAGCTGTCTGTTCAGGTAGAAAAAATAACTTGATTCTATACAATAGTATGCAAAATAATGTACATTATTCAACACAAAATATATAAAATAACATTATTTTCCATAATGTCAGTTAGGAAACGCCAACATACCAACAAAAACATCAAAATCTATATATCTCAAGCGAAAATAAAACTAAATAAAAATATAAGTAAAAATCTTTTTAATGAACTAAAAAGTACTAAATAAAACTTACGTAAACATAGAACTTTAATATTTTCTTAAAACCTTGAGGCTTTTTTTAAAGTTTAGTGTAAGAAGCATATTTACGTCACAAGCTTTTAAGAAAATATTAAAGTTCTATGTTTACATAAGTTTTATTTAGTACTTTTTAGTTCATTAAAAGCTTGTTTTTAAAAAGATTTTTACTTATATTTTATTTTGTACTTTTTAGCATTAGGATTTGCTTAAATATCTGTTCTATCACCAGATATCCTACAAAACAGAATAAATTTAAAAATAAAAACAGCTAAAAATTGTACAGAGATTAGTTTTATAACAAGTACGCCATTTTTTTTAAAGTCAATTTGTACTGATGAAATGTCCATCGCATACATCTGAACGGCTCCATCATCAGTCCCTAAATACCAGCAAGTGTAATAGCACTTGTCAATACATGTCCAATGAGACCAAACACGATGGTGCTATCTTGTTTGGTTGAGGTGTGCTCTTGACTACCTTCCGGCTCCATCATCAGATACTGGACATTTCCAATTGTAATAGCATTTGTCAAGACAAATCTAATGAAACCAAACACGACGGGGCTATCTGGATTACTTGAGGAGTACCAGTGACTACCTTCCGGCTCCATCATCAGACTCTGAACACCACCTAGTGTAATAGCACTTGTCAATACATATCCAATGAGTCCGAACACGACGGTTTTGTCTTGTTTAATTGAAGTTTTCCCATGGCCACCTTGCGGATCCATCATCAGACCCTGAACAACCCCTCAAATTCAAATTCAAATGTCATTATTCAATTATTCAAACTAGGCTGAGAATCAGCACTTTTTGAACGTCAAAATGGACGTTATTAAATTTCGTTAAATATTTTCATTAATTACCTAACATTACCTATTATATTTTATTAAATTACATTTAAAAAATTGACATTGATACTACTGAATTATTTTTATTTTATATTAATTTACTTAATTGGCGAAAGCCTGCCATAAATGTATATTTGTACGCCAAATGGCAAAACATGGAGAAACTATAATATAACAATTGTAACATCTCGCACACTGTTGTAACCTATGTTTACAAATAAAGAATATTGATTGATTGATTGATTGAAAATTACAGAAGACAGTCCCCCAAAAACGCCCACCCTTCACCACTTCCTAGTGCTTAAGCTGGGAAAAAAAAGTGGCGCAACAAACTCCCCAGCAGCACAGCTGTCTGTTCAGTTGGAAAAACTTGATTCTATATAATAGTGTTTATGCTAAAATAATTTACATTACCACAAATTGCAATACAACGCATAAAATAAAAACATTTTAAAGAGTAGATTATGTCAACAATAAATGAAAACAAAATAAAATAAATTGACTTACAGTCAAATAAAATAATCCGAACAATTATATGCTCTTATAGTATCATGTAGTCTTAAATAGTCTAAAATAATTGTTTGTTGCTTGGGGTACATTGGAGTAGCTTAGTTAGTCCCAAGCCTTTTTGTCATCTAAGTAATCTTTAACTTTATAGAAACCTTTTTGACCTAGTTTCTGTTTAATAAATGATTAAAATTTATTGAGGCTCAGTTCTTTGACATGGCTTGGGAGTATGTTGTAAAAACGTATACTTTGGCACTTAAATGAATTACTAATTTTTTGGAGCCTAGTCCTCGGCACAATAAATAAATCTTTGTTTCTAGTATTTAAGCTATGAATGTCGCTGTGTTTAGAATATAGATTTATATTCTTTTTTACATAAATCAGGTTCTCATAAACATATTGAGACGCGACTGTCATTATGTTTATTTCCTTAAATTTATATCTCAGTGAATGCCTACAACTTAGGTTATAAATGGCTCGAATGTCACGTTTCTGCAGCACAAATATAGCCTGAAGGTCGGCTGCATTTCCCCACAACAAAATGCCATACGACATTACACTATGGAAATAACTAAAGTACACTAATCGAGCTTTTTCTACATCAGTCAAATAACGGATTTTATACACCGCGTAGGCTGCAGAGCTTAGCCGCTTCGACAATTTGGTTATATGTGGGTCCTAGTGTCAAAGCACTTGTTAATACATAACCAATGAGTCCAAACACGATGGTGCTGTATTTTGTGATTGAGGAGTTCCTATGGCCACCTTCCGGCTCCATAATCAGACCCTGAACACCACCTAGTGTAATAGCACTTGTCAATACATATCCAATGAGTCCGCACACGATGGTTTTGTCTTGTTTAATTGAAGTTTTTCCACGGCCACCTTCCGGATCCATCATCAGACCCTGAACAACACCTAGTGTCAAAGCACTTGTTAATACATAACCAATGAGTCCAAACACGATGGTGCTGTATTGTTTGATTGAGGAGTTCCTATGGCCACCTTCCGGCTCCACCATCAAACACTGAACACCGCCTAGTGTCCACGCACTTGTCAATACATAAACAATGACTCCATACACGATAGTGCTTTCTTGTTTAATTGAGGTTTTCCTATGGCCACCTTCCGGCACCATCATCAGACCCTGACCACCACCTAGTGTTAAAGCACTTGTTAATACATGACCAATAAGTCCAAACACGATGGTGCTATCTTGTTTGATTGAGGAGTTCCTATGGCCAACTTCCGGCTCCATCATCAGACCAGCTCCATGGTATTATTTTTTCAAAATGTCTCAGTAGTTGTATGAGTATGCCAAGTTTCAGCTCAATCGGGTGCCAGGAAGTGCTTGGAAAATGGATGACAATTGGAGTAACTAGATACACATATGGCCACCTTCCGGCACCATCATCAGACCCTGACCACCACCTAGTGTCAAAGCACTTGTTAATACATAGCCAATGGTCCAAACACGATGGTGCTATGTTGTTTGATTGAGGAGTTCCTATTGCCAACTTCTGGCTCCATCATCAGACCAGCTCCATGGAATCAGTTTTTCAAAAAGTATAAGCTTGTAAAAACAAAATGAAACAAAAATACATAGTAATATTTTGTTGTTTTCGTTGTTCGTGTGTATTGTTACATGATCACCGATGTCGGAGCCTTCTTCGACCACTAGGAATAGAACAAAAAAAAAACAAAAATGAGAAAGTTTTTTTGAAAGTTTATGAGATATAGCGGCCGAGTGCTGCAAGCAGAAATAGTCCTTACGGTGTATAGATATTATTAGATATGAAATTCTTTGATAGTACTCAATATAAAATTCACATGTACCGCGCATCAGATGTCCCTACATGAAAACCTACACAGTACTCAACTCCCTAAATCAATATTTTTCTCCCCAGGTAAGGGAAATAGCTCCCAACCCCGAGCCACCGGACCCTGTTCTTGACTGGACTTCTTCAACCGAATGGCCGGCGACGACGGCGAGGTTGACTGGCAAGAACTCCAGGAGATTCTCGACTATGCCATGCGACAGGGTAAGAAATAATATTCACCTTTGTTATCTACGCCATTAGGAGTATTATTGAAAGTAACTCCCGATTTTTAATAGGCCACATGATATTGATCTTTATTAAATACGTAATTAGTAGGATTATCGAAAGTTAGCTCGGTTACAAAACGGATACGTAATATTGAACTTTACTAGCTACTTTGTAGGGAGAATTATTTAAAGGTTTCTAGAAGTAAAACTAAAGAAGTACAGATAGTGCCATCTACGAAGTCGCGCCCCACTCCGCGATAACTGTACTGTAAGCTGTACTTTAGTACGGAGCGGAGCGGAGTGGGGCGCGTATTCGTGGATGGTACTATCTACTAGGTGTTTTTTATACCCCATAACTCTAGGGGACCATGTCAAAGAATCAACTAGCATACAAATAATTTTTCGTTTTAAGATAACTTGCCACTAGATTCTCCATGTGTGTACCTAAGTTTCATTGTTAATGTTAAGTACGAGTAAATAATTTTTATTCCAACCAATAATTCATATTTAAAGCTAAGAAAATGCGTCGCTCTCATATTTTCTTTTTATGAACAAAAATAGTCTCAATTAAATGTTTTTTTATTTTTTATATTTCACCTGAGGGGTTTGTACATAAATAATCGTGATTTTGTCGAATTATTTTGAATGAAAAAGAAAAAAAAACATGGCAATTATTGATTCTTTGATATGGTCTTATTCATATCCTAGAATTATATGATATAAAAAACACCTTGTAGGTATATTAGTCTGCTGTCTAATCGTATATCACCTGATGTTACAACAGACGGTAATATCACACAATCGCTCATTTGCGAGAAGATTGACATAATTAAAAAAGAGCAATTTTAGGGTATGATGATTTAAAGGTCAGGTGCACAGTACTCGCAACCGGAGTGCGTGTATGACCAGAACCCTAATTGCGTAACACACGTTCAATCACAATCTGAATCATTTTGAAGGATATTCCTAATCCATTTCTTCATATGTTCGAAAAATTTGTTGGCTCAACAATGTAAATAACGCAATGAATGTTGTTGAACTGTCAAAATGAAACAGATTGTGCTTTGATCGTGTATTACGCAATTTGGGTGCGGATGTATGAACGTAAACGAAGCAAAAAGGAGTATGTAAGGCTTGCAGGTGGCGTTCTGTAGTTTCTGCCTACCCCATGCGAGCGTAAAATAGTGACCTCTCTAGCTCCCCTCATTTTTAGGCTAAGCGTAATGTCGTTATTGTATCAAAAATAATAAAATTTGCTGCGTTCACCCGTATACAAAATAAAATTTGCTGCGTTCACCCGTTTACAGAATAAAATTTGCCGCGTTCACCTGTGTACTTAACTAACTCAAAATTGCAGACTTTTTAGTTATGTTACCCTTCTTGCCAATGAGCGACATACTTTTCGAATGATTTTTTAGTAAATAACGCTGGTATAGTGAAAGGAAAGTTAAATTAAAGTAAAAAGTCGTAATAATATGGTGTTTCCGACTTCGTCACATTGCTAAATTCATTTATAATTATTGATATTTTAAAGAAAAACTTATCATTAAAATAATTAGTCTAACTGTTAAGATTTGTTCTCAAATGTCATGATTTCATGAAAAAGACATTCAATGGAACACATCCAACTTAGAGAGATGTATTAAACTTAGAAGTTCTCATAGACATCTCTCTTAGTCTTAGAGAGATGCATTAAAGATTCTAATGATTATAATTTTGTAAATATATATTTGTTACGGTCGCGAATCATATTTTGATCAAGATACAACCAGAAGGCCAATTCTCGTACTTAAAAAACATTCACATTCTAGTCGCAATCTGTCAAACTTGTCAAAAGTGTTGGTAAATTGATGGTATTTTTGACAGATTGCGAATGAGATGCGAATGCGAACGTTTTTAAAAATTACTGGAATTGCCCCTCTGACAATGACTTGCAAAAAACGTAAGAAAATTTGATGTCCGCGGGCTACCTTTGCGGATCCAACTTTAGTTTTACTAAACTAAATTGTCATACAGACACATCTAAAAAAATCTCCCCATTTTTCCATAACTCATAAACCCAGTACCACGTCTCACAGCTTGCCTTCACTCTCTATTCCCTTTCTAACCTCTACAAAATATTACAGAGCTGAAAGGCCAGGGCTTCTCAAAGGAAGTGTGTCGCAGCATGATCGCCATGCTAGACAAGGACGGCTCGGGAGGACTCGGCTTTGAGGAGTTCAAGACCCTATGGATTGATCTGAGGAACTGGCGGGTGAGTAAACATACAGCTTTCCATAGAAAAGTAAATGCGCTTCCGTATTCTTCGTTCTTCCAAATTAGCACTAACGTCGCGCCACAGAGTAACCCTCCACAGAGGCAATGTTTCTAAGTTTTCTACGGCCACGCAGCCAGTAGGCAGATTGACAACTTCACAAAAAAATCCTCTGAAGGATTGGAACCTTACCAGCAATACTATTATAACTCACAATACAGTGTCGTTTTTCTTTTTGCAAAAACCATCGGGTTCGTTTCCTGGCTAAACTATACTAGGTTTCGGTAGTTAAATAAAGGTAAACAAACCGTAAAAAGGGTTTTTATAGATGACACTTTCTTGTTTAGAAAAACGATAAAACCAAATTAAATTTATTTTAGATTTTTTTATAATAGTTTCCTCTTTTATTAATATAAGTTAATCTTTATAATTTATTCTTAAACCACTCTTCGTAGATGTAACTGCTTGAGCTCAATTTTATTTATAATAATAAAATAATATTCTGTGATATGTCTATCGTAAAGAACCCAAACTCTAACGAATTATAATGTTGCTAAATTGAAGAGTACAACTGTGACGTAGCATGATAAGTGAAGTGACAGGTATTACGTTTGGTCGGTTACTGGACAGCTGTCTCGTCACGTGGTTTTTAGGGTTCCGTAGTAAACAAGGAACCCTTATAGTTTCGCCATGTCCGTCTGTCTGACTGTCTGTCTGTCTGTCCGTCTGTCTGTCCGCGGCTTAGCTCAGAGACGGTTAGTACTAGAAAGCTGTAATTTGGCATATGTATACATATTAATAATGCCGACAAAGTGGTAAAATAAAATCATGAAAAACAAATTTTTTTAGGGTAACCCTCTACCCTACACGTAAAGTGGGGATGTTTTTTTTTCCTCATCTATCCCGTGTTGTGAGGTATCACAACACGGGGTAGGCTCACAATATTTTTGAAAGACCTTTCTAACGATACCTCGTTAGAAAGGTCTTTCTTGGATTCAGGGATCCGTTTGCTAAATATTAAGCTTTTAACTGAATTTTTTTGTTAGAGTCAAGTGTGTCCCCCCCCCCCCTTCCAGCTAAAAGGTTATACTTGGACTTGTGAAAAAATTCACAGCAGTAGTATATATAACGAAATTAAAAGGAAATCTATCTATCAGAGCCACAGAACAGAAAAAACAGTAGAAGTCGCAAGTAGGCGGGGCGCGCGTACCCCGAGCTTTGCGGAGATCCGCAATGTCTGCTTCCGCGCCTACACCACGCAAATCAGTCTCGTTACAACCGTCTCGGTGAAAAGAACTTGAAAAAAATATACAAAAATGCCCTATTGTGCTGTTTTAGAATGTAAACACGATAACAGAACCAAAAATATGTCAAATAGAGATATGTCATACCATCAGTAAGTCTTAATTGATTTTATTTCGATTAAAATTTGAAAAATAATATTTTATTAAACAAGACAAGTAAAACTGGACTTTATATTGTTAACTTAAAGGTCTACTTTCTTTTAAACTCAAACATATTATTCTTCGCGAAGATTCCAACTACGCACATGTCACAGTCAGCTACTCAATTAGAGATTACCGTTATCGATAATGAGCTATCGATATTTTAAAGGGGACGTGCTAAGATAGCCCGCGAAATTCAAATTTCGTTACGTTTTTTGCAATTTGTAAGTCAGTGTCGGGTTGTATGTTGATTAAAATATGATTCGAGACCGTAACAAATATGGCTTCAGAGAATTATAATCATTAGAATCAGCAACAAACAGAATAACAATTCTTAAGCTAGAATAATCCTAGTGTCATGATTTCATGAAATAGTCATTCAATAATTATAGGATTTTATGAACGTAGAGGGAATTCTTTTGTATTGGTGATTTTTTTATTATAATTCTATAAATTAATATTTGATACGGCCGCGAATCACATTTATATCAACATCATATTTAGATCGGCTGGCGTAAAAAAGTGATTTTGCCAAAAGTGACACATAAAAGGTCTTAAAGTCTTAACGACGACATGAATCCTTTTCAACCCGCTTTCAAAATCTACAATATACTTATACAATAATCATTTTTCAGTTAGTCGAAACTTAAGTTAGTAATAACCTAAGTTTCGACAAAGTGAAAAATAAATAGCTACAGTACAACTATTTTCTAAATGTTCCTCGGCAAACTTCATGTTTCGTCAGTCGTTGGATTTCTATCAGTTGCCTTTGCACTTGGTGCAGACCAGACACTCTCAATCGACGATAATAGTAATTTTCAAATTCAGATCAGTAGTTTAACATAACAATTCTTAATTATACTTTCTGTAAATCGTATGTATTAGAATAAAATATGAACACTTGATTTCGAACATAATAATATTTATCGACTCTAGCTGTTGACTGTATTTTGTTTGAAAATAAAACGAAATGTCGATAAATAAGTCAACGACAGTGGTACATCCCTAGAGGAGGACGAATAGTAATGACCTCGTTACGCAAATATGAATCTTATCAGTAACGAAATACAGATTTTAATTGAATGTATTTAATATAGTGACATCTAGCGGCGGGTAGCGTAACTTGCTCATTAAACTATTTCAGTGTGCGCTTTAAACGGAAAAAGTATTAAATACGTACAAAGAGTAGACAATAAACAACTCTATTGTCTATAAATTATGGTTTATTTTCAAATAAGCGACGACTGACATTATTTCCTACTTTCATTCAATGTTAAACTACCAATCACACCAAAGATTTCTTAGTGTTACGAAATACAATTAACTTGTATTTGTGTGAGTTGGGGTACGCTGGTTCCGATACTAATGAAGCGCTATACTACTTCTACTGTTTTTTCTGTTCTGTGATCAGAGCTAAGTAGGCTGTACAGGTTAACGAGTAATAATCACCCAACTTAAATTTGCTGTTTGAAAAACATGATCTCCCATACATTCCGTATGGGAAAACATGTTTTTCAACTACAATGTTAAGTTTGTTCTTGGGATAAATTCATCCCAACAACCCTTCATTGTGCGTGGTCCGACACGCACTTGGCCGGTTTTTTTATTTAACTTTATTTAAGGTTCAGTATAATACCGTTGACCTTGCTCAAATGGGCGTCACCGCTGAGAATGCCCCGCGCACCCCCTCATCATAATTACGCGCGAAGCGGTCACAAAGTTTCTTTTTGCGGGGCTGCCATAGTGCCATGACTCGCGACGTTAGCATAGGTAGCTCGTAGCATATTTCAGACCAGTGGTTCAGAATATTTTTAGGTTAAAAGTTAAATGTTATAAAAAAAAAATAAGTACACAACACTTGTGTAAATTATTGAACCACTATTGTGTCTATATAAAAAAAAAAATTACAAACTAAGAACTTGTTGTAATATTATTAAAACAAACAGCTATAATCTGGCAAGAGTATGACTTTTCACAAAAAAAAATTGCTTTATACACAAACTCTTCGAGATTAGTTTCTATTCCATAGATGGCGCTGTTGTCAAACAAAATTTAGAAGATTTCTAAAAATGGTAAAAAAAAAGCATAAATAAACAATTATTGAATAAAACTTTTACAGGGTAAGTTTATGATATTAGTCAGACACTTTTTGATGTAAAATAACTCAACAATTTCCTAAAAACCAAGAAGTTATTACCAAAAATCTCACATCGCACAAACAAAGTTTTCTGTAGAGTAAGTATTGGGTTGATTCCGTTGTAACTATTAGTAGTGTATTCAGTGTGATACCTCTGATTACAGATCTCTTGCACTTACCTACTTGTTTAGTTAGTTAGTACCTACCCCACACCAATTATCATCGTTTAACAGTACTTACTTGCTATTGCATACTTTTGCTGACGGGAATCACAAACCAAAACGTCATCTGTGTATTTTTTTTTTTTTCATAAAGCTCTGAATAAATTTCGAATCACATGATCACATCACCTTACGGCAGGCCACAGAGTAATAAAATACCTATTATTAGTAGGATCAGCTGTAGTCTACGAATAATAAAAGGAAGAAGCGTAATTGTGATCATAATCAATGAAAAATTCAGCTCCAAACATATCATCACTACATTCAACTACATTGACAAAATTATCTCGAGTATTCGATCGAAAGAACACATATGCAAATAAATGTTTAATGCGTTGTAGTATTGTATCGTAAGCATTTAAAATTAAGAAGTACCTACGAATAATAGAGTGATTGGTGGCGTCAATTTCAGACCAGGAGATGCGCGGATGTTGTGAAAAATAAGTAAACTTGTTTACGTGTCTACTTTTTATCCGGTTGCGCCAGAAGGATGGTAATGTTTTTCGAGAGTATGTACCTATGTATATACTCGTATGTGTATTTCTTTGGCACACTCTGTAGCATAAACGGCTTGATGGATTTACATATGAGGTGTCGTTAGATTCGTCTTAATTGTGGGAGTGACATTAAATTTTTATTTATACTGATGCATATTATCATTTTTCCTTATACTTATAACTAAAAACCAAAACCTGCAATATCAAGTGAAATTTCAAAATGTCTAAAATAAGCTTTCATGTTGCGTTCGTATTGCATAACGCTTTCCAGAGTCACAAGTATAGGATTTCAAAATATTTTTTCACCCGCCCATCGCGGTACAGCTTGCGTGGTGCCCCAGTTTTGAAGCTTGAGTTACAATTTCTTGACTTCCATTCCTTTATCAATGAGCGCAAGACGTCACTTACTATAAAATTTTCTATTGAGTGCGATAGGAAATCTATAAACTAGTGATAACATCACACTGAGTACACTTTTTGTACATAGAACGGAATCAACCGAATACTTATTGTATAGAAAATTTTAATTGTGCGATGTAGGATTTTTGGTTATAACTTCTTGGTTTTTAAGAAATTGGTGAGTTATTTTACATCAATAAGTGTCTGACTAATATCATAAACCTATCCTGTAAAAGTTTTATTCAATATCTGTTTATTTATGCTTTTTTTAAAAAATTTTGAAATCTTATAAATTTTGTTTGACAACAGCGCCATCTAGGGAACGGAAACTAATGTCGTAGAGTTTGTTTAACAGCAATTTTTTTTGTGAAATGTCATACTCTTGCCTGATTATAGCTGTGTTTAGTAATTTTATTATTCACTTTATTGTTTATTATATGTATATGACGAAGTGAGAAATGTAGTTACATTTTCACGGTAATAAAGTAAAGATTTCAGCGCGGAGAAAAGTGACACACATTCGTTCTCTATAAGGTTCCGAAGAACACTGAAGCGGTGCGTTGCGTTCGGCAAGGAAATAAGCAAGCGCACGTCGTAAAAATACAAATCAAATCGTATAAAATTAAATATTAACTATTTCATAATAACTAATCGAACAATAGATGCAGTTTGGCATTTGAAATTTTATGGTATAGTTTGTATTATAATTGTTTATGAAGGGATACACCGCTTTTAAAAATAATTAAGAGGTGTGTTTGAAGATTTTTTTTGATGCATTAAAGTATGTTTAATTATGATTTGAGTTCGACCATTATATGCCTAAAAGGCTTGAAAATATCATACTTTTTTCTTTGGGCAAAATTATTTACTGTTTATGAGATACCCAGCTTTAAAAAAACACCTTTTTGACCGTTTTCAAGAAATCTCCGCCTTAACTACCTAAACCTAACCTAACTAAATTGAGTATAGGATATTTAAAAAAAAAACCTAAAAGTGCAGTATCCTGTGTCTCCAAAATGAAGATTAAGGTTACTGTAAAGATTAATTAATTTATCAGTTCTGGGGGCACAGCAGTGCCCCCGCTAAGTCGAGCAAATTACCTTTTACCCTGAAATGTCATCTGAAAAAATAAACTTTTTCGTCCACAGGCTGTCTTCCGTCTCTACGACACAGAAGGCCGCGGCGCTATACCCGCCCACCATCTCCGCGACGCTCTGCACTCAGCAGGATACACGGTCAACGCGCACGTGCTTAACGTGCTCGCTCATAGGTAACGTATTGGATGGGCTGCTGATGTTTATCTACATTTATTGAAACTAGCTGCCCTGGATGATGTGAAGCCACTATATTAAATAGATTTAAGGCAAGCGTGCACCAATGTCGATCGCACCGTGATCCAATGTGAGCCCGTCCATATGTAAAACACACTCGAACGCACTTTCTTCTTTTGAGACATAATGCCTTTACGGTGAAAGGCATTTAAGAAAATGCTACAGTAAGTACTAGACACATTTTCACTCAATCATATTGTTTACTTCAACAGATACGGCTCCTCCGACGGTTACATTCAGTTCGACGATTTCATTATGTGTTCGGTGCGACTCAAGACCATGATCGGTGAGTTTTACAACAATATACTTGTACACCATATACTTTGTGGTAGAATGTATAGAACTAACAAAAATACTAACACCATACTATGTAAAACTACAGTCTCACAAATAAATGAAATTCTAATTCTAATTCCTGTACTATTTGGTTAATGTTCTCATTGTTGTTAGTGTATTGAGAGAAAGGTAGGAGATGCCCTGCTAAGCCGAAAGGCGCTATCTCAATCGGAGTAAGTTTTGTGAAAATTTACTTTTTGTAAATTGCAATTTAAGGAAACTTAAGGATATTAAAAAACTTTTGAGTGGTTTTTTTAATGTTTTAAGTTAGATAGCGCAATTTGACTTGTACCATTAGATGCGAAATTGTTATAGCTATTGAGTGGTATAAAAAACCTAAAAGGGCGTATCTCAGAGATAGCGCCTTTCTGCTTACCAGGGCAGTGTAACTAGACAATGTGAATGTGAAATTTTGATTAGTTAGGTAAAAAGAGGATTGTTATAGTGTAGCCTGTTAACGAACTTGCTTCATATAATAGCATACCCTAAAGTCTCATATCTGTAATACTATTAATTTAAATGATAGGTTGAGTTTTAGTAAAAAGATTATTTCAATAGAAATGTAGTTACTTCCGATGAATGGTATTTTTTTACTATTAAAAGTTTTTAACTGAAGTTACAGTATTATATCTCGGCAGTGGCCTTGAAGTAATTACCTACGGCTGCTCGGTAGGTTAACCTTCCGCGGCAGTGCGTATCTGCCGCGCATTTAATACTGTTCCGTACTGATAATCACTGAGCTTTCGCAGCGCGTCGTTTCGGCCGTAATAATACTGTTACTTATTTATACTGTGCCAAAGTTAGCTATAGTAATTCTGCTTCTATTTTCAAGTAAATGTTACGTGCAGAATGCAAGACTTCTCAAATGAATATGTAATATTTTGCGATGTTAGAATCTGAGCATATTCAATATATCTCTAGGTTTTGTGATATTGGTATATAGCTTTCATAAGTAGCTTCCTAAGTAATGGAGGAGTAGTTAATGTTTGTGATTGTTTAGTCTTATGTCTTCTCATTAATATACCGACGATGTAAGTACGGTTTTAAAACGCAGAATTGAGATTTCTTCATAGGTTTAGTAGGTATTTAAAATAAAATTGAACAGTCAACATCAGAATTAGGTGGTCTACTCCCCCTATCATGATTTATAAATATTTTGTCGCAAATGATCGTCTAAAAACATCTTGAAAACTGTGTTACACATTTTACTTTGTTCTCTGAAAAACCCTATCAATATTAGCGACTTTACCCACGATGTTGACTGTCCAATAAACTGTGTGCTGTAACAAAGTTATTTCAACAAATAATAACTATAACAACCAAGAACGAGCTGCAATGGAACAAGTGAGCGGCGCCGACCTCGCCACGCATCACATAATATACAGGGTGGATTTTTGAGATGGGGCAGTAAGGACAGCTACCTTAACCGTTGTCGCTAGAAGAAAACGGTCTTAGAAGACTGTCCTCTTAACTTTTTGAGACATTTTGATCTGCATTCACAGATTTTGAAAAAAAATTACAGTCAGCAAGAAAATGGGTAGTTTTCACAAAAACTTTTTTTGATGCCAATCGATCCTGTTTGTTATAAGGATCAAAAAACTCTACTAGACCAACTGAGGTTTGAGTACTAGAAAAGTCAGAAATCGCAAAAAAACTTTTCCCATACATTTCGTTAGGAACGATAGGAAAAAACTCCAACATACTTTATTACGAGCATGATAGATAGACTAGCCAAACAGAAACAAAAAATTTTAACTTCGAACGAACACGCGTTATAATTTTATTTACTCTACGAACAAGATAGTTTGTTGCTTGTGATGTCCGACATTCTGAGAAAAAAACCAGACAAGTGCGTGTCGGACCACGCATAATGAAGGGTTCCGTAGTTGGGATGAATTTATCTCAAAATCAAACTTGTAACATTGTAGTTGAAAAACATGTTCTCCCATAAATCGATATACGTTACGGTCAATTCTCTGCAAGAGTAAGTATGTAAAAAAAAAAAATTGTGTGTTAAGGCTACAAATTACCGATTTCCGCCCTTTTCCCTTTATTTGTGTTATGAGACCTTGCTTCTTACCTAATTTCATAATTCTAGGTTAGCAGGAAGTACCCTGTAGGTTTTGATTTATTTGCGAGTATGAAAATAAGTATGTCGTATAAATGGCCGTATTTTTTATTGCGTTGACTTAGAAGCTTGATTTTTTTTAAACTTCAAGGGACCACAGACCTACGTATTTGATGTTGTTTCAACTTGATACCTCCACGCGTTCCTGATAAAAAGGGTCGTGAGAGACTGATGGACGGACAACGATGTGATCTTAAAACGGTTCCGTATTTTCCTTTTGAGGTGCGGAACTTTAAAAATGACATCAAATTATTGATTACACTCAGACTTGTTTGGAAAACGTTAAAAAAAGACTGTCCCCTACAAAACACAGAAATTGCAAAAAAACAAACTACCCATGTAAAAATTTATTTCAAAAGCAACAAAGGTTCTAAATGTTCTCTATTCGTTCGAAATTTGAAGTTCAATTTGTTTTAGTTTAGTTTCGGCCAGTCTATCATCGGAAAATAGTAAGTTGGAGTCACATTTCCTATGAAATGTATGGGAAAAGTTTTTTTTGCGATTTCTGACTTTTCTAGTACTCAAAGCTCAGTTGGTTCATAAGAGTTGTTTGATCCTTATAAGAAACAGGATCGATTGGCATCAAAAAAAGTTTTTGTGACAACTGCCCATTTTCTTGCTGACTGTATTTTTTTTTCTAAATCTGTGACTGCAGATCAAAATCTTCCAAAAAGTTAAGGACAGTCTCTTAAGACCGTTTTCCTGTAGCTATAACGTTTAAGGTAGCTGTCCTTACTGCCCCATCTCAAAAATCCACCCTGTATACTTACAGGAATAACGTCACTGTACCGCTGTCTCATGGGCTGTGAGGGATTGCTGCCAGATAAAAAATATCAAAAAGTGTTGTAAGGTCAAAAAGTTTGATTGTAGACCTAAGGGCACAGAATACATAATAGTTTACGTACAGAAGATTCACTCTGCAAACCATTTAAATAAATAGCGACTCTTGCTACGACTCAATAAAGTGCAATTCAGGTCGTATATAGCATAGCATTTATTACCTACAGTTATATTCACCTAGAAGTTGCCTCTCTTTCTATCGCGGAACTCTTATATCGTCTGATTACGTTACGCCCGCTGAATTGGCCCGACAAGTCGAGCCCACCGCATACTTGTAGGTTCATACCTAAAATGCAGAGTGCCTGATACGGGCTAATTTAATGCTGATATCTCGGACGGCTACTAGAATCAATTATATTTTTTGGAAATTTTGACGTTCCAAAGTGCCTTGTATGTGCCTAATTTAAATAAATTATTTGACTTTCACTTTGACTGTGTGATTGGGACCTAGTTTAGACTACAAAATTGTAATCAAGACAGTATGATTCATTGTACAAAAAGTAAGAACGTAACCATTTACCGAGCTAGAAAGTAATTTAAGAAAAATTACTGTGGATCCTGCTGAAAAATTTATAATAATATATAAAAAACTTTTATTATAAGAAAGTTCTAGGGTGAGAAACAATCATCGGCCTTTAAACATCTAAGAAATACTGAATTATGCCATAGGCAATGTTAAAGGAAAACTTTTTGACCTAAAACAGCCAGTTTTAAATTTAATTTTGGATATTAGTAAAAGATATTTCCTACACAGCCTCTGAACATATTATTGTTTGCGATAGTATTTCAGAAAATCTAAAGTTCTACCTAATTACTGTGAATTGTTTGTTAACGTTTTGAAGTATTTATGAACCCCAAAACTATTCGCAGACAGTAACCCCTCCACTTCTTTTGGACATTTTACAAGTATCTAATATTTATTGAAAAGTTTCAAGATCCATAAAAAAAAAACATTTTCCAAATTACCATGTAGAATGTCCGCCGCACTAAAACGCTTACTAACTGTTAACTTTCGCGCCAAAGCAGACAATAGACTAATATAAACAATTTGTTTTACAGATACGTTCAAAGGGAGGTCTTCGGGCGGTGAATACGCCACTTTCTCCCTCGAAGAATGACTGAATCGCACAGTCTACTCATAAACGTCAAGCCTAAACAAGCCTTATTGTTATATAGCTAAGGCCTATTTACGCAAAATGTACATTGAAAACATCCTACTAAATGTTGCCGAAATTTTTTAAGAATTACACTTCTGCATAAAAACATAAGATGTTATTTAAAATTTATAGTGAGTACAATTTTTTGCAAGTGTATGTGAGATTCATACGTCTAAGTCACAAAATATATTTTATTAATTAAGAATTAACTTATGGTGACATACTTTTCACTTACGGGTATTATATCTGTGTAATTGACTAAATAACTAATTTAAATAAACATATTTTTGTATTTCGCTCACTGTTTTGTGCTAAATGTTATGAATAGTCAATTCATAAGTTGCAAAATAGTTTTTAATTGAACAGTATTTTTATATCCACCGATTTTCCATTCCAATGTGCTAGAGCGTTTTGTCTATGGATCATCTATGGGCAACGCGTCCGTGTTTAGTTCTGTGCGATTAGCTATTTACAGCTTTTTTTACGTGAAATTTAATATATATGTTATATTACAATTTATTGCACTTCTTTGCATTGACAATGCATTTTTATAATCGCAATACATTTATTTTGTTTGGCATAATTTTTGTTTTTAAAAGATCTGAAATAAAAACATTTATTCATAATAAATATTATGTTTAATTTTTTTCTGCCCTGACCACACCTGACAAGTAAATAAGTAGTTACTTATTTACGACAGCCATGCTTCATATAGTTCATAGGCAGGAGCCGTGTTCTAGCGAAGATAACACATGTTAGGTGAACTCCCACTTATTTACGAAAACCTCTAATAGTTCATAGGCATAAAGTAGATTTTACATTTAATAAAACTGTTGCTGTAGTGGGGGATGTTATCGTTGACATAAACCATCTAATAATGATGACCGCTCAACTGACTACGATATTCGAACTGCATTGCATGGTCTTTTGCCGGCTCATCAAGTCTCCACGAGAGCAGGATACTGTCTTGATCATATTATTCTTAAATGCGAATTACCAGCAACAACACTAATTTCTAAATCTTTCATCACAGATCATTTGCCAACTTTGCTATATCTTGAGGATACAAAATTGCCCATTCAACCACAAAAAACAATTTCACGAATGAACTACGCTAAGCTAGATCAGGAAGTTGTAGGTATAGACTTCTCATATCTCATGAATGTGGACGATGCAGATGCAGTCGTGAATGAACTGATCAGTGTTATCCAGGGCTTAATAAAGAAATATACATTCGAGGCAAAAATTCCTAGAAAAGATAGAAATATTAAGCCATGGATTACACCGGGTCTGCTGCGGTGCATTCGTCATCATAATACACTTCATATGGACACTAAATAGTCACCTGATAACGATATCCTAAGAATTACCTATAATCGTAACCATTCGTAACATTCTATTACGGAATCCGGAACCCAGTTTGACAGGCACGAGTTGGAAAAAGCTAAAAATAATAATGACACTATGGAATAAAATTAAAGACATTACATACTACAATAAAATCCCCACACCTTCTACGGACTTATTGAAAATTGATCTTGATCCACAAGTATCTGTTGATCATGTGTGTAAGTACTTTACTGACGTTGGCAAAAATTTCGCATCTAAAATCACTTCGCCGCTGTCGATATCCTCTATTTCATGCACAGCCTCTCAAAAATGTCCCCCTAAACTCACTTGTTCTCGTTGACTTTGACGAATCGGAATTAAACGACGCCATTATAAACCTACGTCCAAATTCTGCTACTGGATGGAATGGCATCTCAACAAATCTACTGAAACTCTGTCGCCATATTCTTGGCACCCCAATCACGCATATTTTCAATACCTCAATATCCACTGGAGTTTTTCCGGATGCATTTAAAAAGGCGGTCGTGCATCCGATCTATAAGAGTGGAAACAGTGACTGCATGGTCAATTATAGACTCACTATCTCAGTCCTCTCATCTATCGCATTTTTTTTTAAATCTGTTATCCTCAGTCTTACTCAGTTTCTTAATAAAAATTACGTTATTGCACAAAATCAGTATGGTTTCAAAAAAGGAGTTTCGGCTGAAGATGCAGTCCTTGACTTAAGTGAATTCGTTGCAAGAAAGCTTGATGGAAAATATAAGTGTATGGGCCTATTCCTAGACTCAAAAAAGACGTTTGACACAGTCTCTGTTCCGACCCTCCTTTCGAAACTGGAGGACGTCGGTATACGCGGACTAGCTCACGATTTTTTTTAAAGTTATCTCACTAATCTTAGTTTGTTTGTTAGAGTTGGTTCCCACGTTAGTAGTGAGGAGACTACCACGTTCGGAGTCCCGCAAGGCAGTGTGCTGGGGCCACCCTTATTCCAGGTTTATATTAACGAGCTATGCTGCATACCTCTAAAATTTCACCTGTGCTGACGATACGGCAATTATAGTCTATGGAGCTGATTGGGAACATGTTAGAGCTGCTACCGAACTGTCTCTTGAAACCGTCATTAGTTGGTTGCGGCTAAATCTCCTTACTCTGAATCTGGATAAGACTTACTAAATCCCTTTTATGCTACATCTAAGTACGAAATCCATCCTAGTACCATTAAAGCTCACACTTGTAATGGCCAAACGCACTGCTCTTATTTGTCCATTCGTGAGGTATATAATGTCAAGTATCTGGGAGTTGTGATTAATGGCGGACTCAACTGGTACTTGCACTTAGATATTTTCATATTTTATTTTATCAAACAAAAAACTGAATTCAATCCGGAACAAAAAAAAAACATCCATAGCCTACTCTAAACTTATACACACACAAAAATGCACATCTTTCGTCATCAACCTTCATTCGGCTCACCTGCGTTATAATCAATGATTGATACAATCAGCTTATGGTAACTAAAATATGATATCTGCTCATTGTATCCATCTAATACAGCCGTTGCCCTCAAAAGCCTCTACAGCGCACCTACCTACCTAGCTATCTGCCCTACCTATCTACACTACCTACCCACCTACACTACCTACGCTACATTACCTACCCTACCTAACGGCACTTCATTTCTTGACATTGACTCCCCTCCCGTACGGCCAGTACCCCAGTGACGCCTACATTGCATAAGTTGCTGCCTAGCTAGCCGAGCAGGGTGAGCGGCTACCACGCAACTTTTTTCTAATACTTATATTTTTAAACTCGTGTTATCTTTCGTATCTAAAGCGCACCTACCTACCTAGCTATCTGCCCTACCTATCTACACTACCTACCCACCTACACTACCTACGCTACATTACCTACCCTACCTAACGGCACTTCATTTCTTGACATTGACTCCCCTCCCGTACGGCCAGTACCCCAGTGACGCCTACATTGCATAAGTTGCTGCCTAGCTAGCCGAGCAGGGTGAGCGGCTACCACGCAACTTTTTTCTAATACTTATATTTTTAAACTCGTGTTATCTTTCGTATGGAATGTCCGAATTGAATAATTCAAAAAGTTATATAAAGGTATTGAAGCAGTCTTGAATATGAAGTCATTTATTTTGATAAGGATTAATACTAAGATACAAATAAAGAGCCTTTTCTAGCAGCGACATTTCAATTAAATTAAAAAAATAAAAGAACACTTATTGTGGCATAACTATAATAGTTAAACATATGCTGTCGCGACACTTTTTGTAAATAATGATGTGTTCTGCAAAGTCGTACATTATTTTATTCTATCATCAATAGTTTTCGCAGCGCACGCGATGTAAATAATATGTTAGGTTTTTTTTACACCTTCCGTTACATTATTGGAGTTTTAATAAGAATCCCAATTTTTTTTGAAATGTAATATCGCCTATCTCACTCGGAGATAGTGTAGCTTCCCAACAGTGAAATATTTTTTTTCAAATCGGTTCAATATAAAAACTTGAGATTCCAATCTACGCGGCCGTAACGCTTTTTCGTGACAGAAAAATCCTAATACCCCCCGTCTATATAGAAGTTTCACTTCAATAATTTTTCATAATTTCCATACCTACTAAAAGTAAAAAATTCCATATAAAATACGTGGACCTAACCCTGCGGGCCTCAAACTCTAAAAAAAAAATTACGGGGTAGGGCAAACAAGTACCTCGTGGAGTCGCGATTCGATTTTAGTTGCCAAAAACATTTTCAAATCTAGAGTTTTTTTTTTTTGCAGAATTGCTTTAATATTCTCATAGCCAAAAGTAAGGAATTTTATTGATATTTAGTTCGATGTACAAGAGAATCGGCACCACTGTACAAAATCTTGGTCAGGGCGTCATATATTTTGTAAACATTGCCTTTGCAATCGATCATGAGCGAATTCATACTCCGACTCGCACTTGGCCGATTTTCGGATGGCTGTGCCCACAACCTTTTTTGAGGGCTGGATCCGCGCCTGTCTCCACCCATCATGGATTGGTTCCTGCGGAAGTCCTGCAGGGTTCTGTTTACAGCTCAGAGGTTTACAGCTACCACTGCTTTTCTATTTGAAAGCGCAATCTATACGCACGCGCCTCTTGTCAATGTTGGCGTGACACCTCACAAACAGGCGTTTCGTTGCACTCTAAATCGATGGGAATTTTAAACATGGTGTGCGCTGTTTTGGCAATGATTCTGTAAGACGCTACCGTTTTATTGCAATTTTGCCTTGCCTCTAGACCATTACAAGGATGCCAGTGGTATTGAATGTTTTTCCTGTTCCACTAGGAGCATCCAAGAAAAACATTTTACCCTGACTGAGCCCAACGCTTTGGAGAACGGTGTTAAAACCCCTTTACTCTGAGGTGAACATAGAAGTTCGTAAAAAGTCTTCGGATAGATTATGCCGATATTTCTCCCATAATAGAACTGAGTTTGCGATTCCACAAAACACTAAAATGATAGCAAACAAATGTGCGACTACTGGGATTTTCGCTGACGCTGGCTTTCTCCCTGTGTTGGTCACCGTCAAAAAGGTGACGTGCTACGCAAGCTGCGCGGAATTTGGGATACTCTGCATCATCAACTGTCCTCAGGAACGCAAACAACAATGGGCCTGGTACTGTGTGAAGTAATAACCACAAATAATAATAAAAATTGTGATCGTTTATTTATTTTAGTAAATTTTTACAGAGCGTAAAATCTGGTAAATTATGTCTCAAAATTCTTCAAAATTTCACGTCCACACGCAGATTTTATAATCGCTAGGACAAATCTCTAAATGAAGAAAAATGTAAAAAAAAAAATATTAAAAAAATACCCACAGTTAAAAAAAAAACAATAGTTGGGAATCGATCTTATAACCACTGCTTTGGAAAGAAGTCGTGCAACCGATTTGTTATATGCTGTTGTTGAAAGTTAGCTGAGATAGCCGTTCTTATATTTCATGATTGACTGACCCACCAAAAAGCTCAATAAAGGTATAGCGTGATGCTGGAACATACAAACAGACAAACAGACAAAAATTCTAAAAACTATATTTTCGGCATTAGAATCGACCCAAAACCTCGTAGCAATTATTTTTTTTCAAAAATATTCAATGTACAGTTTTGACTTCGCTACGATTTTATTATATGTATAGTTTATATACCTTTGTATAATTGTGAAGTAGGATACCTGAAGTGATTCTTTAACATCACCTTAAGGACTGTTCTTTATGCTCGCTCCAACTTGAGAAACCTAGTCTAAGCAGCACCTCCCCATACTGTGATTGTCTGTGATGCAGTAGGCGATGACGGACTGGCAAATATCAATATACACCATTCTAACCGTGGAGGTCAGTAGAAGACTTAAGAAGCTTAAATATGTAAATCATTCTTCTAACTCTGGTATAAGACCATATCTAGGTGCAAGTACCAGTTGAGTCCGCCATTAATCACAACTCCCAGATACTTGACATTATTTACCTCACGAAGGGACAGATAAGAGCAGTGCGTTTGGCCATTACAAGTGTGAGCGTTAATGGTACTAGGATGGATTTCGTACTAAGATGTAGCTTAAAAGGGATGTAGTAAGTCTTATCCAGGTTCAGAGTAAGGAGATTTAGCCGCAACCAACTATTATCGGTTTCAAGAGACAGTTCGGCAGCAGCTCTAACATGATCCCAATCAGCTTCATAGACTATAATTGCCGTATCGTCGGCATAGGTGAATATTTTAGAGGTCATGAGAGGTATGCAGCATAGCTCGTTAATGTAAACCTGGAATAAGATCGGCCCCAGCACACTGCATTGCGGGACTCCGAAGTTGGTAGTCTCTTCACTACTAACGTGGGAACCAACTCTAACAAACAAACTAAGATTAGTGAGATAACTTTCGAAAAAATCGTGAGCTATACGCCGCGTATACCGATGTCCTCCAGTTTCGAAAGGAGGGTCGGAACAGAGACTGTGTCAGACGTCTTTTTTGAGTCTAGGAATAGGCATATATACATTTATGTTTTCCATCAAGCTTTCTTGCAACGAATTCACTTAAGTCAAGGACTGCATCTTCAGCCGAAATTCCGTTTTTGAAATCATACTGATTTTGTGCAATAACGTTATTTTTACAAGCTTTATATTAGCTTGCTCTGTTCGTATGTGTTTCCGGTTACTCCAATTGTCATCCATTTTTCAAGCACTTCCTGGCATTCGATTGAGCTGAAACTTGGCATACTTATATAACTACCGAGACATTTTGAAAAATTTTAACTATGAAGGTGGTTTGATGATTGAGCCAGAAGTTGGACATAGGAACTCCTCAATCGACAACATAGCACCATCGTATTTGGACTCATTGGCTATGTATTAACAAGTGCTTTGACACTAGGTGGTGGTCAGAGTCTGATGCCGGAAGCCGGAAGATGGCAATATGTGTTTCTAGTTACTCCAATTGTCATCTATTTTTCAAGCACTTCCTGGTATCCGATTGAGCTGAAACTTGGCATACTTATACAACTACCGAGAAATTTTGAAAAAATTATACCATAGATCTGGTTTGATGATGGAGCCGGAAGTTGGCCATAGGAACTCCTCAATCAAACAAGATAACTCCATCGTGTTTGGATTTATTGCTTATGTACTAACAAGTGCTTTGATACTAGGTGGTGTTCAGGGTCTCATGATTGATCCGGAAGGTCGCTATGGGAAAACCTCAATCCAACAAGATAGCACCATCGTGTTTGAAATTAAGCGTGTTGCGTGGTTTTATTAGTTATGTATTGATAAGTGCTTTGACACTAGGTGGTGTTCAGGGTATAATGATGGATCCGGAAATTAATCACGAGCACTCCTCAACCTAACAAGATAGCACCATCGAGTTTGGTCTCATTGGATATGTATTGACAAGTGCTATTACACTTGCTGGTGTTCAGGGTCTGATGATCGAGCTGTTCAGATGCATGCGACGAACATTCCATCACGTTACGTATGTTTTGAGTTTCCAAAATATGGCGTACATGTTATAACCCAATCGCTGTACAATTTCCAGCTAAGTACAGCTGTGGCACTATTGAACGACATTTATTACCCTTGATAATATCATGAGCATAGACTGTCCACAAAATGTAAAGTAACACAGTCGACTATGCCATAGTGTACTTAAGGCCGAAACTCTTTGCCGCTGGGCAAGGTTATGTTTCGCTTAGTAGAGTCGCTCATTAGACGATCTTATGATTTAAGAGATAGATTGCTCAAAACTATCAGGGAAGAAACCATGCAACAACGATGCTCTAGAGGAAATGAATAGGATGATAAATGTTACTGAACATGGTGTATAGACTAAGTGAATAAATCATTAAACAGACTAATGCACAAAATGTATTAAGTATAAAATACGAAACTTAAAAATACGTTACGTACGTTTTTAAAGTTTATTCTATTTCGTTGGATATCTGGTGAAGAACAGATATTTAAACAAATCATAATGCTAAAAAGTAAAAAGTACAAAATAAATCTTACGTAAACATAGAACTTTAATATTTTCTTAAAAGTTTGAGGCGTACCTAAGTGTCCTTCTTACACTAAACTTGAAGATAGGCCTCAAGGTTTTAAGAAAATATTAAAGTTCTATGTTTACGTAAGATTTATTTCGTACTGTTTAGTTCATTTAAAGCTTGTTTTTACAAAGATTTTTCTTTTATTTTATTTTATTAGTTAATTATTCAATTACACAGATATAATACCCGAGAGAGAAAAGTATGTCACCATTATGTTAATTCTTAATTAATAAAATATGTTTTGTGACTTAGACGTATGAATCTCACATACACTTACTTGCAAAAAATTGTACTCACTATAAATTTATAACATCTTATGTTTTTATGCAGGGAAGTGTAACAATTCTTAAAAAATGACGGCATCATTTAGTAGGATGTTTTCAATGTACATTTTGCGTAAATAGGCCTTAGCTATATAACAATAAGGCTTGTTTAGGCTTGACGTTTATGAGTAGACTGTGCGATTCAGCCATTCTTCGAGGGAGAAAGTGGCGTATTCACCGCCCGAAGACCTCCCTTTGAACGTATCTGTAAAACAAATTGTTTATATTAGTCTATTGTCTGTTTTGGCGCGAAAGTTAACAGTTAGTAAGCGTTTTAGTGCGGGGAACATTCTACATGGTAATTTTGGAAAATTGTTTTTTTTATGGATCTTGAAACTTTTTAATAAATATTAGATACTTGTAAAATGTCCAAAAGAAGTAGAGGGGTTACTGTCTGCGAATAGTTTTGGGGTTCATAAATACTTCAAAAAGTTAACAAACAATTCACAGTAATGAGGTAGAACTTTAGATTTTCTGAAATAATATCGCAAACAATAATATGTTCAGAGGCTGTGTAGGAAAATGTCTTTTACTAATATCCAAAATTAAATATAAAACTGGCTGTTTTAGGTCAAAAAGTTTTCCTTTAACATTGCCTATGGCATAATTCAGTATTTCTCAGATTTTTTGAAGGCACCGGTGTTTGTTTCTCACCCCAGAACTTTTAGTTTCAAAAAACAAAATTTTCAGCAGGATCCACAGTAATCTTACCCTTTTTTTTTATTTTTTGTTTAGCTTCCAACTACTCGGTAAATGGTTACGTTTTTACTATTTATATACAATGAATCATACCGTCTTGATTGCAATTTTGTAGTTTAAACTAATTTCCAATCACACGGTCAAAGTCAAATAATTTATTTAAATTAGGCACATAAAAATCACTTTTGAACGTAAAAATGTACAAAAAATATTATTGGTTCTAGTCGCCGTGATCCGAGATATCAGCATTAGATTAGCACTTATCACGCCAGCCGCACTCTGCATTTTAGGTATGAAGCTGCAAGTACGCGGCGGGCTCGACTTGTCGGGCCAATTCAGCGGACGAAACGTAGTCAGACCGGCTCAGACGATATAAGAGTTATGCGATGGAAAGAGATGCAACTTCTAGGTGAATATAACTGTAGGTAATTAGTGCTATGTGACCTAAATTTACACTTGCACTTTATTGATTCGTAGCAAGAGTCGCTATTTATTTACTTAAATGATTTTGCAGAGTGAATCTTCTGTACGTGAACTATTATGTATTCTGTGCCCTTAGCTCTAATCTAAAACTTTTTGACCTCACAACAATTTTTGTTATTTTTTATCTGGCAACCATCCCCCACAGCCCATGGTAGGTGAGACAGCGATACAGTGACGTAATTACTGTAAGTATATATTACGTGGTGCGTGGCGAGGTCGGCGCCGCTCACTTGTTCCATTGCAGCTCGCGCTCGAGATTCTCGAGTGGCTCGTTGTTTGCTGTTATAGTTATTATTTGTTGTAATAACTTTGTTGCACACAGTTTATTGGACAGTCAACATCGTGGGTAAAGTCGCTAATATTAATGGGAATTGTAAGAGAAAATTGCAAAATGTCTAACACAGTTTTCACAATGTTTTTAAACGATCATTTGCAACAAAATATTTATAAATCATGAAAGGGGGAGTAGACCACTTAATTCTGATGTTGACTGTCCAATTGTATTTTAAATACCTACTAAATCTATGAAGAAATCTCAATTCTGCGTTTTAGAACCGTACTTACATCGGTATATTAGTGAAAAGACATAAGAATAAATAATCACGAACATTAACTACTTCTCCATTACTTGGGAAGCTACTTATGAAAGCTATATAGAAATATCACAAAACTTAGAGATATATTGAATATGCTCAGATTCTAACATCGCAAAATATTACACATTCATTTGAGAAGTTATGCATTATGCACGTAACAATTACTTGAAAATAGAAGCAGAATTATTCTAGTTAACTTTGGCACAGTATAAATAAGTAACAGTATTATTACGGCCGAAACGACGCCCTGCGAAAGCTCAGTGAATATCAGTACGCAACAGTATTGAGTGCGCGGCAGATACGCACTGCCGCGGAAGGTTAACCTGCCGAGCGGCCGTAGGTAATTACTTCAAGGTCAATGGCGAGATATAAGACTGTGACTTCGGTTAAAATCTATTAAATCGTTTAAAAAAAAACATTTAGCGTAAGAAACTACATTTTTACTGAAATATTTTTTTTACTAAAACTCAACCTATCATTTAAATTAGTAGTATTACAAATAGGAGACTTTAGGGTATGCTATTATATGAAGCAAGTTTGTTAACAGGCTACACTATAACATTACTGTTTTTACCTAATTAATCTAAATTTCACTTTCACATTGTCTAGTTACACTGCCCTAGTAAGCCGAAAGGCGCTATCTCTGAGATACGCCCTTTTAGGTTTTTTATACCATTCAATAGCTATAACAATTATTATTTCACAACTAATGGTATAAGCTAAACACCGCTATCTAACTTTAAACATTAAAAAAACCATTCAAAAGCTTTTTAATATCCTTAAGTTTACATAAATTGCAATTTACAAAAACTCAATTTTCACAAAACTTGCTCCGATTGAGATAGCGCCTTTCGGCTTAGCAGAGCATCTCCTACCGTTCTCACAATACACTAACTACAATGAGAATATTAACAAAATAATATTTACTTAAAGTAACAAATATAATTATAAGCGAGGTCCCATATCTTAATGAAACAAAACTCGATTATATGTTAAGGTTTATCTGTGGAAAGCATGGCAATGTTATTTTTATGGATATGGACTACTCTAGATATCGGCCTCGGAGAACACACTTTATACTTAATCTAGCTAGATCTTTTTTGAGGGAAATTTTGCAATTGGACTATAAATACAAATCAATTGAATATCAAAATTTGTTAACAAAGTAAAAAAATATATGTAGATAAATCTGTACAAACTGACTTTACAAACCATCAAAATAAAATAGATATCGAAAATGTCGAAGAAAAAATATGTAATAATAACTCGTCTAGTAATAATCAGTCTTTAGAGGATAATACAGTACGTAGTGATTTTTTTCGTGAATAAATACCTATGTTTTATTGTTTTCTACACCAAAATATAGCGGGGCTGCTTGACAAAGCAGACACCCTCTCTATATGCCTTAAAGAACTGTCAGAAAAAGACCTGTCTGTTGATGTGCTATGCATAACGGAGCATTTTATGATGTCAGGTCATGAAGACCACCTTGTAGTACCTAATTATAGATTGGCTGCATGTTTCAGCAGACACAATAGTAAAAGAGGCGGATCCTGCATTCTGGTTCAGTCTGGACATTTGTGGAGGGAGTTATCAGAGGTTTCAGAACTTTCATTGACTAATGTAGTAGAATGCTGTGCAATTGAACTGACAAGTTATAAAATTGTAATAATATGTATCTATAGAGTACCAAAGACAGGGAATTTAAATGTATTTTTTAGCAAATTGGAGCAATTATTTACATTACTAGCAAGAAGAAATTGTAGGAATATTATTACAGCAGGCGATCTGAATATAGACGTATTGAAAAAAAAACAACATAACTTTCGAACTAAGATGTCTCCTAAAAAGTTTTAACATGACATTAGCAATAGAAAAACCAACTAGGATGCAAAGCCAAACCTGCATTGATAATTTCGCCCACAATTTCGAGAAGAAATGCAGGACGGAAGGGATAGAATTTGCCCTATCGGATCACACTGCGCAATTGCTGAAGTGTCCCGTACCTGTTAACTGTGTTTTGAAATATTGGTATAAATCACAACGGGACTTTAGCCCAGAGAATTTGATCAAATTTAGAACCTGCCTTGAGAAACTAACGTTCTCTGAAATCTACGATAATGACGATCCAAATGATGCATTTAACTCATTTATCGAACCATTTAAGTTATTTTATGACCTATGCTTCCCTATTAGACGTATAAAAATACCAACAAGTAAAAAACCAAAACGGATATCGCGAGGACTTAAATTATGTAGCTTCAAAAAAAGGCAATTATTATGGACTTCTAGACTTAAACCTACTCATATAAATAAGGAAAAATATTCAAATTACTCAAAGTTACTTAAAAAAATTATCAAACTGACTAAACGATCTCAAAATAACTACAATATTCAAACTTCTGACAATAAGAGCAAAATGACATGGAAAATAATAAAAAACCCTAAATTAAATCTACCTAATGACTCAGTAAATACAATTCAAATTGACAATGAAACAATCAACAAACCTCAATTAATTGCTGACAAGTTCAACGACTATTTCGTAGAAAAAGTTATTCCAGTACCGAGATCGGGTAAAAAATCGAGTGCTTATCAATGACGTATTATAAATATCATTGGTGTAATAATAATAATAATAAGCACGCCTACCACCTCCGGACTCGTCGCTCAGCTCCGCCTCGCCACCGCCGGTACCCAGCCCCACTGTGAACGCTGGGACGACACCAGCCGCGGCAGTTGCGTCGAGCTCGAGCGACGAGTATTTCTCTCCGCCCACGACGCCACCACCTGTTCGTCGACGGGGAAGACACCGGCCTCCGGACGGCTTAGGACCTCGAGGCCCACCGGCCTCTGATAGGGTCCCAGCTCCCGGTGGATGTGTGCAGCGCATGAGATGGACACAATCCATCAACGAGAATGTCATGCGCTCATACTATGGGGCTACAGATGGGGGAAACAACCTGACCGCGTACCGTGTCCGGATGCTCTCTCTTTTTCAGGTGCTTGAGCCAGCTGTCAACGTTTCGGCACAACGATTGTCGGATCAGGTGCGGGTCATCCAGCGTAATCATATGTTGGATGACGCTGTACTTGATCGCCTGCGAAATGAAATGGAGAGTAGCCATGTCATCGCTCCCCCGCCGCAGAGTGTTATTGTAGTACCGCCACAGGACACTACAATTCAAGCTGACGAGAGGATTGATGACAGGGCTACAAACGTAAGTACCCAATGCAATGAGGAATTGAGGAGTGCTTTGGAGGGTGCGATTCGGGAATATCGATTCATGTCGCCCGGACTTAGACCACGTTTACCTCGTTTGCCCATGCATAACAAAAATAGGGCGCTGGTGGCGGTTCTGGATTCGCAGTTGTCAAACTATTTTGATGATTGCGAAGACCTCACTGATACTCATTCAATTCTGTACTGCGCGGCTGTAGCAGCATGTCGTGTAGCTCACGTAAAATTTTCAAATGACTCTAGAGCTACACGACCGAAACCAGCCGTACCAGCTTGGCAGTGCAGAATTGAGCGCCGTATTGGTGGGGCCAGAGCGCTCATCGGCAAACTTATCTGCTTCAGGGAGGGCAATACTCGCCCTAGAGTGATGCGCTTTGTGAGGCGGGCGTTCTCAGGGACTGATATTCGTCCTGAGGACTATGTGTCCCATGTCACAGAGCGCATCGACTTCCTGAAGCAGAAAGTGTATGCATGGGCGAACCGTATTCGTAGGTATAAGCGGCGAGTGGAGCGATATACTCAGAATCGCACCTTCCAGAGTGATGAAAGGTGGGTTTATAGGGCTTGGGAGCGACCGGACCAAGGTGTGGCTGACGCGCGCCTTCCGGATGATGATGCCATGTGTTCTTTCTGGCGGAGTATCTGGTCGGCGCCTGTCAACCACACCGAAGGAGATTGGACTAGAGAAGTCGAGCGAGCCTGCGATCCAATACCAGAAATGGGGGCTATTACCATCTGCCCCCAAGATGTAGCTCGTGCAGTTCGTCCGTTGCCCAACTGGAAGTCTCCAGGGCCGGACGGGCTGCACAATTTCTGGATCAAATGGTTCAAAAGGTCGCACGCTCGCTTGGCGGCTCAGTACCAGACTGCTTTGGAGTCTGGTTCGCTACCCCAGTTCCTAACGATAGGAGTTACCCACCTGCTCCATAAATCTGGTAGCACCGCGGAACCCAAAAATTATAGGCCGATCACGTGTTTACCGACGGTCTATAAAGTTCTTACTTCCATTTTGAGAGCTAAAATTAACAAACATATAGACACCAACTCCATCATGTCTGCCTCTCAAAATGGATGTAGGAACGGGTCCCGCGGTACTAAGGAGCTACTCCTCATTGATATGGCCATTAGCCAACAGGTTCGCCGTTCCCGAAAAGATCTATCGACATGCTGGATAGATTATAAGAAGGCCTATGACTCGGTGCCACATACATGGCTCAGGAGGGTGCTGGAGTTGTATAAAGTAGATGCAACTCTGCGCACCTTCCTGATGTCGTGTATGGGGCAATGGAGGACGGTCCTTCGCTATCCAGGATGTCGCAATATCCAGAGGAATAGCGAGCCGATAAGGATTGAGCGAGGCATATTTCAGGGCGATAGTTTGAGTCCGCTCTGGTTCTGCTTAGCCCTGAATCCTCTAAGCACATTGCTGGAGGATTCAGGTCTAGGCTATCGGCTGAGGAGAGGTGGTCAGGTTATATCTCACCTTCTCTACATGGATGACCTAAAACTCTTTGCCCCCAACAATTTGCAACTGATGGAGCTACTGAAAGTAACTGAAACTTTCAGTAGCGCCATCAGGATGGAATTTGGTGTCGACAAATGTGCGGTCATGCATGTAAAGCGAGGGGAGATTGTGGAATCCGTGGGAACACAGCTCGTGGATTCCATAAACCTTAGAGCCCTCTCCGCATCCGAAACCTATAAGTATTTGGGTATGTCGGAAGCGTTGGGTATCAATGTTACTGACATGAAGCAATCACTGAAGGAGCGCTTCTTTGGCCGCCTGAAGAAAGTATTCAATAGTCTTTTATCAGGCGGAAATAAGGTGCGCGCCTTCAATGGTTGGGTCATGCCGGTTTTGATGTACTCTTTTGGCATACTCAAATGGACTCAGACTGAACTCGACGCCCTGGATAGAAGGGTGCGTACGCTGCTGACTGCATATCGAATGCACCACCCACGGTCATCGGTAATGAGACTGTATATCCCGCGAAAGTGTGGAGGTCGAGGCTTTTTAAACGCTAAGATCCTCCACAATCGCGAGATATGCAGTCTCAGGGAATATTTCCTAGAAGCCGACGTGGGGATGCATCGAGATGTGGTCGCGGTGGACAAGGGCCTCACCCCGCTCGCCATGGCTAAAGAGAACTGGCGCAAGCCTGTAGTGCTTGACACTAACGATCGCAGGGAGGTATGGCAGAGTAAGGAGCTTCACGGACGCTTTTTCCGGGCCCTACATGGACCCGATGTAGATTTTCTAGCGTCCGTAGCCTGGCTGCGTTTTGGTGACCTCTTTGGGGAAACCGAAGGTTTTGTCTGTGCAATTATGGACGAAGTTATCATGACGAACAATTACCGTAGATTTATTGTGAAAGACGGCACGGTTGACATCTGTCGGGCATGCCACCGTCCGGGAGAATCAATCCGACATATTATCTCCGGCTGTTCTCGTCTAGCTAACGAAGAGTACTTGCATAGACACAACCTTGTAGCCAGGATTATCCATCAGCAACTTGCTCTGAAATACAATCTTGTGGAATCGGAAGTGCCGTATTACAGGTATGTGCCCGACCCAGTTCTCGAAAATGGAAATATCACATTGTACTGGGATCGATCCATCATCACTGACAGGACTATTGTTGCGAATAAACCTGATATAGTGGTGGTGGATCGAGTAGAGCGGCGCACAATGATTATTGACATAACGGTCCCGCATGACGGGAACCTCGTGAAAGCTGAGAAAGATAAACAAATCAAATATCTTGACTTGGCTCACGAGGTTGTTGACATGTGGGATGTGGACTCAGCGATCATTGTGCCGATAGTCGTATCAGCCAATGGCTTAGTTGCCAAGAGCCTCGACCAACACCTAACGAGGCTCTCGTTGGGCAGCTGGATCAAGGGCTTGATTCAGAAAGCGGTACTGCTGGACACGGCTCGCATTGTCAGGAGGTTCCTCTCTCTGGAGCCCTGACCGCCGGTAGCTTGGACCCTGTTCCCGATACCGGTGGGCTACTATTTTTTATATTTTTAAATGTTTTTTTTTATGAATTTTATAAAAATATTTAAAAATGTACTTAATAAGTTTATAAATGAATAAATGAGAATAATAATAATAATAATACCAGCCTGTTACTGTCCCACTGCAGGGCAAAGGCCTCTTCTCATACAGAGAAGGCACGAGCATTGATCACCACGCTTGCTCAAGACGGGTTGGTGATTTCAGACTTATATTAACTATAAGTCCAGGTTTCCTCACGATGTTTTCCTTCACCGATGTCAGTAATGTCCAAGATAAACTCAGAAAGTACATATGAATTGAAAAAGTCACATTGGTACTTGCCCGGATTTGAACCCACAACCTCGTGCATGAGAGGCGAGGCCTTAACCACTGGGCCATCACGACGCCTTAATAATAATAATAAATAATAACAATATAATAATAATATATGGTGTAATATAGTTTAAATATCATTGGTGCTTATATATTAAATAAACAAAAGTCAATGTTCATGGCACCATGTCAACCGATACAAATATTTAATATTATAAAAGGTCTTAAAAACACTAGTAGCGTAGGGTATGACGAAATTTCAACTAAGATTATAAAACATGTTGCCGATTTAATTTCTATACACTTGAGTCACATTCTTAACGTGTGTATCAGTCAGGGAGTTTTTCCTGACCGTCTTAAGATCTCCATAGTTAAACCTATATTTAAAAAAGGTAAAAACCAGCTAATGCAAAACTATAGACCTATTGCACTTTTACCAATTTTTTCAATTTTTTTTGAAAAATATATTTATAATGAGCTTTACGCATACTTAGAAAAACATATGATTCTATGTAACGAGCAAAAAGGTTTCCGGAAGAATATGACAATTAATATGGCTACTTATGACTTTTTAAATAAAATTATGACTAATATTGATAATAAGACACCTGTTTGTGCTGTGTATTGTGATATGACGCAAGCTTTTGACTGTTTTGACCACAATATTTTACGAAACAAACTTGACTCCTATGGTATTAGAGGTAACATTCTGGACTTATTATGCACTTATCTTTCAAGAAGAAAACAATTCACTGCTATAACAGATTTAAATTTAAATACTAAAGTAGAAGTAACATACCTGTCCAAAGAACGCACAGTGTATTTTGGAGTACCACAGGGTAGTGTATTGGGTCCTTTATTGTTTTTGATTTATATTAATGACCTGCCCAAAGCCATAGACTTCCCTATAACACTCTTTGCTGACGATAGTACGGTAACAATACCTTGCAATAAACCTGAATTCTATGAATTTGATGTTAATAAAGTGGTCAACTCATTAATCTCTTGGCTTAATAATAATAATTTAAGAATTAACCTTGCAAAAACTCAAATAATGCACTTTGGCCATAAAAAAACCAGTTCGAAAGTGGAGGTTCAATACCAAAGTAAAAAAATTGACGATGTAGATAGTACACAATTTCTAGGCTTGATTATTGATAGACAGCTCAACTGGAAGGATCACATTGAAGCATTATGTAAAAAAGTTAGTAGTTCATCTTATGCGTTGTATAAACTTGCTCCAACAATTGACACAGATGCTCTACTCACAGCTTATCATGGTCTTGTGGCATCTGTACTAAGATACGGCATTATATTTTGGGGTAATTCAACAAACAGAGAAGCCGCTTTTAAAGCGCAAAAGCGATCCATCAGAGCCATGTTTGGACTTAAAGTAACGGCCAGTTGTGAACCATATTTCAGAAAATATAAAATTCTGACACTCCCGGCTTTGTATATCTATGAAACTGCCTTGTTTGTAAAGTTAAATGCACACTTGTTTCCCAACTAGTTAGATACTGTTAAACGTAACAGGCGGAATGATATGTTACGCGGACGGAGAGCCATAACAGCTTTAATGTGGAAAAGTATATTCTGCATAGCCCCGCAAGTTTATAACAAAATTCCAAAATCAATTAAAGAGTTAAATTTAAATGGATTTAAAAATAAACTGAAAGACTTGCTATATATTAAATGTTATTATAATTTAAACGACTACTTGAATGACACTTTGACATCCTAATTATGTTTAATACTTTGACATCCTGAATATTGTGTGTGTTTATGATATTATTAATAACTGACATACCTAAAATTTTAATTTTAATTCGTGAGTATGCACTCAATCATGTTAATACTAACCTAATATTCTAATAAAAATAAATGTATGTACCTATTATTTGCACGCTACACTTGGCAGAATGTGATGATACCATTGACTAATCTTAAGACCTTATAATGTACCATATTCTGACAAATAAATGATTATGATTAAAGTACAATATTGTAAAACTCACCGATCATGGTCTTGAGTCGCACCGAACACATAATGAAATCGTCGAACTGAATGTAACCGTCGGAGGAGCCGTATCTGTTGAAGTAAACAATATGATTGAGTGAAAATGTGTCTAGTACTTACGGTAGCATTGTCTTAAATGCCTTTCACCGTAAAGGCATTATGTCTCAAAAGAAGAAAGTGCGTTCGAGTGTGTTTTACACACGGAAGGGCTCACATTGGATCACGGTGCGATCGACATTGGTGCACGCTTGCCTTAAATCTATTCACTATAGTGACTTCACATCATCCAGGGCAGATTGTTTCAATAAATGTAGATAAACATCAGCAGCCCATCCAATACGTTACCTATGAGCGAGCACGTTAAGCACGTGCGCGTTGACCGTGTATCCTGCTGAGTGCAGAGCGTCGCGGAGATGGTGGGCGGGTATAGCGCCGCAGCCTTCTGTGTCGTAGAGACGGAAGACAGCCTGTGGACGAAAAATGTTTATAATTTGTTACCTAGGCGTTAAGGGGTGAATTTTTCAGATGAAATTTTAGGGTAAAAAGTAATTTGCCCGACTTAGCGAAAGAACTTATAAATTAATTAATCTTTACAGTAACCTAATCTTCATTTTGGAGACACAGGATACTGCACTTTCAGGTTTTTTTAAATATCCTATACTCCATTTAGTTAGGTTAGGTTTAGGTAGTTAAATAAAAAACCACTCGACGTGACAGCTGTCCAGTAACCGACCAAACGTAATACCTGTCACTTCACTTATCATGCTACGTCACAGTTGTACTCTTAAATTTAGCAGCATTATAATTCGTTGACGTTTAGAGTGTGGGCTCTTTACAATAGACAGATTACAGAATATTATTTTATTATTATAAATAAAATTGAGCTCAAGCAGTTACATCTACGAAGAGTAGTTTAAGAATAAATTATAAAGATTAACTTATATTAATAAAAGAGGAAACTATTATAAAAATCTAAAATTAATTTAATTTGGTTTTATCGTATTTCTAAACAAGAAAGTGTCATCTATAAAAACCCTTTTTACGGTTTGTTTACCTTTATTTAACTACCGAAACTTATGGAGTATACGAGTAGTTTAGCCAGGAAACGAACCCGATGGTTTTTGCAAAAAGAAAAACGACACTGTATTGTGAGTTATATATAATAGTATTGCTGGTAAGGTTCCAATCCTTCAGAGGATTTTTTTGTGAAGTTGTCGATCTGCCTACTGGCTGCGTGGCCGTAGAAAACTTAGAAACATTGCCTCTGTGGAGGGTTACTCTGTGGCGCGACGTTCGTGCTAATTTGGAAGAACGAAGATTACCGAAGCGCATTTACTTTTCTATGAAAAGCTGTATGTTTACTCACCCGCCAGCTCCTCAGATCAATCCACAGGGTCTTGAACTCCTCAAAGCCGAGTCCTCCCGAGCCGTCCTTGTCTAGCATGGCGATCATGCTGCGACACACTTCCTTTGAGAAGCCCTGGCCTTTCAGCTCTGTAATATTTTGTAGAGGTTAGAAAGGGAATAGAGAGTGAAGGCAAGCTGTGAGACGTGGTACTGGGTTTATGAGTTATGGAAAGATGGGGACATTTTTTTAGATGAGTCTGTATGACAATTTAGTTTAGTAAAACTGCTTACGGTAGATCCGCAAAGGTAGCCCACGAAATTCAAATTATCTTACGTTTTTGCAATTTGCAGGTCAGTGACAGGTTGTAGGTATCTAGATCAAAATATGATTCGCGACCGTAACAAATATGTATTTACAGAATTATAATCATAAGAAGACCAGCTCAAAAATCTATTCCATAACGTCTAAATTCAGTGCCACATTTTAAAATAAAAACTTAAGTAACAATAATTTTATGGAAATGGAGGTGACTTAGCTACCTACAATGTATTTAAAATTAAATTAAATAACATAATAAATTTAAAATGACCATTTTCGTTTACTTCCGATGTACGATAACATGCGTTTATGCGAAAAACGTACGAACTTCCAAAAACATAAATTTTTGTAATGTTGGTGGCAGTAAGCAGACATAATCTCAGAGTAATAACTAAAGCAGACATAATGCAAAATATTGCTTACAGATCCATAGACAAGACAATATTTAGTATTACTTGACATTGACATTTGACAGAAGAAAAAAAAAAATATGTTGTGTCCGTGGTAACCGGAATACTATAAATCATAAAAAAGGGGGAAAATATATTTACATAAAAATAATAACTAAAACAGACATTTTAAATTGTGCCCTCCATTTCGATAAAACAGATATTATAAATAAAGCATGCATCGTTGTTGCTGGCAATCTGAAAAAAATCTTATAGGCATTAGTAATTTGTAAGGAATTTTCGATTATAAAAACAATTAAATATTTTAAAACTACTCTTTGACTTGGACCCAAGCGTGGTTAAAAACTCCCAACTAATATAAGTATAGATAGTGACATCCACGTAGACGCGCCCCACTCTGCTCCGCTCCGTAGGTACAGCTTACTTACAGTACAGTAACCGTGGAGTGGGGCGCGTTTTCGTGGATGGCACTACAGATAGTGCGATCCACGAAGACGCGCCCCACTCCGCGATTACTGTACTGTAAGCTGTATTTTACTACGGAGCGGAGCGGAGTGGGGCGCGTCTTCGTGGATCGCACTATCTATATCTGTAACTACTATTTATACAATTGAATATTTAATTTTAAAAGTCCTAAAACAATGGACTACATCTTAATAGTTTCCGCTGGAACAGTAACTTTGGAAAGATTTGAATTATTTAGATTTTTCCAAAATCGCGTTGCTTTTAGTCTAATCTCACAAATACAAGCAGTCGTAACATAAACGAATATCACACGGCATTTTTTTCCCTACTCACAATACAGATGCATTATTTTTGCCAGATTTTTGCTATCAATAATTTTTTTGCATTGCTCCCTCGTGTTAAGTGCCCAAAAGTTATAGCCCAACTGTAGCTCAGATACGGGAATCGTCTCTGAAAGGCTAATCAACACAAACTTTTACTAACATACTGTTTATATAAATCAACTGCTGTGGTTGACAGTTAAGAGCGTTTATCCTGAAAGTGGGCAACGTCGCAAATAGATGTCAAATATTTCGCAGTTTTTAGTAGTTTGGCAATATTACTGTATGGAAATACGAAATGTGGCTAACTAGCGAACTAGAATATTAATAATGAATTGCAATTTATAACACTGAATTTGATATTGTAACCATTTTAGGTGTAAAAAAGGCATTTGGAAAGTTTTATATCTAAATTTAAAGATTCGGTGTTACGATATTAATGATCGCATTTCATAATCAATACAGTATTATATACAGTATACAGTATTATTGCCAAATTAATCAAAACAGGTAAATATTTGACAGCAATTTGCGACGTTGCCAACTTTTAGGATAAGACAAGTCCTGTTATTCCTCTTAGTCCAATATTTGAGGGTTTTGGCACTGATAGCCGAAATACAGGCTTTCACCTAGTTTGGCTACAGATGTCTAATTAATTTGTAACTAGAAAATATAGCCTTTAAACATATGTATATCATTGTAAACATTTATTGAAATAAACTTATCATTAACAATCAAATCACATGGCTTAATTTTGACAGTTTGTTAACATTTTTTGTGGTGATTAGTCTATTGATGCATCTGAGCTGCCTGGGCCTGATAAATCGCAGGTAATTTTACAGGGTATCTTATTACGCAGTAACTGGGTTATGGAGCTGATCTCCACAACCCAGTTACTGCGTTTTCTTTGTATACTTGAGCTATTTAATATTCTATCTTGGAAAAGGGGTTTCCTAGGGTTGAGTTGAGAAAACGAAGTCGAGTCGATCGAAGGTTATTCTACGGTTGCCGCGGTCGGTTTGTGGTTGGGTGACCATCCATTACGTATCAAGACCCGTATGGGGAACATGTGCATCAGTGGATCACGGGGAACAGTGAATCATTTGTTAAAACTCTGTACCTATTGTACTCACACATACACGCGTTGGCTTCGCTAACGCTATCCCCTACCCCGCGCCACCCGACTAGTCGCCGTCACTGCATCACAACGGGAGGACGCGCGACAGCGCATAGGTCAGTAGGTAAGTACGAAAAAATAATTTACGTAATGTTTGAAATTACTTTAGTTCAAAGATATTTAGATATTTTAAAGTCTTTGCATATTTTCCTTCAGTATGCGTGTCTAATTGTATAAAACTGTAATATATTGTGTGATATAAACGATTTTTTATTTGTTAAAAATATTATTTCTGTTATTAGTAAATGGGTTACAGTGAATCATGTGGTAATGGGGTTCGTTGGATCGTGATCCACTGTTCCCCAAAAACTTTCAAGTTTCAAAGTATACCTACTTGTTTACAGGTAAACATGCCACGTGATAGACAAAGGAAGACACAGATTGGTCTTCATACAGAAGAACAAATGCGCAACGCTTTAAACATGATAGTGGACTTAGACCGGGATTTACAGGAAGCACGAACAGAGCTCAAGGTTTATATTATTTCGATGTTGATTTTTCAAATATTGATATTAAAAATACCTCATTTACTATGCTCAAAACGGTGCACTTCGCAAAATGTGCACTTGACGCAAAATGTGCACTTCGCATAATGTGCACTCCGCAAAATGTGCACTTCTCAAAATGAGTGTGAATTTTATCACAAGGGGTCAAAATAAAAATCGTGCAAAATAATTAAAAAAAAATTGTAAGCAAACGGTTTTTATTTTGACAAAATGAGTGTGATAAAATTCACACTCATTTTGAGATTTGCTCATTTTGACAAGTGCACATTTTGCGAAGTGCACATTTTGCGTCAAGTGCACATTTTGCGAAGTGCACATTCTGCGTCAAACCCCTCAAAACATTGATAGCTCAAGACAGTTTGATTTTATAACATTACTTTTTCCTTTTTAGTTTTTGCAAGAAGTAAGTGCATTTTTTGTTATTTTCATTTGCTCTATTGTTTATGTTGTTACTCAAAATTTGTTAGGAGTTTTACTCATGTTCAAGAAGGCGTATTTTATTTTGTAAAGTAGTAGAAGCTGCCGATTTTGTTTTCTCTTATAATTTTCTGTACTATTAATCTTATCAAGTATATTGTGATTTTGCAACTAAGACTGATTAAAGCAATGACTGATAATTATATTTTATTTGTAAAAAAAATATATTTTAATTAATATAAGTAATAATAAATAAATGTTATTGATTTATAAACGCTTATGATTCATAGTACCCCATTCGATCCACTGTAACTCAAACCCTGATTCAATGTGACCCATTCATGGGTCACAATGGATCAATACGCTGTATGAAAAAAAACAATCTTATAAAGTAAACCAAACTGTAAAAGAGGTATTTCAACAAATTATGTTAAAGATTAGACATGCTTTTATATATTGGATTAACAACCTCGGTCAATAAAGCAGAAATTTAACCCAAAATAGGTTTAGAAAAAAAAATGATCCATTGAGCCCCATGTTCCCCTACGTAAGATACGTATCCATGCCTTGGGAAGCATGTTTAAGCCGTTGGTCCTGGCTGTCATTCGTAGATCTTTGACCGTCGTTACGGGTCGTCAGAAGCCCGGAAGTTTGACAGCCAGTCTTACCAAGAGGTATCGTATTGATAACTAACGGGATTGTGGAAGTCAGATAGGCAGTCGCTCCGTAAACAATACTGGTATTCAGCTGCTTTCGGTTAAATTGGAAGTCGACCCCAACATAGTCGCAGTTAATTTAAAAAGTATTGCATGGGTAAGCACGCCCAACTTTCCATCGCGTATTTTTCGATGACGTGTCGGTGGGCATAGAGCATCCCGAATTCCTCCCATGCATATCCTCATACCTGTGGTGGGCTGCGGCTGCGTCAGATGCACAGACTCCTGGTTGTTCTGCGCATGCATCTGCTGCAGGTTGATGCCGACCTCCTTGCAGATGATGGGCGTGCACAGCGCACACAGCAGCTGCTCCAGACAGCTGGGCTCGCCCCCCCCGTCGTCGTACGCGGCGCCGTGACGCATGGCTAGCTCTTTTGGGGAGGCGGATACGGGTCATATTGTTGTATTGTTTGGTTTGTGTATGTACAAAGTGAAGAGGTTATTTGTATAGTGCGTGTTTACTATTGTAACCGTTGCAAGTGAGTTGGGTTTAGTTAACGAAAGCGATTGTTTTTTTAATTTAAGAATACAAAAATGGAAAAATATTGTTCCTCGCCGAATGCATATCTTCCTCCTTTTTAGGTCGGTTAAAAATTGGAGGTGAATAATTCACGACTATATGGATAAACCCACATTCATTATAAAATTTAGAAGGTACGAGTACAAATAAAGGTATTTTGCAAATTAATATTTTACATTGATAGCCTAGTAATTGTTCAATGTGATGTCTTCTATGTTATTTATGTAATTTACCTATGACATATTTTAATGCGTATTTAATATTTTACATTAATAAAATTATGCAAACAATAAAAAATAATATAAATTATCTTAGTACTCAATCTACAAAAAAATAATAACAAAAAATCTTAATAATACATAAGTACATTAATTAAATAAAAATAAAATGATACATTATGCAAAATAAAAAGAAATATTAACACCAATTTTAGTAGACTCAAAAAGGTTAAAAGTACGTGTCATTAGAAAAAAAACTATAAATAAACAAAAACGTCTACAATTTTTTGTAATTATCGTATTTTAATACTTACATATACCCTGGCACGGTAAGCATAACGAAACGAAAGCGGCATTTAACTCGACACAAAGCGTTATCACATTGAGAAGCTCAAAAATGGGCATTTCAGTACAGTATATATGATAAAATTACAGATAAATTAATTAGATAATGCCGGACTGTCTATTACAGTTGAATTCATATCTCATCGCACAATGAAATGAAAATATTTTTTTTTTACACGATTTACAAGATATTTTACTACATATTTATAAGTATTAAATATTATGCAAAATAAGTATGCGATGAGATATAAATTGACTTAAAACTTTGTTACTACAATCAAGGAATAAATCCATATACTTCGATGGTATGTATATGCAAAATTATACAATAAAAAATGTATTAATGTTCCTTGTTTATAAAACAATACATTTAGCTCAAAAATAAATTGAAATAATATAATTTAGGCCTCAATAAATAAATTAGGATCACTCTAAGCATAATCTGTTGGTATGTGTATATTATTTGGATTAACACAATTGATATTTTTAGTATATTTCGTGAGAGCTGTATTAATCAAACAAATATTTTAAAACATATTTATAATAGATTTCCGCCCTAATTATTGTAATGATAAGTTTTTCTTTAAAATATCAATAATTATAAATGAATTTAGGAATGCGCCAATTCGGAAACACCTGATTTTTATAACTTTTTATTTTAATTTGACTTTTCTTTCACTATAGCAGTGTTATTTACTAAAAAACATTCGAAAACTATGTCGCTCATTGGCAAGAAGGGTGACATAACAAAAAAATCTGCAATTAGTTAAGTATACAGGTGAACGCGGCAAATTTTATTCTGTATACGGGTGAACGCAGCAAACTTTATTCTGTATACGGGTAAATTACATATATACATTGACATGGTCCCTTAGAGTTATGGGATATAAAAAAAAAAACACCTAGTAGATAGTGCCATCCACGAAGACGCGCCCCACTCCGCTCCGCTCCGTACTAAAGTACAGCTTACGCGGTACAGTAACGTACAGTAACCGCGGAGTGGGGCGCGTCTTCGTAGATCAGATGGCACTATCTGTACTTCGCTAGTCTTACTTCTAGAAACCTTTAAATAATTCTCCCTATAAAGTAGCTAGTAAAGGTAAATATTACGTATCCGTTTTGAAACCGAGCTAACTTTCGATAATCCTCCGAATTACTTATTTTAATAAAGGTCGTTACTTCGGGAGTTACTTTCAATAATACTCCTAATGGCGTAGATAACAAAGATGAATATTACGTAGAATAGAATAGAATAGAATAGAATATTCTTTATTATGTACACCATAAAAAATACAGACAAAAATGTAGTCATTTTACATACGTACCCTCTAGCATGGCATAGTCGAGAATCTCCTTGAGTTCTTGCCAGTCAACCTCGCCGTCGTCGCCGGCCAGTCGGTTGAAGAAGTCACGCACAGAGTCCGCTGGCTCGGGGTTGGGGGCTATTTCCCTTACCTGGGGATAAAAATATTGTTTTAGGGAGTTGAGTACTGTGTAGGTATTCATGTAGGGACATCTGATGCGCGGCACGTGTGAATTTTATATTGAGTAGGTACTATCAAAGAATTTCATATCTATACACCGTAAGGACTATTTCTGCTTGCAGCACTCGGCCGCTATAGAAATCTCATCAACTTTCAAAAAAACTTTCTCATCTTTGTTTTTTTTGTTCTATTCCTATTTAGTGGTCGAAGAAGGCTTAGACATCTGTGAAAATACACACGAACAACAAAAACGACAAAATATTACTATGTATTTTTGTTTCATTTTGTTTTTTAGTTTTATTTTCGCTTGTGTATAGATTTTTATGTTTTTGTTGGCGTGTGCTAACTGATATTATGGCATATAATGTTATTTTATATATTTTGTGTTGAATAATGTAATTTTTTTTTTATGTTTAGAATCAAGATAATTTTTTTTCTACCTGAATAGACAGTTGTGCTGCTGGACAGCTTGTTGCGCCACTTCTTCTGCCCAGCTAACTCACTAGGAAGTGGTGAAGGGTCCACGTTTTTGGGGGACTGTCTTATATAATTTTGAAGTTTAAAAGGCTACTAACAATCAGCAGATTGTTAACCTATTTCGAATAAATGACTTTTGAATTTGTATTGGTCCATGCAAAAAGGGCGTTAAACAGATGTGGTCATCGTGTTCACGGGATTTTGTTTTGAAACTGCTTAGATATGAAATTCTTCGATAGTACCTAGGTTTCAAAACGTGCGTTAGAGACAGAGTGCAACCAGACCTCAGTCAATCGACAATATCGAGACATATTTTGGTCGACGTCGATCGACCGCAGTATGGTTACACCCGTAACAAGCGTTCAAGTAAACGGGAAGCTATATGAACCGGGCTCATAGAAGACAAGTACTGAGTATTTACATTTGACGTTACATTTCTAGAACTAACTGAAATCATGTAGCAAAGATTGAATGCATGGACAATTAAACTTACCCGATCATCAACATCTCCCATACCGATGTCTTCATCATTCTCTCTGTAAAACAAAAAATAATTAATATAAGTCATCGTATAAAGGCCTCGCGCGGTAGCGATATAGATATCGTGTACCGATTCGGTATCGCTACCGAGCGCGACAGCAATATCGCTTTTATCTGAATAGGCCTTTACGCTCACAGTATTTTAAGACGCAACAGTTTTACCATATTGCCATCTCACTGATTCGACATACCTTCACATCGATTTATATCGAAAGATAGGCATGTATTAAAAGATGACGTTTCTGCGTAAATTGTCACCTGTCACACATCTGTCAAAGCTACAGTGCGTTCATTATAACTTGACCCGTGTCGCGATTGGTAGCACTGAATTTTGTAGTCATGTGATTGGTAGTCAAGTCAGTCAGTCGCCATTTTGAACTCTATCAGTATTGAAACTAAGACTGCAAAATTCAAGGGTTTTGTTCTCAAATGTCATGATTTTATGAAAAAGTCATTCAATTAAACAAATCTAACTTAGAGAGATGTATTAATGATTCTAGTGATTATAATTCTGTAAATACATATTTTTTATGATCGCGAATCATATCTGATCTTGAGATACAAGCTGACACTGACCTGCAAATTGTATTGAACAACTGCGAATCTGCTTTTAACAGTTTTTTCATTTTTTTAATCATTTCGGACTACAATATGGTCCAATTTGCTAGTAAAATACCTTATCACTAGTGTTAGTAGTACAAAAACAAAGATAACAATAGTTGATGACTGCGACAGGATGCGCAGAGAACGATAAAGCAAGGAATATGCTACCAGACCATTCCCCCACATAGTGCCTCAGAATAGAGGAGTAAGTGCTCTCCAGCACTATGCTCTAGGTTTTTTTTTTTTTTTTTTAATAAAAGTTAAATAAACCACTGTTTTCAGGATGCTATTGTCACTGACCCGCGTTCTACGCGTCAGTGATGCAACTTTTTTGCGAATCAAAGCATTGAAGCCGTCAGTTCGGTTCTAAGCAAACATCTCCGATGCGCTACAGGAACGGGGCAGTTTCAACAACATCCTAAAAACATTATTGTATTGGATGCGTAAGACATCTAGCGTTCTTTGGTGTAGCTGGTCCATGGACCCCCCGCATACAGACCTTGACAAAACGCCTTGAACAGGGTGATTTTGACTTGGTCTGCACAACGAGAGAATCTACGGGCCAACATGTGCCCTCGGACCGCCAGTGCCCTAAGTTCCCTTTCGATGTCTGCAATAAATACTCACGTCATATTATTGCTCTTCTCAGAGAAGACACGCAGTAAGAACTCTCCCTCCTCGTTAGGGTCGAATGTGGACGGCACGATCACGTAGCTGCCAGGGTCTAGTTTGAACCTGAAAGATTAAAGCATTATAAAGTGGAGGCTCGTAGATATTTCTTATTTATTTATGAAGAGTTTTAAAGAATACTTCTTCTTAAAACTATGCCCCACAAAACCGTTTTCCCGGTTTGTCTGGGGGAAGGAATCATACAAAATTGAAAGTAAAGTTTATTATAGTTTGACCGAGACCGCTGTATCGCGTCTTAGGGATGCGCGGTGAGGCGGGGGGCAGCGTTGAAGAATGAGCCATGGGACGCCGTGAGCGTTGACGAATGAGCGGCGGGACGCCGTGAAGGTTGACGAATGAGTGGTGGGTCACCGTGAGCGTTGACGAATGAGCGGTTTGCACTGCCCCTGTCTCGCCGCGAACATACCCAAGACGCGGTAAGTTTATACAACGTAAAAAGTAGGTTGGTGTCTCATTTCCTACGAAAGGGAAAAGTTGTTTGCAATTTCTGACTTATCTAGTACTCAAACCGCAGTTGGTCTAATAGTTTTTTTATCCTTTTATGAAACAGAATTGATTAGCATCAAAAATACTTGTGAAAACTGCCCATTTCTGCCTCAAAAAGTTAAGGACAGTCTACTAGGACCGTTTCTTGTAGCTACGACGGTTCATTTAGCTGCCCTTTCGGCCCCATCTCAAAAATCCACCCTGTATAAGTACCACTTGAGCAAAATTGCATGCTGGTTTAGGCTATGCGTTGTCTGGCAGTGAACAAAAATTTTAAAAAAATCGTGTCCAATTCCAACTGACAGGTGTATTCTCTCGATGGCCAGAATATCCGTAAAAATTGGGGCTGCTTACGGCTGCTATTAGTTTGAGGCTGAGCCCAACCGAAAAACTTTCGGGCCTCTGACGACCCGTAACGACTGTCAAAGATCCACGAATGACAGCCGGGACCAACGGCGTCACTTGTTTTGAAATATGCGTCTTGTTGGTGTAGAATACAAAATATTTTTTTCTTACTTATTTGATATCTTACCTTTTTTTTTTTTTTTTTTGGGTGGGAAATCATCAAATGACTCCTCCCGCTCTGGGCGGAGCGAGAGGGAGTGTCAGACTTTTACTGACTAAAACCCACCCGTGTTCCTTCCGTTGCCTGTGTGCCGGGGCCGCGATATCCCTTTCGGACAAACTCGCAACTCTGGCAGGCATTGGCCCTTACGGACCCCGTCAGTTGGTGCTGACATCTCTTTGAGTCGCGCGTGGAACACAACGCGCCGTCGACCCGGGCCTGGTCCTACTCGGACGGCGAGCTACCCATTGCCCACCGTCCGCAAGCCCGCGCCTACGGTGGCCGGAAGTCGGTTCGCGACTCCCGACACCCGGGGCGTCTCCTGCGGCGACTAGGAGTGCGAGGGCGCGCATCTTGCATTTCCCTCGCGCTCTCCGCCTCCTCCTTCGCGAGCATTACTGCTTCGCAGAAGGAAGTGACGGCTTCCCATGCACTCTTGCTCCGGACCATGGCCTGAACCAGGGCCGGACGCGAGAGATCGCTGCTGCCGATCGCCTCCGTGAGGACACGGCGGTGCCCCGCCCAAGCCGGGCAGACCTCCACCGTATGCTCCACCGTGTCCTCCGGGCGATCCACACAATGGTAACACCCGGGCGTTTCCTCCCGCTTTATCCTGAACAGGAACCTCCCGAAACAACCGTGTCCGGTGAGGACCTGCGTCAGGCGGAAGGTGAGGACGCCGTGGCGCCTCTCTAGACACTCCTCAAAGAGGGGCCTTACCGCCGCAATTGTGGCGTGCCCATTGATATCTTACCTAGCGTGAACTTCTCTCAGGTTAATGAACGCCTGACTGCGCCCGACAGACTCGTTGTACTTGAAGAAGTTGATGTCGAGCGGCTTGGGCACGTGTCCGTAGTCCGGCAGCCGGTATATGACGAAGCCTATCGTGAGGCATTCGAGGCCTTGATGCCGTTGGGAACGTCTGTTCTTCTGCATAAGGGCTACTATGATCTGAGAACAAAATAAGTGTTTTTTTTTTATTTAATGATGAATTGGGATGTTGCCTGGGTAAAAAAAAACTATTTACTCCCTCAGTCAGATAATAAAAAATGGCTTATATAAAACACATTAAAATTGGGGAGTGGCGGCTCGCTACGTCACGAGTCAGTATAAAATCTACCGAAGAGTGACGTCATGCCACATTTTAACTCAATGTATTGCCGTAATCTTTTGATTACGTAAAAAAAGAAAAAATATGTGTCCAATATTATTTAATATTCTACCTGAAGGACAATTTTTTTTTTCAACATCCCTATTGCATAATGTTTACAAAAACTTATTCAAATTATTCAGTTGTCAAATTTTTCGTCTCTCGTGTTTTCTAAAACTACAGGGTCAAATCAAATTAGCTAGCAAAACTAGATATTTTAATTTTACCCTGTATACGAAAATAGCTTGCCGTTTCATAAAATGAATAGTGAACAGTCTATTCGGGTGATTCTGAAATAAATGCCAGGAAAGATTATTAAATACAATAAACGCAGATATATTTTTTGCAGTACCTATGTGCCCTTTCGGATCGGACAGGTTTTTTTTTTACATATAGTATATCCAAAAAACAAAATGACGAATGAGGTTAATGTCAGAGCCTGAAAATAATTCAGTTGGTATATTGCGAATAGAAGAACGATAATAGTTAAAATAAATGAGTACTCACGGTACACTTATTCTCGTCATCTCCTTCATCCACGTCCTTCAGCGTGACAGTGTACTGTGGGTTCTTCCAGAACGTGTCCAAGGAGTTCCTGCAACCACCGGCCGTTACGCCTGAGAAACAAAATTAACAAATGTTTAATTATTATAGGTCCCAAAAAAAAAAAACATTATATTACTTCAGTGTGAGAACGAGATGGAGCTATGCAGGTCGTATAGCTCCAGCTCTTTCCCACTGTGAAGTAATATTAAGTAAGTAAGTAATCGTTTATTTGCTTAGAAAGTAGGTACCATCGGAGAAGTTCATATCTAACCACCTGTGATGACCGGGGTTCCAGTAAACTGATTATTGAAAGATAAACATAGGTGGTTTACACAATTTAATTAATAAATGCACCATTTGCAATAAAAACCTATGCTAACACCTTAAAACTACGGTAATTAATTGGCAAGTGCCGGACAACATAAATAATAATGACGGAAACAAAACAAACAATATGCAGATGCGTAAACAAAAAGAAACAATAAGCATAAAGCAGTTACCTATGTTATAACAAAATAAAACTAAACAAAATAAAAGTGTGTTACCAGTTACCTATGTTATAACAAAATAAAACTAAACAAAATAAAAGTAAAAAGAATATCCCCGCGCCGGGATCGAACCCGAGCACTCGGTACCTCAGTCCGACGCTAAGCCCCGAGACCAGATGGTTCCTTATTTACCGTGGCGAATATGTCGGTCTTATTTCGCCGTGTATTGATATTTGACTTTATATTGAAGTCGGACCTTTATCCACAATATTTTAATGCCTGTAGGGCTAACTTGACGCCCGCGACAATTACTCACTCTCGCGTGAGTAATTGTCGTCTATTTCTGTCACTTTTCTCGTTTTCTGACAGCGCCGCCATACAAAATAGTCGACTCGTTCTGTCAAACTTGATATTTTTTCGACAAACTCTAACATGACACCTTAGTTATCTCGATTTTTGACAATTCAACACGAGATATCTGCCATTATTCTGTCATTTACTCGTCCTCGATTTTGACGACGAGAAGAGTAGACAAAATAATGATACAAAAAAAAAACTGTAAAATAGCATGGCAGTTTCACAATTGTACTTATTTTAGTCATATTTATTTTTTACAATATATTAATAATGAAAACACTTAGTTTTAAACTACTTTTTATATTGGAACGACATGTTTTATATGGAATTTTTGACGTTTTGTATGGAAAAAAAAAATATCTACATGTTGAGCTCTAGGGATTTATGGGTTTCATATAGGGTGTCGAAATTTTCATTATTTTTGCGATAGGACTCCATTTTCGAGATATAAGCAAAAGAAAAGATACAGTACTGTTTTTGCACCGTCGAAGTGTTGGTGTGCATTTTGGTTCATGATAACTCATTTTAATCCACATCTTTTTAATCGCGATTAAAAATAGTCAGATTTAGATTAACAATCAAAATGTTAGGTGAAAAACGCCAAATTCAGAATAGCAAAATTTCCGTTTTCACAAAATTAATAGTTCAGTGCCGTAATAGTAGCAAAACGTCGTTTGACAGGAATAAACAAAATTTTGGTGATTTTTAGTCTAGTTTAGAAGCATTTGTGACAAGAGAATCGGCACCATTGAATGAATGAAACGGAATCTGAAGCCGATGTTGCTATCATAAAAATTATTTGTTTTTAATAATTTGCAACATCGGTTTCTCGTCGCGAGATATAGAAGTGTCAAAGTGCCTTTTTCCAGTTTACTCGTCCTTTACGGTCATGTTAGGGATTAGAATGACGTCAGAATCGTCGACAAATTTCGACAAAACGAGAAAAAGAGCGTTCTCGCGCTTGTCATGTTAGCTATGCTGGACGATAAGGGCGTTTCCGCAAGCCCGTTACTTCCACTGCTCGCACACAATTTCACAACTTGCACCAACAACAATACGTACACGATTCCCAAACAGTGATAGCCCAAATTTCTAGAAAATCAACTAGTGACGGAGCAACCGTTGGTTCTTTTTTCTATCTTTTCACCAACTGCCCTCTCTTCAGTCTCATTTATTTTTCCGCCACCCTCACTTGTCAATAGTCTCAAATTTGTTATTGAAAGCTATTGTGGCGAGCCTAGTAACGCCATCTAGTATAGGATTTGCTAACTGAATTATCGATCATTACACACCGTAAACACTATTCTTGCTTGCAGCGCTCGGCGGCTATAGAACCGGGCCGGTAACAGATGTGGTCATCGTGTTCACGGGATTTTGTTTTGAAACTGGTTAGATATGAACTTATAAAAAAAATATAAAAAAAAATTGTATTTAAGAGCGCGTATTTATTTTGAGAGTGGGCAACGTCACAAATAGATGTCCAATATTTCGCTGTTTTGATTTATTTAGCAATATATACTGTATGGAAGTATGAAATGTGGCTAACTAGCGAACTAGAATGAATGAATTGCAATTATAACACTGAATTTGATATTGTAACCGTTTTAGATCTAAAAAAGGCATTTGTAAAGTTACGATATTAATAATTGCAATTCATTATTAATATTCTGGTTCGCTAGTTAGCCACATTTCATAGTTCCATACAGTATTATTGCCAAATTAATCAAAACAGGTAAATATTTGACAGCTATTTGCGACGTTGCCAACTTTTAGGATAAGCGCTCTTAAAACAATACTACTATATGAGGTGACGGTCGGCCCCCTGTTTTCACTAGATAAGTTCAGTACTGAAACAGATTTGCCTAAAATTCTCCAAGATAAGGAACTTATTTGGAAGTGATGAAAGAGACTTTCATGTTTCGCAATGTCTGGAATGGGCTATGTACCAGCTATGTATGCGCTGTGTCAGCCTTTTCCCAAGTATGCTGTTGTCAGCTTCCAGTCTAACCAGATGCAGCTGAATACCAGTATTTTACATGGAGCGACTGCCTATCTGACCTCCACAATCCAGTTACTGGGTAATACGATACCCCTTGGTAAGACGTGTTGTCAAACTTTCGGGCTTCTGACGACTGTCAAAGATCCACGATTGACAGCCGGGACCAACAGCTTTTTTTTTTTGAGGCTAGGAAATTATCAAATAACTTCTCCCGCTCTGGGCGGAGCGGGAGCGCGTGTCAGACTCTTACTGACTAAAACCCACCCGTGTTCCTTCAGTTGCTGTACGTTGCCAGGGGCCACGGTATCCCATTCGGACTTTCCCGCGACCCCGGCAGGCATCGGTCCTAGCAGACCCCTTCCGTTGTGCTGACATCCCTTTGAGGCGCGCGTGGAACACAACGCGCCGTCGACCCGGGCCTGGTCCTTATCGGACGGCGAGCTACCCATTCCTCACCGTCCGCAAGCCTACGCTTAATGTGGCCGGAAGTCGGCTCGCGACTCCCGACGCCCGGGGCGTCTCCGGCGGCGGCTAGGGGCGTGAGGGCGCGATATTTGTCTCTCCCTCACGCGCTCCTCCTCCTCCTTCGCGAGCATTACTGCTTCGCAGAAGGAGGTGACGGCTTCCCACGCCCTCTCGCTCCGTACCATGGCTTGGACCAGGGCCGGAGATCACTGATCACGGCGGTGCCCCGCCCGACCTCCACCGTATGCCCACCGTGACCTCGGGACCAACGGCTTAACGTGCGTTCCCAGGCACTGAAAAGTCTTGCTATGTAAAGATGGTCACTCATCCACGGACCGACCGCGGCAAGCGTAGCTTTACCTGATCGATCGACCCGTGCGACTGTTATTATTTAGCCACAAACCCCTGTATGGGTTGTGTAAAACATTTTTTTTAATATTTTTTTTTTCGATTAGTATCAGTAGGTAGTTGGCGTACCAGGCCTGGTCTTGGTCTAAGATTATCTAGCATACTTAGGTAGTAAAATAAACGTAAAAGAAAAAAAATAAAAAAACACATGACGAGACAGGTATCAAGTAACCGACTAAACGTAATACCTGTCACTTGAGTTGTCAGGCTACGTCACAGTTGTACTCTTCAATTTACCAACATTAGAATTTGTTGACGTTTAGAGTTCGGGCTCTTTACAATAGACAAATTACAAAAATATATATTATTAAAATAAATCAAAAAAATAAAAGTGCTCAAGCAGTTACATCTGCGAAGAGTAAGTAGTTCATAAATGATAAAGTTTAACATACATTAATAAAAGAGGAAACTATTGGAAAAATGTAAAATATGTTTAATTTGGTTTTATCGTATTTTGAAACAAGAAAGTGTCTTATATAAAAACCCTTTTTGCGACTTGTTCACCTTTATTTAACTAACTAAACCTATGGAGTATACATAGATAATGCTACAAAGGAGGTTTAGGTGTATTACCTCTGACCCACTCTCCTTCAAAGATCGACATCTCCCACTTCTTGGTGCACCCCTCTGGACACTCCTCAGGGTCCAGCGTGTCAGGGTTCAAGTTACAGATCTCCACTCTGAAACGAATACGTAGTTTATTAAATGAAATCCAACAATGAAATGATGATATCTTGAAGATCAATATAAGATTATAGTTTGACCGACAGCGCTATTCCGCGCCTGAGCTGTGTGCGGCGAGACGGAAGGGCAGTGCTGGCAACTCATTCGTCAACGCTCACGGTGCGTGGCGTCCCGCCTGGCCGCTCATTGGTCAACACAGCCTTCCCTAAGACGCGGAACACCGGTCCCGTTAAGACTATAGTTTACGAAATAGAATTGGTCACCTTTTCAAATATAGAAGATTTGTAGCCTTAGAATGAATGCGTTTGTTTGCTAAAGCTATCGCTTTCATACAAAATTCCCAGTCAAAAGAATAGGCCATACATTGATATAGCCCTTTCATTTCAAAGTTAATCATTCTAATCCTAACTATATAATATTAATGCTAATTACGCTTCCACACTGAATCAGCTGAACGGATTTTGATGCAATTTGGCACATGGGTAGACCATGACCTGCGTTAAGAGATAGGAGTTTTTATCCCGATGTTCCTACGGGAAAAAAACTTATGCGGGTGAAACTAATAACGCCAAAGTGAGTTTGTTTGTTTGTTACGCTTCCACGCACAAACGGCTGAACCGATTTGGATGAAATTTGGTACATGGGTGGACCATGACCTGGAGGAGAATATAGACTACTTTAAATCCTGGATTAGCGACGAAGTTGCGGGCAACAGCTAGTAAATTGTATAAAACTATGTAAACTTCAGAAAAACATTCAGGCAAAATGTATGGACAGACTAAAATTTTATCACTCTCTTATCACTAATCCAGCTGTAGCAGTCTTGCTCGATCCAATGCTCAGTATTGAATGCTTATTATGTTTGATATTTACCTTTATGATTGATACAGATGGGACACTCCACAGTTTAGGTATGAAGCTACAAGTACGCGGCGGGCCCGTCTTGTCGGGCCAAGTCAGTGAGTGTAACGTAGTCAGAAGATCTAAGAGTCACGCGATAGAAAGAGAGGCAACTTCTAGGCGAGTATAACTGTAGGTGATTAGCGCTGTGCGACCTGAATTGCACTTTATTGTGTCGTAGCAAGAGTCGCTTTTTATTTACGGTTTTGCGGAGTGTCCCGTATGTATTTCTGTGTTATATTATAAATGTGACGTACCTTGAGAAGTGATTAATAAAATCTTTGAAGGACATCCAGAATTCACCGTCGTAGTCGAACGTGAGACCCATCTCCTCCTTCTCAGATTGAGGAATGAATCGCCACTCGGGGGATCTGGGAACAATAAATATACAGGGTCATCTATAGTTAATTGACTCATGCGTAACTTTGCGGAAACCCATTATAAAATACAATATACGCTCGATTCTGCTCTCGACGCTTGAAGTGTCAACACGTCGGGTCCGGGTTCGCAACAAGTCAATCGTCATCCTGAGGATGCCTCGTTGAGAGGTGAAGCACGTGTCGATTTCTTACAGGGTTCTTTATGACTCTTTAAGAATAGATAAGCGGATTAGGTTACTAAATAATATATACGTCGTCTATTGTATTTTTAAGTGTTATCTATACTTATGTTATAAAGAGGTAAAATTTGTTAGTTTGTATGTAGGGGGTAATTTCCGGAACTACCAGTCGGATTTGTGAAAAAATATTTTTGCGTTGGATAATGCCCAAATCTTGAGGAAGGTTTATAGGCTCGCGGACGAAGTTATCTATTATAGATGTGTTGCATACGAGTCAAAAGGGGTCATTTGGTTGTAAATGACCTCTCCTAAATCCCGTTAATAGATTGCCGACAAATAACCCATAACCCTGTATAATTAATGTCTAAGGCGAAGGCCCGCTTGCGTCAAAAATCACTAAACACAGTAAACACTAAACGAATCTAAATCATTGTTCTGTCTTTGTTATCTTCAAACGATTAGCAGAAACGGAACGATGTTTTAGATTTCGAATTTCGGCTTCTAGGGGACTAGGTATAACAAGCGCCCGAGGCGTGCGCACAGTGCGCTACGTTTTGGGCGCGCGTTGGACGCTCGTTAAGTGCAACAAGATTTCCACATTTTGTTGTAACTTTCAACCCTCAACATGCCCTGTATAACTGTCGCGTCGTAGGCGCTGTCGACGCGCGCATTTGACGGCGCTTGTTATAATTCTTTACATAGAGAGATTCATAAAATTTTATTGAGCGCCCAAAAACCAGCGTACAAGGCACGCGTCTCGGGCGCATTTTATTAATACTCCCTAAAGCGTATAGGAGCCATTTATCTACGTACTTATCGCTCCATGGTCCATTCCACTCGGCCTCGTTGCCCCAAGGGTTGCGCAGACGCAGTAGCGGTATCTTCCCCGCGCGACCGGGAGTCTCAATGTCCACGTACTTCACTTTTGTTACTGAGTAGTCATGGCCTCGGATGAGGCCGACCGGTGTTTTGGCTTCCAAGATGTTTGGGTCCGTCTGCGAAAGAAATGGGGTTAGATCAAAATGTGGACATTCTAAAAATAAAAAAGCAATTATTCAGCTACATAGTTATACAATGATTCATAAGTTACATACACTATAGACCGTGACATTTGAATCACAGTTTTGCTAGAACAAACGTTGTTCAGACCATGGTCAACTACCGTTCTATAGCATCTAATAAAAAAAAACATTATTAGTTTAAAAAAAAAGACAAAGTTAAAAATGTCGGGATTATTGTTTCTGCCTGCAACACAAACACTGCGGCGCTCGCGTCTCAAAAGTAGACGCGGCGCAGCGCGCGAGCACGCGCGGAACACAGCATTGTCTAGATACTGGGAAATGTACATACCTCCATAAACGAAATTTAGTAATCACTTATTTTTGTACGTCTTACTAGAAAATACCAAAGTTAAAAGTTAACTTCGGTAGGTATTTTATCACTGATAAGTGGCTACTTCAAAACAGTAAAAAGAAAACGGTATGACTTTGGTTATGGTAAACTTTGGAAGGGACCTATTTTCTAGCTATACACGATTGCACGACGCGACCAGCGACGCACCGTACCGATAGCGCGGCGAGGTGGCTAACCTCCAATGTTATCATTTCGTTCTAGGTGCGAACTTACGGTAGGTACTATTAGACATGGTTTAATTATTTCCTGTGGGTACTAGGTACGGGTACCTATTGTGTTTAACGTGACATTATTACCTAGGTATTATTTATTTATTGGGATATTACAGGAACAAGACAAAAACAAAATTTATACCACAAAACCGGGTAAGCTTCGTGTGCACCAAGACAACCAACATTCACTCCAATTTTCCACATTCGAATAGTTAAAACTCATTTCACAAAAAAACCCGCGATGCGTGCGTGTGTCATAGTACATCGGATTCATACGCGTCGCCTACTCGAAAGATTTCGGTAGACTGGCTACCGTCCGGGCGGCGGCGCGGATGGTGCGGGCGGCCCGCGGCAGTCAACAAAAGAATTGGGCGGGATAATACCGTCGGGATAATGTCATTGGCTTAATTTATTTGAATTTCGGCCCGCATTGACCGGACATCCATGTAGTCCACTTGGACTCCTCAAAACTCTTTTGAATGCCATATCGCTATCGCGATGAGTACTTTGATGTTACGGTTAATGTTTGAACACGTTTGAGCAACATACGACTAATTTGAGAACGCCTAGTTTAGTTTGCTTTAATAAGATATTTGATGCTATAGAATGGTAGTACATCATGGTCTGAAAAACGTTTGTTCTAGCAAAACTGTGATTCAAATGTCACGGTGTACCTATATTATTTCTTTTATGTTTCAAAAATTAAATCGTTTTGTTTTCTATTTATACAACACGTAACGGAAAGGGTATATAACATGTCGTAGGATGATTTGATAATTCGAATTTTCGCGAAAGTCCTAAGGATATTGCGAAAACACGGAAAAGTAAACAGTAAATTCCAATTATCAAATCATCCTGCGACATAGGTATACGTATCAAGTGAGACCATCCATTTCATACAGAGATCATTCCGTGACGAAAAAAGCACGTTAAGCCGTTGGTCGCGGCTGTCATTTGTATATCTTTGACAGAAGCCCAAACGTCTGACAACAACTCTTACCAAGGGGAATCGTGTTACCCAGTTACTGGGTTGGTGAGGTCAGATAGGCAGTCACTCCATGTAAAATACTGGCTTTCAGATGCATCCGGTTGGACTGGAAGTCGACCACGACATAGTTGGAAAAAGGCCTTACCTCAATGCTGCAGCCACTGAGAGAGTTCCTTTCGTACGCCTTCAAGAGAATAGTGAAGAAGTTTGGCGGCAGTTCGGCGATGTCGTACATCTCTGTGACTCCGCCTGTGAAGTCCTCCATGGCTTCGCATGTTGAACCGCCCTTTAGAGACTCGTAGGAGCCGTTGAGTCTGGAATTAGAAATGTGTTATTAGTCAAAAAGTTCGTTCGTTCCTTCGCGCGAATATGCGATCGTCGCGATCATGTATGACTTTTCGTTCGGAATACCGGAACGTACCCTCTGTCGACACAACCACGCGTCGCGGTTTCACCGAACAAATAGTGACATAGGAACGCGACCATCACGTAATCGCGCGACCATCGCTTTTGATTAGGACGCGGCCTTAGTAAAACAAAGCTTCATTTTGCACGAACATTTTTATTAAGGGTAAAATTATTGGTAATCAAAAAATTGGCTAAATACGATAGTTTATAAAGATGCAGGTGTGGCGATGAACACATCGTTCACCTGAATGACTATGTAACATCCCTACGATAGTGACACATCACTACGTTTTTGGACGAAAACTCTGACGGTTTTTTTTCTGGTGTTTGTTAATTATTAATCCAGGTTCTTACTATTTCTATGGTGCGACTATCACTTGTTTTTCTGATTGTATCAATCTACGTAGTGTATTACGATATTGTGAGTGTTCCTGGCTGATTAAACTACATGTATAACCTATCACAGCGAATGGTTTATTCCGAATATTCGGGAGCAGCTATATCCCGCACAGGTAGGTATCTGACCCGAATTACATTTATAATGGGTTATAAAAAAAAACACATTTTGCATTTTGGTATGTTAGGTATGTGTGCACAATTAGAAAGATAAGACTACATTATTCTTGTTCTCTTTCTTGTTGATTTATAAAAAATAAATTCGAACAATACGACAATACATGGGCAATATTTAAGCATATTAATGCATAAGGCCGCGTCCTCTTTAAAGGCTATGGTCGAGCGAATAAGTACGCGATCGGTCGCGTGCATGTGTCACTTTTTGATCGGAAAACCAGTATTCGCCCTCTGTGGGCGCGACCATGCGTTCAGGTTCACCGAACAAAAAGTTCGAACGGTGGCATCCATTGGTGAAAACATTTGTTTTATTATTGTAAGGATTGTCGCTTGTATAGTATTGAAGCTTCCATCAAATACAACTTTAAAATAATGAAACAAAATGACAATATTCTTTTCCATGTCGATTATTAATAACTTACTTAGCATAAGCCTTCTCAAGTAAAGCGCTCCAGAACTCGTTGTTCTCCGACGAGTGGAGGAACACGAGCTTTCCTTCGCAGGTGGGGAGACGGTCGTCTATGACTACGTCCACCCAGCGGCCATATTGCCAGAAACTGAAAGAGTAAATAAATAAATAAGTAATTAATAATTAGTTGATTTCATAAATTCAATTGACAGTTTACGGCAGGGGTCTTCAACCTTTTTGAAGTCAAGGACCGAGAACACTTTGATTTTGGTTCGGCGGGCCGCAACATAAGGGAAATTGATTATATTCTATTATAAACTTATAGGTAAGTAGGTACAGTACGACACAACTTAGATGTTGCATCGGCAAAATTCGTAAAACCGATCACCATCCGAAGTGAGTGCGCCTTCAAAATCACCAATCGTTATTACCTACTGCTTTAGGTGAAAATGATCTTTACGCAAACGCAAACTTGTAGACATATAACTAAATCAATCTGCCTAGCCTTTTCCCAACTATGTTGGGGTCGGCTTTCAGTCTAACCGGATGCAGCTGAATACCAGTATTTTACATGGAGCGACTGCAACTGCTCCACAACCCAGTAACTGGGTAATACGATACTCCTTGGTAAGACTGGTGTCAGGCTTTCGGGCTTCTGACGACTCGTAACGACTGTCAAAGATCCACGAATGACAGCCGGGACCAACGGCTTAACGTGCTTTCCGAGGCACGGAGGATTCTCAGTATGAAAAGATGGTCACCCATCCACTGACCAAACCCGGCAAGCGTAGCTTAACCTGATGGATCGACCAGTGCGGCTGTTATTACTTAGCCACGAGCTCCTCCTCATAGTATATAGTCATATAACATATAGTCATAAAACTAAATACATTCGTAAAATTTTAATGAAAGTTTTTTTTTTTTTAATTTATGCAACATCTAAGTTGTGTCGTACTGTACCGTGCAGTTATTTATTATAAAATTTTACAAGGCTAGAAAGAGCAAATGATGCTAATAAAATTCAATCAATGAGAAGTTTTACATTGTTTACTCTTAACTAATTTATCAATATCTGCCCCAGTGGTTGTTGCAATTCTCAAACTGTTTTCAAGGTGAATATCGGTGATTCTGGTCCTTGCCCGGGACTTACGTTTTTCATTCGAGAAAATAACTGCTCGCATAGATATTTTGGATCCTTCTGGATCCACAAGATCCAAGCGAACAGTTATTTTCTACCGGGCCGCCAAGGAAGCCCCGCGGGCCGCTGGTTGAAGACCTTTAGTTTACGGAATCGAAATCAACTCGTTTATTCCAACTAGGCTGAGACTCAACGTACTTTCTGAACGTCTAAATTACATAACACAGTCCCTCTAAGCGCCCGCCCTTCTGGAATGTCTGGATAATGATGGGTTACCGGAAATGGAAGACACCGGCATAATCCTCAACGAAGCTCTGGTCATCTGGCACCACTTGGAAGAACAATCTGAAATAGAAATGAAAATTTAATTCGGTTCTGCAACTTCATTGTCGGAAGTCAACTAGCAACTCAATCAGCCGATAAGCAAGGCTAATAGTTTCAATCCCTGCATCAGCACGCGGAGCACAGAACTCAATTTCTACCGTGGTCATCCACGGTAGAAATTGAGTTCTGTCGACGGAAGAATAGACAAAATGACAGATTGTGATTGTTTAACTGTAATTTTGTCTATTCTTCTGTCGACAAAACTCGTTTGACAACATCGCAGGCGGAATGATAGGTGACCCGAGTTTTTACGTTGATATTTTCACAGAAAAGATCGGCTGTTGCTAGGGTTTGACACTATTGACAGTTCATTTCAAGCTGACTTCACCTTAGTTTTAACTGTGAGATTTTTAATAGATCGGAAGGTTCGGTTGGTAGTTATCTTTGATTGTAGTTGTGGCTGAATTTTCATGTAATTTACTGTTTAAAAGGTATTATGAAGTAATAAGAGCGTTCATTCTAAAAGTTGGCAATGTCGCAAATAGCTGTCAAATATTGATGTGTTTTGATCTCAGGTTTTGATTAATTTGACAATATTACTGTGGAAATATGAAATATCGCTAACTAGTGAACAAGAATATTAATAATTAATTATAATTATAACACTGAATTTGATGTTGTAACCGTTTTAAAGTATAAAAAGACACTGTTTCACATCTAAAACGAAATATGTTACGATATGAATTATTGCTTTTAAGTTCACTAGCTAGCCATATATTTCCATAAAGTAATATTGCCAAATTAATAAAAACAGCGAAATATTTGACATCTATTTGCGACGTTCCCCACTTTCAGAATGCACGCTCTTAATACTTGCTTAATACCATCATTATTCCACTTCGAAAAAAAGGTGGCGCTATCGGCCTTGTATAGCTCCGTCTCTCTTATCACACTGGAAAAATTGTGGCACTAGTGAAAAGTGTGAGAAAAATGGTGGCTTTCATAGTAACGCCCCGGGCGACTATGAAAACCTTCCTAAATAAAATACGTTTATTTGCTGTAAAACAAAACGCAAAGAAATATTGACAGTCATGGCGACTGCCGACAGAAGTGAAATCTTATAACTGGTATTAGCGACATCTATATCCTATAGTAGAGCACTATGGCGCGAGCATGTCGGTGACGCGAATCCACTAGTTTACCCCCTACCAAAAATCGCTTAACGCGCCTAGAGAAGTTTCACTTTAAAAACAACCAAATTAACACACACACATACTTGATGTGCCAATTTTGCAAGTACTGCACTGTTATTATACTTTTACGGTCTGATAAGATATGAATGAAAGGCCCGTTTTATCAAGCATAACTTTAGGACCTTTATTCCTAGACATGTAACCATTTTTATCACTACTCCTGATAAGGTTTTGAGGACATCATATCTAGGGAAGCTATTGAAATACAACAGCGTACATATCAGTGATCAATGTCAAACTGCATGTATCATTGTCCTGTTTCAATATATAGGTGTGGCTATTTACTAGTCACACGACTAGGAATTAGTCACACCTACTCTATACAAAAAAAATATATAAGAAGAAATGAAAAAAATATAAAGATAACACCCCCCTTTTTTTTTTCTAGGGTGCAAATTTTCAAATAACTTCTCCCGCTCCGGGCGAAGCGGGAGGGCGTGTCAGACTTTTATTGAATAAAACCCACCCGTGTTCCTTCGGTTGCCTGTGTGCCGGGGCCGCGATATCTCTTTACAAATACGGGCGGGCACATGCGCATTGACGACATTGTATACAGTATGTAGCATAAAGATGTGGTCATATTTGAGTGTGCTACATACAGACTCTCAAACTGAACTATACAAAATTACCAACTGTTCCACACAAAACTTACTCGACCCAAATGACTGCTGATGATTTTTTCGCGATAACGATGTTGGCTCCATGGAGAAAGATATTTAGTTTGACGGTCCGTACCACACCCTTAAATATGACCACACCTTTCTGATACATGTAGATGTATCAGAAATTAGACTAGATTAGATTAGATCCCGTCCGTGTGGTGCCGGACGTAAAGAATAGCCCACACATATTTCTTCCCGTGGGTGTCGTAAAAGGCCACTAAGGGACTCTCTAGAGAATGGGCAGCAGCGTTCTCTACTCATTTTAACACCATACTGCGATCGCCAACCCGCCTGGCAAGCGTGGCGGTTATGGCAAACCTCCCCATTTGGAGGAGGCCTATGTCCAGCATTGGACGTCTTTCGGCTGAAATGATGATGATGATGATGATGATGATGATGATGATGATGATGATGATGATGATGATGATGATGAGATTAGATTTATTATTTAATAGTAAGGATATTTATTAGTGTAGACTAATATCCTAACTATAATATTATAAATGCGAAAGAAAACCTTGAATAGGACATAGGATTCTTTTAACCCACTTCCAAAAAGGAGGAGGCTTTATGTTCGACGCGTATGTAGGTTTATTTTTTTTTTTTTTTATTATGTATTTCCGCCGATTTCTCCGTCAATTGGGGACCGATTTTGAAAATTCTTTTTTTGTATGAAAGGGTATGCTCCCGGATTGGTCCCATATAAATTTTATTAACTTTGCTTGGATAGTTTTTGAGTAAGCTTCAATAATACATATTTTTCCCACTTAGTATATGTGGATGATATGATGATAACTTCCTGTGACTGTTATGAAAAATAAAAACGTTTTACAAAAAAAAACAACCGTCTTCCGAAAAAAAACAATACAAAGTGAAAAATAACTTTAATTTCGGAAGTCGGTGGCAAAAAACGAGAATACAACCCAAAGACAGCGACTTCCGAAATTAAAGTTATTTTTCACATTGTAGTGTATTTTTTTCGAAGGTGGTTGTTTTTTTTTGTAAAAAGTTTTGTTACGCTTTCAGGCTAAAACGGCTGAACAGATATGGATGAAATTTGGCACACAGCCTGGGTTAGGACAAAGGATACTTTTTATCTTGGTAGTACGTTTCCGTGAGACGATTTCTGACAAAAGCTATTTATAAACGATGAGAAAAGATTTGTATGTTTGTAATTAATAAATTCAAAAACTACAAGACCTATTTGAAAAAATCTTTCACCAGTAGAACGCTATATTATCACTGAGTAACCTAAGCTATAATTTTATAAAGCTATCACGTAGGCGAAGCCGCTGGCGGAAGCTAGTTCAGTAAATATAATCTGAGTTCGCGATTTATTTGCCAAACATGTAAACAAACACGAATTTTCCACTTAGACAAACATCAACTTTATACGAGTGAAAATAAAGTTGATTTTAGACCGACTAGTACTGTTAAAAAAATATGAAGTTATCTAGCAGTACCTATGGGTGTACTAAAGGTACACGTCTGCCTATCCCTTTGGGGAATACAGCCTTGATGTTATGTTATGCATATGTATAAATATTATGACGTTTCTTCAGCATCTAGCCTGCAAGATGCATAATTTAATCATTTTCAAACTCGTTTATTTTTTTACTGCTGTCATGCAATTATAGAAATATCCGGTTTTGATCGCGACATTATTTGAAAAAAAAAACTACTGCATTTTTAGGTTTAAATCATTTATTCTCATAAAGACAAAAAAGCCACTTACATGAGAACAGACAAGAAACATTATGTAAACTTATTTTAGGTAACCGCCACCAAAGTATATGTACTTATAGTATTATATAAAATTATTCTATACTCATTCAACAGTTCAATTCTCAAAGTACAATGGAGGTCGCTAGTCAACGCAGTTTTCAATGATGTTTGGATAGCCGAGACTTAAAACTGTTGAAAGAGCTAACGCTTTTTATATAACTGGGTAGATTATTAAACAGTTGTGCTCCTTTATATGTAATACTCTTTCTAGCGTAATTAGTGCGCATTCTTGGCAAAACAAGTAGACTTGGTCGACGAAGACTGCGTTTAGTAATTTGAGATTTTTTTGTAAATGATATATCAGTGTGGATGGTTTTGTCTATAATTTTTCTAATCAGAACACAAGTATTATATGTGTAGAGTTGCTTGATATTCATTAGTTTAGTTTCTTTAAAAATTTTACAAGTTGGTGTTAGGTATGGATAGCGAAACAATATCTTTATTATAATTTTAAACTTCACTTCAGAGTATCGTGACGAATCCTGAAGCCACAACGATAGAACGATACTAAAACTAGACTTATGCCCGTTTTCATCGACAACTAATGAATTCCTAAACAAAAGTGCACTGTTGGATTTTCAACTCTCAGCCCTGAGCCTAGCGTTGAAAATCCAAAAGTGCACTTTTATTTAGGTATTCATTTAAGTGTCACTTAGTGAAGGTGACAACGGGCGTATGTTGCCAACATTCGTAAGCAATATCTATCTAAGGTCGGGCTTGTGGCTAACTCCTCATACACCCGAACGCAGGCGTCAACGGCAGAGGCAACTGCAGGCAGAAAGATAATAGGACCAGGCCCGGGTCGACGGCGCGTTGTGTTCCACGCGCGCCTCAAAGAGATGTCAGCACCAACTGACGGGGTCTGTCAGGGCCAATGCCTGCGGGTTGCGAGTTTGTCCGAAAGGGATATCGCGGCCCTGGCACACAGGCAACGGATGGAACACGGGTAGGTTTTAGTCAATAAAAGTCTGACACACCCTCCCGCTCCGCCCAGAGCGGGAGAAGTTATTTGATAATTTCCCACCCACAAAAAAAAAAGTCAGGAAGATAAGCACTAAGAAATAACAGCCGCACGGGTTGATCGATCAGGTTAAGCTACCGAGACCCCTCTGTGCCGCGAAAAGCACGGTAAGCAGTCAGTTCCGGCTGTCATTCGTGAATATTTGACTATCGTTACGTCAGAAGCCCGAAAATCTGACAAATCTTACCAAAAGGATATCGTGTTACCCAGTAGCTGAGTTGTGGAGGTCAGATAGGCAGTCACTCCATGTAAAATACTCGTATTCAGCTGCATCCGATTAGACTGGAAACCGACCCCAACATAATTGGGATAAGGCTGGCCAGATAATGATCTATCGAAGGTCAGTAACTTACTTTCTGGGCAGCGTCAGGTTCGCGACAGCGGCCAACAGCCAACAGTCGCCCAACTCGCCCTGTCGCACGTCGAAGCGACTGTAGCCCTCCACGAAGAGTTGAGGATCGTCGCATATTTCCTGGAAAAACACAAAACATATCGGATTTGCTCAGAAGTAACTATTTTACAGACTGTCTACGTGTCTCACCCAAATCTCCTGTCATCGTAGAAACGGGTTTTGTCGACGGAAGAATAGACAAAATTACAGATTGTGATTGTTAATCATTTTGTCTATTCTTCCGTCGACAAAACCCGTTTCTACGGTGTTCATGCTACGCGTGTTGGAAGAAATTTCTAATGCAATAAGAACAGTTTGTACTCTTCTTTCTTTATGTATTTTCCTCTTTTAAGTTTTTCGGGTGTACGTACATAACAATAAAAATGTTACTAAAATACTCCGGAGTACAGAAAAAATTCAATGTGGTCGTAAAAGCCGACTAAGGTATCTAATTGTTTCAGGAATTACTGCGATTCGTTTGTCTTGTTGCTATATGTGTACACTTTACACTTCTTCTTCTTCTCGTGTGGTTAGTGACTATTCTGGGGGTCTTCCCTAAGCGAAACCCGTAGTTACGGCCGCTTCGTTCGTTCTTTTCTTGAGAAGCGGCCGTATCTACGGCCTACTACGGATATAGCTTAGAGAGCAGGACCTCTGACTGGACTTGGCTGCACATGCCGTCGAGACCTTACACTGAAGAAGATGAAATGTTTGGACATATCATCGTCCACTGTCGAGCCCAAGTTGGACGTATGAAGAATCATTTTCTGAAGAAAACAGTTCATAGTACAAAACTTGTCATCATTGTGTGATATAAGTTCTAGGCAGGATCTGTAAATACAGACAGATTTTGTCATACAAGCAGGTATTCTTATGCTGCAAGATATCTCTGTAACTTTATGACCGTCCGTCGTCTGTAAATTATGAATTATGACGACTGTATACGTATTGGAGGCATAATTGGAATTGCGCTAATTGTTGTGTAATGACTATTCAATTAACTGACTGTAAACATGACAATATGTTTAATTGTTTACTCTATTGTCACTGAGTCTTTATGTTTCATCATAAATCACTAAATGTCTTAGTTGCAAGAACTATATTTTATTGAAGGCACTATATCGTTTCGGTCTTGGTGTAAATTATATCATCACCACTGCTCTCAAAACGGTGCAGGAAAATATCGTGAGGAATCCGGCATGACCTAGAACCTAGGATTATCAGTACATACCATGTCTTCAATAATTGATGTTATTTCACCCTTTTTAGCAATCGTTTTTAACTCTTGTATTGCATCTGGTGTATTTCCTGATTTGATGAAACTTAGCAAAGTGATTCCACTGTTCAAATCTGGCAGCACAACTGATCCCACAAATTTTCGGCCTATTTCGATATTACCTACATTGAGTAAAATCTTTGAAAAATTAATTTTAAAACAAATGTTAGGACATTTTAATGCACATAATTTACTTCATTTGAAACAGTTTGGTTTTACAAAGGGTCGTTCAACTACAGACGCGGGCGTGGAATTACTGAAGAGCATATTCGAGGCCTGGGAGAATTCGCAAGATGCTCTTGGCATTTTCTGCGACTTGTCCAAGGCCTTTGATTGCGTACATCATGATACTCTTATCAGGAAACTGTACCATTATGGCATGAGGGACAAGGCTCTTGACCTTCTGACTTCTTATCTGAATAACAGAATTCAGAGGGTCGATGTTAATGGCAAGAGATCTGCAGGATCTGCGGTCACCATAGGCGTTCCGCAGGGTTCAATTCTAGGTCCTTTCTTATTTCTAATTTACATAAATGACTTACCTTACTACATAAGGGATAATCACAAGATCGTATTATTCGCAGATGACACTTCCCTCATTTTTAAAATCAAACGTCAGTTAGTTAACTTTGAACAAGTCAACGATGCACTCTCTAAAGTTGTGCATTGGTTTAATGTAAATAATCTTCTCTTGAACGAAAAAAAGACTAAACTCATTAAATTTTCAACGCCAAATGTCAGGCAGCTAACTACCAATGTTCAAGTTAATGGAATAGAGTTGGACCCTGTTGAGTCAACAGTTTTTCTTGGAATAACTATTGACGGTAAATTACAATGGGGCCCACACATAGAAAAATTGTCAGGAAGGCTTAGTTCGGCCGCCTATGCTGTTAAAAAAATTAGACAGATAACTGACGTAGATACAGCCAGAATTGTTTATTTTAGTTACTTTCATAGTCTTATGTCATATGGAATTCTTCTTTGGGGAACCGGTGCGGACATTAATACTATCTTTGTTCTACAGAAAAGGGCTGTTCGAGCCATTTACAACCTAGGTCCAAGAGATTCCCTTCGAGAGAAATTCAGAGAAATAAATATTCTGACTGTAGCCTCACAATATATTTTTGAAAACCTATTGTATGTACACAAAAATATATCAAATTTTAAGAAAATGTCCGATATTCATAGTTTAAATACCAGGAATAAACACAACCTTGCTGTACATCGCACACGTCTCCACAGAGTAAGCAACTCGTTCATGGGTCAATGTATACGCTTTTACAACAAACTTCCCATTGACATTCGAAACTTACCCATTAAACGATTTAAAAACTGTATTAAAACCAAACTTTGTAAAAAAGGGTACTATAAAATTTCAGATTATTTAGAAGATAAAAAAGCTTGGGATTGAGCTGCTCGCTCTGCTTAGCCTTGTGAAAACCATAAAACTTGACATTTTAATTATTCATCACAATAAACCAGTTTTATATACACATTGACATTGTTGAAAATTATGTTCAAAATGACACGATTACTTTGTAAAGTATTATATTATTTTAATTATTGTGAATGTGAGGACTATGTGGATATTTTTATTTTTCCCTTTTCATTTCTTTGTTTCTTTCTCAGTTTTAATGATGGTCTGGCAGTTTGAGTAGTTGATGCGGCCTACCCAAATATCCTTTCCTTGGTATTGTTCGTCGAGTTGAGCTCCTTAAGTTCTGAGTTGAGCTCCACGATTACTGACAAATGCTTGCACTGACTGGACAGGTCCACTCAAATCTGTGTGGTTCTTTCCTCAAAAGACCATTTCAGACACTAATCTACATGGTCCTCACATGACTTGACCAAGATTATGTCTGGACTTTAAAAGAGACTGTGACCTCTGAGTTTGTTTCGGCCTTTCTTCTCAGAGTAGTCAGATAGGAAACACCGACCTCACCAAGCTTATTTTTAATATTTTTTTATATGACGTGTAAAAGTGATTCCGATATCCTATTTACAGAATAAACAATTTCATTTCATTTCATTTCATTTCACCAAATGTTCAAAGACAAAGTTTACCAACACGCACTGGGTCCGCGAGGTGGATTATGGCCCACTCCCTCTCACATAGAGGCCAGTGTCTACCAAGAACATGCGGCCCGGCGCCGGTACTGCTCCGGCGGCATGTACAGGCAGGTACAGGAAGCCCAAGCTACGGTTTCCTAGAAGAGCTGTGGCTGCCACATTAAGGGCCTTAATGAAGCGTATATAGATGCGTGTGAAGTTTAATGTAATGCGAATAGTGTGGGAATACAAAGGAGCACTGTGTTTGCACTAAAAACCGACAGCTGACGGATCAGCGCGAGCACCAGCCCGAGCGTTACATGTAATGCTCGTAGTGCATCCACACGCAGAATTCGTGGTACATTACATGATAAATTACATTACACATGTCTGTACAGACCTTAACGGCCGTCATGAAAATAATGGCACCGTGGTTTGACTTTACGGTTTTAAAATACGCTCTCTCAAGAAACACACCAACTTACTTATAACCAAAGTTTCAGTGACGTCATTATGACGCCAAAATATCGCAGCGGGATTTTATCGTGAACTGGATTTTCAACTCTCGGTGTAGAGCCGAGCGATGAAAATCCAACAGAGTACGTCCCAGCGCGTTTTGAAAACACACTGTTGGATTTTCAACTCTCGGCGCTAAGAAGAGCGTTGAAAACCGTAGCTTACGTTTAAATGAAGTACTCACCCCAGGTCTCAACCAAGTGATGGGTCTATCGAGCCTCTCCTTGTAGTAGAGACTGCGATCTACTGCGGGGAACTCAGGGTCTTCGAACAGCCTGCCCTCGGCTACGCAGCGAGACCTGATCTCCTTGAAGTCCTGGTACGTCGCCGGACCGAAAGATGAGGGACGGGTCTCGCCTAGCTGTAAGAAAAATTGGTATAAATTAGCTTTCAAAGAAATATTATGAAGTAAATTCCCATGAAGTGAATACACAATCTGCAAAGATGAGACTGGCAGAGGAGCGTAGAGCAAATTATTTTATTTCGCATAAACCTATGTACATGGGCACTTATGAAACGTCACAAACTAAGTAGGTTCACGGTTCCAATTTCCTATGGAGTAGAGCCGGCTAGAAAATTGACGGTTACTCTTTTACGAGTAATTGTCTTTTACAATGTCGTCATAGTACTGTTAATACTTGGTATCAGAGGACAGTAGGCCTACACTGTCCTCTCATACATAAGTATTAACAGTTTCACAACCAACAGACACCATGTTTCACAAGCAACATTCCCGATTGCGAAAAGGTCAAGCAGAATTTTCCAGCAAAGGATTCTGTGTCGCGTGATGTTTGTCTTGACCTCGAGAATAGAATATTCTAGCTTTATCCACAACGAAGTTACAGGGGGTCGAAAATGTCCCATCACTATGTGGACCAATGAATATGATTGGTGGATATCAAACGCATCCATAGCAACGTAGCATAGCACATCTCTGGTAGAAAGGCACCCTTAAGTCATTAGCACATCCTACGATTATTTATTTTATGCATTCACACCGATACATAGTAATGTTAAAACTAAATGTAAGAACTAGCAAAGCCAGCAATAAAGGCAGCAAAATGGCTTATTGGTGATTCGCACGAATATACTCGCCCGGAACGGGCGAATCGACACTTTCGACGATTCACCTTCGAGATGAGTAAGGATTCAATCAATTATTGAAAATGAAAAGCATTCGATCGACGCACGATTCTTAAGTGGACGAATTTTAGTAAAAGACACTTCGAAAATGTTTGATTAATTTAGTTTCAACGATGTTTTCTTATCGTACATAATATAGTAGGTACATATGATATCGACCAACGATTTAAAGGACCAAGTATTACATACGTAACAATCTTACTTATATTTAATAGATCAGATATTTCGTATAATCAGCGCTAAAGAGGAGAAGATAATACGTAAATACAAAATAGGACAGCATTATCTTATAAGTAAATAAACCTATAAATAAGATAGATTGAAATACATAAATTATAAAGGACCCATTCTCTATAACTTTCTAGCAACATTAGATATAAGTTTTAGCGACGGCAACGTTAAGTCTAAACCTAGGTTTAACCTATTTGGCAAGATTCCCACTTTCTGAAGGCTTTAGTGCGAAAAAAATACCAGGAATCGATTCTAAGCACTAACATAACGTTAAAGAGAGAAGATAAATCTTTCCAAGAAATAACAACACAGATTTAGACCCAACACATTACCAAAAAAGATCACAAGGACAGAACAATCTCTATAGAACTCACATGTAGATCATAATTATTACTAAAAGAGATCACGAACCCAAAACACTTGATCACCAGTAGGCATAAACATTTGGCTTCCTTTATAACTCGGAGGCATCTTCAGTCTGTAATCCTTATGATGGTCTACAGACGAGAGCCTCTTCATAGGGGTACTTCCTCTGCTAGCTTTAACATTACTCAGAGTAACTTTAGGAGATCCAATAACTTCCTTGGCGAACACCATACTTCTGTTAGTAACAGCATGGCTGTTTTCAACTAAGTCAACTTTTTTCGAACTCATTTCTGGTTCTTCTATGTTAGATTCCAGAACAGGCTGCACAACTTTGGTTGCCCAAAAAGGTTTGTATGAACTGTTTCTCCGAACGTTAGATTGCTGGTAGGCATAATCAGAAATTTTCGCCTTCTTGAAATCTTCGGATAATCTTTTGAAGGTACCACTTTCTTTGCCATTTTTCTCGGACTTTGGAGGATTTTTCTCTGAACTTTTCTGGTTTCGTAAAATCCTTCTCGATTTTGGAGATACTATGGAAACTGGTTTCTTTATCCATGCTTCGGCTGCGTTGGAGACAATCGCGCTTGAATAAAAGGTCTTTAAATATCCAACCTCTTCTTTGGTTAGTTTTACAAAGGCATCTTCTGCGACTTCAGTTGCCATTTTCGTGTTTCTGTGTTCATGCGTCGGATTTTCGGAAGTACCTAACTGATGCAGCGATTTATTGAAATTGATGTTACTTCGTTAAGAGCCCGACGTAGAACGCTCGCAACGCGCGCAAACGAATTTCGCACGCGTCTCGATTTGCAGTTGCGAGTCGCAACTGCAAGTCGAGACGCGTGCAAAATTCGTTCGGAATATTGCTATCTCTGTTTGACAAAAGTAGACAAGTGGCGTTGTCGCTTATGAGTGTGTAGGTGAGATAGCTATTAATAACTGTACTTGCTCTTCATTCTTAGCGACTCGACGGCATTTATATTTATTAGTGATTAGATATGTTAATTATTTGCTTTATTTTTGTTGACTACTTTGGGGAATCGTTAGTGAACGTACAGACTAGTAATGCGTGGAAATGTCTTTACCACGTCGATTTCTCGAGATTTAGGCCTTGTAGAGAAAATCTAGTAGATAGGGACGTCATACAAATAAGGTAGGTTACAACCTACCTATAACATCGTTATCGCCCATGGTTTTGCGGGCAAATCGGCTGATGAGCGGCGTTAGATTCACAGTGTAAATAAGTAACAGTACTATGTCTCAGTGATCTTGAAATAATTACCTACGGCCGCTCGGTTGATAAACCTTCCGTCCGTGCCTAACTGCCGTGAACTCGAGATTGTTGCGTACTACTGGTAGATATACACTGAGATTTCGAAACGCGTCGTTTCGCCCGTTTTGTATGAAGACATAATACTGTTAAGTACTTAATTATACTGTGCTGGAGTTGTCACACTCACGTCGCGTAAATATAAATTATTGGGATAGTTATTATTATTGTCTTTATTTATGCCTGTTTATGTTTATTTATTTCCTTTAGTTCTCAACTCTCAACTTTATTAACCCTTTTTTTTTTGGGTGGGAAATCATCAAATGACTCCTCCCGCTCTGGGCGGAGCGAGAGGGAGTGTCAGACTTTTACTGACTAAAACCCACCCGTGTTCCTTCCGTTGCCTGTGTGCCGGGGCCGCGATATCCCTTTCGGACAAACTCGCAACCCTGGCAGGCATTGGCCCTTACGGACCCCGTCAGTTGGTGCTGACATCTCTTTGAGGCGCGCGTGGAACACAACGCGCCGTCGACCCGGGCCTGGTGCTAATCGGACGGCGAGCTACCCATTGCCCACCGTCCGCAAGCCCGCGCCTACGGTGGCCGGAAGTCGGCTCGTGACTCCCGACGCCCGGGGCGTCTCCTGCGGCGACTAGGGGCGCGAGGGCGCGCATCTTGCATTTCCCTCGCGAGCATTACTGCTTCGCAGAAGGAAGTGACGGCTTCCCATGCACTCTCGCTCCGGACCATGGCCTGAACCAGGGCCGGACGCGAGAGATCGCCGCTGCCGATCGCCTCCGAGAGGACACGGCGGTGCCCCGCCCAAGCCGGGCAGACCTCCACCGTATGCTCCACCGTGTCCTCCGGGCGATCCACACAATGGTAACACCCGGGCGTTTCCTCCCGCTTTATCCTGAACAGGAACCTCCCGAAGCAACCGTGTCCGGTGAGGACCTGCGTCAGGCGGAAGGTGAGGACGCCGTGGCGCCTCTCTAGCCACTCCTCAAAGAGGGGCTTTACCGCCGCAATTGTGGCGTGCCCAAACTTTTTAACTTTATTAACCCTACGTTTTGCTTCGCCGAAGTCGGGTAAAAAACAAAGGCTTCTTCTGTCTTATTTCAGTATTCCTTATAATAAACTTTATTACTAAAGTGAAAGAGTCAAGTATTATGCAAAGTTTGTATGTATTAGTAAAAGACAAATATTCCAATAATTTATATTTACGCGATGTTCGTAAAAAATAACGGCTTACATAAATAACGGCGATAAGAGCTGATAAAAATAAAAATAATAAACGAAGATTTAGAATACTTACCCATTTATTTAGTTATTAGCTGCCCGCCCCGGCTTCGCACGGGTAGGACTAAGTACTTATCTACGGCGCACCTACCTACCTACCTACCTAGTACCTATCTACCCTACCTACCTATCTACCCTACCTACCTACCTACCCTACCTATCTACCGTACCTACCTACTCTCTTACTTACCTACCCCCTACCTACATACCTACCTACCTACCTACTTGCAACTAACCTAACTACCTTACCTCCACCTACCTATCCTAAAAACCTTGTCCTGAGAATAACGAACACAACAAAAAAAGAATTAGCCTATTTGGTGCAGCCGTTCTCTCTCTATTTTTTTAGTTATTTAGCGCACTTCATTTTTTGCTTAGCAAGGTTTAGATGGAGAGGAACTTTGCTATTAGTTTTACAAAGGCGTTTGATATCTGGGAAAATAAGACAAAGACAAAGACAAAGACATTTATTCGTCGGATATGGTACGTACAAGTTGGTAGATATAATAAATTATGTTCAAGACACATCCGCCGCTAAAAGCGGCATACGAATATTTACATTTAGGTACATGGTCATAAAAACCTAAACTAAACTTATTACTACATAAACTCTAATAACAATACAAAAAACTAAGACTATAAACATAAAGATACATTTAGACTCAACGATAAAACACAACAGTAACAATATTTGTAGGTATTACGAGTATACAACTAAATAAATCTATAATGTATTAACCCTTATAATCAAAAAATTCTTTAAGTGTATAAAAATTATTTTGGAGAAGCCATGTTTTTATATTTCTTCTGTAGTAATTAAATGGTAGTTCTCTTATTACTTTTGGAATATGGTTTTAAATTTTTATGGACATAAGGTAGCTGTTTCTGTAGTGCAGAGCGCTGTTACAAAATTGGTTTTTTAGCTTGGTGGGGTCCCTTTTTGTAAATCTATTGTTTTCGGTTACTGTGGAGAAGAAGTGTGAATTTTTCCTAACAAATATGGCTATTTCTAAAATATAAATAGAAGCTAGCGTTAAAACCTTCAATTTTTGAAAAATTGGTCTACAACTCTCATATGGAGGCGCCCCAGTTATTGCTCTCAAGCATTTTTTTTGCGCTATGAATGCTCTTTGGATATGTGACGAGTTACCCCATAGGAGTAAGCCGTACCTCAATACAGACGCTACGTAGCCGTGATAGGCGTTGAGTGCAGCTTCTTCATTCGCTGTTTTACGTAGTTCTCTTAGTGCATATACAAATCTGTTAATTTTTTTACATAGGTTTTCAATATGTTTTCCCCAATTACAATTTTCATCTAATGTTAGACCTAAAAATTTTATACTATTTTCTTTGTTAATTATTTCGTTATTATGGTTTAAATTTATTTTTGGGGGGTTTTGTTTATAGTTTGCAAATTGAATGAATTTTGTTTTAGATAAATTTACTTTTAAGTTGTTTTCATTTAGCCAGTTTATTATATTGTTGATAGTTTGATTTACTTCTTGTTGATGTAATGTTTTATTATTTTCCGGTATTATTACTGACACGTCATCTGCAAATAGTACGCATTTATGGCTTGTTATATTTGGTAAGTCATTTATATATAGAAGGAAGAGAAGAGGCCCAAGGATGCTTCCTTGGGGTACTCCAGACTCATTGTGTTTAAATGAGGATTTGTATGTCATCGTAACGAGTTTATCATTAATATGGGATATTTCCACACACTGTTGTCTTTTGCGTAGATAACTTTTTAGCCATTCTAACGCTGGACCCCTGATGCCGTAGCGTTCACATTTATCTAGTAGTGTGTAGTGGTTAACGAGATCAAAGGCCTTGCTCATATCTAAAAAGATTACTGAAACAGAGCGTTTTTTGTCTATATTATCTGTTATGGACCTAACTAGAGAGAATGCTGCCAAAGCTGTTGACTTACCTTTTTGAAACCCATTTTGTTCTTCATTAATAATTTGATGTTTATTTATAAATTGAATTAAACGACTATGCATTATTTTCTCGTATATTTTTGAGAATATTGGAATAAGGGTGATAGGTCTATAATTAGTTTTATCTAATGTACTCTTGTTTTTATGAAGGGGCTTAACTATTGAAACTTTTAATTTTTCCGGGAAGATTCCATCAAATAGAGATAAGTTGATTGTGTGGCACAGTATTGGTGTTATGATTTCTGCACATAATTTGAGTATGTGCGTAGAGATCTCATCATACCCTACCGATTTTTTATTATTTAGAGATATTATTATACGAAACACTTCGTTATCAGAACATGGGTTCAAAAATATGCTGGAACTGTTTCTGGAGGGTTGAGATGAGCAGCTGGTATTTCTTGCAGGTTGAGGTTTTATATTAGCAGTATCAATGAAAAAATTATTAAAAGAGTTAGCTATTTGACTCGGATCGTTTAAAATACAACCATCATGATCTATTGCATTTATTTGATTAAATGTTTTATGAGTGTCTGTTCTATTTTTGATGATATCCCATGTAGCTTTGTTTTTATTTTTAGATTTTAGTATGTATTTAAGGTTTGAACATTTTTTTGAGCGGAGCACGCAGGATTTTAGTATTTTATTATATTTTAAATATCTAGACCGTATATCATAATTTTTATTTTTTAAGTGGCACATTTCTTTAAGCTGTCTTTTAAAAATGCAAGATTTCCTTATACCTTTGGTAATCCATTTGGGTGATGTATTATTCACGTAAATTTTAGTTTTCCTTAAAGGAAAACATAACTTATAAAATAGTGAGAAGTTTTCATGAAATATATTAAAGCTATCGTTTGCATCAGTGTTCTCAAGAACATCAATCCATGACAAATTCCCAATAGCGTCCACAAATTTTTTGACGTTATCGTCTGAGTAATCCCTGTTTACATTATACCAATATTTTAGGGCAGGTTTCCTCTCTTCAACTGGGAATGTTAATGTTTGGCAAGTGTTGTGGTCTGACAGAAAAACTTCGTGAGTGATTCCAGTTGAATTTTCTATGTTACTTATAATCTGGTCTAAGCAAGAAAGCTGACGTGTTGGTTTATTAATATGTAGACTTAAGCCATAATTAGATATAAGATCTTTAAGTTTGGTTGTATCATTGCTTTCTTTTAAGGTATCAATATTCAGGTCTCCTGTAACGATAATGCGCTTTTTTCGTTTAAGCAATTTGTGCAATAGTAGGTCTAATTTTTCAAAAAATAGATATGTGTTTGAATTTGGAATTCTATAAATACAAATAACAGTACATTTTAAAGAAGGTATCTCTAATCCACAACATTCAAATATTTTTTCAGTACATAAATCCTTAGGTAATTCAATGTTTTTAAAGTCAAACATTTTATTTATTAGAATACATACACCTCCACGCTTTTCTCTTTTCCTTGAAAACGAGCATGCAAGATTAAAGTTTTTAAAGTTAATATTTAATTCATCGCCTGCTCTTACAAACGTCTCAGAGAAACAAAGAATATCTACGTTAACATGTTTATCTACTAATTCATTTAAACAGAGTTGGACAGAGTCAGTTTTATTGAGTAAGCCAGCAATATTTTGGTGCAAAAGAGTAGCGGTATAAGTATGATCATAGTCATTGTGATCAGTAGTTTTATTGGTCACGAAAAAGATTATTATCTATATTAGAATCTGTTTTTTGCTGAGCACAAATTGAACTTTGTTGATTGTTGACTGAGAAGTAAAACGGAATAGTGCCCCTTTTTAGAGGCGGATTTGAGACAATTTTAAATAATTCAGGCTCAGTATTAGGACGATGCCTTAAAGCTAAGTTTTCGTAGTCATTTCTGTCTATCAAATGGTTAATTCGGTTGCTAGTGTCGTATAAGAAGGCTGTCTTATATTTTGTTATATTTGATAATGATAGGAAGTTACATTGCTTAAAATTATTACAAATACCTTTTAGTAAATTATTGAGCTTCCATTCATTTAAGTATGGGTTGTATGTTACACTTAAAATTATAATGTTTATAAATTGTAGCTTACTTAGTAACGCAGCCAGCTCCATGGTAAGTTTTGTAGGATTTTTATCATTCTGTGCAACACTTAGGATAATATAGTTTTCAGGTGTATCTTCTATAGAGTTGTAACAGTTTTTGAGAATATCTGGAGTTTGAGCACATGGTTTTATTGTAGATGAGATTTTATATCGTTCAAATTTAGTATTCTGTCTTGTACGAACCAGTATATCTCCTAATCCAGCACACTGCTGACCACCAAAAATGTATATCTTCCGGCTCTGGCATTTGTTGAACTCGGAACTATTAATTCCATCTATCGTATTTTTCAGGAACGAATTCGACTGATCGTCGGTCGATCGTTTGCATGCAGCGGCAGCGCCATCTGTTGTCAACTGCTCGCAACTATTATTAACATTGAATTTGCTTTTTATCGTAGTAGTATTTTCTGTGGTAAACTTGCATATGGCGCCATCTAATAGCGTATTGTTTAATACTGTTGCGTTTTGAATACCGCAGGTATTTTGGTTTCTTAATAATTCCTCTGCATCGATGACATTGGTTTTTGTTTTTTTATTACGTTTACGTCTTGGTTCAGGTGTGGTAGTTGAAGAGGAAAAGGATGTTGTCAAACATGAAATTTTATGCTCCTGGTCGTGAATCTTTTCTTCTAAAGATTTTTTTTCTAATAATAAGTTATCAATTTGTTTATGGGCATTTTCTAATTTTGCCTTTAAATCAAAAATTGATTCTTGAAGTTCTACGGTTTCTTGGCAATTCCATGTAGATAAATCAGGTAGACTTCTATGAAAGTTGTTTGAGTACGTTGCGCGTTGACAAAAACGACAAGTCATCTATTGATGATTTATTAAAATTGCTAGGATTTTTTTTCCGAATCGTAATGTTATCCATTTTAGCAGAAACAAAATAAAAAAAAAACAAAAATAAAAGACGAAAAAACCAGTTCAAAAAGAATGACACTTCGTAAGATTCGAACGCGCACGTTACGGTGTCTGGATACGCAGTTTTACGGGTAGAGCTACGAGAGATTTAATAAAGCATGTGAAATTACGTATCAAATTCTATGAATCTAAAAAGCTGAATTTGAATGAAGTCGTTAAAAAAAGCGTCGCTTCGCGCGTTGTTTGAAATTTTTATTTGTTTACACTTTACTTTTAGTTTGATATCACATCTAGTTCACTTCATGGTATAATTATGGACACTAATACCAATGACTAATACACTATGGATGAACGTATTTCGATCCAATGTTTATTTTATTATTTTTAATTCATTTGGTTTGTTTATATTCGTTATTTACTTTGGATAACAATGTTTTGTTGTTTTATAACTATAAACGTTTGTATTATTTCTTGCTTACGTTTACACTGAATCACTGCTTCTAGTTTTATACACTTGACGTATTAAATTCACAAAATAACACTAATAACTATTTTTTATTCATTTTTAAATACGGAGCAGAACTGTACGTGACAGCAGCGCCATCGCCATCAAGTGAAGTTAAAATAAATACTTTTTTTTATAATAAAGTGTAGTGTGTGGGTGGGTGACAGTTGAATGTTAGTAGTAGTTAATGACATTAATATTATATTAAGTTGAAACAAAATTTGAGAAACATTTTTATAAAGAAGACAAAGTATGGTAAACTAGTCATTTTTGCTTACGTTATTTTATTAGATCCTCTTCGGATTTAATAAGTCGGCTGGACATCGCTTGTTTATCTCGCACATAAACTTTCCCATTGGCGGTCCAACATTGCTCGTAGTTGCTACTTCTTATTAAGCTCACGAGCGAGGTAGTGGAGACGTTTACTTATAGTGGTTAGGACCACAGAACAGAAAAAACAGTAGAAGTCGCACAGCGCTTCACTTAGAGTAATAACTAAGATAGAGGGAGCGTGAAATTTCGGTATAGTTATACTGTTTATACTTATGACAAATTAAGTGTGAAAAACAAGGACAGATATATAGTTATAAGGGTTGCTTATGGCAAGACTGTCCACTTTTTTTGTCTCGGTAGTGATGTGCCGTATTTTGCAGAGGTATCGATATTAATTTATTTTAGACAGGAAATTTACTTATTGAATTGAATGTACGTTAGTGTCATGTCATACATTCCATGGATGATAAAATCAAAGAATACACTGTTTGTTTAAAAACGCTCTGGTTCCAACAGGCTTTTATATGTTAATCCTATTCTTCTTCTTGTCGTGTGAACTGCAAAATCTACGAGTATCAACCAGACACTGATGTCAGTTTTTGTACCGCTTTCCAAGCTCCAATGTTAGTAACGACCATTAGTTCGCAGCTTATCGTTCCTTCCGAAGCATGAAACTATCTTACTTTTCTTTTTACCGATTTCTAAAAAAAGGTTATCAATTCGATATGTATGTATCTAATATTGTTGGAATTGCACAATATGCATAATACTCTATGTGGGCTTCTAAACACGTGTGCCAAATTTCATAAGTGTATCTATGTATGTTTGTCCATGAATTTCTCAGAAACTCGTAATCGGATCGTGGTCATTCTTTTTTTTATTGGATTTTTATCTTTCAACTTAGGAAACGGTACAAGTTTCATCAAAATCGGTTCAGCAGTTGTCAAGATATGGAACATATAACCGAACTCCTTAACGACAGTACAATGTGTAAATTGTGTTTGTATGGGTATTTTGTCAATCTTTTAGATACCTTATATAGAACTTACTAATTTTTTAGTGATGGTGTACCAAAACTAAAAAGAGAAATATAATAAATTTTGCACGAGAAATAAACCGACTTCCACACTAAAAAGCAAAAATAACTTTCGTTTTGGAATTCCGTGTCACAAAACGACAAAAAAATAAGAGGTAAAGATAACGACTTTCGAAACGAAAGATATTTTTGCTTTGGAAGTCGGTTAATTTTTTGTGGAAAAGTTTTTTTACCTAAAATTTATGTAATGGAATAGAAACAATCGGATCAAAACGGATTTTTTTATTTAATATTTGGGGGTAAACAATAAAATAAAGAAAGGAGAAGAAAGCAGTTTATATTATTCGATTTTTAATCGAATAAGTTTAATTATTCGATTGAAAATCGAATAATTCAAACTGCTTTCTTCTCAACTCAAACTCAAAGCATTTATTTCAATTAAACCATTTACGGGCACTTTTGAATTGTCAAGGGAATCGGTCAGTCAGAAATATGAAGCTAATTGTCCATTCCAAAGCGTAATAGGTACCTATGGAGAAGAACGGGCAAGAAACTCCACGGACACTCTTTTATATAAAATAAATTGTTACAAAATATTCGTTACATCATTCATGTTGAAATTATACATGTGAGAAAAATGTAGAAAGACGTGCACGTTAAAAGCGTCCGTAATAAAAAGATAAAAAAAGAACAATTCAAAAATTTTAATCAGCCATGGCAGCTAAGAGTTGGCCAGTCCCAACTGACGGCGCCCGTTCACGAACATGACGCATTTATCAGCACCATTCAGCTCAACCATAAAATTATATGCAAAATTTCTGAAAACAACAAAGAAAACTAACTTGGTGTGTTGTGTTACTTGTGTTTTATCTACTATACTTTATTTATTGCCAAAAATACATATCAATATACATTAGTTAAAGTATATAGTAAAGTAAAACAATTGGTAAAGGTTAACACGTTCACAGTCCCCATACAAACCATTTAGAAAAACTTTTTTTTTTGGTGGGAAATTGGCAAATAACTTACCCCGCTCTGGGCGGAGCGGGAGGGCGTATCAGACTCTTACTGACTAAAACCCACCCGTGTTCCTTCAGTTGCCTGTACGTTGCCAGGGGCCACGGTATCCCTTTCGGACTTTCCTGCGATTCTAGTCGACCCCTCAAACCGGCAAGAAAAACAACTGAAGATACAAGAAAATAATTTTTTTTCACAGAGCTTTGGGACACAGAACTGTGAACGTTTTGTGATAGGTAAAACATAACGCTAATTGATCAATAAGTGAGCGCACGTGAAGATGGCTTTACTTACCAATAATAGGGATGGTATGGCGCCAGGTTTAAACCTTCTCCATTTATCGCTACTTACAAAGCAGTCGTTCGTAAAATGTTTAGAACATACTCGGCTATGCTTAGTCCAATAATTTCTGGCTCTTGGAATCACTTTACACCAATTTTCATTCTCATTTGAAGGTATACTGAAAAAGAAAACGATAACTTTTCCAATTTATTGGCATAAAATTATCATATCGATAAAAAGTATCTCCATCACTAGCATAACATAACCTCACAATATAACGATTTATTTTTTTGAAAATTAATTCGCGATCACAACATAATTTGTCATAAAGATAGTTTGAAGAGATCATTATCATTCTAATATGTATGTTATTAGTGATGACGTCCAAATATTTCGCGTCATTTTATATGAAAACTGTAAAAAAACACTTACCGATAAAAGCTTACAAATCCTTTGTTTTCTTTCCGTTACGAATGTGATTTACACGATAACACAAAACAAGCCATGTTAACAGCCTATTGATCTGTCCTTTGCACCAATTTTTTTTAGAAGATTGTGCATAAATCTATTATTTTGAATAAAATAATGACCAACACCTCAACCAGCACACGTACTGAAATTCACGACGTAATATACGACTAAATCAAATACTTTATACGGTTAAACGTGTACTAAGTAACTATTGTGGTTTTTTTATTGGTCGTGTAAAAAGAGACCAAGTATGACCATTTGACAATTTCGGAACGTCCATTTCGTTTTAGCATAGACGAATCCATATGCATTTGTCTCTTTTAAGTGTACAATCTGCGCCATAAGAGAGAAGAGCTTAGATATATCGAAATTTGTCTCTAATTTGTAGGCTCCCTCTATGCTTTAGTTATTACTCTGAGGCGCTTCATTACTCAGAGTAATAACTAAAGCACAGAGGGAGCATTCGGATCATCGAGGATTCGTCTATGCTAAAACTAAATGGACGTTCCGAAATTGTCAAACGGTCATACTTGGTCTCTTAATACACGACCAATTAAAAAAGCACAATAGTTACTTAGTACACGGTTAACCGTATAAAGTATTTGATTTAGTCGTATATTATGTCGTGAATTTCAGTACGTGTGCTGGTTGAGGTGTTGGTTATTATTTTATTCACAATTATAGATTTATGCACAATTTTCTAAAAAAAATAGGTGCAAAGGACAGATCAATAGGCTGTTAACATGGCTTGTTTTGTGTTATCGTGTAAATCACATTCGTAACGGAAAGAAAACAATGAATTTGTAAGCTTTTATCGGTAAGTATTTTTTTACAGTTTTCATATAAAATCACGCGAAATATTTGGACGTCATCACTAATAACATACATATTAAAATGATAATGATCTCTTCAAAATATCTTTATTACAAATTATGTTGTGATCGCGAATTAATTTTCAAAAAAATAAATCGTTAAATTGTGAGGTTATGTTATGCTAGTGATGGAGATACTTTTTATCGTTATGATAATTTTATGCCGATAAATTGGAAAAGTTATCGTTTTCTTTTTCAGTATACCCTCAAATGAGAAAGAAAATTGGTGTAAAGTGATTCCAAGAGCCAGAAATTATTGGACTAAGCATAGCCGAGTATGTTCTAAACATGTTACGAACGACTGTTTTGTAAGTAGCGATAAATGGAGAAGGTTTAAACCTGGCGCCATACCATCCCTATTATTGGTAAGTAAAGCCATCTTCACGTGCGCTCACTTAGTGATCAATTCGCGTTATGTTTTACCTATCACAAAACGTTCACAGTTCTGTGCCCCAAAGCTCCGTGAAAAAAAATGATTTTCTTGTGTCTTCAGTTGTTTTTCTTGCCGGTTTGAGGGGTCGACTAAAATCGCGGGAAAGTCCGAAAGGGATACCGTGGCCCCTGGCAACGTACAGGCAACTGAAGGAACACGGGTGGGTTTTAGAGCAGGATAAGTTATTTGCCAATTTCCCAATAAGTCGTGAACGTGTTAACCTTTACCAATTGTTTTACTTTAGGTACTTTACCTAATAGATATTGATATGTATTTTCTGCTATAAATAAAGTATAGTAGATAAAACAAAACACACCAAGTTAGTTTTATTTGTTGCTTTCAGAAATTTTGCATATAATTGTATGGTTGAGCTGAATAGTGCTGATACATGCGACTGGCCAACTCTTAGCTGCCATGGCTGATTAAAATGTTTGAATTGTTCTTTTTTTTATTTATCTTTTTATTACGGACGCTTTTAACGTGCACGTCTTTCTACATTGTTCTCACATGTATAATTTCAACATGAATGATGTAACGAATATTTTGTAACAATTTATTTTATATAAAAGTGTGTCCGTGGAGTTTCTTGCCCGTTCTTCTCCATAGGTACCTAATTACACTTTAGAATGGACAATTAGCTTCATATTTCTGACTGACCGATTCCCTTTTTTTTTTTTTTTTTTTTTGGGTGGGAAATCATCAAATGACTCCTCCCGCTCTGGGCGGAGCGAGAGGGAGTGTCAGACTTTTACTGACTAAAACCCACCCGTGTTCCTTCCGTTGCCTGTGTGCCGGGGCCGCGATATCCCTTTCGGACAAACTCGCAACCCTGGCAGGCATTGGCCCTTACGGACCCCGTCAGTTGGTGCTGACATCTCTTTGAGGCGCGCGTGGAACACAACGCGCCGTCGACCCGGGCCTAATCGGACGGCGAGCTACCCATTGCCCACCGTCCGCAAGCCCGCGCCTACGGTGGCCGGAAGTCGGCTCGCGACTCCCGACGCCCGGGGCGTCTCCTGCGGCGACTAGGGGCGCGAGGGCGCGCTTCTTACATTTCCCTCGCGCGCTCCGCCTCCTCCTTCGCGAGCATTACTGCTTCGCAGAAGGAAGTGACGGCTTCCCATGCACTCTCGCTCCGGACCATGGCCTGAACCAGGGCCGGACGCGAGAGATCGCCGCTGCCGATCGCCTCCGTGAGGACACGGCGGTGGGGCACCGCCGTGTCAATTTTTGCTTTTAGTTTAGTTTTGGTACACCATCACTAAAAAATGAGTAAGTTCTATAACTTACTCATTTTTTAGTGATGGTTTACCAAAACTAAAAAGAGAAATATAATACATTTTGCACAAAAAATAAACCGACTTCCACACTAAAAAGCAAAAATAACTTTCGTTTCGGAATTCTGTGTCACAAAACGACAAAAAAATAAGAGGTAAAGATAACGACTTTCGAAACGAAAGCTATTTTTGCTTTTAGTGTTTTGCTTTGGAATTCGGTTAATTTTTTGTGGAAAAGTTTTTTTACCTAAAATTTATGTAATGGAATAGAAACAATCGGATCAAAACGGATTTTAATTTAATATATGAGGATAAACAATAAAATAAAGAGAGGAGAAGAAAGCAGTTTAAATTATTCGATTTTCAATCGAATAAGTTTAATTATTCGATTGAAAATCGAATAATTCAAACTGCTTTCTTCTCAACTCAAACTCAAAGCATTTATTTCAATTAAACCATTTACGGGCACTTTTGAATTGTCAAGGGAATCGGTCAGTCAGAAATATGAAGCTAATTGTCCATTCTAAAGTGTAATAGGTACCTATGGAGAAGAAAGGGCAAGAAACTCCACGGACACACTTTTATATAAAATAAATTGTTACAAAATATTCGTTACATCATTCATGTTGAAATTATACATGTGAGAACAATGTAGAAAGACGTGCACGTTAAAAGCTTCCGTAATAAAAAGATAAATAAAAAAAAGAACAATTCAAACATTTTAATCAGCCATGGCAGCTAAGAGTTGGCCAGTCCCAACTGACGACGCCCGTTCACGAACATGACGCATGTATCAGCACTATTCAGCTCAACCATACAATTATATGCAAAATTTCTGAAAGCAACAAAGAAAACTAACTTGGTGTGTTTTGTTTTATCTACTATACTTTATTTATAGCAGAAAATACATATCAATATCTATTAGGTAAAGTACCTAAAGTAAAACAATTGGTAAAGGTTAACACGTTCACGACTTATTGGGAAATTGGCAAATAACTTATCCTGCTCTAAAACCCACCCGTGTTCCTTCAGTTGCCTGTACGTTGCCAGGGGCCACGGTATCCCTTTCGGACTTTCCCGCGATTTTAGTCGACCCCTCAAACCGGCAAGAAAAACAACTGAAGACACAAGAAAATCATTTTTTTTCACGGAGCTTTGGGGCACAGAACTGTGAACGTTTTGTGATAGGTAAAACATAACGCGAATTGATCACTAAGTGAGCGCACGTGAAGATGGCTTTACTTACCAATAATAGGGATGGTATGGCGCCAGGTTTAAACCTTCTCCATTTATCGCTACTTACAAAACAGTCGTTCGTAACATGTTTAGAACATACTCGGCTATGCTTAGTCCAATAATTTCTGGCTCTTGGAATCACTTTACACCAATTTTCTTTCTCATTTGAGGGTATACTGAAAAAGAAAACGATAACTTTTCCAATTTATCGGCATAAAATTATCATAACGATAAAAAGTATCTCCATCACTAGCATAACATAACCTCACAATTTAACGATTTATTTTTTTGAAAATTAATTCGCGATCACAACATAATTTGTAATAAAGATATTTTGAAGAGATCATTATCATTTTAATATGTATGTTATTAGTGATGACGTCCAAATATTTCGCGTGATTTTATATGAAAACTGTAAAAAAATACTTACCGATAAAAGCTTACAAATTCATTGTTTTCTTTCCGTTACGAATGTGATTTACACGATAACACAAAACAAGCCATGTTAACAGCCTATTGATCTGTCCTTTGCACCTATTTTTTTAGAAAATTGTGCATAAATCTATAATTGTGAATAAAATAATAACCAACACCTCAACCAGCACACGTACTGAAATTCACGACATAATATACGACTAAATCAAATACTTTATACGGTTAACCGTGTACTAAGTAACTATTGTGCTTTTTTAATTGGTCGTGTATTAAGAGACCAAGTATGACCGTTTGACAATTTCGGAACGTCCATTTAGTTTTAGCATAGACGAATCCATATGCATTTGTCTCTATTAAGTGTACAATCTGCGCCATAAGAGAGAAGAGCTTAGATATATCGTAATTTGTTGTTAATTTGTAGGCTCCCTCTATGCTTTAGTTACTACTCTGAGGCACTTCATTACTCAGAGTAATAACTAAAGCATAGAGGGAGCATACAAATTAGAGACAAATTACGATATATCTGAGCTTTTCTTGAAAAAGAGAAATATAATACATTATATGGTATGGGTATTTTGTCAATCCTTTAGATACCTTATATAGATAAGGTGTCTAAAGGATTGACAAAATACCCATACGAACACAATTTACACATTCGTACTGTCGTTAAGGAGTTCGGTTATATGTTCCATATCTTGACAACTGCTGAACCGATTTTGATGAAACTTGTACTGTTTCCTAAGTTGAAAGATAAAAATCCAATAAAAAAAAGAATGACCACGATCCGATTACGAGTTTCTGAGAAATTCGTGGACAAACATACATAGATACACTTATGAAATTTGGCACACGTGTTTAGAAGCCCACATAGAGTAATATGAATATTGTGCAATTCCAACAATATTAGATACATACATGTCGAATTGATAACCTTTTTTTAGAAATCGGTAAAAAGAAAAGTAAGATAGGTTCATGCTTCGGAAGGAACGATAAGCTGCGAACTAATGGTCGTTACTAACATTGGAGCTTGGAAAGCGGTATAAAAACTGACATCAGTGTCTGGTTGATAGATCTTGCAGTTCACACGACAAGAAGAAGAATAGGATTAACATGTAAAAGCCTGTTGGAACCAGAGCGTTTTTAAACAAACAGTGTATTCTTTGATTTTATCATCCATGGAATGTATGACATGACACTAACGTACATTCAATTCAATAAGTAAATTTCCTGTCTAAAATAAATTAATATCGATACCTCTGCAAAATACGGCACATCACTACCGAGACAAAAAAAGTGGACAGCCTTGCCATAGGCAACCCTTATAACTATATATCTGTCCTTGTTTTTCACACTGAATTTGTCATAAGTTTAAACAGTATAACTATACTGAAATTTCACGCTCCCTCCATGTTAGTTATTACTCTGAGCTTCATTAGTATCGGAACCAGCGTACCCCAACTCACACAAATACAAGATAATTGCATTTCGTAACACTAAGAAATCTTTGGTGTGATTGGTAGTTTAACATTGAATGAAAGTAGGAAATAATGTCAGTCATTTGAAAATAAACCACAATTTATAGACAATAGAGTTGTTTATTGTCTACTCTTTTTACGTATTTATTACTTTTTCCGTTTAAATCGCACACGGAATAGTTTAATGAGCAAGTTACGCTACCCGCCGCTAGATGTCACTATATTAAATGCATTCAATTAAAATCTGTATTTCGTTATAAATAAGATTCATATTTGCGTAACGAAGTCATTACTATTCGTCCTCCTCTAGGGATGTACCACTGTCGTAGACTTATTTATCGACATTCCGTTTTTATTTTCAAACAAAATACAGTCAACAGCTAGAGTCGATAAATAATATTATGTTCGAAATCAAGTGTTAATATTTTATTCCATATACACACGATTTACAGAAAGTATAATTAAGAATTGTTGTACTACTGATCTGAATTTGAAAATTACTACTTATCGTCGATTGAGAGTGTCTGGTCTGCACCAAGTGCAAAGGCAACTCATAGAAATCCAACGACTGACGAAACACGAAGTTTGCCGAGGAACATTTAGAAAATAGTTGTACTGTACCTATTTATTTCTCACTTTGTCGAAACTTAGGTTATTACTAACTTAAGTTTCGACAAAGTGAAAAATTATTATTGTATAAGTATATTGTAGATTTTGAAAGCGGTTTTCTTTTTTATCACGACGATTCATGTCTTCATTGCGATTTTAAGACCTTTTATGTGTCACTTTTGGCAAAATCACTTTTTGACGCCAGTTGATCTAAATGTGATTCGCGGCCGTATCAAATATTAATTCATACAATTATAATTAAAAAATCACCAATACAAAAGAATCCCTCTACGTTCATAAAATCATATAATTATTGAATGACTATTTCATGAAATCATGACATTTTAGGATTATTCTAACATAAGAGTTGTTATTATGATTGTTGCTGATTGTAATGATTATAATTCTCTGAAGCCATATTTGTTACGGTCTCGAATCATATTTTAATCAACATAGGTACAACCTGACACTGACTTACAAATTGCAAAAAACGTAAGGAAATTTGAATTTCGCGGGCTACCTTAGCACGTCCCCTTTAAAATATCGATAGCTCATTATCGATAACGGTAATCTCTAATTGAGTAGCTGACTGTGACATGTGCATAGTTGGAATCTTCGCGAAGAATATGTTTGAGTTTAAAAGAAAGTAGACCTTAAATTTAACAAAATAAAGTCCACTTTTACTTGTCTTGTTTAATAAAATATTATTTTTCAAAGTTTAATCGAAATAAAATCAATTAAGACTTACTGACGGTATGACATACCTCTATTTGATATATTTTTGGTTCTGCTATCGTGTTTACATTCTAAAACAGCACAATAGGGCATTTTTGTATTTGTTTTTCAAGTTCTTTTCACCGTGACGGTTGTAACGAGACTAATTTGCGTGTGCGCAGAGCAGACTTATGCGGATCTCCGCAAAACTCGGGGTACGCGGCCCCCGCCTACTTGCGACTTCTACTGTTTTTTCTGTTCTGTGGTTAGGACTTCGGATACGTATAAAGGATGCTTAGGACCTTTTTCTTGCAGATGGCAATGCAAGATCTTAATTTTTTATGAATTGTATAATATTACAAGAAAAGCAGTTTCGATTTCCAAAGTAAGTATCTGATCATCGGAGATAAGTTGCGTCGCTGATGGTGATGAGCCCTGTCGGCGAAGAGTCCTGTCGGCGAGGTGTCATGTCGGCGAAGAGTCCCGTCGAAGTAAAGTCTTTTCGGTGTTCAGTCTGTCGGCGTAGTGTCTGTCGGCGTTTAGTCGTACACTCAGCTCAGCGCCGAGAGTTGAAAATCCAACAGTGTATTTTTTCAACGCGCTGGGACGAGAGTGCGTCCCGGCACGTTGGATTCTCAACGCTCAGCTGAACACCGAGAGTTGAAAATCCAGTGCGCGATTAAATCCCGCCGCGATATTTTTACGTCCGTGCGACCGTTTAGATACATCCGTATCCAGACAAACGATTTTCTCATTCATCACTAATATTAATCGGTAGGCGTCTAAAACTCTAAAGAGAGACTCAGCTAGTTATGACTTATGATATTACAGTACATGTATAGAGGAGCAGTAAAACGTCAAATTATACCTACGATATATGCGAAGGAAGTTACTTTATATCCGAAGCACTTTTAAATGTTTATTATTTTTATGTACCCCTGCAATAAATAAACTAATATTTATTGTGTTTTATTTCTTTACCGTCTTACTAGATATTTTGTAAAGTAGCTAGACTATTTGATAAATTTCTGCCCCAATTATTAGTTTGTCTAAATTGGGTTGATAGTACCTATAAATAATGACTGGATAGTATAAATAATATCCAGCACCCAAAGGTCTCGTGTGCACGGCACCGCCACCGTGCCGCCGCGCTGTCGCCGCTCCGTCGCCACGCCGTCTCCGCTTGATTTTGCCATATCACTTTTATAGTACGTGCATTTTTGCAAGCGGCCGGCGATGGAATAAAAAATACAGTGTTAACCAAAACTAGCGGTGTGGTGCCAGCGTGGTGGCGGCACGGTAGCCGGGCGGTGGCGGCACGGCAGTGTTGCATATACACAGCTAAGAGGCGTGGGCGGCGCGCGCGTTTCGGTGGCTACGCTGTGACGGCGCGGGGTCATCGCGGCGGCGGCGGCGGCGGCGCGGCGTCGCGTCGACAGCATCGTGCGTGACCCTGGGCACTAATTGCGTAACATACGATCAATCACATTCTGTTTATTTTTGACAGTTCAACAACGTTCATTGCGTTATTTACGTTGTTGAGCAGACAAATTTTTCGAACATATGAAGCAATGGATTAGCAATTTCCTTGAAAAATTATTCAGATTATGATTGATCGTGTGTTACGCAATTAGGGTGCAGAACTTCAGATTAATTAAATTCGCTCATTTCTTTATTTATTTATTTTTACATACCTACATAAACATTCTGCACCGAACTCAGTAGGACTAATCACAGAGTACCTACATTTTATAACATACTGAAAGTACCAATACATTTCGTATTGTGTCGCATTTACTTTGCTTGATGGGATTTTAATATTATTTATAAGTAATAATAAAACTTCTTGCCGCTTGATTATCATTTTATAGCAGCGTGTTTAGTGTGGCTGTGGTATCTTTGACAGTATGTAGGTATTGTATTCTGATTTTGTATTTTTTTTTCAATTGGACGAGGTCACTTTTTTTCTTTTTTTTTTTTTTTTTGGGTGGGAAATCATCAAATGACTCCTCCCGCTCTGGGCGGAGCGAGAGGGAGTGTCAGACTTTTACTGACTAAAACCCACCCGTGTTCCTTCCGTTGCCTGTGTGCCGGGGCCGCGATATATATACATGGTCACCTTACACGACTATCACGTTTCAACTCATATTTTTTTAAATATTGATATGTCTGTATCTCTGAAGTAAGAACATCTATAATAATTATAAAAATGAATCCCTATTTTTCTGGTCACAACATAACTTGAGAACGGCTGCACCAAATTGGCTAATTCTTTTTTTGTTCTGTTCGTTATTCTCAGGACAATGTTTTTAGGATAGGTGGAGGTAGGCTAGTTAGGTTACGTTAGTTGCAAGTAGGTAGGTATGTAAGTAGGTAGGTAGGTATGTAGGTAGGATAGGTAGGTAGATACGGTTGGCAGAAGACAATAGACAACCAAGCTTTTTCGGTAAAATCGGCAAATACCTCAGAGTAATAACTAACATGCGAGCGACTGGAAGTAGCGCTAGCCAGCCGCTGCCGCGGCAACGCTCACTTCGCTCGCTCGGCTCACGCGTGATTGCTCACGGTTCTATTTCTATCATGATCATCATATCACGAAATGGGTTAGGTTAGAACGTGCAAATACGTTATGTAAACGTGCGACACCCGATTTGACACCTATCAATATATTTTGTGTAGTGACGAGAAAAAAATATCGGTTGCTTTAATAACCGATTCTTGCAACATATCGATTTATCATACTTAGAGTTTGTAATCGATAATTTACCTACATTGCTTAAAACTGATTCTCGAGACATATCTTTCTATTGCACATCATCATCATGATCATGATGTGTAAATAAATAAATTCACTTACACTTAAAAATATTCACTTTCGTCACTTCGGATGATCCAGAAAAATTATATATCATCAGTTGAACTGTCTTCGTCGGTTACCATTATAATAAATTCATTTTCCATCATATTGTCGGAATGTACATCTCTTCTAAAGTCTTCCGTTATAATTTTCTTTCGATCGATTTTGTTTTTATATGTTTAAACATTTAATCAAACTAACTAAACTAGTAATTATACGTTTTTCTCTTTTCTTAATATAATATTTGTAAAAGTACCTATCGATTTTATTCGGTCAAAAAACGACTTAAAACGGTCACAACACTACAGCAACGACCCCAAAGACATGACATTGTAATAACGTTCTGTCGGAATATGAATCAACGAATAATTCGTGTTTTTGACTGCGTTTTTCCACTATATAGTGAAACTTGGTGCTTACGAATGATACTCATTGTTATAATGTATGGATAACATAGTGATTCATTAGGATAATGAATTTGATATTTCGATTTCTTACGTAGACGGTTCATACAAAGTTATCGCGGCATGTATTTCTATAGTGAGAAACGTCAAATCTTTTGGAGATTAATGTAGTAGAGCGTGTTTTAGCCAAAAGAAATATATATAATCACAAATACACAAGAACAATACTTTGCAATAAAATCATCTAAACCACCACGAGTTTTTCCTTGACACGAGAGTGACAAAACAATAGGTATGCAGTTGCTAAGTAACCAAATTGCAGGTCCAACGTGTATTATCTATGGGTCCAATTTTAATATCTCCTCTCAACAAATACCTATCCGGTCAGAGATCTTTCTGATCCTCGGTCTTGCTAGTGGCTTGGTCAGGATATCTGCCAGCTGATTTTCACTAGATACCTTATCGACTTTTAGCTCACCACCAGTCACCAATTCTCTCACAAAGAAATGTCGAACTCGAATATGCTTAGTCTGTCGATGGAATTCTGGATTTTCAGCCAGCCTGATTGCAGCTTCGTTATCCACTCATGCATTGAATCTCTTTAAGAACGATAAGATCATTCATAAGCCGAGATAGCCAAACAGTCTCTCTGGCTGCTTCACTAGCGGCAACAACTTCTGCCTCGGTGGTCGAAATTGAAACGCTTGCCTGTCGTTGGCTTAGCCACGACACCGCTCCTCCTGCATACATGCACAGCACTCCAGTAGTGGATTTACCAGTGCTGATATCTCCTGCATGGTCAGCATCACTATAGCATTCCAAAATGCCTTGTTTGTAATTTTTCTTGTACATGATACCTAGATCTGGCGTGTACTGCAAAAATCGCATTATGCGCTTCAGTCGGACACAGTCTGCTTCTACTGGCTTTTTTTTTTTTTTTCGTGAGACTACACTTACAGCATATGCAATGTCAGTTCTAGTGCATACCATCAAGTAAGCCAAGGCTCCAACAATTTGCCTGTAGTTATCTTTCATATAACTCATGTCCAACTTCTCGCTCCATGTGCCGTCTTTTGCAATCGGCGTTGAGACCGGTTTGTAGGTGTCCATTCCGAATCTCCGCAAGATCTTATGCACATACGACGTTTGGAATATCTTAATTCTATCTCCTCTGCTTTCTATCTCTACTCCAAGAAAATAGGACGCAGTTTTCGTGGTTATTTTGAAACGACGTTTGAGCTCCTCCATCAACTCGTCTATCAGTACGTCATTGGATCTGACGACTAGACCGTCATCCACGTAAAGAGCTACTATAAGCTTTCCACATCCTCTCTTTCGTATCAGAAGACAAGGATCTGCCTCACTTGCCTTAAAACCGATTTCTTTGAAATAATCTAGAATGCACCGGTTCCAGCACCGTGGTGCTTGCTTCAACCCATACAGACTCTTCTTTAGAAGACATACTTGACCGGAGCCGTCATTATAACCTTCTGGCTGTTTCATGAAGATCTCTTCATCTAAAGAGCCATACAGGAAGGCAGTCGAAATGTCGAACTGTCGCATTGACATGCCTTCACTTGCTGCTGTACTAATCACTGAGCGAACAGTTGCCATTCTGGTCACAGGGCTAAAGGTCTGCATGTAGTCTATACCTTTCTTTTGATGAAAACCTTTTATCACCAATCTAGCCTTGTACTTATCTATAGAGCCATCAGCATTCATCTTAACTTTGAAAACCCACTTACTAGGTAAAGCTTTTCTGCCTTTGGGTAGATTCACAAGCTTCCATGTGTCATTTTCCTTCAAAGAACAGATTTCGCTGTCCATGGCCTTTTCCCATAGCTCTTTATCTGGGCTTCTGATCGCATCTTTGTACGTTTCTGGTTCATTGTATCCCATTATCGCGTTCATAACAAAGTCTTTGAATCTATCTGGAGGACGTAACAAAGAACGGTGTCGAAGTATCGTCTGCTCCGGGAACACATCTTCGCGTTCATCTGCGATAATTTCATCATTGATATCATCTTGATATTCATCAACGACATTATCATCTTCGTTAACGTTTCCATCTGCCTCTGATTCAACAGACTGTTCAGTTATTAAATTTTCTGCGTCATGAAACTCTTCTCCGACATCTATATTTTGTTCACGTATATTCATGTCAGTTTCACCGACTCTTTCAATATTAGACATAACAGGAGTTCTTTGTCCATTATCTCTTAGAGCACATCTACCAAGGTCTACTTCAATTTCATTTTCCGGACTGCAGACTGCTTCAGGGTATTCATTCATCGAAGTCTCTAGCGCTATATCATCGAAAATAACGTCCCTAGATCGGACTAATGAATTTCTTTCTCGATTCCAAAGTCTATATCCGTCATCATTGACGTATCCAATTAAAATGCACCGTGTAGCTTTCTTTTGCAATTTCCTTCTCTTCTGCTTTGGTACATGCGCAAAGCAAGGTGAACCGACTATCCTCAGGTGCTTTATCTGAGGCTTCTTCTTAAGCCACAGTTCATAAGGCGACTTGTGTTCTACTGATGTACGTCCTGTCCTGTTTAGTATATAAACAGCAGTATTGACCATCTCAGCCCACAAATTCTGAGGGATCTCCTCATGCGCGTTCATCATCACTCGAGCAGATTCCACTATAGTGCGATTATCTCTCTCACTACACCCATTTTGTTCCGGAGTGTACGGCATAATGAGTCTTTGCTTTATTCCAGCTTGTCCAAGTAGATCTCGTACTTTCCTGTTATCGTATTCGCCTCCATTATCGCTTAAAACCTCGATAATAGTATGTCCAGCATTTTTAGCCTCAGACATCATCTGTTTCAACTTTTCAGGAACTTCAGATTTATTTTTAAGGAAGTATACAAATCTGTACCGTGTGAACTCATCCTTAAACAGTACAAAGTATCGATATCCAGAGACACTCCAAGGAAAGGGTCCACAGACGTCTGAGTGTATGCGCTCACCAGGTTTTGTTGCCTTTTCGCGAACACCAAATGGTTTCCTGTGCGCTTAAACCAAAGATACAACCTTCGCATAATTCTCCACTGTTAGATGTCTTTACTCCTAACTCTTTCTCTATCAATCTTTTGATATGTCTCTTGTCTTGATGTCCCATACGCTCGTGCCATACTTGCAGCGTATCTTCATGCTCAATTAAGTTGACTGAAAAATCAGCACATATGGCTTTGCAGTCTATCTTGTACAAACCGCCATACCTTTGCCTTTTTCCTGTTAAGACCTTACCTTTAACCTTACCATTGATCTTCATGGAACACCCGCGACTCAAAAATACTTGAGGGGTTCTTGTCCTGTGTACTAAGCACAGAGAAAAGGTTCTTGCTAATCTGGGGAACATACCAAACATCACTTAACAAAAAGAAGTCACTTTTTCCTTTAACAATGGCTTCTACACGGACTGTGCCTTTTCCAACAGCCTTTATGTTTCCGTCAGCTGTCGTTACTGTGTGAGTTTCACTAAAATGTTTAAAATCTTGAAATAGATCTCCTCGACTTGTGACGTGATGTGTCGCTCCATTGTCTATGTACCAATGATCACAATCACGTTTAGTCCCAGAATCTGTTAAATTCACCGTCAGTAACATCATGTTGGAACTGTGAGCTTTATTTTCCTTGTCTGTCTTGCCATTATTCGGGCAATCCTCCTTAAGATGTCCAGACTCTTTGCAAATAAAGCATTTGTACCTCTTTTTATTTTGCTGGTCTCTTTGGTCATTTCCTTTAGCAACCTTTCTATTCGTTTTTACATAAAGCGTACTTTCGCTCGATTCAGTGTCAGCCATCGTTGCATTCAGCGCTTTTTCATGTGCACACAGTTGGGCCGTAATATTGTCTACTGTTCTTTCCTTCTTAGACATCAATAGCCAACTAGACTTGAACGAAAAATAAGTTTCCGGCAACGTATCCAGGATCTTACAAATCAAGAGGACTTCTGGCATTTCAACGTTCTCCTCTTTGAGCAGTTCTTCCTTCAGACTGTGCCACAAATTCTTCAGATTCGAGACATGAGTCGACATGTTGTCTGACGGATCCCTTTTAAGTTTAAAGAAGTCCAAACATAAGTCGTAGAGCCTGCCCTCATCAGGACCCTCATACAGCCTATGGAGTTCTTTCCATACTTCCTTGGGAGTGGACAACCTTATTACTTTCCCTAGTGTTTCATCCGTTACATTGTTTGTTATTAGCAGTATGGCTGTGCTCTCCAATGTAACAAAATCTCGTAAAGTTTTATTGTAAATTTCAACTACGGCATCACCACTGCCTTCCCCAGGTTTCGCCGGTTTTTGTGCCTTGCCTTCCACAATCTCCCAAATTCCGTTTATGCCTTTTAGTAGGGCAACCATTCGGTATTTCCAGGCGACCCAATTGTGGCCATCAAGTTTTGTGATCTGTATTTTTGAAAGCTCCATTTTACACTTCTGCGTTCTGGGCCCATAACCTTTTGGAGATTAATGTAGTAGAGCGTGTTTTAGCCAAAAGAAATACGTATAATCACAAATACACAAGAACAATACTTTACAATAAAATCATATAAACCACCACGAGTTTTTTCTTGACACGAGAGTGACAAAACAATAGGTATGCAGTTGCTAAGTAACCAAATTGCAGGTCCAACGTGTATTATCTATGGGTCCAATTTTAATAAAATCAGGCTTGTTAGATTGTCGTGCAATGCGTATGCAAAACCTAACACCTTCGAAGCCTCCTAATCTTAAAAAACGCGCTGCGCGCCGGGGATTCAAGCGGTTAATCGTAAGTATTACTAGATAAAGGCATAGATTGCATTACTAAACTAAACGAAATTAAACATAATCCCAGCCTAACCTTGAATAAAATTGGTATTCCTTCTGACCTGTAATGAACTATATACCTATTGTCCAATATCAAGATAATGCAGCTTCAGAAGGACACACAGCAAACACATCACAGATAACTGAGGATCACCATTCCCCCGTGACAATGACACAGAGCGAACCTAAACAGGGAGGAATCAAACAGAGGCCACTCACACTGTTGGAAATCCATATCCAGTGCCAGGAAGCCATGACCCTCGAGGTAAGTACAAAAACAGCAGTTATTATTAAAAAAAATACAATCATGTGGATTGCTGCATGATCTTTTTTTTAAGATGTTCAAAAAATGCTTTTTTGTTCTCAGGACCCTTACTGGTGGAGGGATATAGCTCCCCCTGAATGCAGCGGTCCTATGCTTTGATATACAAGGAGGATTGGTAGAAAAACGTGGTTCGTATTTGCTCTGTCTCCAACTTAACTTCTCAAAAAGATAGTGTGGTTTTTGTGTAGTTACTACTCCAAATAGTAAACTAGCATGTAACTTTCTCCTAGCAGCCATTTTCAAAATATTATCATTTTTATAAGGAGTGACATGACTTCTATGAGGTATCTTTACACAGAACCGTGTACATGCATTTTGTATACGTTGTATTAGTTTCTCTGTTCTTGGTAACAAGCACGTGCCATACACGGTATCACAGTAGTTAAGTCTTGATAAAATTAGGCTATCCACTAATTGTTTACGTAAGTCAACACTCAAGTAGTCTCTAATTGAATACAGGAGTTTCAATCTATAAAAACAATTCCTCATGGAGTTACTGATGTGCTTCTTAAATTGTAGTTCTGGATCCATGGTCAACCCAAGGTTGCATGCTATCTCTACCCTATCAATTTTTGCCCCCCTGATAACAACTTCTGGCGTGGCTGACAGTATTGCGCTGATCACTTTCCTTCTTCCTAAAACCATACATTTAGATTTCAATGGGTTTAATAACAGTGAGTTATTATCTGACCAAGAAATTGTATATAACTTTTAAGCCAGCTGATACATTAATTTTTTCCACTGCATCTAATGGATCAGCTGGCTTAAAAGTTATATATAATTGTATATCATCCGCGTACATGTGATACCTGCAATGCTGAAATGTCTGCACTGTAAAGGATATATAAAAGAGATTTCTGTCCATCTGGATTTCAATGAGCTGTGACATATTTTGCAAGTAGCTAGCGAACCACTGTATTGTTTCTGTTGAAAAACCATAATAGGCCAACTTGGAAAGTAACAGAGTGATGTTTGCATCGAAGGCCCGTGAAAAATCCAGATGTGCAAGGATTGTTAACCCCCCCTGTCCCGTGCCTCCAGGATATTCCCTACTACGTCCGAAAGAGCTGTGGCCTGTTTCCTAAAACCAGACTGAAGGTCGGGTAGCATATTGTTTGCCTCTAAATATTGTAACCATAGGTCGTACTTGCAAAATCGAGTACCAGGGCTTCCAGGTACGTCCACCTTTAGACACCAGTGCCAAAAACCAGGGCTCGAAATACTTTCAAGTATTTTCTTTCTGCATGGAAAATAGATCCGTAATTTCATACAACTAAGGAGTACAATCGCGTATGCAAAAAAAAAATACTTCCAACCAAGCCTTGGTGGAAGAAAAATACTTTCATAGAACATTGATCCGTAACATGATATAAATAAAGAGCACAATCGCGTTTACAAAAAAATACTTCCAAAACCTTAAAAGTAAAAATACTTGCATAGGATCTAGGATCCAAACCTTGTTGGAAGAAAAATACTTGCATAGAACATTGATCCGTAACCATATAGAAATAAAGAGCACAATCGCGTTTACAAAAAAATACTTCCAAACAAAAGTAAAATATACTTTCATAGGACATTGTTCCAAGCATTCTTATCAATAAGGATCGTCGCCGTCGCGTCGACGGAGTAGCCGAGTAAAATACTTTGATAAAGTCCCCAAGCCTTATTGGAAGAAAAAATACTTTCATAGAACATTAATTCGTAACCTAATATAAATAAGGAGCAGAAACGCGAAAAAAAAAACCTTCCAACACATCTGTCACACAATGACGTAGGAAATTGTCGCTGTACCGTCAGCATACTCGTTACAAAAAGGGTACTTAATTTTAAAAGGGTGCTAATTAAGGCAGCTTCTTTTATTTCTCGTCTTCAAATATATTTAGTTGTCTAATGAATTAATAGGTCAGCGACGAACTTTTAGCGTCTAATAATTATTAATTAATTATTATTGATGTTGTATTGGTCTTTAATACGCTCTCAACCGGAACCGGATACGCCGTACTTATTTGGAATCAATATTACCTCAAATACAATGACAAATTAGAAATGTTACAGAAAAAAATCTTGCGTGGCATGAACTACAAATGTTATGAAGATTCCTTACACACATTTATTACGTAAGTAGGTACAACACTACAACATTCTACAATCTAGGCGATTACTTTTGGATGCAATGATGCTGCATGGTTTGTGCCACAATAGATTTGACTGCACTGAAATTACAAATAAAATATGTTACACGGTACCCAGAAATGTAATCAGACGTGGGACTCGCGTGCCCCACCTCTTCCACGTGATTTCATGTAAGACTAAGGCCCGAGTACCTCTTCGACGCATTGTGGAAACTTATAACGCACACTTCATGGACATAAACATTTTCTTTTTCTCTAATAAAAAATTCAAAACTCTCGCTATAACTTCATTAGCATCAAAACTTTAAGCACTTGATTCAAATATTAAATCAGCTTCCGTTTTTCACTTATTTGATTAATCCGTGGACAATAGTGTGGGTTAAGGTTTAAGAATATTATTGTATCACTTTAACATGTAACTGTTTTTTTGTCCCTAATAAATAAAATAAAATAAATGGTTTTCAAGCGACCCTATATTGTAAAACAACCTACTGTTATTATGACGCAACATGGTGATAATTCTTATGCAACTAAATTTGTGATATGTCTACGCATTGCCAGCTTCTAATAAGTGTATCAACTGCATCTATAAAATAATATCAACGTACTCTAATTTCTTATAGTCACCTTTATTTTTATAAGTTAACATAAGTAATTGATGAGTGAATCTACTATATTTGAACATAAAATTACCTTATTATTGTCATCAAATAATGGTCAATGAAAGCTCTAATTTCATGTATTCACCAATCTATTTATAATGTTACCATAAGTAATTGATGACTTGACTATTATACCTACCCAATTGAACATACAAAAAATATTGTCATCAAAAACAAATGCGACGTAATGCACCTTGCGCCTCGTCGGAGACGTGAACCAGCCTCCATTTTTGGACAGAGAGAACCTTTTCGAATTAAGGTATACCCGTCCAAACCTGGTGGCTGGCATCACCCAGGAGCTGCTCTGCACACACCGCAACCCGATGGACGTGGCGTTTGCGCTGAGCGAGATATACTCTGGTATATACTCCTCCAAGTCGTCGCTGTCGCGGGTCCACTCCCTGGAGGTGAAAGGTTATACCGAGCACCGCCCCTAACACCCTGTTCCTGGTTCATACGCAAGAGGAGAAAGCTTCTCTTGGGAGCCAGGGATATGGGTCCGGCGAAGGGTCGCGCCTGTTGACCATACACGAAGCCCAGGGTTTGACCTACGACAGCGTCGTTATCATCAACACAAGGTCCAGGAGGATACAGGTTCACGACAGCATCTCCCACGCGGTAGTGGCGGTGTCCAGACATACCATCAGTTGCGTCTATTACACCGACGACGCCGACGACGCCACGGGCCGCTTTGCAAAGAGGGCGATGGATGCGCCGACTAAAATGGTCGTCGAGTACAACCTAAAGACGGCAATGCAGCATCGAGACACACCTGTCGTGGAAGCCCTGCTAGGGCTAGCGAAATCCCTGGTCAGCAGACCCCACTAAAACATTTCCAACAAGTCCCCATCCAAACTCCAAGTCATAAAACAAATAAGCCCACCAAAAACTCCAACATAAATCCCTGTTCTGTTAAGTAAATTGTATTGTAAATGTGCATGGCGGTGTGAGTCAGTCATACTCACGTAAACGTCCTGCCGATGGCGGCGCTGCACGTCCGGTCGCTTGGTTCCCTAAAAAATGGTTGAGCTAAGCGGCGCGGATGTGTACGTCATGTCCGTGAACGGACGCCGTCGGTCGGGGCTGGTCGACTCACACTGCCACGTACTTATCCCTTAAAAATTGTGTTAGTAATTATAGTAAGGATTAAGTAAATATAAGTAATTAAATCGTAAAAAGTAAATTCTTTCAGTATCAAATAATAAAAATTGTATCCATTCCTTTTTTCTCATATATTAATTGTAAACCTGTGTATCAAAAAAAAAAAAAAAAAAAAAAAAAAAAAATATATGTATATCTATAAAATATGTATGTGCATGCGCATGACTATAATTATTATAAAAAACAAAAAAAAAAAAAAAAAAAAAAAAAACAAAAAAAAAAACGATGGACTCACGTAGACATAAGTTAGATAAGTAAGCTTAGAGTAATGTTGTCCGGCGTAGGAGTTAGACAATTGCATGTATAAAAAAAAACCTGTAAACAAAAGTAATTATGTAAACAAAAGCACGGACCTCCAAGTCTGTGGATTAATTGTGAGGCAGGAGTGTGGTTTTAGCCGGTAAGAGTCCGGCACTGCCCAGACTGGGGCATCTGTGACGCAGTCTGGGCGTCCATGAGGATTTCCCACTCCTGCCGAAAAAAAAAAAAAAAAAAAAAAAAAAAAACCCATTTCATATTCCGTTATCTGTTCCATTTCACCCAGTTCACATTTTTCGTCGCGCCCCTCTCATTCCCAACGAGCGTCAGGTACAGTCCCGCGCTTGTGTTGCTAATTTTCACGAAAAATGAATATGATTTATTAATTTACAAATATATAAATAACTTTGATTGCTAATTTTGAGGCTGGAATTTGATTTTATTAGCAGATAGCTGTTGAATCTCTAAAATATATAAAGTAGCTCACTTACAACATTAGTCGCTGAGTTATCAAGTCAGAAGTAAATATATTTATCGGTAGCGTCAATTTACGAACGTAAATTAACTTATTAAACTTATTAAAGACTTAGTAGTCATATTAATTTACGTTCGTAAATTGACGCTGGTTTTTTGGTATTCTGTTGGAATAGTAAAGATAATGAATGAATATAATTGAAGCTGATCTATTAACTCGTAGCCAACATATAAAAAAAGACGTTAGGTTGCAGGTGCTAAAGAAAACTTTTGTTGTTGCACTTATAATTTCACATTTTAAAAGGAGGTTGTTTAGAAAAAATAAAATGTTTGTTTTTATAGTCTTTATCAATGATTTACATCAATGCTAACAGGACGTAGATCTTTAAATGTAGTAGGGTTGCCGATTTTGGGTAAAGGACGCACAATAGCGCACTTCCACAAGTCTGGGAAAGTGTTGGTATATATCGACTTATTTACGATTGTAGTAATAGCCTGAAGGGTGGTTGGTAGCGTCAGCATTATCATATCTAGACTCACTCCATCAATCCCTTTAGCGTTTGCCCCAAGCTCTTAATAATTTTCAAAATTTCTATTTTTTGCCTCATCTCGCAGCTATTTAATATTACCGTTATCCAAGGCGTGGGTCGGTCCGTAAATATCTTTATCTTTATGGGGGCATGTAAGTCATATAGTTGAGTGATAAGGGCATTAAAATTTCCAATCGAATCGATTTTTTTTCAATAATTTGTAAACAAATATCTAATCGAGTTTAATTTTATTTGCTACACATTTCTATCTACTTTTATTTAAATATAGAACACATACACACTATAAAACTGATTTACATCCGTAAGACGTCCTCGTAACCGAAGGTCCAGTTGAAAACCAGCGTCAGACACTAGTTGTCTGGCATTTATGCTGAACTGGGCCTATTTGGCGCAGCCGTGACACAATATTATTTTAAGTTATTTTTATTTTTTCTGTTTTTTTGTTTTTGTGTGAATATTGTGTGCCTTAACCTGAGTCAAATAAATTTATTTTCTTTCTTTCTTTCTTTCTTTCTTTCAATCATGCTATTAACATCAGGCAGTGAACCAATTTCAAACCATGGCATTCATTTCAGATCCACTGCAAAGTAATCCGCCAATCCCTTAGAGGCCGATATACAACTAGCCTAGGTTTGCTTTTTACCTTTTTTATGACAGTATCACATACAATGAGCGCATGATGACCAAGTTCACTGACATGATTGACCAGTACATTACGAACCCCCACATCGGTACAGATCACGTCTATGAGAGTACTACTATCCCCTACAAAATGAGTTGGTGACTGCACTACCTGATTTAGATTGGTATAATTTAGGAATTCCGCCATATCTTTAATTTTTGTATTGTTTGTATCCAATAAATTTACATTGAAATCCCCCAGTAGTACCAAATGATCGTAAGGTGCCAATGCGCTAATACTGTCAATTATTCCATCCAGAAATTTGGACAATTCAAACCAGGGTGGCCTATATGCAGTGCCAATCAACAATTTTCTACCATTTACAGTTAGATTTAGCCATATCTGTTCCACATCAGTCTGCTCTGTGCGTGGCCGTACTCGCGCCCTAACTCCCGTTTTAATGTTAAACGCTACACCTCTGCCTCGTCCCCCGCGTACAGTCTCAGGGCGCGGCACGTGCTTCAACCTATATCCCGGTCCCTTAGGCGCAGGTCGCAGCCACGTTTCGTTGATTGCCATTATATCCACTGAGTGCTGCGACATGGCAATAAGAAACTAGGCGACCTGGAGATGGGCACGCCACAATTGTGGCGATAAGTCCCCTCTTTGAGGAGTGGCTAGAGAGGCGCCACGGCGTCCTCTCCTTCCGCCTGACGCAGGTCCTCACCGGACACAGCTGTTTCGGGAGGTCCCTGTCCCGTATAAGGCGAGAGGAAACGCCCGGGTGTCACCACTGTGTGGATCGCCCGGAGGACACGGTGGAGGTCTGCCCTGCTTGGGCGGAGCACCGCCGTGTCCTCACGGAGGCGATCTGCGGCGACGATCTCTTGCGTCCGGCCCTGGTTCAAGCCATGGTCCGGAGCGAGAGTGCATGGGAGGCCGTCACTTCCTTCTGCGAAGCAGTAATGCTCGCGAAGGAGGAGGCGGAGCGCGCGAGGGAGAGGCAAGATTCGCGCCCTCGCGCCCCTAGTCGCCACAGGAGACGCCCCGGGCGTCGGGAGTCGCGAGCCGACTTCCGGCCAGCGTAGGCGCGGGCTTGCGGACGGTGAGCAATGAGTAGCTCGCCGTCCGATTAGGACCAGGCCCGGGTCGATGGCGCGTCGTGTTCACGGAAGGAACACGGGTGGGTTTTAGTCAGTAAAAGCCTGACACACCCTCCCGCTCCGCCCAGAGCGGGAGAAGTAATTTGATAAGTACCCACACTCAAAAAAAAAAAAAAAAAGGCGACCTGGGGAGTAGGGACGCGTGCCTAAGGTACCGGGATATAGGTTGATTATCGGTCGTGCAGTGGTAGGGGCACCCGATGGTTTCCCAAGCAAGCGATAAATGTCCCTCAGTTCAGAGTCTTTTATGCATACTCCGATAGCTTCGCCAATGCTGCATACCGTTTTTACAAGAGTGGCATTGGTGTCAGTGTTACATTGCGGTATATTGCGGATTGCAATGATCGGCGACCTGGATTTATGTTGTAGATCTTGTACTCTCTTCTCTAGACCTTCTATATATTGTCTCTCTGTCTATATTCTAGTGTCTCTGAATAGGGAGACACTAGAATTCGTCGATAAAACGGTTTTCCTGGGGATCACGCTTGACTCAAAACTACAGTGGGGTCCTCACTTAACATCACTTGCAGGGCGGCTAAGTTCAGCCGCTTACGCTGTTTGAAAAATCCGCCAACTAACAGACGTGGATACCGCGAGACTGGTCTATTTTAGTTACTTTCATAGCATCATGTCTTACGGTATTTTGCTGTGGGGACGGGCTGCAGATATGAATTCTATCTTTATTCTGCAAAAGAGGGCTGTCAGAGCCATATATAACCTCCGCAGACGCGAATCTCTAAGGGAACTGTTTAAGAAAATTAACATCATGACGGTACCTTGTCAGTATATATATGAAAACATTATGTATGTTCGGAAAAATCTACATCTTTTTAGTAAGATAAGTGACAGGCATAATTTTAACACTAGAAATAGGAACAAATTAGATCAACCACGTTTCAGATTGTCTAAAGTGCACACTACTTTTATGGGGTACTGCGTAAAATGTTATAATAAAATACCACTCGATATTCTTCAACTGAATGAGAAGAAATTTAAAACATGCATTAAACGCACACTATGTAGACAAGCATATTATAAGTTGGATGATTATATCATAGATAAAAATGCTTGGCTTAATGCTGGTCCTGCTCCACAGCCACTTGGGCTCACAAGTTAAAAAAAAAAAAAAAAAAAATATGTTTGGAAGAGTTGCTTCCCCTTTTTATTTCTCTGACATTACAAACTTAATGTTTATTTTTTATTTAAAACAAGTTTTAATTGTTGAATACTCCAATGGATAATGATTTTCTTTCTTTTTGGTAGTAACATTCTATTAATCTCTCAAATACACTGCAAATTAGTTTTGTATAATTTAGAAGCATTTTTTCAATTTTTATAAATGTGAGTACCATGGAGCCGTTTTAATGTTATTAAGATGTATGTTGACTTGAAAGAGCATGGCAGTTGAGAGTATGTCATGCTCACTTAAATGTCTCGCTGATGGTGGCGAGTGTGTTAGATCATTCGGTTCCCTACAAATTGGTTGAGCTGGATGGTGCTGATCCATGCGTCATGTTCGTGAACGGGCGCCGTCAGTTGTGACTGGTCATCTCTTATCTGCCATGGCTTATTTTTAATCTTATATTTTGAATTGTTTTGATTATTTTTTGTACATTGTTCTCACATATAGAAGCAACAAGAATAATGTACCCAGGATTTTGTAATTTTCTATATTTAAAAGAGTGTCCTTGGAGTTTCTTGCCCGTTCTTATCCATAAAGATCTACGTTTTGGAATGGGCAGCTAGCTTCAACTTTCTGACTAACTGACGCGACTATTTGACAATTCAAAAGTGCCTGTAAATGGTTTAATTGAAATAAATGCTTTGAGTTTGAGTTTGAGTTTGAGTTCTCTGTTCCCGACGTCCCTTTCTTAGATCTTCAACTTCTTTTTTCAGCTCCTCAAATTGCAAGTTTATAAAAGACATAGATTTGACTATCTCCTCGTTAGACTTGTGTATCTCCGTATTAGATGCCTGAATCTGAGTGTTCTGGGATTTTATTTCTCCGATATCAGACGCCAATTTAGCCATCACAGCGGTTTGAGTCGCAAGTAGCTTTGCAATTGAAGAGTCTTGTTCTTCCTTCCAATCTTCGGATTGGGTTTGAAGGTCGTGGGTAGTAGCGCCTTGTGGCGAGTTTTCCGTTGGGGTTCTTTTATTTTGGTTTGTATTTACGTAATCACTCAGCACTGCATTAGCTATATCCGATTCAGATTTGGTCTGGGACTGGCAAAGGTTGTTTATTGCGTTTTCGGCGCGTTCGGGGGAGTGCGTTTTACGGACATGTCTCCCAATAGTTGTAACACAGATGCTAGCAAATCTTGTAGAATTCGTCACAATCGTTAAGTGCGAACGCACTGCGTCGAGACGGTTTCGCGTGCGAGCGGAGTCGTAGCGCATCGGCTACGAGTACTTCGTGTTCGTAGCCGCGTAGGCAATCCGTAGCAGTGACGACAGCGGCTACGGCGGCGGCTGCGCAGCAGATGGCGAGTAGCTTATTCAAGTTTAGTTCTACGTCCACAGTGGACGGAAAATTCTGAATTCGATCGAGAAGACATTACTGAAGTGCCGGAACTGAAGCCCTCTGCGCGCGCTATAACAGTGGGTGGATCAAAATCGCTTATTTATGAACTCGCTCACCGTGTTTCTTCATGGTCGAAGTTACTTCGCATAATTGCCTATAATATAATAATAATTTATTTATTTCAACTAAGTTACAGACGAGAAAATACATGGTTAAAATTTGGTAGAAGATGGATTACAGCTGGTTGGCTTAAGAGTAAAGACAGGTACTACATAATTATGCTGTAACCACAAGGTCTGTTCGTGGATTGGGTGAGCCCTGCCTCTACTAGGTTAACCTGTATCTTAAGAGACAGTGATCAGCTATAGGTATCTAATAAAATAACAAGACTTGTGAAGTGTGTCGGTTAGCTATGTTTGTGTTTATACAGGGTGTTCGGCAGAAGGTTGAACATACGAAAATGGCGGATCCGTGGGGCCGTCTACTACGTTTTTAGGCCCAATAACAAGACCCAGGCCAAAAGGAATTTTTTTTTTTTTCGCTATTCGTCGTTGCCAAAATTTCAAGCGTCAATAATTTTATTTAAAAACAACAAAACCGGCAACATTTTATTTTTATTTTCATCTAAAGTAACTGTAGAATCTTATAAAATTCGTATTTGACGCAGATGATTGCTAGAAAAGTAAATACGAGCCCTTAAACTACAAACAAATAAAAAATAAATACCGAAAGCTCGACTTTGAACTGCGTTCAAAAAAAACTAACAGTGATAGAGCAGTTCTAATTTTAGGAAAACATCTTTGTTCCATGCCCAATCTAACGGTATGCAATATGCACAATTTATTTTAAAATAACTAGAACAATTCGCCAATTTTAACTGCCTGGGACTTTTTTCACCGAAAGGATTGCGAAGGAAATTTGCGAAAAGTGAAATGAATTAATATACGAACCAAATTTTTGGATTTTTTTACATTAGATTCTACAATTCTTCTAGAAAAAAAAACAAAAAAAATTGCCAGTTTTGTTATTTTAAATGAAATTATTGACGTTCGAAATTTGAGCAACCACGAATTTCCTTTAATTTAAAAAAAATCCTTGTGGCCTGGGTCTTGTGTTTGGCCCTAAACACGTAGTAGATGGCCCCACGGATCCGCCATTTTCGTATGTTCAATTGTTCAACCTTCTGCCGAACAGCCTGTATAATATCATACTTTTTTTTTTTTTTTGGGTTGGAAATCATCAAATGACTCCTCCCGCTCTGGGCGGAGCGAGAGGGAGTGTCAGACTTTTACTGACTAAAACCCACCCGTGTTCCTTCCGTTGCCTGTGTGCCGGGGCCGCGATATCCCTTTCGGACAAACTCGCAACCCTGGCAAGCATTGGCCCTAACGGACCCTGTCAGTTGGTGCTGACATCTCTTTGAGGCGCGCGTGGAACACAACGCGCCGTCGACCCGGGCCTGGTCCTAATCGGACGGCGAGCTACCCATCGCCCACCGTCCGGTAAAAAGGAGGAGAAGGGAGTGCACTCAAGAATGTAGGAGAGTGTGTGTGATTGTATGTGATTGTGATTGCACACTCACGTGTATATGGAGAGTGTGAGTAAGTGTAATTATGAGTGGGCAGTGAGAAATAGTTATTATTATTAAGCAATGTAAGTAAGTAGGGACTCGGTTTGTAAATAGTGTTGTTGAAGTAGCCATTCTGTCACCTTAGACTTACTTGAAATCTGTTGAGGTCGCGGATGTTGAGGTATTTGTGAGTTTTTTGGTAAATATATGTACTAAGTGTGTGGAACTGGTGTCTGGCGAACGATGTTTTATGCTGTGTGCCTGGGGGAATGTTGGTACGTTTTTTAGGATCAGAAGGAGGGACGCAAGCGTGTCTTTTAAGTACCGGAGCACAAAGAGCTGACGGACAGTAAGCACCTTACATTCAGAGTACAATTGTGTTGTAGGATAGCGGTAAAGCTTACGTAGCATTACTTTTAATATAGCTCTCTTTGCTCTTTCAACTTTGATTAAACTGGTTTTAGTTGCGCCACCCCATGCCGTGATACAATACTCTATTACTGATTGACACAGAGCATAGAAGACCATTTTAAGAGTGTCAGGGTTAGCCGACACTCTAAGAGATTTAGAAATGTGTATCAGTCTCATGTCCTGGACGTCAAGGCATTAAGCTGCTTATCCCATCGTAACCCTGCATCTATTTGTACACCAAGATATTTTACATTCTCAGTTCTTGTAAGTTTTCGACATTGACACGGAGATGATACCCTTGAGCAGATGTGAGCTATTATCGAGAATGTAAGGACTGGTGCAGTGTTCTGGCGAATAGAAAAAGGTATATATATAGGATGTCTTGTCAAAGTTAAGCGTTAGCAGATTTAGGTTGAGCCATTTCATTACTTTAGTAAGTGCTGATTCTGCGCCATTTTTAACGCTATCCCACGTAAACCCATCAACTATAATAACGGTGTCATCAGCATATGCAAAGATTTTGGTATTAGGTAGTGTCATGATTTCTTTGATTAAATTTATAGCGGCCACATAGGTGAGCTGTAGTTCAGAGTTTAAAATTAAAGATGAACATGTACCTACGAGTACAGTTTAGAGTTCTATGCGGCTTACACTCCAGTTTAACCATGTAGGTGAGCTTCATGGAGATATATGCGTATAGTTTATAGCAGCCACGTAGGTGAGCTGTAGTTCAGAGTTTCACGTAGGCACGTAATGTGATCTTATGCAGCCATGTAGGTGAGCTGTAGTGCAAAGCTTAACACTTATGTGATTTTACGTAGCCATATGAGTGAGCTGTACATAGTTCCGTTGATACTTATTTGATCTTATACAGCTATGCAATGCAAGTGAGCTGTAGTTTAGAATTTAACGTAGGCAGTTATGTGATATTATGGAGCTATGTAGGTGACTACTAGTTCAGGAGTTTAACATAGGTACTTATGTGATCTTATGCAGCCATAAAGGTGAGCTGTAGTTCAGAGTTTAGATAGATAGATTCATTTATTTGCCTGAAATACGGTATTTTACAAATTTTATAACAAATACACAATAGTGCCAACTAAATTCGGCATGCAAATTTTGTGACATTAACAATGATTCTAATTTAACAAAATAATTAAATTCCAATGTCATAAAATAAAAAAAAATAAGTACTAAATCAAGAATTGCCTAAATGATCAAATTACAAATGTCAAATAAAAAAATTAATTCAATTACAAATTTTCTAAAAATCAAGTTGCAAATTATAACCAAAGTAATAACGTCGAAGTAACGTTGTAACGTTAACGTTGGCACTTACGTGATCTTTTGGGGCCATGAGTTTAGCGTAGGCACTTATGTAATCCTATGCAGCCATGTACATGTGCTGTTAATAAGTCATGTAAATATGGTGTTAGTGAGCCATGTATGTGTGCTTATAGTAAGCCACGTAGGTATGCTGCTATGAAAGCCATGTAGGTGCGCTGTTAGTAAGCCATGTACATTTATGCTGTTAGTAAGCCATTTAGGTATGCTTCAATGAAAGTCAAGTAGCAGTGCTGTTAGTAAGCCATGTAGGTATACTGCTATGAAAGCCATGTAGGTATGCTGCAATGAAAGTCAAGTAGCAGTGCTGTTGGAAAGCCGTAAGGTGTGCTGTGAAGGCCAACGAAATGACAACTCCACTCCAGATCTACGCTCCAGAGCGGATCGTAAGTGTCTCTCCAGAGGCTCCTAGAAGATATATATAGCAGGAAATGTTTATCTAGTGATTCTGAAGAGATACCTGTGAAGTTGAAGCTAGTTTTGGAAGGACTGACTGCAGATGATCTGCTGAAAATCATCTCGGCGATTCAAAGTCACAAGTAAGAATGTTCCAACCACTAATGTAGTATTTTATCCGGATTTTAACCCTGATATTAAATCCCAAGATATTGAGTGATGGCTAAAAAGATAAAACTAATACGCCAATATTTATAATTGGAATGAGAAACAAACGCGACAACGGATAAGCCGCATATGTTCAATGTTGTACATCAAAATATGCAGGGTCTGTCTGGCAAAGAACTAGAGTTAAGTTTATTTATGGAAAACTATGATGTTCAGGTGTTATGTTTGACTGAACACTGGTTGAAAGAACATGAAGTAGTGTTTATCAATGATGATTTGTTTACTGTACAAAGTGCATTTGTAAGAAAAAATGCTATTCGCGGTGGGTCTTTAGTTCTTGTTTCAAACAAGTTGAAATGTAAACAACGTCTAGATTTAGTTAATCTTTCTATTGAGCGCACTATTGAGTTGTCTTGTGTTGAACTGGAGCGATACGTTATAATTTGCGTTTATCGACCCCCATCTGTGGATTTTATTCGTTTCGAATCGGTAATGGAGGATTCACTCAATAGGCTAAAATCAAGTAATAAAAGCATAATTTTATGTGGCGATTTCAACATTAATATTTTAGAGGTTACTCCATTGAGTATTAGACTTCTCAATCTGTTCAGGTCTTATAATTTAATTAACTTGTTTTTTGAACCTACTAGGATCACGGCATCTTCGTCGACTTGTCTCGATAATATTTTTAGTGATTATGATGCCAAAAATAAAATAGTTTTAAGTGACTTAACGTCTGACCACTGTGGTTTATTGGCTAGCTTCCCTATGCCATTAAATAAAAAGCCTCATAAAATAGAATGCAGGCCTTATACAGCTATTCGTTGCATCAAGTTTAAAAACAATATAGCTCATAGAATTACACCATCTATAGTAGAACACCAGAATCCTAATGAAATTTATGGAGCCCTTTTTGATGTTGTGCAAAAAGAGTACCAATCTATTTTTAAGACCAAAACCATTAACATTAATGGCACCTCCGTTGGCTTTAATCAATGGGCTACTCCAGGTATTTATAAAAGTAGAGCGACACTATACGAGTTATATGGTTTGAAAAAATACAGGTTTGATACTCCTTTCCTAGAGTATGTCAAAAAGTATTCAAAATTATTCAAAAATATTTGTGCTTTTGCTAAATCTAAATTTTTAAGCGATACAATTAAAAAATCTAATAATAAAGTAAAAACCACTTGGAAAATTATTAACAATGAAACGGGTAAGTCGGTTAGACATGAAAAACAACTTGAGATTATGGTAGACGATAAATTAGTTAATACAGCAGCCGACGTAGCCGAGGCATTTAATGAGTTTTTTGCCAACATACCTATAACTACGACTCGCTCCTTGAATTCGTCCCCGTCTAAAGCTGAAAACATTTTGCATAGTAGTGTGCCTAAATGTAGTACCTTATTTAGCTTCGAACATGTAACGCCTCGTGATGTAGTTAATGTTTTTAACACACTCAAGTCTAAAAACACGGGTGATTACTGGGGCATCTCCATTAAACTTTTAAGTAATATAATAGACATCGTAGCCCCCTATCTAGCTGTTACTTTTAATAAATGTGTTGATTTAGGAACTTTTCCTGACCTCATGAAAAATAGTAAAATCATACCATTATTTAAATCAGGTAATAAAAATGACGTTGGCAATTTCAGGCCTATTTCTATTTTACCAGCATTTAGCAAAATATTTGAAAAGTTAATACTCAAGCAGTTGCTAAAACATTTTAATTTAAATAGCCTCCTTCATAATGAACAATATGGCTTTACAAAAGGTCGTTCGACTACAGATGCGGGTGTTGCTCTGCTGAAACACATATTTAACGCATGGGAGAACTCGCAAAATGCTATTGGGGTTTTCTGTGATCTCTCCAAAGCCTTTGATTGCGTGCACCATGACACGCTTTTGCGTAAACTGCGTCATTATGGTGTGCAAAACGAAGCTCTCAACGTTATAAATTCGTATTTACATAATAGGTCCCAATGTGTAGATGTTGATGGTGTGAAATCTTCCGGGCTACCAGTTCAGTTAGGTGTACCTCAAGGCTCAATACTGGGTCCATTCTTGTTCTTAGTGTATATCAATGACTTACCATTCTATTTAAAGGGTATCTGTGAAGTTGTACTGTTTGCAGATGATACCTCTCTTATTTTTAAAGTAGACAGGAATAGACAAGATTTTGACGATGTAAACAGTGCACTCTCAATGGTTACAGATTGGTTTACGACAAATAACCTAGTTCTCAATGCTAAGAAAACGAAATGTGTAAAGTTCGCCCTACCTAATGTTAGAAATCTAGGTCCCAACATCGTCTTAGATAAAGAGGTGCTTGAATCCGTAAATTCGGCAGTTTTTCTGGGCATAACAGTAGACGCCAAACTTCAGTGGGGCCCACATATATCGAGCCTAGCGGGAAGGCTCAGTTCCGCCGCCTACGCCGTCAGGAAAGTAAGACAATACACTGACGTTGATACAGCTCGTTTAGTCTATTTTAGTTATTTTCATAGCGTTATGTCCTACGGTCTTCTGCTGTGGGGCAAAGCTGCTGATATTCAAAATATATTTGTCCTTCAAAAACGAGCTGTTCGAGCTATTTACCAGCTAGGTGCCAGAGTTTCTCTAAGAGATTTTTTCAAAGATATTGGTATCCTCACGGTGGCATCTCAATTCATCTTCGCCAATATCTTATATATTAGGCAAAATATACACTTATACACTAAAAACAGTGATTTTCACAATGTTAACACTAGAAATAAGGACAAACTACGAGCTCCCTTTCACCGGCTTCATAAAGTTCATAACTCATTTGTTGGGCTTGGTATAACTTTTTATAACAAGCTACCCTCTTCTTTGGTAGATTTGCCTTTTAATGCGTTTAAAACGAAAGTAAAATCCAAGCTTTGTTCAAAGGCATACTATTCTATCAACGACTACTTAAATGATAAGAATAGTTGGTCGCTGTAGTTAACTCAAGACAATGTTTATGTTCTTTCTCCAGCTTACCCACTGACAAGTTATATGAGTTTATATAAGTAATTGTTTAATTTATTTGACTATAAAAGTCAAATTATTTAAATTTAATTATTGTTGACATAATCTACTCATCACAATGTTTTTTTTATGAGTTGTATTGCAATATGTGGTTAGCTAGTGACCTCGACAATTGATCATATTATTTATTACTATTAGTAATTAACTGTTTGTTTATTTATTTTACCTCGATGGTCCTAGTTTATCATTTATAACTTCCAGTTACAACTATATGTAAGCGGGCACGCCCTTTATGCCTGGTGGCTTTTATTAAGATATTAAGTTCTGTTTACGTTTTGTTTTTTATTTCTGCCTGAGTATAGTTCTCGATGATTTTGTTTGGTATATTGGCGTGTGCTAGCTTATATATGGCTAATAATTTAAATTATGTTTTGTGTTGCTTAATGTAAATTATTTTGAATACTATTATATAGAATCTTTTTTTTGTTCTTCTAACTGAACAGACAGCTGTGCAGCTGGGGAGTTTGTTGCGCCACTTCTTCTTCCCAGCTAACGCACTAGGAAGTGGTGAAGGGTGGGCGTTTTGGGGGACTGTCTTATGTAATTTTGACGTTCGAAAAGTGCTGATTCTCAGCCTAGTTTGTATAAATGACTTTTGATTTTGATTTTGAAACAGTTCAATATACCCAATCGTTAGGAATTGACAAATCCTCTGGGTCGGTCCATCTGATTCGTCCCACTTTAATAATTATAATTTAGAATTGGACAAATAACTGTAAACACGAATGGTATTCATATATTTAGGAAACATTTAACACATTAAACATTAGTTTTAACCCCGTTTGTCTCGTGGTCGCAAGCGCGGCTACTGAGCTTGGGTTCCTGGGTTCGATTCCCAGGTCGGGTAGGGTGTCGTTTGATTTTTCTATCACGAGTTTTTCAGTAGCAGCTAGATCGGAAGCTTGAAGTGTGAGACACCCCGTGCCTCGGAAGCACGGGAAGCAGTTGGTTCTGCGCCTGATCTCTACCCGGTCGTGTCAGATTGCAGTCCCGTTGGGACTGTGGAGTAGGAGAGCAGTGAGGCACCTGTTTGCCGCACACGTTTGTGCACTATGTCTCCTGCGTGCTTGGCTGGTCTCTGCTGAGGTTGGCCGCCCCATGGCCGGGATTCGGTCGGGAGGATTTATGAAGTGAAGTGAAGTGCAGTGCATACTCTTTTCTCTTTTCATCGGGTACTTATTAGGTGCATTGCCTGTCATATAATGATATGATACAGTGTCTTGAGTGTGTAATTGTTTTTTTTTGTTACTCATTTTTCCTATTTGATGTATTGCCTCAGTGTGCGTGATTATTGCGTGCTTCGGAGTTAGCGCGCTGTCGGATGGCCGAATGTCATGATTTCTTTGATTAAATTTAAAAAAATGTATTACTTAAATATTGAATTATAATATTCACTGTGGCAACACTGTCAAAGTACAAATTATTATTATTATAACAATGTTTTAAATGTATTTTCATTATTGCAACTCAATGTATTATTTTACTTTGGCAACACTCAGAAATAACGGTTATGATAATAACGTTATTTCTGGGTGGGGCAAAAGTCATGCTAAATTGTAAAATGTAATGCAGTCAGTAATGAGTGAGTCGTCTTTGGATTGTGAAATAGTACAGTTGTGCTGATTAAAAGTATTACCAAGAAAATAGTGTTTTTCTTAGCAGTAGGGTCATTCTGCACAAGTCATTCATTGTCAGTTACATATATTTGGAATAAAATGGGACCCAGGACACTTCCCTGTGGCACTCCGTGAGAGATAAGTTCCTCATCACTAAGGAGGTTACCTATTTTAGTCATTTGAGTGCGATTGGTCAGATAATCCTTAAACATTTGAAGAGCGATGCCTCTTATACCAAGCTGTTCTAATTTTGCGAAAATTCCAAGACATAAAATGACAAGACAAGACATTCCAAAATTCCGTCTAGGAATATTCCAAGACATCTAGTTTTATTGTCCAAGACATAAAAAATAAAAGTTGGACTCATGTGAAGACTTGTATGGATGTTATAAAAGTTGGATTCCTGAGAAAGTTTGACTCATGCGAACAGAGGGACCTGCTCATCACTACCCTAGAAAAAATAATGAAAAAAATATATACATTTTTTTTTGGAAGTTACAAGAAATACAATGAAATCCTTCGGAAATTTACACCCCTTAAGATATTTTTAACTACCATGACCACAATTTTTCTAATATTTCTGTTTTTTTTTTCGAGCTATCGGCAACCTAAGTAGCACTGCTATCCACCACAACCCTTAAAAATCCCAGAATGCCTGAAGCTTTTACACAAAAATCAATCCAAATTATTATTTTCCTTAAAATTTTCTATGTTTTTTACTTTCAGTCGTCGTGGTGTAAAAAAAAAGTATGAACACTACAATGGCAAGTTTAAAAAAAAATTGACGCAACTAATCAAGATTCCAAAATGGTATAATACTCTAGGAAAAAATGCCTATATCATTTTGATTGACACCCCTTAAGATATTTTGAACTACCATGGTAGTTCAATATATCTTAAGGGGTGTCAATTTCCGAAGAATTTCAATCTATGTTTTGTAATTTCCAAAAATTAATTGTTATTTTTTTCATAGTTTTTTCTTGGGTAGTGATGACCAGGTCCACCGTCTGGTGCCAGCTTATCGTTGAATTTTGGGACACGTTGTATAATGAAATAAAAAACGAGACGTTTTGAAACTTATTTTATTCTTAAAGATATATTTCATGTCGACATCATACATAAACAAAAAAATTAATTATATTTACTTTATTTATGTAAATGCTTTTACAAGTACATAATACACTAGTATCGCACGACGTTCCCGGACGTAAAAATGACACATCGTGCTCAAGAAAACAGACAAGAAACTTGAAAGAGTGTCACAGGCACCTGTCCCACCGCCGCGCGCCGACGAGTAAGCGACTACCTATCAACGATTTTCTCGCTCAAGAAACCTACATAAGATTGTAGATCCCGTGTAAGAGATTTTTGATGTGTAACATGTTTCCTCTCGCTTTCCTGCAATCAAAATCTGGTTGGAGTGATTTCGTGAAAAGGGACGGAAGTGTGACGCAGGCAGCCGGGCAAGCGCGCGCGGGGCTAGAGTTGGCAGTCAGAAACGACCTTGACGAGGCCCCGCCCCTTTAATGTTGCTTATTACCTTAAGGTGCATCCGCAGTTCTAGCCCGCGAAATACAACCTGACACTGACCAAGGTGAGATGTCAGATGTTACACATCATATTATGAGACTACTGTAAGGCTCGCTCGTTTCTATTGATTTTTTCTTTGATGATGGTCTGGCTGTTTGAGTATTTTATGCGGCCAACCCAAAAGTCCTTTCTTTGATATTGTCCGTCGAGTTCAGAGTTGAACTCCACGATTACTGATAAATGCTTGCACTGACTGGACAGGTCCCCTCAAATCTGTGGCTTTCCTCAAAAGACCATTTCAGACACTAATGTACATGGTCCTTATATGGCTTGACCAACATTATGTCTGGACTTTAAAAGAGACTGCGACCTCTGAGTTTGTTTTGGCCTTTCTTCTCAGAGTAGTCAGATAGGAAACGCCGACCTCATCTAGCTTATTTTTTATTATTTTTTTATATAACGTGTAAAAGAGATTAACCTATTTACAGAATAAACAATTTCATTTCATTTCAGATACATATTAATAGTTGATCGCTGACTGTTCACACCACCGGCGATTACTCGTTTGTCGCCAAGCGAGCGAGTACTGTGCGAGTGTGAATAGTCAGAGATCAACTGTTAATGTATATCTTTTACTTACTCGGGACCTACAATCTTTTGTACGTCTCTTGAGCGTGAAAATCGTTGATAGCTAGTCGCTTACTCGTCGGCGATGGGACAGGTGTCAAATTCCTCTGCGATACCGCGAGCGTCCGCCAGCTTACCGAAGTATCCGCCGATATGCTGCGGCAGCCGCCGAGTAGCCACCGCTCGCCGGGATTTGATTATTCCACTAGCGACTACGTAGTCGACAAGTTGCTTTTGAAAGAGTGTGGCAGACTGGTACACTCCAGCGCATACCGACGCATACCGCCGCCTCCCGCCGCGGTATCCTCCAGCGTGCTCTTCGATGCTCCAGAGAAAACTGCGCTGCGATGCTTCAAGGTCGATCACAGAACATTGAAATATAGACCTTATTTCGATTGGATAAGTATTAAATTAAATTGATAAATTAAAAATCCTCTTCCGTCCCGTCCGCCAGTCTGCGCATGCCATAAAGCTCATGTCTTCGGCTTGGTACCGTACATTCACGTCAGTTAGTTCTACATGAGATCGTTCCAGTCTTCCGTGCCGTCATCATCCATGCCTTCCTCAGTCTGCTGCTCCTCGCTACCGTTGCCCGCGAGCGCGGCCGCTGATACTTTGTATTGAGGGAGATCTGAAGAACGAATCACTAGTTTCGCGCCGTCTGTGGAGATAATGTTATATGATTAGTTACTGTTTCTTCTGTAGCTGTAAGCAACTCACTCGCCTCATGTAAATAAAAATGTTAGTTTTAAGTTTCGAAGTACGCTCGACGCGAAATGGGAACACGGTGTCTCCGAAGCATCGTAGATCGTGCTTGCCTTGTACGCAAGCGCGGGGCCGCCCGACGCGCGGGGACGCCGCGCCAGTCGAATGAGTGCCCTCGAAACACCAATGTACGCGGACGTATGAATCGCTCGGGCGTTCCCGCCAGAATCGGTTTAGTCCTATGATAGTTACGCTAGTTTTAATTGTTTATGTTTATGTAAGCTGTTCTATGTGCGAGTTTATGTAACACGGTGTGAAAAGTAATATAAGTACTCTATTACCGGTAACTTTGTGGTTTTATTTTGTGTTGAAATCCCGCCCTATACCGAACAGTAGCACTAGACAAGCCACAGAAACATCACAGAAATCTCGCAGAATTCGATGAACACAAGAAAGGCACGCGTCAATTACAAAAACTTCTGTACCCGACTGCGGCGGAACCCAAAAAGCGGGTAATGTTATTGGTTGGTTCCTAGAGGCTCAACGAGTGCACAGATTTTAACAACTGAGTTTTTTTTTGGCAACGTAGTGATATCAGATTGCTTGATAAGTGATATTGTTTTGAACTTTTAACTTGCAGTTGTGATTTATTTTATTTTATTTAACACATAACATAACATAACTGTATGATCTCTTGCTAGACTATACATTACTTTTAGATGAGGGATTAATGTGAATGAAAGAAGGTAAAGTATCAAAACACTATTGTATTGTTCCAAAGATACTTATTGGTTAAATGAGCTTAATGGACTGATGGTGTGGAAATGAAGTGAGTGACGCAGCCCTTGTTGGCTGTAACGAGAACGCCTGGCTGCCTTGATAGCCCAACGCGAACTAACATTAGTATATGAGTTGAAATGAATGTGTTGCGTAAACTGCTGAATTGCAGAATGTGCGGTTGCACCGTACATGCTCCCGAGCGGGAAGATGAATATGGGATGAACATGAAAAGATGAGTAACAAGGTGATGCCAATTGGTCCTTATACTAGATGATTAACAAGGTGATTCCAATTGGTCCTTATTCTGTCTAGAGTCTTTACTTGAACTCCGTTTTACGAGACATAGGCACTGTACACTTGTCTAACTTATGCACCTTTTGAATTTCACTGTAATCTGATACACACGGAATCTCACACTGATTACGCGCACTAGCACTATATTTAACCGTGGAAATAGAGGCCCCAGCCTCTGCCCGTGCCGGTGTCGCATGTTGCGCGGTCTGTAGACTCGCCAATGCGGCCCTTGCCACCTCGAGAGATGCGGTTCGCCTGTTACGCAGACGTCGTACCAGGAAGACTGCTCCAACCACCAACACAACTCCGATCACCACATAAAATACTGTGTAGTGATGGATTATCGTGATATGAAACTTGATTTGGAAAATTTTCACTTGCTTTAAGAATGCGGAGTTGCTTCTTGATTTCGTCGAGCTCCTTGTTGCTCGAGAGGAGTGTATAGTTTTGTATCAGTGGAGTTGGGATGCCGACTTCTATGATATGATTGATTGGTTCTATCTCAGGCAGCTTGAAAGATGGTTTTATGTCTAAAGTGCTAAAACCTTCATTGCGTGAGTAAACCGTAAAACTTTCGGTTTTAATAAGACAGTCGTGTTCGACTCCCAATATGCCTGCTTTTACTAACTGCCCCGGCGACACATTATCGTCGCATAGAACTCGTATTTGACACTGACTACAACAGAAAAATGCATACTTGTTTATTTTGCTAAGAGCTGTCCATTGATTCGAACAAGTCGTAATGCTGATCTTGCATTTGCTGGAATCAGGTTCTGCTTCACATAATTTTTCATCATTTTTGAGATGATAAATCGGCTTCTCTATATGACATAGATAGTTATCGACATTGTCACGTAGACATATCTGGACTTCGTTTATAGACATCGGTATATACGAGTCCTTCTTCAAATTGATTGCAACATGTTCTGCAATCGGAGTTAAAGTAGCCATGCTTGACTTACCTACAAGTTGAGGTATTGGAATAATTTTCATGATTGAAAATGTATCTCTAGACACCAGAGGCAATTTTAATTCGAAGATTAAAAATTCTTCAGTCATTCTTGCTTTGACTGTCAATAAAGAATAAATATTTTTAAAGTTACTTTGTAAGTTATTGATCGGTAACGTAAGATCCTTTGAAAGATGACTCGATATTGTATTCAGAGTGTCCTTCAGTTGTTCTGGTGACAATAAATGAAAATTGAGTCTCCCGTGATAAACATCTGTTATGGTATCTAATAAACTTGTTTGGAGTGTTTTTAGTTGTCTTAAAACATTGCTGGTAGCAATTGCTCCCGTACTGAAATCGTTCATGATTCGATTTCTCTTTGATTCGGTCAATAAAACGTTCTCCATCTTATCTAACTTGATTGATAGTGAATTAAGCATCTTGTGTTGCTTATTAATTGCTTGGCCGTTCCTTTTCAAAACGTTGTATTCTGCTTCAATGACCGTTGTTTGTTGTTTCAAGAGCGAAAGTAAATGATTTTCATTGTCATGTATTGATTGAATATCTTGTTTATATTGCTCTGCGAATCTCTCATCAAGTACACCGAATAAGCTGTTTGCTAGATACCCTATACCATTGATAAGGCCTCGCTTGCGACGGCGCAGGTCTCGTGTGCGGCGCGTGCTGGAATGCTGACTCAGCAACAGGTGGTTATAGTACTCGAGTTCTGAGAATTCTTGCTGCAATTGAACTTGTATGACGTCACAATGTGATGATTCATTAAATTTGTTGCATAACTGATCCAAGTAGCTAAGGTATTTACTGCATGCTTCTGTACCTTGCCAAAATGAATTCATATCATAGTATGTAACTATCTTCCATTCATCTCTGATTAATTGCATGTTTGCAATTTTGTCAAAATAAAGACCTTGATTGTCTTTTAATTGTGTAACATTGTATGCACAGTGAGCTATGGTCAAAATGCTCATGAAAGACAAAAGTAACATTACCAGCGATGAGAAGCTGTAGTTTACTTTTTTGTTTTGATATGGCTTGCCATCTTTCATTTCCTTAGAACGCAACTCTTGTTTGTCGGTTCTATCATTCACGGGGAGAATAGACAGCTTGAGAATAGGCCTCTTGATCAGTCCATTCTTTGTTTTCAATGTGACCACCCTGATGTGGCCATCGCCACCGGGGTGCAGCTGGACGACGCGGCCAACAGCCCACTTCCCAGGAGGTAAGTTTGCATCGTTAATTGTAACAATGTCATTTAGTTGAATGTCTGGTTGAGAATGTCTCCACTTGCTTCTTGTTGACAGCTGAGTGAGATATTCTGAATGCCAACGTTTCCAAATATCTTGTACTATTTTTTGAGTTAAATGCCATCTCGTCCGCATATCTGTTTCTGTTTCTAATATAGTCATGTCTTGATTTAGATTGATAAAGCTTGACGGAGAGAGGAAATCTAAGTCGTTGGGATCTTCAGTCAGAGGACACAGTGGCCTCGAGTTAAGTACTGCTTCTAACTGAGCCAGAACTGTGCTGAACTCTTCAAATGTGAGCTTTTGCTCTCCAACTACTCTTCTTAAATGATATTTTAAACTTTTGACCGCAGCCTCCCACAGCCCTCCTGCTGTAGGCCATGAGGGCGCATTAAAATGCCATTCGATCTTCATGCTAGTAATTTCTTTGATAAAATCTTGATCGAATGTTTCTTGTATCTGCTCCAATTCTTCTTGTAAAATTTTGTTGGCGCCGACAAAGTTTGTACCGTTGTCGCTGTACAAGTGTTTCGGCGAGCCCTTTCTTCCAGCCATTCTTCGCAACGCAGCTATGAATGCTGATGATGTGAGGTCTGACACCAAATCTATATGAACAAGCTTGGTCACCATACAGACAAATACCGCCACGTAGCCTTTTGTGGTCTTAATACCACGGCCCTTGTTGGCCTTTATGAGCACATGCCCGGTAAAATCGACGCCTGTATGTTCAAAAGGCTTTGCAATGTTACATCTCTGCGTAGGTAAATCACCCATCAACTGTGTCATCTTGCTTGGATTGTGTTTACGACAGGTAACACAGGTACGTATACGCTTTTTGACCGCTCGATTACCGCCTATGATCCAGTAATTCTTGCGAATGAATGCCGATGTCACCCGTGCTCCACCATGGAAGGTAAGTTCATGTGCTTGATCTATAATTAAGTTTGTTAAGTGTCCTTCGTGAGCTATGATAATCGGATGCATCATATCTTGATTAATGTTGGCCTTGCTTAGTCTTCCTCTGACTCTGAGAAGTCCCTCGCTGTCAAGGAATGGATTGAATTGCAATAACTTGTTTTTTGCTGATAGCGGCTTATTTTCTTGTAAGTTATGTACTTCCTGCGCAAATTCTCTCTGCTGTACATATAATATTATTTTATGCTTAGCATTTATTAATTCTTGTAATGTAAAATAAGTTTGCATGCGGTTTTTCTTGTATCTCGCTTGCTTGATAAATCTTAATATCCATGCTAAAACTCTTGTTAGTTTTGCGAGTGAACTATATCTTGCTAATAATTCACCCAACATGTTATCGCTTTCTTGCTGCGATATGTGATTAATATGCTTGGCTTTTCTGGTTTCTTCGTCTGTGGTAAACACTGCTTGCCCAGTTTCTTGGTCTGGGTCGTAGTTCCGTAACCACGATGGTCCTTCCCACCATAGCGAATGTTTTTTCAATTGATCGATACCCAATCCGCGGCTTGCACAGTCCGCTGGATTTTCTGCTGACTTGACGTAATGCCAGCTGTTTGTAGGTATGATGCTGGATATTTGTCGCACCCTGTTAGCGACAAAAGGTTTCCATCGTCCTAGTTCTCTTTGTAACCAGGCTAGGACTACCATTGAATCTGTCCAACTAAATATCTTGATATTATGACTGCTAAGGCATTGTTGAATTTTTGACAACAATTTTGCCAGTAATAGAGCACCGCTAAGCTCTAATCTTGGTAGGGAAATTGATTTGTTTACTGGAGTTAATCTTGCTTTTCCTGCTACTAACGAGATCTTTGTTTTGCCGTTGTTTTCAGTCTTGCAATAAACAACGCATGCGTAGGCTTTATTAGAAGAATCGCAGAATCCATGTAATTCTAGCGTGTTGTTTTCTCCTGTACCCAACCAACGCTCCAACTTGAATTGATTGATTTTGTGCATGTCACCTTTAATGTTTAGCCATTCTTTGCTAATTTGATCGGGTAACTTGTCATCCCATTGAATACTTGACATCCAAACTTGCTGAAATAGCAGTTTTAACTTGGTTGATATCGGTGACAGCCAACCAAGAGGGTCGAACAACTTTGATATGTCTGACAACATGGATCTCTTAGTTGGTGTTTTGTTAGATGGTTCCATCTTCGATTGAAATGTAAATAAGTCTGCTTTTGAATTCCAACGTAGTCCCAAGGTTTTTAATGTCTCCATTTCCTTGAAATCGAAATTTTCTTGCTTGCTACTTGCCCCGATTGTATCTTCTTGTAAGGCTAATGCGTTGGAAGACCACTTTCTTAAATTGAACCCCCCTGATTTTAACAACTTGATTAAATCTTGTTTTAGTTTTACTGCTAACTCGACAGAATGAGATCCGTGTAGAACATCATCCATGTAAAATGACTGCTCCAATGTTTTGATTGCTACACTGTTGAAATTGTGTCTCTCATCTTCAGCCAATTGTTTTAAAGTCATCATGGCTAAAAATGGTGCGGCCTTGGTGCCGTATGTAACAGTGCATAGCTGGTATATCTGATGACGCATGTCAATGGTATCCCTCCAAATGATTTTTTGAAATCTTTGATCCTGTTCATTTAACCAAATGAAACGAAACATTTTTTCAATATCTGCTGTAAAAGCTACGCGATATTGTCTCCATCGTAATAGTAAAGATTGGAGATCTTGCTGTAAATTTGGGCCTTTTAACATGACGTCATTCAAACTTATTCCTGTTGTTGTTTTTGCAGAAGCGTTGAAAACTACGCGAAGTGCTGTCGTAGTGGAATCGCTTCGCAATACACAATGGTGCGGTAAATAATAATCCGGTTGCATGTTACCGGACGCTGGTATCATATGTCCTAAAGTTTTATATTCTTGAATAAATAATTTATATTGTTTTGCTACTTCTTCATTATTGCGAAATTTCCTTTCTAATTGTTGAAATTGCGCCATAGCTTTATTTTTTGACAATCCCAACTGTGTCTCAAAGTTTTCTTGAAAAGGCAATCTTACTTCATAAATGCCATTTTCATGTCTTGTTGTGGTTTTCTTGTAATACTCCATGCATTGTAGATCTTCTGCGGATAAACTGGATGATTCTGTTATGTCTTCGATCTCCCAATATCTTTGTACTTCGTCCACTTGATTCAGGACTACGTTACAGCGAAAATTCTTGAAATTTCCGCATAAGATCCATCCCAGTCGTGTCTGTTGCGCGACCGGTAATGATAGATCAGCCCTGCTAATGCCTTCTAAAATGATTTGGGAATACACATCGGCTCCCAATAAGATGTCGATAGGACGGCTGACATTGTATTCTGGATCGGCTAGTTGCATGCCGGCCAGGTGTGCCCATGTTGGCTTTGTAAATGTACATCTTGGTAATTGATTAATTAGCGTATCCATGATTACCACATCTGTGTTAAATGCAAAATCATTAAAATGCGAACAACATGTTATGTTCGTAACGCCCTTGCTACTGCTCTCCTTCTCTCCTATCCCGCAGATGACGGCCCTGCAATACTTTCTTGATAAAGCTAGCTGTTGTGTCGCTCTGGCTGAGATAAGGGAGGCTTGAGAGCCTTGATCTATTAGCGCACGCATTTTGTGGTATGATCCGTCACTTGCTTGAACTTTGATCATTGCAGTTGCTAATAATGTTTCGATCACGTTGTTGCCTTGTTGCGAAACGTGATTTTCTTGTGATTCTTGTTTTTGCGTTCTAGTTGCATGAACTGCTGTGGTGTTATTCTCCGTAATTGGGTTACATGAAGGCTTATTGTTTAACGCTTCATGTAAAAGTGTATTATGTTTGCCACGACATTCGCGGCAGCGTCTTTCTGACGTACATTCTTTATCCCCATGCGAATAAAGACAATTTTTGCACAAATGCAATCGTGTTAAAGCTTGTCGTCTTGCATTTGGTGTCATATTTAAAAACTTACTGCAATAGTATATTCCGTGTGACTCTTTACACAACGGACATGTTAATTCGATATTATTTACCGAAGTCTTACTTGCTGAATATTTATTCTTGAAATTTGACGATGATGATTTATTTTGCTTGCTTGTTGATGGTTTGGAATTTTCGATTTTCTTGCGCGAAGATTCCAATGCGGTGAATCTGCTCTCTAGGAAGCTTAGAAACTCCGTCAATTTTGGCAGTTCTCTGGGTTTCTTCAGAGATTCCAAATAATGATCATGCGTGTCCGCATCTAATTTTAGCAATAAAATACGCACGATGAATGGATCCCAGCTGTCTATATTAACGCCTAGGTTCCTTATTGAGTTTAAACACTCTAGTGTAGTATCGTGAATTTCCTTGATCTGAGGGACGTTAGCTTGTTGAACTACTGGAAGATTTAGCAGGAGATCTATGTGAGATGTAAAAATCAACCATGCGTTGTTGTACCTGTTGTTCAATATCTCCCAGCAAACAGTGTAGTTGTCAGTACTGATTTGTAGATGCTGTATCAAACGTTCAGCTTCACCCCGCACCTTACTTTTAAGAAACTGCATCTTGTGGGCGTTTGATAAGGAGACGTTACTGTGGATAGCTTCAACAAACAAGTCCTTAAAAGACACCCAAGTTCGATAGTTGCCATTGAAAAACGGGATGTCAATTTTTGGTGTCCAATTCTCTTTGTGAACTACGGACCCTAGTTTTCTATTAATTGTATTTTTTAATTCATTGTAAATAGTTTCTTGCTTCGTATAAGACACCTCATATTCTTGATTCGTACCCTCCAATTCGTTGTCTAATTCCCAATGTAAGGAATCTATGGTTGACCATCGAGACTGTAATGTACGTAAGGCATCTTTCAACTCCCACTTTTCGGACATAAAATCCAAATTTATCCCTGCCACAGTGCGCTGCAGAGCCCTGAAATTGCTTGCTTGTTTCTTCAACAGTTCATCAAGCTTGCTAGATGAACCTCTGGAGCATACCTCGACGGGCGGCGATTGACGTCCCACCGGATCTTCTTGCTCAGACCGTGCAGGACCTTGTTCCTCCTGTGTAGAACCTCTCTGTTGAGTTTCTTTCATCTTAATCAACAAAACTTGATATTGTTGATTGATGAGTGCCTTGGTTGATATGTATAGCTCTTCTGTTCGTTCGTATGCACGGCCACTAAAATACGGATGAGACTTGCTTTCTTCCGTAAGAAGACGGTCGTGATTGTACTGGTAATCGGACCAATACTGATTTAAGGTTTCTAAACGTCGCTTGAAATAGTCGGCAGTCTTACGATCCGCTGAGTCCTTTTTTATATTTGTAGCCAACTTTAGGATGGCTGTGTAAAGTTCGTTCTGATTTTCGTGTATGGCCTCCATGACGAGGACTTATTTAAAGTAAGAAATAAATGGAAAGATCTTACTTGAATGTTCTTGATGACAGCTTACGGATCCTTGGTGATCCCCTGAGACACCTGCTAGCCTCAGCTCTTGATAATGAAACGTTCCCTGAGACACCTGGTAGTCCCAGTCTAAATCCCTGCACTGAACTCCTGATAAATTACGGATCCTTGACGATCCCTGAGACACTTGTTAGTCTCTAAGTCTGAAATCTCCACGCTCAGCACCTGATAGTCTACGGGTCCTTGTTGACCCTGGGTCACTTGTTAGTCCCACAGTTTTATAGTCACTCAACACAGTACACACTTAGTCACTGGAAAGTTTCCCGCTACACTGTCCACGCGCGCGAAATGGACTATATAGCGAGCGATGTTCACCGTCGAAGGACCAAAAAGATGTATGATCTCTTGCTAGACTATACATTACTTTTAGATGAGGGATTAATGTGAATGAAAGAAGGTAAAGTATCAAAACACTATTGTATTGTTCCAAAGATACTTATTGGTTAAATGAGCTTAATGGACTGATGGTGTGGAAATGAAGTGAGTGACGCAGCCCTTGTTGGCTGTAACGAGAACGCCTGGCTGCCTTGATAGCCCAACGCGAACTAACATTAGTATATGAGTTGAAATGAATGTGTTGCGTAAACTGCTGAATTGCAGAATGTGCGGTTGCACCGTACAATAACATCACGCCTCGCTTCCCCGAAGGGTAAGGCAGAGGTGTACCAGTAGCAGGTACACCCGGGTACATTTCGCCAGTTATGTTTAAGTCCCATGTAATACGGGGCGAGCCCATTGCGATCAACCGGGCACAAATGCAGACTCCGGGCTGCTACTGTGAACTTCCAGATAATCAATCTGCCTAGCCTTTTCCCAACTATATTGGGGTCGGCTTCCAGTCTAACCGGATGTAGCTGAATACCAGTATTTTACATAGAGCGACTGCCTATCTGACCTCCACCACCCAGTAACTGGGTAATACGATACCCCTTGGTAAGACTGGTTGTCAGACTTTCGGGCTTCTGACGACCCGTAACGACTGTCAAAGATCCACGAATGACAGCCGGGACCAACGGCGTAACGTGCTCTCCGAGGCATGGAGGGGTCTCGGTATTTAAAGATGGTCACCCATCCACGGACCAACCCCGGCAAGCGTAGCTTAACCTGATGGATCGACCCGTGCGGGAGTTATTACTTAGCTACGAGCTCCACCACCATAGAAACACCTAATAACACCTTGCCCGACCCGGTAATCGAAGCCAGGACTTCATGCTCAGCAGTAGCGCTTGCGCCCACTAGGTATGAAAAAACCGGATACTATGGCGCGATCTGAAGAGCGCGTTATGTCTCAGATTAATACAGATGAGACACTACGCAAAATCATTTAAATAAAAAGCGCCTCTTGGTACGACACAATAAAGTACAATTCAGGTCGCACAGCGCTAATCACATACAGTTATATTCACCTAGAAGTTGCCTCTCAATCTTCTGACTACGTTACACTCACTGACTTGGCCCAGCAAGACGGGCCCGCCGCGTACTTGTAGCTTCATACCTAAACTGTGGAGTGTCCCATCATCTGTAATTATCTGTCCAACCAACAGTAAGCAAACATACTTAGCACAGTGCCATCCATAGCCATGAGCGAGGCGTAGTGCGCCGGCGGGACGTTGAACTTCAGACAGTTGAACATGCGCTCCGAGCGCAGTACGCGCACAGGCTGGTACCGACGAACAAACGGAGACATGGTCTCTTTACCGGGAAGGAATGGCTCGCCGTATATCTGTAATTTAAAAACACGTTATTATACTTTAGTACTCTGTCGTCAATACTTATGCCTTGAGAAAACTGGCGTAGGTAACAAGCACTTGGGCTCATCCAATCGAGCCCTATCTGCAGAAGATGTTTGATATAGGACTATGAAGTCCTAAAACACCTGACCTGACCAAAAAACGTTTGCGGTCGGGGGACCCCGTCAGGAACGAAGTTCCTTCTCACGTATGATTTAAAACAAAAACAAAATTATTATTACACTGTCGACTTTAGCACCTTCGAAATCTGTGAAAACGATACCCATGATGAAACGTTTGAAAATTTCCTCAGCTGCCATCTTGGATTTACATTGTGACGTCACGATCGGTTTTAGCACCCTCGAAAACCATGAAACGATACCCATGACAAAAATATAAAAAAATTCGCAGCCGCCATCTTGGGTTTAAATTTTTAATTCACGATCGGCTTTAGTACGCTCGAAAACTATGAAAACGACACCAATGAAGAAAAATTTTTGTATCCGCCATCTTTGATTTTCATTTAACCAAATTCACACTTTCTCTTTCTCTCTCTCTCTCTCTCCGGCATGCAGTATACTCGGGCTGATGTGTACAATTTTATCTCACGACGCGACACTGTGATCACTTTACTCTTTTCTTTTCTTTTTCTCTGCTGGCGTTCTCGTTCTCTCTCTCTCTTTCTTTCTCCTTGAATTAGAAGAAGACAGTCGCTAGTATTAACACTTTTTAGCGTGACGATTTCTGCCGCGTTAAAGAAATTCAATTCTTTAGGAATTTGTCGGTATTACTTATGCCTTGAGAAAATTGGCGTAAGTAACAAGCACTTGGGCTCAACCAATCAAGCACCATCTACAGAAGATATTTCTTATAAGACTATGAAGTCCGTAGTTACAGAAAAAACAAGTAGTTAGAGGTTAAAGGTTCAGGTTATGGTAAAACTGAACTTTAGAAGTCAAAATCAAAATATTTTATTTCACATAAACCTACAAAAGCTTCAAGCTTCTGACGTTTCATAAGTGCCCAGTTATGAAACGTCAGAACCTTTTTTTTTTGGGTGGGAAATCATCAAATGACTCCTCCCGCTCTGGGCAGAGCGAGAGGGAGTGTCAGACTTTTACTGACTAAAACCCACCCGTGTTCCTTCCGTTGCCTATGTGCTAGGGCCGCGATATCCCTTTCAGACAAACCCGCGACCCCAGCAGGAAAAAACGTCAGAAGCTAGGTGCACTTAGGTTCCAATTAGTCGTTTCCTATGGAGAAGAGACGAGAAGAAACTCCATGGTTACTCTTAAAAATAAATGGCTTTTACAATGTTTTCAAATTACACTGTTAATATAATAGATATGGGAGGAACTGTCCTCCCAGTGTAGGCCTATCAACAAGTACCAGGTAGTTAATAAAATAGAAAATGGTCTACAAATCTACAGTAGAGAAAGTCAAACCCGCTTCTGTTGCAGCCTGGAATGTAAGCAGATCTTTTAATATGCCAACTAGCCCGCGACTTCATCCGCGAGCCTTCCTCAAGAATAGGCTATCCAATGCAAAAAGGATTTATCAAATCCGACTGGTAGTTCCGGAGATTAACCCTACATACAAACTTACAAACAAACAAATTTTATCTTTTTATAATATTACTATAGAAAAATATCACCCTACAGGTATTATTCCATCTAGTACAGTAAATTTTATGGTTATAAAAAACCGACCAAGTGCGAGTCGGACTCCCGACATGAAGGGTTCCGTACCATCGTTTCATGTGTTATTACGGTTCAAGCGATACAGCGATTGTTAGCAAAAAACAGCGATTGTTAACAAAAATCGCGTTTCTTGTAAGGTATTATTTGTTCTCTGTGAACATTTCAACTGTCTACCTATGAACATTCATGAACCATAATAGGTAGACAGTTGAAATGAGCTGTATCCCATGGGATACAGCCCGCTGACAGACAGACGGACAGACAGCGGAGGCTTAATAATAGGGTCCCGTTACCACCCTTTGGGTATGTAACCCTAAAACCTAGTAAAAAAACTTTTCATATTAGTTAAAATTATAAATATAAAAGCAGTGATAGCAGCCTAATGGTGTGACCATCAGACTGCCAAGTAATAGGTCTCAAGTTCGAACCCAAGGCACGCACCTACGACTTTTCGGAGTCATGTGCGTATTGTATAATTTTCACTTGCTTCAAAAACGGTGAAGGAAAACATCGTGAGGAAACCGGCATGCCTGAGAGATATTACTCTGACAGCATGTGAAGCCAAGTCAGAGGCCCATGGGCGGTTTAAAAACTCTGAAACCAGGTTAGTCACTAACCACACGAAAAGAAGAAGTTAAAATTATCACAGTTTTCTAAACCTACTTTTACAACTACTATTTTGGTGAAGAAAAGTGCGATAATTTTCAGAATGATCGACTCACCCTAACTCTGTAGTTCTGACTCCTTTGTGGAATGAAGTGTTTGGTCACCACCTGCCTGACTATCTATGGAGAGAAAACAACAATAACAATTAGATGACCCTGAGACACAACAGTGTTCAAAATTGTCATACACTAGCTTTCAACCGCGGCTTGGTCCGCGAGGAGGTAGGAAACTAGTCCACGGGAACTTACATATTTTTTTATTTTGTTTACCACTACTGGGTAGCTCTTGGCCTGCATCTCACCTGATGGTAAGTAATGATCAGCCCGGAAGTGGAAGCGAGTTTCACCTGGAATCCTCCACCACAGAGGAACTGGGTATCTTACCTCTAACTGCCGAAACACAACAATGCTGTTAACATTGTTGTTATGGCGACAGATTTAGATAAGATGGTGTTAGCTAGCTCGGTGAACCAAGAACAAGCCCTACCACTTTAGAGGTATGAGGAATAGGGTCTAAAGTTCACTCATCCTCTATAGAAAAGGGAGGATCCTCCGACCAGACGGGTGTCGTGTCTGACGGGCAACTGCCCAACGATTGAAGTCGGGGAAGTTATATATATCCTGTTCGCGCGGTAAACTCTAATTGCGCGATGCAAGATTTGTGTGACGTCAGGATTTTGTGTGACGTCAGGTCTTTGATGCGTAGTTCGCATGTGGCGATGTAGATGCCGCCACACCACCAACCAAACCGAGCAGAAATTTTGCCCCCACTAGGAATCGAACCCGGGACCTCTGGGTCTTAGACAGGTGGTACAACCACTAGACCATAGAGGCGGTTGCCTCTAGTTCCTAAGTTACCTCAAGTTCCCGTGGAATAGTTTCCAACCTAGGATACTTATTTATCACGGTAAGCCATGATAAATAAGTATACTATGCCCTAACCCAGGGCATGACCTAGCTGGGTGATAAATTTAATCGGAATCTGTTCATTCCTTAAGGCGTGAAAAGGTAACAGCACTTATAGTAATAAGAGCGTTTATTCTGAAAGTGGGCAACGTCGCAAATAGATGTGAAATATTTCGCTGTTTTTATTAATTTGGCAATATTACTGTATGGAAATAAGAAATGTGGCTAGATATAAATAATGAATTGCAATTACAGCACTGAATTTAATGTAATGTGACCTTTTTTACGCATAAAAAAATCCTTTGGAAAGTTTCGAATTACTTATTTTACATCTAAAACTTAATATTCGGTGTTACGATATTAATTATTGCATTTCATAATCAATATTTTAGTTCATAGATAGACACTTTTCTTATTTCCATACAGTAATATTGCCAAATTAATCTATTCTATTCTATTTTTCCATATGGCAATGGTGCCGATGTCGACAATTCTGCCAATGTCAATGTGTGGAGAAAACGTGCGGAGGGAAACAAAAAAAAAAAATTGTGATGGAAGCTAAAATTAAATACCATGTAATTGAGTTTAATGCGAAACTTGTTGGCGGGTATTATTAGAACACTGAAACAAACAGATACAAAATATTGTTTTACATATGATTAAATATGTACATAAATGGTCACAGACCACACAAAAATCATCATAATTTGATGTCATTGACGCGAATAAAAAACATCAAAGCTGGCCAAATTAATCAAAACAGATAAATATTTGACAGCTATTTGACACGTTGCCAACTTGAAGGATAAGCACCTTAGAGTAATAACTAACATAGAGGGAGCCTACAAATTAACAACAAATTACGATATATCTAAGCTCTTCTCTCTTATGGCGCAGATTGTACACTTAAAAGAGACAAATGCATGGATTCATCTATGCTTAAAACTAAATGGACGTTCCGCAATTGCCAAACGGTCATATTTGGTCTCTTTTTACACGACCAATTAAAAAAGCACAATTCTTACTTAGTACACGGTTAACCGTACAAAGTATTTGATTTAGTCGTATATCATTGTTTTGTTCAAAATAATAGATTTACGCAAAATTTTCAAGAAAAACTTGGTTCTAAGTACAGATTAATAAGCTGTTAACATGGCTTGTTTTGTGGTATCCTGTAAATCACATTCGTCACGGAAAGAAAACAATAAATTTGTAAGCTTTCATCGGTAAGTGTTTTTATACAGTTTTCCTATAAAATCATGCAAAATATTTGGATGTCATCACTAAAAACATACATATTAGATTGATTATGATCTCTTCAAACTATCTTTATTACAAATTATGGTGTGATCGCGAATTAATTTTCAAAAAAATAAATCGTTATATTGTGAGGTTATGTTATGCTAGTGATGGAGATACTTTTTATCGATATGATAATTTTATGCCGATAAATTGGAAAAGTTATCGTTTTCTTTTTCAGTATACCTTCAAATGAGAAAGAAAATTGGTGATTCCAAGAGCCAGAAATTATTGGACTAAGCATAGCCGAGTATGTTCTAAACATTTTACGAACGACTGCTTTGTAAGTAGCGATAAATAGAGAAGGTTTAAACCTGGCGCCATACCATCCCTATTATTGGTAAGTAAAGCCATCTTCACGTGCGCTCACTTAGTGATCAATTCGCGTTATGTTTTACCTATCACAAAACGTTCACAGTTCTGTGCCCCAAAGCTCCGTGAAAAAAAAATGTTTTTCTTGTATCTTCAGTTGTTTTTGTTGCCGGTTTGAGGGGTCGTCTAAACCTGCTGGGGTTGCGGGTCTGTCCGAAATGGAAATCGCGGCCCCAGCACATAGGCAACGGAAGGAACACGGGTGGGTTTTAGTCAGTAAAAGTCTGACACTCCCTCTCGCTCTGCCCAGAGCGGGAGGAGTCATTTGATGATTTCCCACCAAAAAAAAAAAAAAAAAAAAAAAGGGGTTGTCTAAAATCGCGGGAAAGTCCGAAAGGGATACCGTGGCCCCTTGCAACGTACAGGCAACTGAAGGAACACGGGTGGGTTTTATTCAGTAAGAGTCTGATACTCCCTTCCGCTCCGCCAGAGCGGGATTTTTATTAGTTATTTGCCAATTTCCCACCAAAAAAAAAGGTGTCTACTAAATGGTTTGTATGGGGACTGTGAACGTGTTAACCTTTACCAATTGTTTTACTTTACTATATACTTTACCTAATGTATATTGATATGTATTTTTGGCTATAAATAAAGTACTCGTATAGTAGATAAAACACAAGTAACACAACACACCAAGTTAGTTTTCTTTGTTGTTTTCAGAAATTTTGCATATTATAATTGTATGGTTGAGCTGAATGGTGCTGATACATGCGTCATGTTCGTGAACGGGCGCCGTCAGTTGGGACTGGCCAACTCTTAGCTGCCATGGCTGATTTAAATTTTTTAATTGTTCTTTTTTTTTATTTATCTCCTTTATTTATCTTTTTATTACGGACGCTTTTAACGTGCACGTCTTTCTACATTGTTCTCACATATGTATAATTTCAACATGAATGATGTAATGAATATTTTGTAACAATTTATTTTATATAAAAGAGTGTCCGTGGCGTTTCTTGCCCGTTCTTCTCCATAGATACCTATTACGCTTTGGAATGGACAATTAGCTTCATATTTCTGACTGACCGATTCCCTGACAATACAAAAGTGCCCGTAAATGGTTTAATTGAAATAAATGCTTTGAGTTTGAGTTGAGAAGAAAGCAGTTTAGTTTAGTTTTCGTTCAGTTTTATTATTCGATTTAAAATCGAATAATTTAAACTGCTTTCTTCTCCTCTCTTTATTTTATTGTTTATCCCGAAATATTAAATAAAAATCCGTTTTGATCGATTGTTTCTATTCCATTACATAAATTTTAGGTAAAAAAACTTTTCCACAAAAAATTAACCGACTTCCAAAGCAAAACACTAAAAGCAAAAATAGCTTTCGTTTCGAAAGTCGTTATGGTTACATCTTATTTTTTTGTCGTTTTGTGACACGGAATTCCGAAACGAAAGTTATTTTTGCTTTTTAGTGTGGAAGTCGGTTTATTATTTGTGCAAAATTTATTATATTTCTCTTTTTAGTTTTAGTACACCATCACTTAAAAATTAGTAAGTTCTCTATAAGGTATCTAAAGGATTGACAAAATACCCATACGTGTGAACTGCAAGATCTATCAACCAGACACTGATGTCAGTTTTTGTACCGCTTTCCAAGCTCCAATGTTAGTAACGACCATTAGTTCGCAGCTTATCGTTCCTTCCGAAGCATGAAACTATCTTACTTTTCTTTTTACCGATTTCTAAAAAAGGTTATCAATTCGATATGTATGTATCTAATATTGTTGGAATTGCACAATATTCATATTACTCTATGTGGGCTTCTAAACACGTCTGCCTTTCCTGTCTAAAATAAATTAATATCGATACCTCTGCAAAATACGGCACATCACTACCGAGACAAAAAAAGTGGACAGCCTTGCCATAAGCAACCCTTATAACTATATATCTGTCGTTGTTTTTCACACGGAATTTGTCATAAGTATAAACAGTATAACTATACTGAAATTTCACGCTCCCTCTATGCTTTAGTTATTACTCTGAGATAAGCACTCTTAAGTATGGATTAACAACACACGAAAAACATAACCCTCCTGACGAAGTAGGGTAAAATCCACAAATATAGAAGTAGTCATACCAGTGGTAAGAAGGGCGTCATCTTCTTCAGTTCTTCCCTAACCTTCTTCCTGACGATCTCATCTTCTGTGTCAGTGTCTGTTACTTCTGACTTCAGGTTCTTCACATGATCAGAAACCTAGGAAAAAAACATTCAAGTAAGGGCCGATTTTTCAACCTTTAGACAACTTTTATCTCAAATTCAAATATTTGGTGATTTGTTGAACATAGGTAAACGAGAAAAATTTATACAGATGATATTTAAACAAATAAATAAAATTGAAGTGTCTGTTTGTCATGTCAAAATAACAGCTTTTTACTTAATGCATATGAAAGTATGTTGTTATATAGTCTATGTTCGGGTCAGCTTCCAGTCTAGCCGGATGCAGCTGAATACCAGTATTTTATATGGAGCGACTGGCTATCTGACCTCCACAACTCAGTAACTGGGTAATACGATAACCCTTGGTGAGACTGGTTGTCAGACTTTAGGGCTTCTGACGACTCGTAACGCCTGTCAAAGATCCACGAATGACAGACGGGACTACGTGCTTTCCGAGGCACGTCGTCGGCCGTGTTTAATTTTGAGAAGTATCTAATCTGCGTTCGCAATTTATTTGCCAAACATATACAAAAACACGAGTTTTCGGAAAAAAAGGTGTAATGCCTACACATAAGGTTCAGTTTGCGGTACAACTTAATATTTTTTATGACTTTTCATCAGTACTAGTCAGTCTAAAATCAACTTTATTTACACTAGCATAAAGTTGATGTTTATTTAAGTGGAAATAACATCAATTGGAAACAAGAATTTAAATAGACCTTAGTGTATTTTTTGTTTTTAGACGTTAGGTATAAGTTTTTTTTTTTAACTTCAATGTAATAAGCTCCCCATTACCTTCTTGATAATCCTGTCTGAATACTTGTTGCAAGCTGACTGCACTTTGTCGAACGGTAAATTGTCGATCACTGAAACCATAATTATTTATTTATATTTATATATACTTTATTGTACACCAGAAAATACATAGTTAATACAACATAAATTGTTCATCCTTTAACGCAGCAACAGAATAATGTAGTACCAGCCTACGCTTTTATCTGATACCTGTGGAAGAGACCATACGTACTGTAAGGGTGCGGCGGCAACGCGGCCAGCTCCTTCTCCTGAAGCTGTGTCCTGGGCGTTCCGGCTGCGTCCTCTATCGCGTGCAGAGTGCTCAGAACCAGTTGGAAGTCTCCGAAGTGAGGGTGCATGCGGCGGTACCACTGGCTCAGCTTGAAGCAGGAGTCTGTGACCTCTGCGTTCCGTTCTGAGATCACTTTAAGACGCTCGAATATTTTCTGTAGAAGAAAAGGATAAATCATTAAACAAAATTCGAACCTTCGAAAATTCGTCCAATCGCTGTGCTCATGTTGAACCTCTATAATCTTAAAGACATAGACCCAACTTCGGCGTTTGTACAAGATTGCACCCCTAATACACTAAGGGCCGATTTTTCAATCCTCAGTTAAATCGTTGAATAGTTATCAAGCGTATAGAAATTATCTGGCTGTTTATCAGGCGAATAAATATTCTCAATTTTTCAATTGTATAATAACTGAAGAATAGTTATCCGTGGTCTTTGTTAACCAAGTTCACACTATCATGTGCAAGCGAGTTGCACAGATACAGTATTCAACGTGTTAGACAAGAATAGTTGGACATTTTGACGAGATTTCTTATCATTTTTTTTTTAGATCCACAGATGGTCAGCAATAATGGTAACCTTTTTTTTTTTTGAAATTTTTTGTACCTATCTTGATAGAAGTGGGTATGTGTTTAGTTAAAAAGGATCAGTTACAAACAAATTTTCTGTGTGTTAACGGTGTATTCGACTTGGTACTAAAAGTTGACCCTAGTGGTTTTAAATTGTTTAAATAATGTCGCCCAGAAAAAGTAAGTAAAGTGATATTTAAAAATATTGAAAAAAGCTATCGTCAATTGAATCAAAATCATCAACACAAGAGCACGAAAACACGCATACGCAAAGCATATTTAAAACCCCAAACAAAATAAACGTCAAAACATTATTTATTCCCTAGAATAACGTACTAACTGAGGCTTGAAGGGACAGTTAACCTTTTCACCGCCCACGTACACAGAACGCGATGCCTCGCCATGCGCCAAGCTATAAATGTATAACGAAATATATAGTAAACAGTAGTGATGAGGGTATCGTCATATCGATGAATGAGATTCATACGCGTTAAGTTAAGTTTTAATTATAATTTTACGGATATAAATAAAAACTGATTAAATATTTCCATATTTATTTCATTTCACAGTATCCCTAGTAAGAAAAAACAGTATAAATTATAAGTATCAAAGAAACAAATACATAACTCAATTAGAGTTTTAGGAAATGAGTTACAACTCTATTTGTTTCATGAAGTCATTCTTTGACTTCATTTCAAGTCCTTGGCGCTCAGAGCACGTTAAATTAAATTTTGATTAGGGATGTGGTCTATGGTCTTTCTTCTATTTCTGTCTACTCCCATGTTTTTTTTAACTACTTCAGTCAACGTTTTTTACCCTAGCTAAGCGCCAGAACTTTTCAGTGTATACATATATAGTGTTTTTCGAAATGGAAAATAAGTATGGATTTAAGTTACACACTCGTAGCAGTGTACCTATCACAGCACTGTTTTTAAACTTTGTCTCCAGAATTCGAAAAAGTCCGATTCCACACCAATGTTTAATAGCTGATCTGAATCCAGTTCTTCATTCATCTTCTCACCTATTTGTTTACTCCGATAAAGAATCCGATTAGTACCTGCAGCCTGCACTATGCCAAAGTGACCTTGACAGCCTTACGTTTATGACGTCACAGAACGACTTCTATAGTAGTCCGTGGCGCCCAGGGCACTGACAACCATAAACTTATAATGGTTTTGTAGAGATGGGAATATAATTTTCGACAAGGATTGCAAACAACTGTTTAATTCCGAGTCGGCACCCATCTGAAGGTCGAAATTAGTCTATTTTCCTTTTGTTATAAAGTAGTTAAATAAGTTCACATTTTACTGCCGTCAAATTGTTTTCGATAATAATATTTATAAATATTACAACAGGTGAAATCAAACAGTGATGACTTTCGCATCACATCACTGGCCGACTATATATAAAGTCCTTGGCGTTCTGGGGACATTAAAAATGTTCGGAGTTTTTGTTTTTGCCAATTTTAAGACAAATAACGGATTATTTTGTGTGGAAAAATAAAAAAAACAGGGTATTAGACTGCTATAGTAAATAATAAAATGAAAAAAACCTGGTAAATACAGTAAATTTGCATTTTATAACATAGTTAAAATGAAGAGCTTCTAATGAAGTCGTGGCGCTGGTGGCACGAAAATCCGGAACTTCTATTGAAGTCCGTGGCGGTGAAAAGGTTAACTTTATTGCTCAGTTACGGCCTTTAACCGTCCGATACTGACTATCAGACTGTTTAAAAATCCAGAATCACGCTATCTATGGAATAAACGCTATTCGATTCTTTATCTGAGGATTGAAAAATCGGCCCAAAAGTATATTTAAATCCTTGTTTCCAATTGATGTTATTTCCACTAAAACAAACATGAACTTTATGAAAGTGTAAAAAAAAAAAGTGTAGTGAAAGTTGATTTTAGACTGACTAGTACTGTTGAAAAAGTTATAAATAATATGAAGTTGTAGCGCAAACTGAACCTTATGTGTAGACATTACAATTGTTTTTTCTAAAACTCGTGTTTGGCAATTAAATTGCGAACGCAGATTACAGATTAGCATCAAAACTAATGAAAACCAAGACATTCAGGAGGCTTACAAGATTGGCCCCACAAGACTTCATATGAAGGCAGACAAACTATATGTATATAGATACTGCCTTCGCGATTTAGTTTCCAAAAATGTAAGCAAATATTTATTTTTGGAAAAACAACTTTAGTACCCATACATTAAGTTCAGTTTGCTCTGCAACTTAAAAACATTTTAATGACGTTTTCAATAGTAGTAGTCATTCTGAAATCACCTTAATTTGCACAGGCATGAAGTTGATATTCGTTTATTTGGAAAAAACATCAATTGGAAGCCAGTGTTTTAAATAGACTATATGTAGATTCATGTGGATAAGGCAGTAAGCGCATACCAAGAATTACTAAAAATAACTACACAAAAAATGCAGAATGGCAATCGATGGACAGATTGGATCTGAATGAGATTTAAAAAAATTGTACATCATCTATCTTAGGTCCAGTGGCATAAGAACACCTTCATTATGTGCATTTAACCTATTGACCGTACCCAGTCGGATTAATACGACAAATGTCTTTGTGCTCGTGCCGCCGCGCCTAGCTAAACTTCTTAGCTAATATTATAAAGAGAAAAGATATGTTTTTTTGTATGTATAAACTCAAAAACGACCAGACCGATTTCAAAAATTATTTCACCTGTAGAATGCTATATTATCACTGAGTAACAGGCAATAATTTATAAAGTTACCACGCGGGTGAAGTCTGTCTGAAGCTATGTACACACAGTAAAATACATAAGGACACAGGAATACATAGGATTCGTTTTTGTTAATTGCACAAACCTATTCGTCGTACATATTTATTTGTGGATTTATTCGCTGGGCGCTGAGGGCACGGCAGTTCAAATAAAACCAAGCAGTTAACAGGTTAAAATAGCATCTATGAGTGGTAAGAGGCGCTTTCCGGAGCTCCCTGAACAGACAGTACCGTAATATAATGTTACCCACTATGACCTTGCTGGGTACATAATATTGTGGAGGTGTCTGTACTAAAAGATAACATTATGCCTGCATTCCCTGAAGGATTGAGATATATTTAAATAAGTAAAATAATAATAATAAATGATACCATAATACTTAATAATTTTACTACATTAATATTAATAATAAACAAATTTTAAGCGAGTAAACAATAAGCAATATTAAATATAATTAAATAAATAATAATATATTAATAGAATAAATGAATGAATGGAAATATAAATACATAGGTAATAGGATATAAATAGTTCTTAATTTAATAATAAGGAAAATTGATAAAGCGATCTCCATCTCTCAACCTATTTAAAAAAAAATCTATTCTATTTTTATTTACCACCTGTAATTGTACATTATGGTTTGCAATAAACGTTTTGAAATGATTTGATTTGATTTGATTAATAGGGGCTTAATGCAATCAAGCGGGCTTAAATCCAGACTCCGGGCAGCTACTGACTCGAGATGGAAACAACCCAGGAATTGAACCCAGGACCTCATGCTCAGCAATAGAGACCAACGAGGCAGTTTCATTTTCTCAGTTTTATTGTCTGTACTGTAACTATCATTTTATTCATAGCATTAATATTTACCTTAGCCAAGTCCTCCAGCAGTTTATGGTTAGTTTTCAAACTAACATTATACAGGCCAGGGTACTTTGATTGCAGCTCAGCCAAGATCTCATCATTCGTCAATGTTAGCACCTAGAAAAGTATGGTCAATATATTTTTATTCACAGCCTGTATTTACAGTACTTGGGTTATGGAGGTCAGACAGGCAGCTGCTCCTTGTAAAATACTGGTATTCAGCTGGATATGGTAAGACTGGAAGCTGACCCCAACAGTTGGGAAGAGGCTAGGCAGATAGGCGTGTGTAACTTTACGGAACCGACTCACTGAACCAGATCACTGAAGTATTCCAAAAGATTGGTTCAGTAACAATGTTTCAAAAGCATCATTTGAGTCTGAATCATTACTGTGCTCTTTCCGCGCGACCGTCACTTTCGAGGTGACTGAGCAGCAGTGAGCGAGAGAGAAAGACTGAGACGCTGAGCTACGAGAGCGGGTGACACATTACAATCTATTTAAGTTAGAAAGAGATACCAAATGAGATGTGTATCACTCATACTCTCACAGTTTTTCATTGTCGTTTTGCATTTTATATCCTTTGAGTCGATGTTTCCAACGTTCCAAATGAAACATATCAATGATTCAGATAATTTCAGTGATCCAGATGCAAATGTTCCAATCGCAAAAATGATACACTTTGCCAACCTCTATATGCAGATGATGATAAGCCTGTATTTACTTTAACTTGTTATACTAAGAAGGTAGCGGCCAGATGAGAGTTGCAGAGAAACGAGCTGAATGGCGTGGAATAGGAGAGGCGTATGTCCAACAGTGGACTGTAGACTGATGATGACTAAGAAGAAACTCCCATAGAAATGAAGGCCATTAGCTGTTACTTTTGACTACATGAGGAGATTTTACTTTCCTAGCATCCACTAAGCATAGAAAAACTTGTTCCAGATGTGAAGCAATCTTTATGGAAAGTGTCATTTACATCATTATTATGTTTCAAAGTCATTAAACACTCATTATTCTCCTGCCCTTATCCTAACTTGTTTATGGTCGGCGCAACATGTCCTTTTCTTCCATACTTCTCTATTAGTCGTCATCTCGTTAGTCACTCCCTCTCTAGCCATATCATCAGTGATAGCCTAATGGTGTGACCGTCAGACTGCCAAGTAATAGGTCTCGAGTGCGAACCCAAGGCATGCACCTCTTAACTTTTCCGATTCATGTGCGTATTGTAAAATTATCATTTGCTTAAATAATGGTGAAGGAAAACATTGTGAGAAAACTGGCATACCTGAGATATTTCTTGATGGAATGTGAAGGTCAGAGGGCCATGTGTGGTTTTTGTTGTGTATCTTTAATGTAGGTACTTGGAAATCTTCTTGACTAATAAGATTTGTGCAAGTACCCCACATGTGGAATAATATCACAATAGTGTAAGGCTACCTAGTGCTTATGCTATCCACGAAATAAAACAGTGAATTACCTAATTAGTGTTTTATTGAACATAATAGTGGCGACGAGGAATAAACTTTTAAGAATGGAGTGTAGGGCAGTGAAGTTTTCGGAATTTGATCCTCAAATAGACAATTGGAACAATTACATAGACAGGCTAACATTTTGCTTTGAAGCAAATGGCGTTGTGGAGGACTTAAGTAAAAGAGCAAACTTTTACACAGTGTGTGGATCGAAAGTATTTGATACGCTTCTTGCGTTAATTACACCAAAAAAAGCCAGTGATATCTCATTTACGGACATCGTGAACGTTTTAACGAAACATTATAGCCCTAAACCTAACGAAATATCAGTGTCATATAAATTTTATAAACGTGACCAACAACAAAGCGAATCATCATCGGAATATATTGCTCAGCTGAGGAAGATTAGTTCTGATTGTAATTTTTCGGATTTAGAACGTATGTTACGTGACAGACTCGTGTGTGGAATGAAAGATCATAGACTGCAATATGATTTATTGAAAAGAGATAAACTTAGTTATGACAATGTTGTTGAGGCTATGTTGTCTTCCGAGAATGCGGTAAGAGATGTTCGCATGATACAAAATTTAAATGGAAGCACCAGCAAGGTCGCAAGCGGATTCGATACGACGGCGAGCACATCGACGACCATGCTGGCAGCTCCTGAACCCATGGATATCAATGCAGTGCAAACAAACATGAAACATTGCTATCGTTGTGGTGATCGCCATGCTGGAGAATGTCGTTTTGCCAAGGTTACTTGTCGATACTGCAAGAAGGTAGGACATATAGAAAAGGTTTGCATTGCAAAGAAGAAAGCCTCGAACAGTAAAGTCAATTTCACAGAAGAGGATGAGTCACATGTTCAGTTGAATGGCATATACAACTTCGATAGTAGTCAACTGCGGGTGCCGGCTTATGATGTTAAGGTTCTTCTGAATGGGATGTCAGTCATTATGCAGGTGGACTCCGGTGCTAGTTTTTCACTGGTGAACGAGCGTACGTGGAGAGGCCTGCGCAACGCACAGCCGCACCCTGAACTGCGGGCCGCACAGAACAGTCTACGTACCTGGACGGCGACACCGGTTAATGTGCTCGGTCAGACAGTAGTGCACGTAAACTTTAGAGACATTAAGTGTGTTTTACCGGTTATTGTAGCTAGAGGCTCAGGCCCCAACTTAATTGGTCGTGATTGGTTTTCCGCTCTTAATATAAAAGTTTGTATTAATTTTGTGTCTAGTACTGGCATATCAATGACTAATGAAATGTTACAGAAACACTCTGGAGTTTTCAAAGAGGGTCTTGGTACTTACCGAGGCGAACCGGTGACAATACATTTAAAACCGGACGCAACTCCTAGGTTTCTTAAAGCTCGCCCAGTTCCGTTTGCAATTAAGAAAAGAGTGGAAAAGGAAATAGATCGATTGATGACTGAGGGGGTACTACGCCCTGTTTCTTACTCACAGTGGGCAACACCAGTTGTGCCCATTGTTAAGAAAACAGGCGAGATTCGCCTGTGTGGAGATTATCGCAGCACGGTGAATCAGGCTACCGAGTCTGATACTTACCCTATGCCGACTGCTAATGAGGTATTCGCTACAGTTGCTGGAGGAAGGTATTTCACTACGTTAGATTTAGAGCGTGCATATACACAAGTCGTTGTGGATGAAGACACGGCTAAACTGTTAACATTAAATACATGTAAAGGTCTTTACACTGTTCACAGGCTGGCGTTCGGAGTAAAAGCATGTCCAGGCATTTTTCAAAGGTTGATGACTTCTTTACTGGCAGGTATTTCAGGCGTCGCAGTACTAATTGATGACATTATTATAAGTGGGCATACCCTGACAGATATGAGTCAACGATTGGATGCTGTACTAGAACGCATACAAAAAGCTGGCCTGCGACTGAATGCAGGTAAGTGTAAGGTTGCTAAAGAATGTGTAGAGTTTCTGGGTTTTGTTATTGACGCCGACGGCATTCATCCAGCGCCTAGCAAAGTGGAATCGATTGTCAAAACTCCAGAACCACAGAGTGTTCAGCAGCTACAGGCTTTTTTAGGGTTGTACAATTTTTATGAGAGGTTTGTACCTCACAAAGCTACTGTCCTCGAACCGCTCCATAGGTTGCTTGATAAGTCTCGCAAGTGGCAGTGGACAGAATGCGAACGAGAAAGTTTCGACGCAGCGAAACGGTTACTATCGTCAGACATTACTTTAGTTCATTATGATTTAAATAAACCCGTAGTACTCACGTGCGATAGCTCTGAGTATGGTGTAGGCGCAGTATTGTCTCATGTGATGCAGGATGGGCAAGAACGACCAATCGCTATGAGTTCTAGGACATTACATTCACACGAGCGTAAATACTCTCAGCTTGATAAAGAAGCTACAGCATTCATGTTCGGGATTCAAAAATTTCATAACTATCTTATGGGAAGAACTTTTACAATAGTAACGGATCACAAGCCACTGGTCAGTATTTTTGATCCTAAGAAACCAATACCCAATATTATATCGCCCCGATTAACTAGAATCGCTATTGTCTTGACTTCACATAGTTATGATATAACGTATAAGCCTGGTAAACAAATAGGAAATGCAGATGGTCTCAGTCGCTGGCCACAACCGGTGCCAGAGGAACCTGAACAGCAGCTTTGTGATATTTTATTGATGGCAGAGGCTCCCGAAGACTTTCCAGTTGATGTTAATCAGATAGAGCTGCTAACAAAAACAGATAAGTCTTTATCACGAGTCATGCATTACGTGTTATCTGGTTGGCCAGCTAAAGTCACAGAGGAAGCTTTGCACAGTTATTGGTTACATCGTACTGAACTTTCTTTATATGAAGGTTGTATCCTGCTGGGCTGTCGCGTGGTGGTACCACCACCGCTACGGAAAGATATTTTACGTGCTTTACATAGGGCACACAGTGGTATAGTTCAAACAAAAGCTTTGGCCAGAAGCTATGTGTGGTGGCCGGAATTAAACAACGACATTGAGGCATTGGTGAACAATTGCACCAAGTGTCTCGAAAATAGGCACATGCCTCCCAAGACAAGTTGCGACTGGGTAGTACCTACAAGACCTTGGTCTCGCATAAATATTGATTTTGCTGGTCCATACCAAAATAAAGTCTTTTTGATAATTGTGGACTCATATTCACGATGGCCTGAAGTATTTGTAGTAAGTAGCATGACTACAGAAACTGTGGTTCGGCATCTAAGAATGTTATTTGCTACACACGGATTATGTGAGACATTGGTTTCAGACAATGGAACAGCATTTGTTTCAGCTGAAATGAAACAATTTCTGGAGTCTAATAAAATTAAGCATATTACTACAGCACCATACCATCCTGCTACAAATGGATTGGCTGAACGAATGGTGCAGACAGTTAAGGACAAGCTACGCAAAATGGATGATGTGTCATGGGACGTGAAGGTACCTAACATGTTACTGGGACTGCGTGTAACGCCATGTTCAGGAACAGGCAAAAGCCCTTCAGAAATGTTAATGAACAGACGGTTAAGGACTTTATTAGACAGTATTCATCCAGTAAATAAACAGCACATGAGAGTCGAGAAACAAATTAACAAGAACGCACAAAGGAAACACAGAGAAACGGATATTGGTCAATGCGTGATGTACAGAAATTATGGGAGAGGGCCACGTTGGTTACCAGGCACTATAACAAGTAAGGATGGCCCGTCTAGCTATCAGGTTACATCAGACAATGGGAATGTTGTAAGCAGACATATTGACCAACTGATTCAAAAGAAACCATTAAGCTCAACAACAGGAGAGAAGGAGAAGAAGGATAAGGAACCGGATGAGGAAAAGGAAGAAAGAGTACAGGAGCAGGTGGAAGAGTCCAGTCAAGAAAATGAACAAATAATACAAATTCCTAGCTCGGAGGAATGGGCCGAAATGCTTGGGATACCTAGTGGGGCAGAGACCACTTATTCTGGTGGTAAACTGAAATACAAAGTTTCTTCTTATGCAAAGTCACCATGTGCCAGGCCTAGCCATATTAACTATTTGGTGTAATTTCATGTGTTTAAGATTGCTTTTGTCCCTGTTTACTTATTCATTATATTTGGTGAATTGAGAATATTATGATACTTTATGTTTATGTTTTGTTTATATTTTAATTATCTTTTTACAATGTTCATGCATACTTGAGGGAAAGGTATGTTGTGTATCTTTAATGTAGGTACTTGGAAATCTTCTTGACTAATAAGATTTGTGCAAGTACCCCACATGTGGAATAATATCACAATAGTGTAAGGCTACCTAGTGCTTATGCTATCCACGAAATAAAACAGTGAATTACCTAATTAGTGTTTTATTGAACATAATAGTTTTAAAACTTTTACACCAGGTTAGTCACTAACCACACAAAAATAAGAAGAGCTTAATTCACATAGTCCATCCTCCATCATTTCTTTGGTCTTCCCTTAGTCGTATAGCCATCCTCATTCAAACTCAAAATGATGTACGACTTCAAAGTCATAAAATACCAAGATTTTGAAATATAATACTACAAGTTTCAAAACGTCCCTTCAAACCAATGTAACATTACCTTCTCCGGCACATTTTCATCGGGGACTTTCAGTGCACGGCGCATCTTCAGTGGCATCCTCTTGGGTTTCGCAGCCAGGGGAATCTAAAACAACACCATAATAATGTTAAGAGTTGCAACTAATTCAAAAGCTTTTCATTAATGTGGTAAAGGTTTGACAAAGAAAACAGTACTTTTTGACATAACAGCACACATTGTGAGGTTTATTTTGCTACCGTAGCAACTACCTGCAGTTTTGGACCTGTTCTTAAGAACCTCAATCCTCAAAACAGAGACATGAACTGCCTCCTGATCTTGTCCACCATGTCATAGGCTTGGTCAATGGCTAAGAACTGTTTTTGTTAAGCTAATATAGTACTTACATCAGGTACATGGTCCGGGATGAACGCAAACGGTCGAAATTGCTTTGGAAATATTGTGCTATTAATTTTCTCCACAACACGAACAGGGTCCAGCTTTTCAGATAGACGCAAATAGCAGATCTTTGCTTTCAACGATCTAGCCTTTACACCGGTCTGGAAGTTTAACGCTTCGAAATTGCCGTTAATTGGTTTAGCCAGAATCTTTACGACATACATCAGCGACCACTGTAAATGAGAAAGAAAAAGAACTGTGAAAATGTACTCATTTATTTGGATAACCAAGTGACGAAGAAACGTATACTCCTATTACCTTTTGCGGAACCCCTTTGACGGCTATTACAGACATTGTGCGGTAGAGTTAATATTTGGTTTATTTTATTTTGTAAAAACGAAAATTCGCGACGCTAACCTGAAAATAAACAAATTATTTGTCACACAGATAAAAAATATTTTTTATTTTTCAAAGATAAGACCACAGATCACATAATATAGGCAAAGACAGTAATCGACACACTGCCATGTTCTACCCACCTAGTCAGAGAATTTCCTATTTATTTTTTGATAATGACTCGTCGAACCGATACGTAGCAATGAGAATTATGGGTACAAAAGGAGATGCAACGTTTACTATGAGGCGCTTCGTACTCACACTGTGTGTTAGGATGTTCGACGATGCTGGATACCCCCGTCTTAGCCCAGATTGGATCTGTACCGACTCCAGCTGCCTACCTGACGCCGTATTCGGTTCACAGACTTACATACTATGGCCAGAGCAGAGTGTCTCAGGGAGCATTAATGTTCTGACAAAATGATAAAGTGTTCAAGAGTTGTAAGAGTTTTTGTCCATAGTTCGCTCCTCTTGTTTCGTCCACTGCACTGACTCCCGTGGAGATCGTGCCTCAGAACTTTATCGGCTTCAGACAACTTTTCAAACCCACCATAACTTGCACGGTCAGCGACACAAGTCTAGTCTTTCATAGAGTTGTGTCGCTGACCATGCAACAATTTGTTACAAAAACAAGTACGAGTAGCTAGCTTTTATTTAGCCCTAGCAAAGCAGGGTTACATTCAAGGACTATGTAAGGACCGTAGCCAAGTGGCGTTCTGTAGTTTCTGCCTACCCCCATGGGTAAAAGCCGTGAGTTTATGTATGTATGGATCAAACATTCTTATATTTCTTCTGAAACGTTGAATAGTGTTGATGTTAACGCATTTTGGTTGCTGACTGTACTAAGAAGGCGTAAGTTAGGTAATATATCAATACCATGGTATATCAATACCTATTCTTACACTTTAGAAATGTAGGAATTATCTCGTTTTGTCAAAATAACGAAAGAGCTACTTGAATAGCGATAAAGTGTACACGCAAGTAATAATACTTTAAATGTTTTCCACTGGTTTAATAACAATCATGGTAACCAACACTGCTAACTGTACCAAGTTACCAACGTAATATTGTTATTAAGTATTAAAAAAAGTCAATATTGCAAAAGATTTATTAATATTACAAACATATAATACTTTGAAAAATCAACATAATAAAAAATAATCTTTAACTGCAAAATAATAATGTGCTATCATGATTCAATCAAATTCCCTTTTTTATAAAAAACAATATATTAAAAAAAAATGTGGCTAGGATAATATGATTAATTCAATAAATTCTTAAACTTAAAAACAATAGGTAAATAATTACAATCAAAGTCAAAGGAAAGTCTCAAAAATCAAAGTCTTTTTATAAAAATCAATATTTCTAAAAATAATAATGTCTCTGGCTCCTAATCTAATATAGCTATAAAAATAATTGAGTATAAAAATATTCTAAATCACATGATTAAATGTAGAAAAAATACTTAAGGGGTGGAAGTTGTAAAATTATTCTTAAAATATTTGTTACGGTCCAATGGCATGATATCATTGATACTTTTACATGACCTTTCAGCCCAGGGAAGGAACTCTTTAGTAGCAACTACACACTCTAAAAGCATTAAACAGTCATCTTCAGCCCTATGGGCATTATAAACCTCTTTTTTCATGATTCTTTTATAAAGACTACCTAAAGTATAGTTTATTTTCTCAGTTTCCTTTTTTTTCACAATTTTTTGTGGTTCCTTATATTCATCCGAATGCCTGCTTGATTTTGATGCCTCTATAGGCATGTCAGAGAATGATGAGCACAACGAATCTATTTCCTTCCAGTCTTCAGTGCTAACGTCTAGGTCAGGCCAATCCTCACTTATAAGCGAATCTTCACTTATCAATGAATTATTATCTCTTGCTAGCGAGTCTTCCTCTAACAAGGAGTCATCCTTAATAGAGCTTTTTGCTAATGAATCGTCCTTTCTTGTAATTGACGTGTTTGCTAGAGTATTTTTAATGATATGTTGAAAGCCAGTCAAAGAGTCAACACAAAGCAAGTCTTTTGGTAATGTAGCATTGACTTCTAAGAATTCAGCCAATAGGATTTTGTAGTCAAACCTGTCACCATTATGAGCAACCATGCATATAGGCTTAGGTAACTCTGACAAAAATGAAATAATTGTAACTATATTATCCTTGAAAGTAGGTGCATTCTTCAGTGACTCATTTGATAAGCCAGTCATTTTTGCCGCAACCGGATGTATCTTCCTTTGCGGATTGAAAAGTAGGGTCAGCTTACTGACATAGGGGACGGCGCCAAAAGGAGCAGCTTTGATATCATTTCGTAAAGCTGCTACGAAACTTAGTTCTGTGATCTTAGTTTGGTTTCTCTCCTGGTGCGGTAATCCTGTCGTTTCAAGGTCGAAGAACACATAAGTTGCTATTTTGACCATGTTTAAAAGATTGTGCTGCTGACTGTACCAGACTCGACAAAGGTCGAGGCTCTGGTTTCTGCTAATGTTGAGGTTGTTTGCCCCTTCGGTATGTAAATGTTACTTTTGTTTATGTTTTCACAGATATTATAATTCACAGTCACAGTGCACTGAGAATTATCACAACACGTAACTTTTTCTGTATTGTTTTTGTTGGTGAAATGGTGACTTGATTGCTTGACGTCTGTTTAAGTGTTACCACTTTTACCAGAAGTAACAAGAGTTTAAATGGTAATATTTCCAGTATAATTATTATTTAGTAAAAATGTGTTGTGTTTGTGGTAATAAGTCGGAAGAAAATTTTTTTTACCCCTTCGGTATGTAAATGTTACTTTTGTTTATGTTTTCACAGATATTATAATTCACAGTCACACAGCACAGAGTTTGAGAAATATCACTACACGTAACTTTTTCTGTCTAAGTGTTTTTGTTGGTGAAATGGTGACTTGATTGCTTGACGTTTGTTTAAGTATTACCACTTTTACCAGAAGTAACAAGAGTTTTAAATGGTAATATTTCCAGTATAATTATTATTTAGTCAAATGTGTTGTGTTTGTGGTAATAAGTCAGAAGAAACTTTTTTTATTTTTTTTACTAGCCTACGCTGTCCCACTCCTGGGCAAAGAAGAATAAGAAACTTTTAAAATGAAATAATATAGCGAAGCTATTTTTTATTTTTTTACTCATGCAATTTTGCATCTTTAGTTTGGTGAGTCACCAATTTTGGTGGTGTTACCATGTAATTAGTCTACTTTACTTACATAAAACTATAAATTAGATATTTTATTTTATTCACTTCATTTTTTTTAATAATAATTTTAGTTGGGTAAGTAGTGATAGTCTAGTGGTGTGACCGTCGGACTGCCAAGTCATAAGTTTCGAGTTCGAACCCAAGGCACGCACCTCTGACTTTTCGGATTCATGTGCGTATTGTATAATTATCACTTGCTTCAAAAACGGTGAAGGAAAACATCGTGAGGAAACCGGCATGCCTGAGAGATATTTCTCGACTGCATGTGAAGCCATGTCAGAGGCCCATGGGCGGCTTTAAAACTCTGACACCAGGTTAGTCACTAACCACACGAAAAGAAGTTGGGTCATACCGACGCATTATTGTTGCATTGAACGTAATCTTTGGAATCAATCGGCAGATTTATTAAAATTTACAATGGGTCGATATGGAAATCAAATATATGTAGGTAATGAGATTGCGTAACGAAGCAGGAATTTGGCCGAATAAGTAATATTCTTGAATAATTATAACCAAACGGTATAAGTATTTTTGAACAGTCACGTTCCTATTTTATCAAAGTATTTTCCAAGACTAACTGTCACCATCATAGAAATATAAATAACAGGAGAAGTGGTATGGGGGCGTGTCTGTGTCCGCGCGTCTTGATCACAATGCTCATGCCTCAGGCAAATGGCCGTCTCCGCTAACTAGTGCGCTTTCGAGCGCGATCGTGATAACATTTAAGAATACCGTGTTGTTCAGTGGTTTCTTGTAAAAATCGAAGCTAAACTATAAACTTTATAAATCGTAGAACCACTTTTCATAAATCAGCACAAGTATTTTGCTATATTTGTGTTGAAAATCATGAAAAACAACAAATCGTAAAATATTTCTTGCCTTTACTACGTTATTTTTGTTTTCATATATCACTGCGACTGTACTTTTATTGTAGTAAATACATTGCTTCTTTACCACTACCAAAGTATGTCGCTAAGTAACTGGACAAGCAATGTAAAAATTACAAAACGATATTTACTTTAAGCGGTTGCATCGTTAGTACGGCCGCAGCGTCTTGTGACGGATTAGTGATGTGGTTGTGCAGATCCACTAACGTAGGCTATCGACAATAATGTCGATTGTCGTATGAATTTATATTACTATTAAAGTTTATTCTTCAATTTGTCAACAGTTATAGCCTGATTGGAAGACCGATGTGAAATCTTGTTTTATACTCATTTAGATTTTCTCATAATGTTGTTATTTTTTTGGTTTACTTAATATTTCTTTTTTTTACTTACTTATTGTTTATTTATATCATCTTATTATCTGTATATCGTTTTTTATTTATAATTTTTTCAGCAACTTCCAAAAATTTTAATACAAATATAAATGGGAGAATCGATAAGTTTCCGATTTAGTCAATCACTAGCGTTTAAGTAAAATAAATGGCTTTTGCACAGCGCAACGATAGCGAACGATGTTTTCGTGTGGGTGAGTTGTACGGTGCATGGTAAATGCACGCTGTGTTTGATGGGATAAGGTTTATAATTGATTATGTAGTACGTTCTGATTTGTAAATTGCAAGTGTGAGCGGGGCCTCGTATTTATTGGGTTTACTGATCGCATGTGTGATCGCAGGCTAGAGAGTAGGGATAGATAGAAGACATTGGGTTTCGATACATTTTCAACTACCGGGCATATCTCCTTCTTTCTTATATCTATGGTCACCATTAATCTATTCTATTATAATTTTAATCTAAATACAATCAAGTACCTAATTATTAACTATTTAAATGTACATCAAATCAACTATAGAAAATTTCGAATTGCGTAGCTCGCCCTCCTCGCCCCGTTCGCGGATTGAGAGGGAGACTGTCGTGTATGTGAGTAGCTTGTGTTGTCATGTAATACCGCTGTGTCTGTGCGCGTCACAGGCATGCCCGATTGCCCGCGCCGCTACTGTGCACGTGAGTATTTATTTATTTATTTATAACAATCTTACCTACACTATCATTACAGATCTATGATCCAATGCGACAGAGTGGTCTTACTAACTAAATCCTAAATCTACACCTTATACCTAGTTAAAAAATATCTTAATCTAAATAACTTATTACATATAGTGTAACTTTTGCGAATTCACTCAAGTTGCACCACAATACATCAACCCTCCCGTGAACCTCATTCACCACGCGTATGGCTCTAGTGAGAGGAGTTCTCGCCAGTAGGTTGGTCCTGGCTGCAGGTACAGCGAGCAGGGGCCTACAATCTTTTGTAAGTCTCTTGAGCGTGAAAATCGTTTATAGCTACTCGTCGGCGATGGGACAGATGCCAATTTTTTAATTTAATTTTGTTTTTTACAATACACTCCTTTGCAAAAAAAACGGGCACCTTACAGTCATTGGCTTTTCTATGGATAATATTAATATTTTTAGTATGTCGTTAGCATAAATGACTAGTAATTTCTTATACTCAATGAGAATATAGTTTTTAACACTTGAATCCTGGAATCGGTGTCTTAGTCAATGTAAACAGAGTGCCGTGTTAAAATGGATATTTTTATCGGTATAATGAAATGAAGACTACGAGTATTTCTATGGTATTTTAATAAAAAAAGACATTAAAAAATCAAAATTAATAACGAGTATGACCTCCCCTTGCAGCAATTACGGCATTTAATCGTCTTTGCATGCTTTCTACCAGGCTTCTGATGGTGTCCTGTAGAATGTGTTCCCACTCAGTCGAGATCACACATTTAAGCTCCCTGATGTTCTGTGGAAGTGGTTGGACAGATCGTACTCGCCTTTTAAGGAGGTCCCAGACGTGCTCAATGGGGTTAAGGTCGGGGCTCCGCGCTGGCCAATCCAAACGACGAATACCGACCTCTTGCATATAAGCATCTACGTCGCCAGAACGGTGGGCCCGAGCATTATCGTCCATGTAAATGGCATCTTCACCAATTACAGTCAGTGCGGGTTGTGCATGTTGACAAAGGATTTCTGTTATCTACCTTTGCGCATTTAGTGAGCTATTTTCAATGAATACTATCTCGGTGCGATAGCTGGAAGTTACGCCCGCCCAAAACATAACGGACCCTCCACCATAAGGGGTCATTTCTTCAAAACACACGTCGGCATAGCGTTCCCCTGGTCTTCGTAACACTCGCAGACGTCGGTCCTCACCATTCAGACAAATTTGAGCCTCATCGGAGAAGAGTACGCTACTCCAGTTCCCTAGTGTCCAAGATAGGCAATTTCTAGCGAACCTCAATCGAGCTATCCGGTGCTCACGGAGTAACTTGGGGGCCCGCGCTGGTCGTCGACTGCGTATATCAGCCGCTAAAAGCCTCCTCGTCACTGTCCATAGGCTAACTTGTGCTCCTCGTACCTCTTCAAGGTTTCTTTTGAGGTCTATGTAACTGCATTTGCGGTTTCTCAGCGCCTGAGTCACTAAAAAGCGGTCGTCTCGTGGTTGTGTGCAACGTTTTCTCCCAGAACCTTGCTTTCTCTGAACGGAACCTGTCTCTTGGTATCGAGTCCAGGTTCTTTGGACGGTTGAACGACTCACGTTTAACCGCTGTGAAACGTAACGTTGGCTACATCCCTCTTCCAGCAGCGCTATAATTTTACTAGCTCGTATTGCTTTTTCTGCCATTACAATCGACACAAAGATATCTGTTTTAAGTCACAATAAGGCTGGATTATGAGACAAACATAAATTATTCTACTAAAAATAACGAGAAGTTAGTTTTAGTTGCTTGATAACTTTCTAACCGCAAACCCGCGAAAAGTTAGTAAAAAGTCACAAACTGAAAAGGGGATTATTATTTTTTAAACAAAAGTTTCGAATTTGAAATTAACTTTTTTTCATACCCAGACTCTTTATTAAGTGCCAGTAATATAGTTTGGCTATTAAAACCTCTTACGAACTAAATGATTACCATTAATGTAGAAAAATCAAAACCGCCCGTTTTTTTTGCAAAGGAGTGTTTAATTAAACTAAAAAGATAATAAAACAATCATCCTTATTTAAAAGTATTTTATTTATAGTAAAGACTCAAGAGTCTCATCAATACAATCACCCCATTACAACTTACAAGGCGAATGCGTCAAGGTAGCGCGCGAAATTCAAATTTTCTTACGTTTTTTGCATTTTGCAGGTCAGTATCAGCTTGTATGTTGATCTAAATATGATTCGCGGCTGTATCAAATATTTATTTATAGAATTGTAATCGTAAAAATCATCAATACAAAATAAGTTCATGTAATCCTATTGAATTACTATTTCATAAAATCATGACATTTGAGGATTATGCTAACTTAAGGAGTTGTATGCTGATTCTAATGATTATAATTCTGTAAACCCATATTTGTTACGGTCGCGAATCTTAATATAACCAACCTATAGCCTAACACTGATCTGCAAATTGCAAAAACCGAAGGAAAATTTGTAATTCGCGGGTTACCTTAACGCATCCCCCTTAAATACAACGAACGCCTTATTTAATTCGCTAACATAATATACAGTATGTTAACTAACGAAGGGCCGGAACCGGGAACGCATGCCTGAGAGATATTTCTCGACGGCATGTGAAGCCAAGTCGGAGGTCCATGGGCGGCTTTAAAACTCTGACACCAGGTTAGTCACTAACCACACGAAAAGAAGAAGAACGAAGGGCTTTTCCGTTACCCCGCAATAGTATGGCGTCCATACATGGTAAAATTTGAGTACAAAATTCAAAAACATTCACAAAAAAGAGCTTTATTTTTTCATAGGGAATATTTAATTTTATACGGGGACGCCTTTCGTTAGTAACATACTATATATATATGAATGTAAATGTAACTACTGTTGTCAACTTAAAATATTAGCTTTGCTGGAGACATTGCAAAAAAAAAAGTATTGAGTGAACTAAATTGAAATACTGACGCCCATAATATTTTATTTACATCAAATTGTTTGTCTAAAATATTCATTACTAGCTGCTACGGCTTCGCCCGCAGGGGCTCGGAATTCTTTTTACCTTTTTCTAAAATAAAATTTACTCCGTATAACATCAGCTATCTGCTAGTGAAAGTCGCGTCAAAATCGGTCTAGCCATTTCGGAGATAAGCCGCGGAAAAGACAAACAATTTTTTTTGTTGTAAGTACCGTAACTATGTTCATAATTATGCATTTAGTAAAAAGCTGTTTTGGCATTACAAACAGATACTTCAATTTTATTTATTTATAGAGATGTATACAGTGCGCGTCACGTAAAAAGAACGCTAAGTGACAGTGCAGGGGATGTGTCTGCGCACGGATACAGTTGCATCCTAAAGTACTAGGGTATTGGTTTTATAATATAAGTGTAATTGTTTTATTGTAGAATCATAATAGGTACTTTATTAGCTACTTAGTACTATGGAATAGGCTGGAATCGATAAATCGCTTAGTGCGCAGGTAAAAGACCAGCGTTCTTTTTACGTGACGCGCACTGTATACATCTCTATAAATAAATACGACACTCTATAAATAACACGACGTTTGGTGCATGGAACAACACGTTTTTTTAGGAATAGGGATGAAGACAAAACCAATTTTTTTTTTGTTCGTTTGATGAATTTTATTATAAAATAATATTGGACACGTATTTTTTCTTTTATTACGTAATCAAAAGATTACGGCAATTCATTGAGTTAAAATGTGACATGACGTCACGAGTATGTAGATTTTATACTTACTTGTGACGTAGCGACCCCCACTTCCCAACCTTAATGCGTTTTATCTAAGGCATTTTTTATTAGTATGATAAAGCAAACAATACGTGTTTAATATTTTTTTATTATCTTACTGACGGACTAAATAGTTTTTTTTTTACTCAAGCGTCATCCCTATTAAGTCATATGCTCCAAAAAACCGTTTGTATATTATTTGAAGTTTATAGTGTCATTTTCTAACTGCAAATGAACTGATCACCAATCTTCCAAATCATCGTCATTCAGGTCAGCCATATCGATTTCATCAATTATGTTTCCTCTAAAGTCTTCCAAATCTTCAGCATTAAATTCCGAAATATCTTTTTCCGCCTCAAGATCGGTCTCTCCAGCGATTTGTAACGAATCTTTCACTTTTTTTTTATTTTTCTTAATAACATCTACATCTGCTGTAAAATCTATTTTTTCAAAAGCTGTAATAACTTTTCCTTCACTTTGTTTAGGTGTGTCGTCTTTGTTTTCTATGTTGTCAACTTCAGTATTGTCTTCACCGGATTTGCTGACACTCTCCTCTGTATCCTCAGTCTTAATTGCCGATTTAACATCTGCAATCTCTGGTAGCTGTGCATTATCAGCATTGTTACAGTAATTTCCTTCTTCTTCATTTGGTTCCAATTTAATGTTACCATTGGTATCTTCATCATCAACCATTTCTGTATCTTGAACATTGTCTAGTTCATTAGTGTCCTGGTTTTCATTCTCACCGCCATCATCCTGCTCTTGGGAGTTACTTTGGTCATAATCAGTATTCAAGTTAATAACATCCTCGTCTATTTCGTCGTCTAGTTCTTCGAGTTCTTCCATCATTGGGTCTTCATCCATATCCTTAGCCAACTTGTTTTTATTGCGATTTATTCGCGGCTTTTTGTCTTTGCCAGTCAGATGGAAAGGTTTTATTAACACTGTTGAACCGTCTGAAATTTAATTTAAATAAGTATTAGAAAATACATTTTTATGAAGTTATCGAATAAATGCACTTACAAATATATTTTTTGTAAAGTTTATAAATCATCATCAGAATCGTCTGCTTAGTCTTTTCCTAACTATGTTTAAGTCGGCTTCCAGTCTAACCGGATGCAGTTGAATACCAGTATTATAATAATAAATAAATCATTTTAATTCGGACAACTAAGAGATACATCAATTGTTAGTAACAGGTTTGCACTGAAAACACTATTGTTAGTAACTTAAACTAAAGACGAATGAATGAGAAGACCACCCACCACCTAGACAACGAGAAATGGAAACTAAGGTATAAGTCTTCTCACAAATTGCCTTATTATGGCGGAGGAAGTATCTGCCGCCACAACCTTCAGGATGCTATTGTGACTGCCTCTTATTCTGCTCAGGAGTGAGGCCGTTTTTTTGCGGATGATGGCATGAAATCCATCGGTATGGTTAACCGCGAACATTTCCGAGGCACTATACATGGAGCGACTATTTAAACTTCTATACTATTTATTTACTTTTTGACCTCCCCAGCCACAACCCAGTTACTGGGTAACACGATACCCTTTGGTAAGACTGTTTGTCAGACTTTATACATAGGTAATTATAATAATACCAGCCTATGATTGACTACTGCGACATAGACCTCTTCTCGTAAAGAGGTCTGAGCATTGATCACCACGCTTGCTCCAGCTGGATTAGCGATTTCGGACTTCTAGCTGACCCGGCGAACTTTGTTCCGCAATCAATCAAATATAAAAATTAAAAACCCTACCTACCCTACCTACCTCATCAGTTTTTAATTTCCCATACAAATTTTCACCCGTTTAGAGGGTGGTTTCCGGGATAAAAAGTATCCTATGTTAGACAACTGGTTCTAAGTTACCACTCCACCAATATTCAGCTAAATCGGTTCAGCCGTTCTTGAGTTATAAATAGTGTAACTAACACGACTTTCTTTTATATATTTAGATAAGTTAGGATACGTTCAGGTTTCACAAGATGTTTTTCTTTCACTGTATATTAGTGATGTCCAAGACAAACTTAGAAAGTACGTTGGTAAGACAGTTTAAAGGATCTTACCAACGACAATAGGTTCCATAGCACAGAGCCTGTCGTGGTCATCATAGGTCTCACAGGTACCATAATATATTGCTGGTTTTTTCCTCTCTGACTTCCTAAGGCTTGTGACGCCATATTTGGCGAGGGCAGGAGCCAGTTTACTCCTTGATACGGTCTTAGGTACGTTGAATATACGGAGCATTATCGGGCCAATGTTCAGCATGCGTTTTCCGAGGTTCACTTTCATCATCTGTAAGAATGGGTAAATTTGAAATTGTGGGTAAGAGTGTGAAATATTTGAAGATTTTGATCCAGTGAATATAATACGAAAATTTTTCAACAAATTTGTCTCTTCTCTTCAACAAGAATAAATTCAAAAAATAACAAATTGGTTTTAAAATGCATTTGAAATGTGAGTTTTTTTTTCTTCTATTTTTAATACACAAAACGTTTTATTTTATTGCATAATTTACTATTGACGGCTACTTGAAAACGCATTGCTTAAGCATCGTCGAAAGTCACACGTTTCATTGCTGGCAATACAATTTTCCTATTTGTCCAAATATTTGCAATAATTATTTAGTCTTTTAAACGTTTCGAATTGAACTTTATTTCAATAATAATAGGTTATATTTTGTATTTCAATAACAATAGCCTATAAAGGGTGACTGGTAGTTAGTGACCGATACTTAAACACGTCACATGTACTCATAATTATAAACAACTTTTACTATGGGACCGAAACAGAAATCGCGAAAAAAAACCTGCTGTTTCCTACATTTAAATGAATAATATATTTATTTATTTGCAAGAATATAGGTGGCTAACATAAGTTCTGTTATTTTCACATAACTAGTCAAAATGTAGGGCACAGTAATAACAGCAGTTCTTTTTCTCGCTATTTCACGTTTGATCCCATAGTAAAAGTTGTTCATAATGATGAGTAAAGTCACGTGTTTAAGTATCGTTCAGTAATAACCAGGCACCCTATACGCAGATTTTTTTTTAATAACCGACGAAAAATTTCAACGCTGTGGGGTTCAGAATCATGTACTGAATCCATGGTAGCCGGCTGCGCGTCGATGTCCCTGCCACCCTGTATATTGTGTTTTGTTGTTCTCTGCGTTACTTTGTGTCGAGTTGGCGTTGAGTCCTTACTGTCTAGGTGTTCAACGGCCATTATATTATTATGTACATTAAATATTTATGTTAACAGTGTTTCGGCTATTCTCTCTGCTAAAAATAACATACCTTCTTATAATCGTCAACAACGGTAGTCTTAACGCGCTCATCGAAGTTTTTGAGCTTCGGGTCGGATTCACCTTCAAATTCACTGGCAACCTAGAATTTTAATTTAAATAATTTAGTATAGGAAAGTGGATGAAATATTTCAAATTGTAATCAGAATACCTACTGCACACTTAAAATCTTAAATAATTCAATTACAAAATGTATAAAAATCAAAATCGTTTATTGAAATTAGACTGGTAATCAGAAAATTCTCAAAAAGCCCAGCGATTTAGCTACGTCTTGTACAGATCCCAGCTGGTCTATTCTGTAAAAAAGTCACCGTGAGGACTCGGGTGAAGTGAGCTTGAAGTGGGATTGACAACAGCACACAGCACACTTGACCTAAGTTTACACAGTGTTTTTTTTTTCAGAATAGCACTGTGTCATCCTTCCTTCTCTTCCTGGACAATGAACACACTTCATAGACGTCGCGTGGCTTGGATGGCGTCGGGCTTGTTTTAAGTGTTTCCGCTCATATGCCATTCTTGACATTCTATTTTAAACCATGTCAGACAAAAAAGGCTGGAAAATCTAAAAGCTAGTTATCGATAACAAAAAAAAAACATCAGTGCATTAATTTTTAATTTTACTTTGTTTTTTATTTATGTTTAGTGTGCTTTTAGTTTAATTTGTGATTTCCTGTGCGAGTCTCAATAAATACTTTTTCTTTCTTTCTTTATAACAAAATCTTACGAAAACATACCACAGTGCACATTTCATCAATTTCGTCGACCATCGCTTTCAGCATGTTTGGTTCCATTTTAGAGAGCAAAATTTCTTCATCATGGAATATTTGCTCATTAGCCTTCTTTATTCCTGTAACATTCATATAATTAAACTATTATTATAGTCACTTTTCATGTCTCGTATCAACGTGGACAAAAAAATTAACCAGTCAGCAAGGTGGTGACTTGTTCATTTAAGTATCGCCATTCATGGAGGCTTAGGGCTCTTCCAATTTAAGCTTTGCCAGTGTTTGTGTTTGTTTGTTTGTTTGTGTTTGAGTTTGTGAGCGACTCCCAATCCAACGTGACCACAACCTTTTTAGAGGGTTGGATCCGCTCCTGGTCCGACGCCGCCGCAGACCGGCATCAAACGCTTAAATTGAAAGAGCCCTTATATCATCCAATAGCGAGTCAGTTGTCAAGTTTCTTTAAAATAACTAAATTATATTTATTTATTTATTTAAAATAACTGACGAACGTTTGTCACTTGCTAAAGACTGAATTAAATAAATGTTAACTAACTCACCCTTATGCGCCTTCTTATCTGAAATAGATAAAACAAATAATTATTTTCCTTTACTCAAAAAATAAGCAAGAAATATATAATAATAATAATATAATCCCTGATGTTTTAAAACTTCCATATATTTCTATCCACATTTCTTTTTAAAGCACCAGCACACTTAGCATGACCACAATAGAAACGGGTTTTGTCGACGTAAGAATAGACAACATGACAGATAAACAATCACAATCTGTCATTTTGTCTATTCTTCCGTCGACAAAACCCGTAGAAAACCCGTTTCTACGGTTATCATGCTACGCGTGCAGTAACATTATTTTCTTCTTTGCAAACTACCCACAAAATGAAAGCAATAATTTTCAATTTACCTCCTTGCGGATATGAAGGAATCTTGTTAGTGGTATCACCAGTTTTTACCACTGGTTTTTTTTCTACCGCAGCCGTAGGACCGGAGTTTTTGACAACTGGAGTGGCTGCAAAATATCAAGTATGCTATGTTAGAAAGAGAAAAATTGCAATTTAGTAGAAAGAGATCGAATACGCGGCTGTTAATATGTCACATAGAGCTTCAGACAAGTACTATACGGCCGATGAATCATGGCCGGTCCGAACTTTTTGCAGAAGACAGCGCAATACCCTTTTTAAGAAATTCGGGCGGTATTTTACTTGTATTTTTTATTTCTTTTTAAACAATTTCAATTAGCAATGTTGACGTTCACAATGTGCCCTATTTCACGGGTTCAGTGCATAGTAAGTGTATTTACACAAAAAATCTGTAGATCTCGTGGGACACCCGGTTGGAACGAGGTTTGTTTCGCTTTTGCACACTTGGCGAATGAGAGCTAGGCCGAAAACAATGTAACATTTTGACCGTCTCGACACTTTTTTTACGTTTAAAAGTGTTATGGCTTCGCCAAATAGAACGCGTACTTAGCGCGCGTTAGAACACTAGCCTGACGCCGCGCTATAGCGCCGAATTGTGTTGTACTCTGACGTACGTTTACTGTCAAACAGAGTGCCAGCGCTAGCAGTGCGTTACGTTAGCGAGGTGTCAGGCTCAAGTCCGGTCGCGAAGCAGAAAGAATGCGCTCGCGCATTTGAAAGTTCTTCTAATGCGCGAGCGCGACGGCAATACATTTGTGCGCGAGCGATAGAGATAAGTAATGAGGGGTCATTGTACGAAATTCTTTCTGCTTCGCGACCGGACTTGAGCCCTCTAACGCGCGCTAAGTACGCGTTCTATTTGGCGAAGCCTTTAATTCGCCAAGTGTACAAAGTATAACGCGAACGTACGATGAGGAACTTCTAAAATTGCACGCACGTACACTCGAATGAAAAAATAGTGTTCAGAAGCACGATTCGAATCTCAAATTGCAAATTTGAAATCCAGAAGGCAGTTTTTGCGCTAATGAGAAGTAGAAGTAAGAACAATCTCATGATATCCTGTAATATCAACACACATAATTCCTTTGGCAAAATTCTTGATTTTGATGGTGAATAACTTGTTTGTTTCAACAAATACACTCGACCAACACTTTTAAAATCCTTTAATTACTGTGGGTCCTTACTGAAATGCAGCTCCACTGCAAAAAAAACTAAACGTTATGTCGCCCCAAAAAAGGGAGAAAGCCGCTTCATAAACAAGCCGGAGATTCGAGATGGCCTTTTCTTAAAACTTCTAACTGAACAGACAGTTGTACTGCTGGGGAATTTGTTGCACCACTTCTTTTTCCCAGGTAAAGTACTAGAAAGTGGTGAAGGGCGGGCGAGGTCACTACTCATGTAATTTTGACGTTCAAAAGCGCTGATTCTTAGCCTAGTTTGAATAAATGAGTTTAAATTTTGAAAAGTAATTTACTGAGTCGTTTATTCGGACTCATTCTTGCACATTTTGGTGCCTTTGACGCTGACTCGTCTAAAGGTCATACCTACATGGTAAGTTCTACCTTCAGATCGTCCGATCTGACCAAAATCCGAACCGTTTGTGGCTGTGGGCTCAAGGTCGATTGCCTACCGCTGGACAGAACGGTTAAGTACTTATAATCAGCCTATAATGTTCCCACAGCTCCACAGGCATCCTCTCTGTGAGAGGGAATGGGCCGTCATCCAACACGAGGGCCCAGTGCGGGACGGTAGATGTCACATGTCTTCGAATTTTTGGTTCTAGTTTTCCTCACGATGTTTTCCTTCACCGTCTTGAGAGCAGTGGTGATGAAATTATTTACACAAAGTAAAGCGCCTGCTTGGGTTAGAACCCACGATCTACAACTCGTAAGTCGGGGCCGTTAACACTGGGCTACCACTGCTATGGTTAAGTACTATTAGAGGCAAATCGTTGAAACTAAACAGTCCGATTGTGGTCAGGCTGAGCCGGCGCGGACTCGTCCGTTCAGATCGATCTCACTATGTATGGTATATGCGATATGGCATTGAGGCGATGAACCCTCTCAAAATATACGTGTCACTGACCAAACTTTCAAACAATTCTAGCAACTTGCTTGAAAAAAGCTTGATGAAAGTTGAAAAAAGTCTCGCGTTTGTTTTATCACGTCCAAAGATCAGCACAAAACGTGGGATCAACACATAACATATCATCACGCCTGAAATCCTCGAACGGTTAGGCAGAGTGTACTATCAAAGAACTTCATATCTAAGCAGTTTGAAAACAAAATCCCGTGAACACGATGACCACATCTGTTACCGCGCCGGTTCTATAGCTGTCGAGAGTTGCAAGCAGAAATAGTCCTTACGGTGTATAGATTCGAACTTCTTCGATGGTACCTATAGTACACCCACATTTCGCCAGATATGTTTAAGTCCCATGTAACAGGGGGTGAGCCTTTTGCCATCAACTGGGCACAAATCCAGACTCCGGGTTACTATTGAGTAATTCCAGATGGAAAAACCCAATAACACTTTGCCCGACCCGGGAATCAACCCGAACCCAGGACCTCAAGGTCAGCAGTAGCGGTTGCGGCCACTAGAACAACGAGGCAGTTGGTTGAAGATATGGGATCAATGTGTCGATATGTGTCATGATGTAGACTTGGCACACAAACATAGGCAAAGAAGCTAGCATAGTGACTTTTCGTCAAGATTAGATTCATAGAGGCAGAAAGAAAATCTACACCACGGCACCCCGATGATATAGGAAAAATATGTTAACAAAAACATATCTGTTGCAATAATACAGTGATCAGTTGTGCAATTTATGCTTTGCAGTTACGATTACTGACTTGAATCTAGGTTCAGAAGTTAAGAATCCAGAAAGGGATTCGTTTATATTTTCACAAGCAGCATAAGTAGGACTACAAGATGTCCATGCCACTTTTAAATCCCGGCCAAGATAAAGGATCTCCCAAAAGATAGACATCGGATGCGACGATTGAAACTGTACCACGGTCTCAAGTAGATATCAGATATGAGACCGATCTCAAAGAGAAACAGGGCAATAACAGTCAACTTTGTCTCTGAGCGAAAAAGGACTAACAGCAGCACGCGTAAAATTACCACAATAGAAACGGGTTTTGTTGACGGAAGAATAGACAAAATGACAGATAAACAATCACAATCTGTAATTTTGTCTATTCTTCCGTCGACAAAGCCCGTAGAAAACCCGTTTCTATGGTTGTCATGCTACGCGTGCTGAGAGAGTTATACAAGACTTATAGCGCTATCCCTTTTTCGGATTGGAACAATCACTAGTTCCAAATACGGCCCAAGATTATAATCGTGGAAAGCTTGCAGATCTTACGAGATTTGCCATTTCAGAGTTTTGCATAGGAAGTGGTACAAATAATAATACATCTAATATTTTCAATGCTTTCTCTAAGTTGAAAGCGCGAAAATATAGTCAAAATTGCTTATAGCACCACGAAAAAATGTCATGCAGTCCGATACGCTTGGAGAATACACAAAAATATACTAAAGTTACCTTTTTGTCCGGCGTCAGCTAGATACGATCCATTGGTCTTTATGTCCTCGCAGACTTGGTTGAAAAAAGCCGTGTCACAGGAGCCATTATACTTTTCTTTGTAAATCTTTAACATTTCAGGCATACGAATTTCATCATCGTCGCCGAAAAGAGCTTCCAGACGGCACCGTATAGCGCGTTTAAGCCCTGATATAACCTGTTCCTGTGGGATATCAGTCTTACGGTTCGGATCTTTTATAATCTCTTTAGCAACGATAGACGCAATCTGGTGACGCCACGTGGCGGTACGTAGTTTCTTTTTCTTTTCCAGGTCAAAACTAGACGGAACCTTTGCTTGCGGGTTTTCCAACTTCTGCGCGATTTTTTTCGGGCGTTTCGAAGGAGGAACATAATTACTTTCAGCCTTCTTCGGGTTAGGCTGTGGTTTGCTCCAAGGTTGGTTGGGTTTGGGGCCATCTCGCTGTTGAGAATTTTTTCTCGAGTGCGGAGCCGAATTGGTGACGTGTTCGCTGAACATTGTGGCAGGTGGTGTAATCTGACGCTTTGCGGGAGCCCGAGAAGGTTCGGGTCTTCTGTTATAAAACGCATTTCGGTCGTGTTCGCGAGGATGTGCGTTGCGTACCGGCGGCTCACTGAACGGTGCGTTACGAGCCGGCGGCTCGCGACCGCGGTTCCGCGCCGGCGCATCTCTTCCACGATCACGACCCTGGTCGCGGTCGCGTCCTTGGTTGCGATCGCGTCCTTGATCACGATCGCGCCCTTGATCACGATCGCGCCCTTGATCACGATCGCGCCCTTGATCACGATCGCGCCATTGATCACGATCGCGCCCTTGGTCGCGAGGTGCGTCCCGACAGCGATCGCGCGAAGGTGCATCTCGGCCGAAGTCATGTCGAGGCGCATAGTGCCCGGCGTCACGTGCAGGTGTCTCCTGTCCGAAGCGCGACTGTCGGTCTCGTCCGGAGTCGCGAGCGGGCGCGTCATGACGCAGACGGCTGCTGCTATCGCCTGGATTCTCCCATCTTGAACTGTTTCTGCCCTGTTGGGAAATTGGGTTCCCAGCAGATGCATTGCCAGCAAGATTCCAATCGTTCTGATCTGACCAGACGGTGGGGTTGTTGCCTTGGTTACTGAACCCAAGCGGGGACCCCTGATCATAGCCGACCATTGGCTGAGCCATCATTTGCTGCTGAGCTGACTGATACTGCGTTTGTTGTGGATAGCCATAGTTGGCGGATGCATTCTGTGGAAGAATTTTGATGATAGTTACAAAATGAAGGCTTTGTAGAGACTTCCAAAATCAAGTAAATGCCCTTGATTTGTGGTAAGTGTTTAGGTGTCTATTACACTTGGTCAAATGCCTGCATTGTATGAAGGGGTTGAATAGCTTTGAGGATATACGTTAGAAAGGGGCTTCGTGATAAATGGCGAATAGTTTAGTGCGTCGAGAAAGGCCTGAGTCGTAATGACTGTGGTCCATTTTCGAAACAAAAACCGTTGTACGAATGCGCTAACTTCTTGGTTGCTTCGCATTCAGCGCAGAGTGAGTCTGCGCAGATTCCTCTGCATAAACATTCGGTTCATGGCTACGAAGTTTAGCGCAAACAATACTTGGAAGGCTGCAACACTTGATCGATTTGAGGAAAAACACCCAAATCAATTTTCATGTGCATACATCACAAATGATGCTCAATGTTTTAGCAGACAAATGACCAAGTATAACAGATACCTTGAAGGGCGTGTTGCAGAGTAGATATGTCGCAAACATTCTTTAACAACTAAAAATTATGGAGAAAAAAGACAATTTATTATCTTATTTCCAAAACTACCAGTTCTATAACGGCTAATGGTCCTCAGTCCAGTGTATAAAACTCCTAACATTTTGCAATAACTGGAAGCCTTCCTTATTTTTTTACACTATAACAATTAATTTATTGTTTCCTATATCTTACTGCACGCTTAGCATGACCAGCACGCCGTAGCATGGCAACCATAGAAAAGTGTTTTCTACGGGTTTTGTCGATGGAATAATCATGGAAACCCGTTTCTATTCAGCATGCTTAGCATGACCACAATAGAACCAGGTTTTGTCGACGGAAGAATAGACAATATGACAGATAAACAATCACAATCTGTCATTTTGTCTATTCTTCGGTAGACAAAACCCGTCGAAAGGCCGTTTCAATGATTCGTCGTGCTACGCGTGCAGATAGTGTCTGGTTAATCTTACAACTTTTTTCGCGCCTGTTTTCCAGAATTGTATCTCCTTTGTGAATATAACCCATCTGTAGAAAGCCTCTGAATGTGCCTTACCAAATCCTCATTACCAACCAAACATATAAACACTTAATCATTTTTGGGTATATGAACTGGATAAAAGCCAATATACACATAAACAAATAACATCACGCCTGTATTCCCCGAAGGAATGGGCAGAGGTGCACCTATAGTACACCCACATTTGTTATATTTTAAGTTCCATGTAACGAGGCAAGCCTATTGCCATCAACCGGGCACAAATCCAGACTCCGGTTTGCTACTGAGAAATTCCAGATGGAAAAACTCAATAACACTGCCCATCCCGGGAATCGAACCCAGTACCTCTTGCTCAGCAGTAGCGCTTGCGACCACTAGAACAACGAGGCAGTTACGAGACCGAGACGAGACCTATAAGCCAATCTATTGGATTAATCCTAACTAATATTATAAATGAGAGTTTGTTTGTTTGTTTGTTTGTTATGCTTTCACCCTAAAACGGCTGAACGGATTTGGATGAAATTTGGCACATGGGTAGACCATGACCTGTAGAAGGACATAGGCTACTTTTCATCCTGGATCGCAGACGAAGTCGTAAGTAACAGCTAGTATAAAGTATTACTATAAATATGAGTGAGGGTTGGCCACACTGTTTTATATTGTTAATGTCAGTATGCTTGTACTGAACTACTGACATTAGCAACTATTGCAGGATTGGTTGACCTTTCAAGAAGCGTGGATGCTACAGTTATCATGAACTTTACCATAAAAAGGAAGGTGAAAATCTACTACTGGGGAGTTCTTGGCCTGCATCTCACCTGATGGTTAGTGATGATCAGGCAGAAGGTGGAAGCGAGCTTCACCCTGAATCCTCAACCACAGAGTAACTGGTTATCTTACCTCTAACTGCCGAAACACAACAATGCTTTTAACATTGTTGTGATGGTGACAGACTTAGATAAGATGGTAGCCTTAGAACAAGCACTACCACCAACCAAATAAAGCAGAAATTGTTGCCCCCACTGGGAATTGAACCCAGGACCTGTGGGTCTAAGACAGGTGGTCTTACCAGTAGGCCACAGGGGGCGGTTAATAGTCCCCAAAGTATCATCTTCATAACTATAAACTTATAACCTGTGGGGCAATTTCTGTATTTTTAAGAACATTCACATTCTAATCTTGTTGCCGAGATGAGATTGCCACTTGAATTTGAATGAATTTTAAGTATGAGAATTGACCTTCTAGAATAACTTTGTGATACTTATCTAAAACGACTCAAAATTTGAGATAGATAGCATAACACACATGATGTCCAGATAAGCCAGTTTGGTTAATCCTGATCTTCTATATATTGGTGGACCACAGCAGCGTAGAGATAAGTTCTGTTAAACTTATCTGACAGATACGAACATCATATGAGCTCGGTTTCATTTTTTATTTAACTGAGAGATAGTGCCTCGTCAAGCAGGTTTTTTTACTTATGTTTAAGGACTTACCTGTGCAGTGGCATACATTCCACCATAAGCCATGGCTGGAGCAACCATAGACTGTGCTCTACTTTGTTGCATGTCCGTATAACCTAACTCGTAGTTAGGTTGGTATTTACTCTGCTGATAATATGGTTGCTGAAGCAGTGGTTGCTGTTGTTGGTTACTACCCAGGTCCAACACGGTGAATGCTGCCTGTTGGTGCAATTATTGGTTTTCATTACTTATTTATGTGCAATACTTCACACTGTTTACACAATACCCGTTTTTAGAACTTTCTAAAATTTTAATACAGACACTTATCTGTATTAAAACTTCTCTATTAAGTTTCATAGTTTTTGGTGTCATCAACTAGCTCCCTAGCTTCAGATGAGAGCCTTACATTGTTTTATTAACATTTATAACTTATTTAAAGATATTTACTTCTACGAATACAATACTGAGAAAACAATCATGAAAAAATTATATTTGACACAAGTAAATTCCAAACCTTCTTCTTAATAGTTTCGACATACAGTTGCTGTCCTTCTACGAACAACCCGTTGATCTTCCGGACAAGGATAGCCGCGTCTTCCTCTTCGGCAAGCCCTACAGTGACCTTCTTCGAATTATTGCTATCGGACGTCAAATTGTCCAGTATCACCTCCTTGAAGCCACATTTTGTGTGTATCAGCGATTTCACGTCGATGTACCGCGTCTGTTGAGAGAATATAACAGTAAATAATTGAGTTTTCTTTATTTAGGGCTACAAATAATCAATAGATGTTGGGTTTCATATCTTGCCTGCGCCGGTAAATTAAATATAGTCAGTAACATAGTCGATCAGCAGCTATTTTATCTGGTAAATATTTATTTAATAATTGTCCCGCAGTGGGACAACAAACAATGCAATTCTATTTATCAAACAGAAACAAAAGAGCATGCACGAAAGCAATCAATGAAATACGAAGCACAGATGAAGACGTACGCATTTCAATGCACTAATGCAATTTGATTGAATTGTCAATTTGACATTGATTCATGAACTGTTTCAGTTGGTAGGTTGGTATTAGTGCATAGACTAAAGACTAATGTAGTGCAAAGATTTAGTCTATTTAGAGATTTGTATGCTTATTTGTATGCTGGACAGACATAGGTTAAAATGCTCTAAGGCTGGACATGTACTCTATTCGAATGCTACATCGTCAGTTATTTGAATGCTAGTTCGACAACAAATAAAAAAAAAATGAATGATGAATGTTAGTTTAATTAGTAATAAATGATTTATGATATTTTTTTTATGACACTAAAGTGAATCCGCAGTTGCAGCCCGCGAAATTCAAAATTTCTTACGTTTTTTGCAATTTGCTGGAATAATATTATTATTGCAGGTAAGTTTATAATTATAATCAGTGGAATGATTAATACATCTGGCTAAGTTAGATTTGTTACATAATTATGAACTTTTCCAAAAGAAATTTGTTCGTATGTAACAAATCTAACTTAGTAACAATGATTATAATTCTGTAAATACATACCTGTTATAGTCGCTAATCATATCTTGATCAAGATACAACCTGACACTGACCTGCAGATTGCAAAAAACCTAAGCAAAAAACGTAAGAAAATTTGAATTTCGCGGGCTGCAACTGTAAATTCATCATAACCATGATCATAACCATAGCCTATGGTTTTTTTTATTTAGGGAGCATAGATAATACACTTTTTAATAAGAAATATGGAGCTTGGTGTCATGGCGAACGTTCGCTTTGCTGCTCTATTATTGTGAAATATTTGCAATGTTCATTGAAATTGTTTACCTGAATGTTTCATCTCAGGATACGCTTTGAATTCTGACTAAGTTATCATTTTTTTAAATCCTGCCAAGATGATGATAACAATTCATGGATTTCCTGCTAAAGTACGTTTTTTAAAGGTTATTTTGTGAGTTTGTAGATATTGTTTTACACAATTAAATATTTGTTGTTTTGTTACAGACAAAATATCAAGATGTGAAAATACTGATAAAACAGGAATGTAATATAAATGACTTTATCCTTGATAATCTGATCAATGATACTGATGGCACGAAGAAAGTCAGAATCGGTCTCACCGATAATACCGAGGGATACAAAGTAATGAAATTCCTCGACGGCTACCGAATGCCCGGCAACTTTGTTTTAAAAGCGGTGCCAGTAGGAAAAGCTGCCGTGAGTACATTTTCATTTTAAAAATGTTTTATTTCATTGAAACATTCTCTGAGGTTTCAAAGTAATTTTAATCAACATCTGATTACCTAAACTGTATATTGATTCAATATCTAAAATGACCAATAGTTGGTTTCAATAATTCAACTCTGTGTTATGACCCACCAACCATAATTTGGAATAAGTGAGTTGATAGGGTCAGCGGGTCGTCTGGGTGGATTTATAGATATTTGTTGCTCCTAAACTTGAATTATCCTTGGTGTCAATGTATCTGGAGTAGAACTATGTCTTTACTGTGGTACTGTTGCTTATAAACATAGCCTAGTGTATCAGGAGAGCTTTAACAGCTTTCTGTAGACTGCTACCAGTATACTGAGTTTAGTCTATTGGTCAATATAATATATTTGATTTTATAAAATATAATAAATTACTAAATATTTAGCGATGAGTGTTGTCACATGTACAGCCTAGACATGTGTGTATAGGCTTGTCCATAATACAAACGTGTAGAGGCCTGTCCATATTAAGTACATGTGACCTAAACATAATATTATGGAGTAATGTGGATGTACTGTACACTTCTAGACTTAAACAGGTGTGATGTTATGTGGAATTATGGAGCAAGTTTATCTCAATCTTCCTACTTGGAAATCTACAATAAGTCATAAAATTTAAATACTGATAAGCTATTGCCTGGCCACAAAACACAGTAACTTGAATTCAAATTTATTTATTTTATTTAAAAAAAATTAAGAATACTTATTACTTAATATTTAAGTATACGAGGGTGTTCAATAAATAGTGAGAATGAGTAAGACGCAATTATCTTTTGTTATATGTTATTTTATTTTTCGACGTAGTCATCTTTCAGGTTTATACACTTTGTATATCTTTTCTCTAATCCTAAAATTCCCTTTCTAAAAAAATCTTCTTCCTGATCCCTTAAAAAATCATTTACGGCGGCGACTTCTCCGTCATCATCTTCGAATTTCTGGCCCCTGAGATGTTCCTTTAAGCGCGGAAATAGGTAGAAATCACTAGGAGCAAGGTCTGGTGAATATGGACACGTTCCATCAATTCGAAGCCAGCTTCTTGAATGGCAGCCATCGCAACTCTGGACTTGTGCAGGGGCGTTATCATGGTGAAACAAAACAACTTTAGCGAGTTTGCCACGCCGTTTCTTGCGTATTTCCTCACGCAACTTTGTTACTTGTCCTGCGTACATAGTCCCCGTAATAGTGGCTCCATGATTAAGATATTCGATCATTACCACCCCTTGGCTGTCCCAGAAAAGAGAGCCCATGATCTTTCCGGCGGATGGAATCGCCTTAAATTTCTTTGGAGTTGGAGATGACGGTCGTTTCCAAGTCATGGACTGTTGTTTCGTTTCCGGGTCATAATGGTGAAGCCATATTTCGTCACTAGTTATGAATCGAGCTAAAAATCGGTCAGTCAACTTTTTAAATCATTTGTTCAATCACTGCTGATATGGGGTGTCCCGTTCCTGGGTCGTCGTTAGTGGAAGTTCTTCCTCGCTTGAACTCAGCACACCAACGCGCAACCGTAGAATATGGAGGAGCATGAACCCCTAATGTTGCTCTCAAGTCTTGATTTACCTGCTCCGTAGTAAAAAATTTCAAGCAGAGATATTTTATTACCGCGCGAACTTAAATTTTATCCATTTTTAAGAACACGTTCCGAAACGACGCAAACAATAGACTTCTACTTTTAAAAAACAAAAGAGAATTAATTGCTTTTTTTATTATCATCTTAACTAATGTCTGGGCTATGCCTGCCAGTATTTATTTTTTTTCTTTCCAAGGAGAATGTATCGCATTCTCACTATTTATTGAAAACCCCTCGTATATTAGAAGTTTTGTTACTGGGAAATCAGTAACAGGTTATAAGTTTACCTTCAATTAATTTTTGGTTAAGTTATTGTAACTTCAGTTAAAAAATGTATGGTCTGCACCAAAAGTAAAGGGTAAACAAACCCAGTTCAGGTTAAATTATTATAAAATCAATCACTAAAGGAAATTAAATAACTAGGTAACACATTCATCTTATTTACAAGGTTTCAACTTTATGTTTCACCAGATTTCCATTAACTTTTGTATGAATAACTTTATTGAATTGTATTAGAAGGAAAATTAGTTGTTAGTGTAATAATACATTTTGTAGTACTTATGTATATCTTGTATTATTATTTATATTATCTATCTGTTTCTGATGTCCTAATAACAAAACTACTGCTGCAGTTCAGAATGCCAATTCTCGTATTTACATTCAAAATATAGTTCTCTGTCTTGTCAGAAATCAAGGTAAACGCACCTGTTGAGAGCTTCCTAAAGTTGGAGGAGCTCCTGAGGTAATCAGAACAGCTTTTTCCTATAAATTAATTATTTACTTATTGGAGAAAGGTTTAGGTAAAAGAAAAAATTGTTTTAATGAAAACATAAAATATATCAAATACCCTCATGTTTTATTGTTTTTTAATAATCTGAGACACAATTGTCTCAGATTATTAAAAAACAATAAAACATGAGGGTATTTGATATATTTTATGTTAACAGTTTGACTAATTCATATGCATAAATCAAGTGTAAGCAATTGTGCTTACACTTGATTTATGCAAATGAATTAGTGTGTCAATCTGCTAAACAATCAAATTACTTGACTGTATGTAAGTAAAAAAATATATTTTAAATTCACTTTAGTAATGGGTGTGTTTACCCAATACAACATAGACACTGAGGATAGGTTTTGTATTTTAGCTAGTATTGGCCCTCTGATAATATGTTTGCTTATTTAAAATGTCTTTTACGAACAACTTACAAAAATGTTTTGTTCTTTGTAGTAGTTAAATATAAAAAAATATGAAATGGTTAGTAATTATATTTAATGTTTTATTTTTCTTTTTCGTAACCTCTAATCAATCAGCATTCAAACTTTTTTCAACATGAGTGTTAAGGAGTTGTTGGGAAGTTTGGTATTGAAAACTAGTTTCAATTGTTAAAATATTTAATTAAAAAACACACTGTTAAAAACACCGATTTTATATTATATTTTAATACCACCACCAACCTGACTTATCAATCTGCTATTTATATTCATTGAACTAATATATGTTTATTTATGTGGAAACATGTAATTGGACATCTTTTACATAATGTTATTGTACGAGTATAGGGTGGATTCTTGAGATGGGGCAGTAAGGGCAGCTACCTTAACCGTTGTCGCTAGAAGAAAACGGTCTTACGAGACTGTCCTTAACTTTTTGAGATATTTTGATCTGCATTCACAAATTTTGAAAAAAATGTACAATCAGCAAGAAAATAGGCAGTTTTCACAAAAACTTTTTTTGATGCCAATCGATCCTGTTTCTTATAAGGATCAAAAAACTCTACTAGACCAACTGAGGTTTGAGTACTAGAAAAGTCAGAAAACGCAAAAAACTATTCCCATACATTTCGTAAGAAAGAAACTCCAACATACTTTATTATGATAGACTGACTAGCCCAACAGAAACAAAAAAAATTAACTTCGAACGAATAATGCGTTATAATTTAATTTACTATAAGAACAAGATTGTTGCTTGTGACGTCCGACTTTCTGAGAAAAACCAGCCAAGTGCGTGTCGGACCACGCACAATGAAGGGTTCCGTAGTTGGGATGAATTTATATACGTATACGTCACGGTCAATTCTCTGCAAGTGTAAGTTTGTAAACGATTTTCGAACTTTTTCCTTTACTTGTGTAATGTGTTATGTATGAGACCTATCTTCTGCCAAATTTCATCATTCTAGGTTAACGGGAAGTACCCTGTAGGTTTTGATTTATTTGCGAGTATCAAATTGTCGTATAAATGACCGTATTTTATATTGCGTTGACTTAGAAGCTTGTTTTTTTTAGAGCTTCAAGGGACCACAGACCTACAGATAGTGCAATTCACGAAGACGCGCCCCACTCCGCGATAACTGTACTGTAAGCTGTACTTTAGTACGGAGCGGAGCGGAGTGGGGCGCGTCTTCGTGGATTGCACTATCTGTACGTATTTAGTGCGAAACTCTTAAAATGACCTCTAATTATTTAGAACTTTCAGACTTGTTTGGAAAACGTTAAAAAAGACTGTCCTCTACAAAACACAAAAATTGCAAAAAAAAAACTACCTATGTAAAAAGTTTTTTTCAAAAGCAACAAAGGTTCTAAATATTGTTCTCTATTCGTTCGAAATTTGAAGTTCAATTTGTTTTAGTTTAGTTTCGGCCAGTCTATCATCGTAAAATAGTAAGTGGGAGTCACGTTTCCTACAAAATGTATGGGAAAAGTTTTTTGCGATTTCTGACTTTTCTAGTACTCAAACCTCAGTTGGCCTAGTAGAGTTTTTTGATCCTTATAAGAAACAGGATCGACTGGCATCAAAAAAAGTTTTTGTGAAAACTGCCCATTTTCTTGCTGACTGTACATTTTTTTCAAAATCTGTGAATGCAGATCGAAATCTTTCAAAAAGTTAAGGACAGTGTTTTAAGACCGTTTTACTGTAGCTACAACGGTTAAGGTAGCTGTCCTTACTGCCCCATCTCAAAAATCCACCCAGTATAATCTGACAAAAATGTCAGACAATGGCATCAATTTTAATAATAATTTTGTGGCGATATTTTACATTCGCGTGTACAACACAAGTGTATCAAGAGTTACTGTTGGAGTTCAGGTCAATTTTAATAAAAATATCTGAACAATTATAAATGTGAGTATAAGTGTCTAGTAATGTTTTAACTATAAAATTCGTTTATCCTTGATTGATATTGTATTAATTTTGTAATCTTTTTTAGAATGGGCAAGGCAAGGCTCGATCTCTTTCAAGAGACGAGGTGAGGCTGCTTCAAAACCTGATTTCCAAGCACAGGATCATAACAAGTACATCTACAAAGGCCTCAAGTAATAAGATGAAGGTTGATGCCTGGAAGTCCATAGCACAAACGTTTGGTGTGACCACGGGTGAGTTCCGACGTGCAGCTCAACTCAGACTCAAATGGGAGAACTTGAAGAAAGCAGCTAGGAATCGTTAAATTATTTTGCTTTATATAGCTATACTATATAAAGCAAAATAATTTGAAGGTAAGCTGGTGTCCGTACTTGTATGTCCAAGCAATTATTTTGCGTACAGTTACACATACTGTAGTAAATAATGACTTCTAAAGTATAAGTAAGTGTACTTACGTGGTTTTTGAAAGGCCAAGGTTTTTGTATTTTTTTATATTCAAAAGTGCCTTATAGAAATAAATTATTTGACTTTGAGTTTTCCAGTAAAGACGACAATCTGCTGACAAATTGGCATACTAATATAAATTGCTGTGATTGACTGACTGAAATAACAAGGGTCAATGAAATCACTAGACATGATTCAAGTAATTTTCGAGTGGATAACGCTTTCACAAACCGGTTTTTAATTATAGCTATAGTCATAATACTTACTCTTATATTTGCAGATAGGAGGTAGAAGGAGGTACATTCCACCAGATGTAACGCTAGACCGTGTAGCAGCCTTGCTATGTGCCTCACGCACTGGTATCAAGGTTGAGCTTGATGATGACAGTGAAATTGACATGCCAGTGTCAGAACTCAGGGATGAGACAAAAAAGTCCCACAATCAAACAATGACCCTTTAAAATCCACTTTCATCGCAGAAACGTTAAATAGCGGGAATTTGACACCCAGTTTCATGACAGAATCGTCAAATAGTGAGACTTTAACATCCAGTTTCATTGCAGAGCCTTCAAATAGTACAATACAGACTTTCACATATACCGAACCAGAAACAACGCTGCAAATAATTGAGCTCTGTGTGATGAATGATGCTGAAGAAAGGTTACAGGAGAATAACACACAAGAAAGTTGTAGTACGTAATTTGCTTGTTTTAATAATTTCCCTGTCATTATGACTCACAGCAATTTGTAAACATTCGCGTTTTGAGTTTTTGGGAATGAATAGGTAATGATGCACCTTTAGGGGGATAAAAACCTAACCCTTCTTTCCAGTTGGGTAAAAATGGCGACATTTGTGTTGTATGCGGAAAAGGAATAAATTTAAAAATTACTTATCCTTTTCATTTCTTAGTGTACTTTTGTGGGTCATGTTTTTTTTTCTTGTCTGTCTTTAGACAAAGTAAAGAAAATAATGTTGAAATGCTTTGTTTTTCAGATATCAAAAAACGAACGCTGGCTGAGGTTGAACTGCAGTCTCGAATAAATAAGAACGAAGCTTTGGCTGCGTATTTTCAAGCTAAAACAGAAAAAGTTCATTTAGAAAATAAAAAATTAAAGTTAGAAATAAAATTGTTAAAAAATGATAGAATACCGAATGGATTTAACTCCTAATTTTCTGGTACAGCAGTTGGTACCGTAGTATAAGTAATAATTTTTATCATAGTTAATAAAATATATGAAAAATATCGTTGTTTTATTTTAATAACAAAAGAAAGGTTACGAAACACCCAGATATAAAGCCTATAAAAAACGTTGTTACTTTGCTAAAACATATTTTCAACAATATCATAAAGCTCTCAAAGTTAGTTCGAACAAAAAATATTGAAATGGTCGTAAGGCAACATAAACATAGATAGCAAGAGAAAATTAATTCTGACTAATGGACTTAAGGTTCCTAATCCCACAGCAAGTTTATTTACAATTTTACGTTATCCAATGAAGTATCTGTCTTTGTTTCTGTAATATTACCACACTATTTGCTAGTCTTATGACATAAATAAACGTTTACTTGTTAAACAAAGTCCAGTTGAGTAAATTAGAGCCAACATGATTTAAAGTTTTAATGCTATGTTGGCAGATAAATTCCAGAATATTTAAATTTTGTTGGAACAGCTTTTTCTGCCATACACTAATAATATGAAAAGAAAAGATTTATTTTAATTTTAGTAATGAATAAACTCGAAAGCTACTGGGGACGGTTTAAAAATTATTTCACCAGAATGCTATAATTATTATCACTGAGTAATATATGGCTATAATTTGTAAAAATATTACGTGGGCGAAGCCGCTGGCGAAAGCTGTTACGTAATATTTACGTATTTGTTAAGAAATTGCATCGTTGCCCAATATGTACTTAAGATGTTAGAATGGGTAAATTACAATAAAAACGAGCGAGCCTTACAGTAGTCGCTTATGATGTGTAACATCTGACATCTCACCATAACTAACATTAAAGGGGTGGGGCCTCTTCAAGGTCGTTTCACCGCGCGCGCTCATTGGTCAAATCAAATATCACGCGCTTTCCCGGCTTCCTGTTACTCACTTCCGTCGCTTTTCACGAAATCACTCTCACGATTGCAGGAAAGCGAGAGGAAAGGTGTTACACGTCAATATTTCATGTGCCTTTGTTATTATTAATAAAATAAAAGTCATTTATTCACACTAGGCTGAGAGTCAGCAGTTTTCGAACGTCAAAGTTACATAAGACAGTCCCCCAAAACGCCCACCCTTCACCACTTCCTAGTGCTTTAGCTGGGAACTGGTGGCGCAAGAAACTCCTCAGCAGCACAGCTGTCTGTTCAGTTAGAAAAAAAAAATTCTGTATAATAGTATGCAAAATAATTAACATTACGCAGTACAAAACATAATTCAAATTATTATCCATAAATAAATGCATAATTAAATTATAAGCCTACTATATTGTCCCGCTGCGAGGCAAAGGCCAACCTTCCCTCTTTCCACTTTTCCCGGTCTACTGCAATTACGGGTCAATCCTTTAAGAAAGAGGCTCATCTTTATTTTACAGAAAGATAATATTTCGATTGGTTTTTTATTAGTTAACAACCTAAATATTACCTACAATCCTTTCCGTAACTTTTATGAACTTGTTCTATACTCATGAAAACTAGTCTATGTAATAAAATTTATGCAGGCTTATTACACATCACATCTATATTCGCTGAATACTCAGAGATGTTCAGATCCGCATTTCGCCAGTTATGTTTAAGTCCCAAAAACAGGAGGACTTTTTGTTTTACATATTTTTCTTTTTTCCAGTCTAGCCTACCACCGCAGCAGACCTTCGAATCCCGACCTAGTTACCAAAACCAGCCAAGGAATGATTACTCCAACGCACCTAGAAATGACTACATGAGTCATCCCCCAAATGACTATAACAACCAAGGGTCTCGTGGCCCTGAGGCGCCTCATAGCCATAGTGGAATTCACGGATCCAGTGGAATACATGGGTCTGTCGGTTCCCATGGAGCCAGACAATCTCAAGGAGGGCCCCACAGCCACGGTGTGCCACCTGTGCCTGTTGGGCCCCAAGGCTCAATAGACTCTATGAATAGGCCCTCACCATGGGTTTCTGGCGGCGGAAACGGAAACCAATGGAATGCGCCAATGGCGACTCAAGTTCCACAGAATACATTTGGCTTTACTACTCCTCAAGCCAATGTTAACCCGTCGTATGGACAACAGGTAACTATAAAACGCCTTTTATGAATTAAAATTACTAATACATTGATTTTGCACCAATTATTACCGGTAATCATTGTTCGTGTTCGCAGCTTTTTAAACCAAATGCAATAATGCTTTCAAATGTATAAACTTAATGGCTCCTACACACTATGCCGGCGGCTGCCGCCGGCTTTTGCCTCGCGGCACGTACCCCCGGCTTTTGCGCCTTCATTTCCTTCGCGATCCTTTGTGCGGCAGAGCCGGGCGCGCCGCGGCTTGCGCGGTGGCAGGGCGCGCGCACAGTATGAAAAATGACCTTAAAAGCGGTCATCCTCTTTTTATTTGTTTAATGGACACTACAAACTATTTCAATTGTAAGAGTAGAACTGTAGAACTCACGAAGTCTAGATGTTTTTAGAACCAGAATTACGGCCATTTACATTATTTTCTATGGAAACGAAAAAAAACTAGAAACGCCAGTGATGTAAAAGTACTAGGTAAATCCAGTTGTTTTATATGTAATATTATGAAAAGATTAATTATCTACATTATCCACCAATCCTTATAATTTTATCCCTAATAATAACAAAACTATGCCGTTTTTAGAGTTATTTCTTTAAAAAAAAAAAATCTCTTAATTCTTTGCGAATGTGGATTTTATTATTTAACCAGAGGTTCCTTACAATCTTTTCTATAAACCATAAAAATATCGAATCTTACTCATGCAAGATTTCAGAGATATTTAACTGTGTCAGGGCTGTCACCAAATCGTATTTTTTTACTGTTTAATTTTTGTTAAAAAGTATGAGTTTACATAAAATTTATGTTAACATACATGCGAATAAACTGGTCTAAAGTGACGATAAAAATTTTCAAGCTTTCTGTTTTTTTTTAATAAATGTGTTTTAGATTATTGAACTATCATAATGATAGGTATGTAATATGCACAACGATATATCTATCGCATACAAAAATAATAATAAGTATATTTGGTATTGAGCAGTTGAGCACCCTAAAATCATAGAAATAAATATGAAACTTAGAAGCATTTTACTGCAAAATCTTGTAAGATAAAGATTCGATATTTTTTTAGTAATACATATAGTCCTGTAGAATATGTCGTATTAATATAAAATCCATATTCGCTAAGATTAAGTAAATAAAAAATAAATAAGAAAAAATACAAAAAAAATAGATTTACGTCTTCTATTAAAAGCATTTTTTATATTGTTATTTCGAATATAAATATGGCAAAAGATCATTGCTATGTGGCTATAGTAGTGGAAAAATAAAAATATGTTTTAAATACATAATTTTGGATTTGTTCGAAATTCAACGGAAAACTAAAAATCGCCGTAACTTCGTTTCTAAGTACATCTGCACTTTGGGAGTTCTACTCTGACAATTGAAATAGTTTGTAGTATCCATTAAACAAATAAAAAGAGGATGACCGCTTTTAAGGTCATTTTTCACACTGTACGGCGGCCATAGTGTGTAGGAGCTATTAGAGTCTATAATACCTCAGCCAAATTCACTCTTTATCTCGCTCGTACACTACTGCTCGCGGGCTAAGTGAGAGCGAGACTGAGCGACGGGAAGAAGGCTCCAAGGTGCCGATCATTTTGGTAATTTCTTTTTACGGTGAAAATAATGGTAATTAACACAAAAAAAACATAGTATCTGCTTTATATTTCGTTCAGTTACTTATTATGCAAAGTTTCATGATCTAATTTGAAGTATTTTTTTAATACTAGAGGTTTTTGTTTGGTTTAGAGGTAACTGTAATAAAAAAATCTGTCGTGAAAATTTTATGGAATCGTTTTTTCGTCAAATATACTATCTACTTAACATTCATCCTCAATTCTACTATATATTTATTATAAATTAAAGCTGCAGTATTTTCCATATAACCGAGGATCATGCTAAGCAATTTGAGGTACTATAGACTCTTAAGCACGGTTAACCGAACGTCATTAGGACATTTGGCTGACGAAAAACCGCCCTTATTGCTACGGAACTAAGGCACTATCCAAAGATAAGGGCGGGCTGCGCCGCAACGCAACGCATTACAAAAAGTTTCGTACATCACTTTCGTTCATTTTGTATGAACCATCTCTCAGAAAAGGCAGCCCGCGCTGCGCTTTTATTCTAGTTTTCATTTAATTTGCAATGTTCGTTAACATACAAACATTTCAAATTAAATGAAAACTGTTAGTTAGTTTGTTTAGGCCGAATCTTGCGAGCTGAGTTAAACCACTTCCTCTTATCCTACGGAGTTGACATTTTACATGTTGGTTCAGTTCCGAAGACAATGCATTTTTATGATAAGCATTACCTGATTCTACACTCAGGTTTGGCTCCAGACAAAGGAACTCCTCAACTGTCAACAGTACAGACACGAAATTTTATTGTATTTGAATGTGATGCGCTCAGATATACTATTCAAATGAGTAAATACAATCTGTTATTAACAGCCACAACAACATCAGGGTCATCCGCGTCCTGGCTTCAACCAGGGCAGAGCCACAGACCAGGGCTATGGGTACACACCTAAGAGCAATGTACCTGAGGCGGTGCCGGTAAGTCCTGCACATATTGACATAAATTATTGGAATAGAATCATCGTTTATTAATTGAAAATAGAACATTACAACAAATTAACAATAGATAGATTCAAGACGTCACAAAATACAGGTCGTGTCATTAAAGTTGTGACTTGACCGCGCCTCCCGCCGCCTCGGCGCCGGCGGGACCTCATACCACAAAAGTGACCCATAAATCGTCTACTGCGCAATTCAAACCACGTTGTGCATCAAATCTCAACTTTAATGGCAGGAGTTGTACATACCAGTAAACTTGAAATCAGAATCTTAGATAATCATCAACTTTTGGTATCCCTAACTCAGGGCGGATTTCACCAATTAAACTGAACGCGATCAGCACATATATACCGCGTTCAAAAGCTGTCAGTGTCATCATTGTTGTGGAATATTGACACTGACAGGTCTTGAACGCAGTTTTGATTTGAGATAGTTTGTGATCGTCGTACGTACGCGACAAGGTGTGCGCGAGCAATTGAACTCTGTTAACATACAATATTATAGTACACACACCAATCCATTTGAGGGGCAAGCCACTCTTGTTGCGGTCAAAGCTTGGATTGGCGTGTCAGCTCCTTTTCAACACCCCTCCGTGCCCCCAAAGAGCACGTTATGCCGTAATACCGGCTGTCATACTACGATTACATATTATGACATTTATCACGGGAAGTCAGAAACCCGAAATTCTGACAACCGTAATACCGCAGGTTTACGGTTTTTTCCCAGTAAATGGGCCGCGGAGATGAAACGGTTTCATCCGTTGCTCCGCGTAAAATTAAGTTCTGATATTCAGCGGTGTTTGGGTAGATTTTTCCATCTACTCAGCAGAGTAAATTTTCCATAATTCTTAAACGTCTTCAAAAAACAATAGCAATTCTATCAACAAAATTATCAAATGCAATATTTGGCTAGATTTTTCCATCTACTCAGCAGAGTTAATTTTCCATATTCTTAAACGTCTTCAAAAAACAATAGCAATTTTATCAACAAAATTATCAAATGCAATTAAGACTAACGTATTCGAAAATATTTAAATTTTGAACCCAATACCATTTCTTTGTTACCAATCAATATAACAGAGCTATTAAATACTTTTAAAAAAAAATAGAAAAATATTATGTTTGTGTTCTTACATTTTAGAGATTTAAAAGATAGGTCGCGGATAAGTTATATCGTCACATAGTTAAATTCGATGCGCCCTGTATAAACCGATGTGCATGGATAAAATATTCCAAAATTTTCGAGATTAATATTGGGTAAACGCACCCAGCGGTGGGCAAGTTAAATTTAAATGTTAGATCTAGTGAAATCAGACTCATTGACTACTACGCCCCATTTTGCCGAATAACTCCTTCAAAATCAAATAAAATTGCTAATTCATTTCAAAACGGACATTGCAATTTAATTTTCTTTTGGTCATTAAACAACAGTCTTTGAGTCTTGTTTAACGTGTATAAGAAATTCGTGCTTAAAACTGAAGGGCAAGCATGAATTTATTATTGTATGCGTTGCCTTAAAAAAATTAACCGATAAAGGTGATGCATTTCGTTAGCTCTCCACACAAAATAGTGTTCCCTAACTTTCGAGGACGTGAAAAATCATTTGAAACGCATCGCCTTTAAAAATCGTGACAATTTCATAACATTGTTTTGTCCGTTGTTGGTAGGCAAATTCCCGATACCGCTGGGTCAGAAAAGAAGAACCTGAGCCGAATGTCGTTAAATCACATACTGATGACGAATGCCCTAGTCCATCTTCGGCTGATGATGATACCCTTGACGAAACGTCTCAGGATGTCCCAAATGACCTAGAGAAACAGGAGCCCGGTGAGCCTAGCAACCAGTTAGGTCCCTCCAAAGACACACTCAGTAGAAAAGACAGAAAAAGGGCACAAACGAAAATGAGAGATATCAAAAGTCTTAAGGGCGCTAAAAGAAGGCGGTTTTATTTTTGGTTAAAGCAAGGAAAAACCTTCATGGAGGCTAGGGAACTTTGTGAATCCCGTCAAAGTCAGGTTGCAGAGTATCCTGCTGCTAAGGCAGAAAAGAAAAAGAAGGCGCGAGAGGTTGCTCTACGAGGCATGAGCCCTGAGACGCAAGCAAGGGCGATAAAGGTGGATAGGCTGAAAGGGCATGGAATCCCGGGAGCCCCAGCCCTAATCAGGCCGCCCCTTGGTCCCCGCATTCGTGTTCGCCTTTTAGATGAGCTCGGACTTATGTCTCAAGAGAGAATCGAACTGCTTCAGGACAAAATTTTAGAACTTGTCGACGCAGAAACGGATGGAAATGGGCCAAACTTTGTAGGTTGCGTGTCACGATCTGGTTGCCTTGTACTCAGTTGTGCGAATGACCAGACGTTAGAATGGCTAGAAAAGAACTTGCCGAATTTCCAGCTATGGGAGGGGGCGAGCGTTAAAATCATCAACATGACCGAATGCCCTAAACCTGTACTCGGAGTTGCATACGTACCGGATCCGAACCTGGGGGAGGACGCCATTCTTAAGATGCTTAAATCTCAAAATCAAGGACTTGACTTCTCTGACTGGTGGATAACTTCCAAGAAACCTGATTTGCCAAATGGCCAGACTGTAACCTTTACTATCGATAAATACTCAGTTGAAAAGCTTGCCGAAAGAAACAACTTTGTCTATATTGGATTTAAAAAAATAAAAATTAGACTCAAAGCAAAAAATGTAAAGGCGCCCCCTGGACAGGGTGTGCTGCCTATGACACAAAAGGGTAAGGGTAAGGGGAAAATGGATATGCCACCCATGGGGCAAAAGGGTAAGGGACCCAGGGGAAAAATGGATATGTCGTTCATGGGGCAACAGGGTAAGGGACGCAAGGGAAAAATGAATTTGTCATCCATGGGGCAACAGGGTAAGGGTCGCAAGGGAAAAGTGGATATGCCATCCATGGGGCAAAAGGGTAAGGGACGCAAGGGAAAAATAGGAATGCCGCCTAAGGGGCAAAGAGCGCCCATGGATCAAAATGACATGGCGCCCATGGATCAAATGGGCATTGCGCCTATGGGACCAATGGGTATGTCGCCCATGGGACCAAGGGGAATGGGGCCTATGGGGCCAATGGGTATGGGGCCGATGGGACCAATGGGTATGGGGCCGATGGGACCAATGGGTATGGGGCCTATGGGACCAATGGGGAAGGGCCCGATGGGACCAATGACTATGGGCCCCATGGGACAAATGGGTGCGAGGCCTATGGGACCAATGGGCATGGGGCCTATGGGACCAATGGGCATGGGGCCTATGGGACCAATGGGCATGGGGCCTATGGGGCCAATGGGTTTTGTGCCTGCAGCATCGACTTCGACAACAATGCATGGTCCCCAAAGGGGTTCCTCCTACGCACCTGGGTTTTCTCAACCGAATCATTTCCGTGCTGGTAATCAGCCAAATAACTTCAGTGGTGGTAAGAACCACAAAAAAAATAAAAAACAAGGTGGACCTGCTAGTAATTATGGCGGCCCTAATCCCAACCCTAATAAAAAACAAGGTCCTAGTAAGGCTAATAGCAAGGGGCGTAGAAGTCAATTTCCGGGAAATACTAACCAAGGGCAAAAATCGTGGAAGAAACCTAACGACCGACCTTTTTTTAACTGACCCAACCTATCCATTATCTCATTTAGTTAAGTTATTATTTAGTTTCCTTAACACTCCTAAAATATAAATGCTATAAGTATAAAAATATGTAAATTGTTTCACATCAGTTTCAATCCAGACAAATATGTTAAAAACGGTCACTTAAAACTATGAAATAATGTTGCACAACACGTCACTGTTATAGCTACAGATATACTGCTATAACAGCATGGTGACGCGAAACCATAAGATTTTCCTTTACCAAAAATCGCTCAACGCGTCTTATGAAGTTTTACAACAGCCGTAATACATCTAAAAATTAAGAAAACATAGGCTACTCCAAACATCCGAATCAGGTCCTATCCCATGCATTTCCTCTAATACGCTACTGTCAAGAGAAGATTCCTCTAGTCGTTGACATCAGCCATCATAACAAGAACCACCTATAATTCATTCTTAAGGTGCGTTGGTATTAAATTTTATTTTCTATTAAGTTTTTATTATCTGTAGACGGTCTCGTTGGTCGCAAGCGCTACTGCCGAGCATGAGGTCCTGGGGTCGACTCCCAGCTCGGGGAAAGTGTTATTGGGTTTTTCCATCTAGACTTTCTCAGTAGCAGCCCGTAGTCTTGATTTGTGCCCGGTTGTTGGCAATAAGCTCGCCCTCTATTTACATGGGACTTAAGCACAACACACGCACAAGGCGGGTGCGTGTCGGGCGCGGGCTGGGCTTGTATGTATTGTAATTCCTTGTATTATATGGATGTCAGCACACGAAACGCGTGGGACGGTTTCGTACACACCCGCCTTGTGTGTGTGTTGAGCTTTAAACATAACAGGCAAAATGTGGATGTTCTATAAACCAAATGGTGACATGAGGCGAGTGTGAGTGAGAGGACATGGGTGAAAGTTCGGAAAGCCTATGTTCAGATGATTCATCGACCGTATTCTGCATGCACTGCGTGCATTTTTGAAAATGAACGCAGGCAAAAGTGTGTACTTAGCGTTTAAGGCTGCGGATCATGAGGTCCAAATCCCGGGTCCCAGGTCAGGCCAAACGGCTATTGGGCTTTTCAGACAAGAATTCTCAGTAGCAGCCTGGAGTTAAAAAGTTAGTGGTGTGACACTGCCGTGCCTCAAAAAGCACGTAAAGCTGTTGGTCCTGCGCCTGATCTCTCCCCGGTCGTTATGGATTGGCGTTCTTGTGTTTGCCAACGCACTTGTGGAGTATAATATCTCCTGCGTAGTTGGCTAGTCTCAATTGAGACTGGCTGCTGTGACCAAAGGAGGAGTACACGGGTTTGTCCCGTGCTGTATCGCTATAGCCATTCTACTTCACTAGTTAACGATATTTCTTAATTGCATACAGTATTGTAATATTGCCAAATTAATCAACACAGGTAAATATTTGACAGCTATTTGCGAAGTTGCCAACTTTTTGAATGAACGCTCTTAAGTTTAAACTGTGAGATTTTTACAGAAAAGGCCGACAGCTCAGATCATAAAACATTATTAAGAGAAACTTAGTTAAGTTTCTCAAAAACTCAATTCAAGACATTTGACGACCTGCAAAAGCTATCTTAGTTAACTTCAGAGTAGCCATGATGATAAACTACAGATAGCGATGAAAGTCGCAGAATATTTTGGAATCATAATTATTCAATCTCGTAAATCTTTGGCAAGTCTATTTTAGTCATTCAAAAACTTATGTCGTTGACTGTACTATTTATAACATCAACATGAACCAACTAACATCTGTGTCAACTTCTTTTGAGTAACTAAGATGAAACTTCACAGCCCACACGTCAAGTGGAAACTCGTCACTCGTCTCTGAGGAGCATCGAGACTGTCGATACGAGCATAACGCACCCGCCAATACACAGCCGCTACCCAGCGACCCAGCCTTATCAGCAGGACAAAACGGCAAGTGTAAATATCACCACTCTCTTATTTGTATTTCTAAAAGCTTGGTTCGAAACTTAAACTTATCAATAGGTCTTTTTGTGCCACGGTCGGACGCTATCACTGACTATTTTAAGGAACCCTCGACCTAGTGATCAGTAATTGCCAACTAAACATGAGCATACTATGGATAAAGCAATTTGCAGGAAGCACATAAAAAAACTTCTTCTATTATCTAGACTTGAAACTAAGCACTTCCTAAAATCTGAATGAAATTTGTATACCTTTTTTTCCATCTATACACACACACCTAAACAAGGTAGCATTGAAAACCTGAAAGGGATCATAGAACTCATAAAATTATGATCAACTTTCGCAATGGGCACAAAAATTGTTCCCATACTCCTTTTCCAAGTTTTTAATTATTTCAATTACACCTTGTATATATTTTAATGACTGTCTCTCCCTGAACTAATGAAATGACCGTTTCAGCTAACCATAATGAAGGACAACTTCCAAGGTCCGACGCAGTACAATATCACCAACCCTGGGGGTCAGTCGGGCAGTCACGCGGGGCCACATCAGGCGCAGTACTCTTCGAGCGCCGCATCGCCGTGGCAGTCACAGGTAAAGTTGAAAAGCAGTGCGTTTATCACCCCGGTCGAATTATAAAAATACCTACTAACGCAGTGCGATAATAAACATCAAGTTTTTATTTTACGTGTGTTCATGCTCTTACTAGTCTAAAAATAAGAAATGTTAAATGCACAATATCCGCCTGCCTAGCCTTTTCCCAACTATGTTAGAGTCAGCTTCCAGTCTAGCCGGATGCAGCTGAAAACCAGTATTTTACAAGAAGCGAATGCCTATCTGAAATGTTAAATGCACATTTGAAAGCAATACGTAGAAAGCAATAATACAATGTTTCAATGGACTAATTCACTTTTTAAAAAACCCTTTTAAACTTATGCAGTCAACATTCATGTTTTCTAAACCAGCCTTATTTTTCAGCCACAACCAACAAAGGCCCCGTTCTCGAAGCCAAGTCCAACACCGTATGAGAAACAATACGACGATAGGAAATACCTTCCAACGGTAGCTAGGGATCCTAAGACCCAGGCAATGAGACCAGAAACCCAAGATAGAACTTACAAGGACTATGAGAAGAGACGCGGTTTCTCGCCCAGACGATCTCCTAACGGGAGGAGGGCATCTCCAGAACCCGGAAGACGGGCTTCTCCGTTAGGAAGGCGGGTTTCTCCGACAGGAAGACGGGTTTCTCCACCTGGGAGAAGGGTTTCTCCACCTGGAAGAAGGGTTTCTCCACCTGGGAGAAGGATTTCTCCGCTTGCGAGGAAGTTTTCTCCGCCTGGGAAAAGAGTTTCTCCGGGTGAGTTTTTGATTATTTTATGCAGATTTGGTAATTTATGATCGGTAATGAAGTAGAAAGAAGAGCTAAGGTCTTCTTAAATATACCTTTTTGTCCTTCACTGTACTCAGCACATCTGACCGCCAGGCGCCATCGCAATATATACTTGACGACATGAGAACCTCCTCCTTTTTTTCGTCGGTTAAAAACCTGTGTGATTGATATTACAATATTCACGAGTTCTAACCCATCACAGCTTTGAAGACGTATTTTTATTTGGTACTGCATAGCATATTATTATATTATACGAACTTCCGCCAGCGGCTTCACCTGCGTGATATCTTTATCAATTCTAGCCTATGTTACTCAGTGATAATGTAGCATTCTAAAAGTGAAAGAAAATTTAAAATTTATCTAGTAGTTTTTGAGTTTAATAATTACAAACAAAAATATAAGTCTCTTCTCTGTATGATATTAGTGTATACAAACCGTGCGCCCGATGGGAATTAACACTTGGAAAAAGAACAAACATTCATCCCAAAATTTCAAATATATTTATGTTACACTAAATAAGGCGCGTTAAAAAACACAAAAATAAAAACTTTTTACAAAAAAAAAGGCGGTGTGTTTGGTTTTGAATTTTCGTTGTTGCCACCGACTTCCGAAATTAAAGTAATTTTGAAGTCGGTTTTTTTTTTGTCATATTTTTTTTTTTCCCCTTTTTAGTTCTGGTACCTACCCCACACAAATTCGAATACCACTACCTGCAATGTAAATAACAGTGACAGGAAGTTATCATCATATCATCCACATATACTAAGAGGGAAAAATACGTATTATTGAAGCTAACTCACAACTATCCAAGCAAAGTTGATAAAAATTTATATGGGACCATTTTGAGAGCATAATCCTTTCATAAAAAAATTATAATATAATCCTTTCATAAAAAAAATATAATTTCAAAATCGGTTCACAATTGACGGAGAAATCGGAGGACACACATAATAAAAATAAAAAACATGCATACGCTACGAACATAGAACCTCCTCCTTTTTGGCAGTCGGTTCAAAATAAAACCAGTTGGGGAAAATATGCGTGACATCCACGCAAAATGGCCATCGCTTAGCATGCTCAATGCTGTGAAAATATACGAGGCAGAGCCACAGCGCTGCTTTCAGCGACAGCGGTTAGCTTAAGTTGTTGATCTCCTTGTCACCAGACCGTCGTATACCGGCCCATCACCCCGCCCCGCACCACCCCGGTCGCCGCGACTCCCCGCACAAGAGAACCTCGCCAGTGAGGCGCCTGGTCTCACCGCCACGCAGAGCCTCGCCCGGACGAAGGGATGACCCGCAGAGGATGGCCAGGTACGTTTAGTTATTTATATTAGGATATGTAATCTGCGTGCGCAATTTATTTGCCAAACATGTAAACAAACACGAGTCTTCCACTTAGACAAACATCAACTTTATGCAAGTGTAAATAAAGTTGATTTTAGACCGACTAGTATTGATGAAAAAGTCATGTGTAGGTATTACAGCTCTTTTTCCTAAAACTCGTTTTTGTTTACATGTTTGGCAAATAAATTACAATCGCAGATTAGATACAGCTTTCTAAACAAAAGTATGCGCTTCGATAATCTTCGTGTTTCTGAATTAGCGCGAACTTCGCGCCATAGAGTAATCCTCCACAGAGGCAATGCAAAGTTATGTACTACCGCGGTTTGTAGTCGTACCTATCGTGTTCGTTTGTATGAAGTTGGCTCCCTGTCAGTTTTTTTTTTAGAAGGGACTATAAAGGAATAGCACTTATTAGTACTTAGAGAATCCCCAGCATAGGGGATCGTAGTGGAACATTGAGTGCTGTGTAGTCTCCTGGGGGACTGGTCTGGTTGATTTTAGCGGAACGAGTCACCTATTCTGGTCTCAGATCGTCATTTGTCACTCAAAAGTTATGGAAAGTTTTTTGGAATTGCATAGAGTTGTTAATCTATAATTTTGTATACATGGTAATTAGTATTACAAAAAAAAAATAGGCATGTTCTTCCATGGTAACAGCTCTCATATTAGTTCGTATCGTGCATACGATGATTCCCGAAGCGCTTAACCAAACCTGTACATAGTCGAGTGTGTTGGATTGTTACAAAAATATTTTTTATGAACTTTATTGACCTTTTGCAGATATAAAAACTAAAATTTGAGCTAAGTTTGAATTAGACCATGTTATATAAATTATATTGAGTTCGAAAATAAAATGAGTATGAATAAGTAAGTTTTTTTGAAGACTTAAAGTTCGTGGCTTTTAATATCATCCACGAAACGTAGCGTCAATAGTTAAGCCACTGAGGCAAAATGCAAAGTAATAAATATAAGTACTGTGACTAAATTCCCAGTCGCAAGCCCGATTACTGGGCATCGGGTCTAGGTTCGATTCCTAGGTCGTGTCCAGTCCCATCGGAAAATACTGCCGTGGTGCTGGGTGTGCATGTGTTTTTTTTTCGAATTGTTGGGTACTCTTTATCTTAATAATATGTGGGTCTAGTGGAAGAAATACCACCGTCACGCCAACATCATACCACTACAATGATATAACAAAAGCAAATTGTTGAAGGAATTTTTTTTTAAAAATTGAACTGATGAGAGACTCCTAATTCTACAGTCAAAGACAGATGTTCTAGAGTTTATCAAGGTAAAAACTAGAACAAAAAATTACTTTGGAACCAATATAATGTTTCATTCATAGTTACAACTTTAATTTCAATATTTTGTTTTGTTGGTAGTTAGTTTATGTAGGTACATTTTTTTTAAGACTTTTTGACCTATATGTTTAGTATTTTTACCATGTTTTTGTTTAACTGTTTGTTTAAAACTTAGTTTTAAATATTTGAAAATAAGACTCCTGCTTACGCTCTTAACGTTAAGCAAAAAAATATATAATAACAAATACAATCTTTTCAAGTAGGTACTCACCGGAACGCATTCACCCCGACAAACTGGACAAGTACGGACAAGACAAACTGAAGCAAATCCGGCCCGCGTACGAACCGACCGCCCATGTAAGTACCGCCTTATACCTCCTGCACATGATAGCACATTACAGTAGTAAGATATAGCTATTTGAGGCCGAGATTAATAGATTAAACTTAGCACGTGCTTTGGCTGAACGTTATTCCTGTCACTGTCAAACTACAAGTGCAAGATAGAGACGGAAAAATATCTATAGTCTGTTCCGAAAGTATCTGATGAAAATGTAAACACACCCCTTATCAGGTTAAATTCTTCCGCAGTCACTCACTAAAAGGAATTAGTAACTCAATCATCGGTATTTAGAAAGCTTTGTCTAGCAATTATTGTTTGAATAAAATCATTAAATTGTTATTGAAAAATCGACGAAAATTGAGATTATAAAATTTACCACAATAGTCAAATGAAAAACATCTATAAGGTGATTTAAAATCAGAATTTCTGGTTTAAGTATTCAAATAATATCTTCCTTTGCTTTGGTTTGCAAAGCACTCAATTTGTAAGTGGCACTACCAATTTGGCTTCTACAAGTACGTTTTGTAGTTCGTGCTAAGTAACGCTTATGAGGCTGTGTTTCCACCAGAGATGAGCGAGGATGCGTAGCGAGGGATGTGTGTGTAACTAACCAATAACAACGCTAGCTTAGCTCAAGCTATGACAGTGAAGCGATGTTATTGGTTAGTTTCACATTCACCCCTCGCTGCCATCCTTGCTCATCTCTGGTGGAAACGCAGCCTATCTCGGTCTGCGATCCTTTTCCACAGTTTGAACGTTTTGCTGTCTCGAATAGTTATGTGATTTGAAATGTTCTATAATGTGCAGGAGATCTTCCGTTATAATTTATAACACGTATGTTTACAGTACAAAATGTTAAGTGTTTTATCCATGTTTTATCTTAATGTTGTGCAAGCAATTTAATTGATAACAAAAAGTTATTCAAATACGCGTATAAATTGTGTCTTGGTTTTTTCGATGTGGTTATTTTTTTAAATTTAGGTGCACTGAAAGGATACATGCAAAATAGACATAAAAATAATGAAATAACAAATACGGGAGTAATTAAAACAAACGTGTAAGAAAGTCACAAAAATGTGGATAGGTGACATGCTGTCAAATAATACAGCATTTACAATCTGCATATGACAGCCGCGTGAGTCATTTGGAATGAAATGTCTTCACAAAGTGTTGTTGGTTGAATGCTGAATGTTACGAAGCATGACATGAGACTGGGAAAGTAGAAGAAATTGAACGGAAACTTAGACCACAGGACGGATATAAAGGTAACCGAGGAGTTTCATCATTCAGCCACACTGCTGGACAGAGGTCTCCGCCACCCATCGCCACAACGACCGGTCATGTACTTCCCGCATCAATCGAACTCCTGCGGCTTTCCCTAGTTCGTCGATGAGGAAGATAGATTACTTTAATGTATTACAAATGCTACATCGAAAATTGAGACAAGACGCTTAGCAGTTAAAATTAAACCGTAGGACCCTGGATAAAATGTACTTAAAAATAGAAATCGATGCAAGTTAACCTTAACCTTTTGTAATAAAAGTACTGACAAAAGTTATTCAAAGAAACAGGACTTAAAACAAAGAAAAAGCAGATGCAAAGAAAAATTATATTATTGTTATTTACCCATCAACACGATGAGCAATAAAAATATTTGCAACAAATTACTATAGAGCAGTGGTGGCCCAGCGGTAACGGCTGCGACTTACGTATTGTAGGTCGGAGGTTTGAACCCGGACAAACGCTTCACTTTGTGTTAATGTCCTAGAACCAAAAATTCGAAGACATTTGACATGTACCAACCCGCACTGGGCCCGCTTGACACTCCCTCTCCCTGCTGTGTCCCAGCGGTTGGAACATTGTAGGTTGATTATGACTATAGTGCAGTTCACTAAAATGAAATCAAAATATGGAGGAAAAAAACAGCGCCCGCAGAATTTTGCAGAAACTTTATGGGATTATCAAATAATCTTGACGACAGACGAGACTTACGAAAGATTTCAACATTATGAAGATATGCAGAAAGATCATTAAACCGCTGGACTTCTACCTAATGGCTTTATTAATCCTAAGACGACATGCTGAGCCGACACTTAATAAGTGAGAATAAAGGATGATGATTCTGCTTGAAAACATTAATCATTTATTATTTCAAAAATATAAAAAGCGAGTAAAGTACAATTATAAACTGAAAAAACTTCCGACACTCTCGGGCAAAATAAAATTGTTATCAACAAATGATGTGGAAAATCGTCATCAACGCAAACAATTTTAAAGCTGGAGAGACGCGTTTTGGATCCTGTCTTGGAGAAATTTGAAAACTGAAGTCGAGATATTGGTATTGCGTCATATTGTAAAAATTGTGAGATTATTGAATAAGAACATGACATAATTTTATGCCTGTATTCCATGAAGGTTCGCAGAGGTGTACTACCTATAAATACGGCCACATTTCACCAGTTACGTTTAAGAAATAAGAAATTAAATACTATTCAATGATAAAGATATCAGATGATAGAAATGTAATGTAGCATAATATTGTAAATCTAGAAAGAAGGATCGCCGCATGCATAGCTTTGCTGCAACTTCTCGGCGCTTATGCCGCAAATCCATCATACAAAAACCATCAAGTAATACCTACAATTGATCGCAAACCTTGTCCAGTAATTAATTGCGAGCTATTCTCAGAGCCTCTTTAAACAACGAAATTGAGTACTTGCCCTAAGTTGGTAGAAGCAGCAAACTGTAATGGCTAAACGAGAACGGTATGAAGGCTGCAAAATGATTTGTAGAACAATTCTTTTATACATGACTGAGATTATTTTCATAACATCCCCTTTTGAGGAGAAGGTATACAGAATACCGCTGAAAAAGCATATAATATTGCAAGTCTGCGTGAAGCTTCAATTTCTAAGGAGGTTCCGGAATAAATGTTATGTAAAAGGTTTGACATGAGACGACATTTCACAACCGAAATTATTTATTGCATTAAATTGTTACAAAAAAAACCTGTTGCTAACTGATACGCTAATAGGGTTTTTAACATGGGTTAGAACTCAGACGAAGCAATAAGATAATAGTTCATCAATATAACGTTATCAAGCTGAACCGAACGTGAAGTGCATTAATCAATGTTCTCTATAAGAAAGTGCAAAACATGAATAGAGAAACTGGTTTTTAAAGAAAAGAACTAAAGATAATAAATTAAGTCAACGAGAACAAATTATTTGAGATAAAAAAAAGAAGGGCGATGATGAAGTGTTCAAAGACGCAGTAACAATTTAAATTATAAACTTTTCGTCAATTTCAGCCCTAATAAATGCGGATCACTTTTACCAAAAATCCAATGTTTCTACGAAAAAGGTTATTTCTTATTTTCCACGACATACCTACTAAGCAAATCGATATTGATAAACTTAGGTGTTATTATCGACAACTAGGCGACCATAAATGGACAGATCAGGAGGAGATATATAACTTTTAATAAATATTGTAAACATAAAGGTTTAAACAAAACAAACGGGAATATTTAATGGTTTAGTGGTATTTCTCAATGATTTATAAAAGTAGGAATTCCGTGGTTTTCACTCGGGACAAATAAGTGAGGAAGAATTATAACATTTCGAAGTCCCGTTTTGATATTTATTTCTATATATTTTTAGGTAAGTATTTATAATTCAACTACGTGTTTGCAAACTAAATTTCAATTTCCAGGCATCAAACCAAGCTATGTACTCAGGTGGTTACCGGCCCGATAACCGCGAGAATGTTCAGTATCCCATGCAGGGGATGAGGCAAGCCGAGCCAAGGATCTCGCCCTGGCAGAGAGAGAGGGATGAAGCCGCCGGTCCTATAAAGAAACAGGACGACGATAGACGCGATATGTCAAGAATGCAGATGAGAGATCGCTTGCCCGACGCTGCAGGCGAAGCAAAACGCACCCTGACGCCACAAAGGAAGTCTCGTTCGCCGATCCGACGCGACAGGTCTCCTCTAAGAGACCGCTACAAGAGACACTCTCCCTCCCCCCGCTCGTCTCACTCTCCGCGCCGTTCCTGGGCGCTAGAGAAACGTCGCAGCCCCGAGATTCGCGACGCCCCGCCACCACCATCCTGGCCCGGACAAAATGTACGAGATACCGATTATCCCCGAACCAACCGCCCGAACTTCACCGAAAGAGACCAAGCCGACAAAACCAAACATGTGCCTGTATGGGAGCCTCGGGAGTCCTTCGAGAAAATTGAAGACCCGCGCGGCAGACGTCTTGATAACACTGAACGAAGACCGTTCATCGAGGATAAAATCCGACCTGTTAAAGAGATACCGGTGAGGGAACCAGTACCTCACCCCCTTCACAGCGAGAGGTTCGTTCAAAGGGAAGTTCCCAAGTTCTCTCCCCGCGAAGATTATGACGCTGAACGCCGAGGTAACTACCGTCGGCGTGAAACTTCAGTTGAACGTAAGCCGCATCCGCAAAGAGAAGAGTACGAGTCTTCTCGCCGACCGCGAGAACATGAAGAACGCCCTCATCCAGACGAATACCACCGCAGAAGGGAACCGTCGCCCCGCCACGATAGCAGAAAAGAAGAACCAGCCAACACGAACATTGATAAAGATTTCGAAGACATCTACAAGAGAGCTTTACAGTTCAAAAAGAAGGCTGAAGAATTGCGCCGATTGGGGTCGAAGAGGAGTGATTATTTGGAGGAGGAAGGCAGCAGGAGTCATCACAGCGAGAGAGAACGCGAAGAAAGACCGCAGCGTTACGACGAGCGACACAGATTCCGTGAGGAAGAATTACGAGCCAGGGAACGTGACGATAGACCGCGGGATGACAGACCGCGGGACGATAGACCGCGAGACGATAGACCGCGGGATGATGGACGCGGCGACTACCGCCGTGACGACTACGCTAATGAACGAGACCACATCGATGACAGACCTAAACGCTTCACTGTCAGTCCTACCGTCAGAATCAAACGCGACAAAGCCATCGAAGAAATATGCAACAAAATTCTCGATAGACACGAAAACTACAGACAACTCAAAGGGGAGCAGAGAAATCGAGTTCTCGAAGAATTAAAACTTGCAGTTGCAAGAATAGTGTTCGATATGTTTGGCGATAACGACGTGTCGTTCATCGAGATAATTATCAAGTACCAGGCGAAGTATAATCTTAAAGAAGAGGAGAAGATATTGCAGGAAGTCATGTCTTCGCTCCCCAGTCAGTTCAGAATTATCAAGCGGCAGGCACCAGGTATGTTTCGAGATTCTTCTCTCTTCATATTTTTTGTAGGGATTTTTCATTATTATGAAGTACGTGAGGTTTTTCCCGGTTTCAGAAAATTGACAAAAGCTTGAATTGATCAAGCTTTTGTCAAATCTCAATGGCAGGTGGTTTGATTTATCGTTCCTAATTTTGCTATACATGCTCAGCAGGTTAAATTTATATTTGCATTCCGCTATGCAAGATGTAAAAATAATTCTTAAAGCATGTTGGTTAATAAAATTAGGAATAATTATGATAAACTAATATAATAATGATACTGAAAACAAGGGAATAAAATTTAAAAGAATTATCTATATTGTATTATAAATGTCGAAAATACAAAATATTTTTTTTCGTATACGTAATATTTTAACAAGACTAATATTTCCACAGAACTGTCGGAGGTTCCTGCCAAGACCGTTCGTTCTCAAAGCCCTCACATGAAGACAGGTAGGAATCTAATCACATCTTGGTCTAATTAAACTCTGATCATAAACTTAGACTTCACATAACTCTTCCATCTTTTCAGAATACACTCCGCGCCCAAAATTAAGTGAATCTAGTAAGTTTGTCTACTCAGTGTTGTATTTTTGCTTTACTTTCTTTGTTCGATGTTTCGAATTTTTGAAGTAGTGAAATCGTTGCCTCCAAAGTTATCAATGTTTAAAATTTACAGGATGGAGCATGAATATAGTTCCACCAGAAGTGGTCACATTGCCGATCCTCGGCGTCCCGCCGGCCGTCCAGCAGCCTTTGAACCCCGGCATGGTCCCTATGATGGTGCCGGCACCATTTATTCACCCATACGAAAATCTACCGCAGAATCCAGTGTTCATGCCCGAGCCCTACCAGCACCCACAGGACGAGGGCTACAAACTATACTTGTGCAAAGACGATTTCGAACAGATTACAGCTAGGCAGGCCGACTCTTTGAAAGACTTCCTCATCAATCAAATGTTACGAGAGACTGAAATCGCTCAGGGCTGGGCCCCCGATTTCACCCTCAAAGGTTTGCAGAACACGCATCGGTACGAGCTAATCACCACAGACGACAGCACCAGGGACTGGCTCGTTAACTTAGACTTTAGCGGCTTCACAGAGTTCCACGTCATCGTGTATACGAAGGAGGAGCTTTGGTACGAGCGCGCGGCCGTGTGGCTGCCCGGCCACTCGCGCTCCCGCAACATCGAGCCGCTCGATAAACTTAAACTGCAGAACAAGCGCCTCGAAGGCATCAACATCGCCAACTGGAAGTTCGTCAAAAAGATCGTCATGCAGAAAGGAACCAGACTCTACGTCGACATGCCGCCGTCGTCCGCGCGCGCGCTCGAAAAACACAAGATGATGCTGAGCTACGAACTGCAGAAAGTCAACGTGTTTCTGAAAGCGGTCGCCGTTGATAAGGACGCGTTCGATGCGGGGCTCAAGGAGCCCGCCACTATAGACGTCGCCGTCATCTCGGAAGCCATACAGAACTCACCCATGGCGTCGCTCACTTACGACCCCTCACTCGTTAAAATAACTCTCAAAGGTTGCAAAAGTCTCACCCTTCTACAGGCGCGTAAAATTAAAGAAGTGCTCATATATCACATTTTCCGATATCATCAACAGGATGGAGCGTCCAAAACGGATTTTGTGAAATACGGATTTTTCCCTCCGAACTGTTTTGGGGTAATCCCACAAAATCCGGAGACAAAAAAGTGGTTATTGGGGCAACATTTAGGTAAAGTAAGCCGTCAGGCTATCGTTATTTTGGGCGCTGAAGACGAGAACACTCGGTTCTTTAGAATGAATGTTATCGTGCCTAACGAGTATCAGATAAATCCTGCGATCGTGGCAGAGAGGTTAAAGCAAAGTAATCAAGGTGTAAAGGGGATCAATTTCAATATCTGGAAACCTCTCCACATTACACCTGATAGGAAAAACAAGTCTAAGTTTGAATTAGAAGTAGATTTAGAATCATTGGAGACATTGTCGAAGATGAAGTATCAACTAGATTACGTCGATCTTATGAATAAGTCGCACACGGCATACTTTAAGTCAGAGTATTCTCATTCTAAGTTAGAGGAGCTAATTGAAAAGTATAAGGCAGAAATGACGGATAGTTACGACATCGCTAACATGGATTTAGACTCTGATAGTGATGATGAAATCATTTGTTTAGATTAAGCTTCTCCAGAAGGTAAATATTTTGTTTTATTTGCACTTACACGTAATGCTGTAATTTAGTTTGAATTTGTTATGAACCCGACTCTGGATTTGTGTCACTGTAAAGTATCTTTCAAGACATTGCTGTTTCAATAAATAATATAACTACTTAGAAATTCATGTTTTTTTTATCATTTATAAGTCATAAAGAGCCTTTGAATGCTGATATTATCTCTGTTTAACTGTAAACGGTGCTAGTGAAGCAACGAAGTAACATCGCTATGAAATCAGACATTGAAAAATAAAACGCTTTTCGCTTACGATCTCGGATATTCCTGCCAATATTCGCAACTGCATTTGGAACTAACTCTCAGTATGCATCAGGTGAAAAAACATTACCCTCTTTTTGGGTTTGTTCGCAGTCGCGTAAAAAGAGGTAAGTGTCATATTTAATGTAGTTATCACTATCTGAATTTCTGGTATGGTCGAGAATCTCTCAGATCAACGTCCAGTTTTTGCTATTTGTTGTTGATTAACCAATATTTTATTTTTACTATAATTTGTTGATTCTTTTTATAGAGTTTTGGCATCAACAAGGCTTAAATTTTGAATTGAATCGTCATGGAAAATCATTCAAAATCTTGCAGAGGGTCCGAAATTTCAGAATGCTACAGGGTTCCGAAGATTTTGAACGGAAATATTACGGTAAGACCCAAATATCATTTTGCATTTACATTTTCAGCACTTTCGAACGAATGGTCTATAGAAATGCCGTCACTCTTTGCTGTGTTCTGAAGCCAACAACAAATTATGCAGAAGTACAATATCATATTTTGATTTTCTGACTACCTGTAGTTACTTTTTTAATAACTAACATTGCATTTATGTTATATGAAGATATGTACGTCTGCTGAGAATACATGCATGTATTCATCTCACTAGCTAGCTTATGAATAAATAAAAACTGATACAAATCAGGTAAGTTTAGCCCAAAGAATTTTCGACGACTAGCCATCCTGGTCTCTTCGCAAAGATCTTGGGGCTGGCTTTTACCCGTAACTGTCCTATTTAAAAGCAACAGCATTAACACAATCAGTCTGTAATTTTTCCACCGCTGGGACTCAAGCCTCCTCTCTGTGAGAGGGAGTGGGCTGTAATCTTCCACACTGGCAGGGCAGGATGTACGACCGACCAGCAACAACAAAAAAGTGGAATACATAAGGTTAGAAAATTTATTAGTAACTTTCAGACTTGTTTGCCTGTGACGACTTTTACATTCTCCTAGGACTTAACGAGGCCTACGAGCACCTCGATATGTGGAGAAAGCAGTACGTATTACCTTAATTATTGTATAACCTTGTTCTCATATATTGTCTCGTTTATGCCTATAGCTACTTTGATCAAATGACAAGTTTGCAACGTGGTAGCAGAGGTACCTAGGGGTGTGACCCTTTTTTATGCAATTTGTAAAGCTGTTTTGCCAGTCTTGGGAGTTCCCCAGAAATTATCCAGGAATGTTTCTTTTTTTCTGAAACTTTGCTGTTGTGTAAATTTGGCTCTGTTTCTTTTTATAAGTAGACGTTAAGGTGAACCGATATGTTCAAGAATTTTTTGTGCCCTAATGATTTCGAGGGTGCTGGGGCATAGGTGCTGCTAAAGAAATTCGCTCAGGACGTTCATACATCCGAAGTACACGACATCGTCATCATTGTAGTCTTATTTTTCTTTGTCGCTCTTTCTTTCACATATTCGAGCCAGCTCTCAGGATTTTCAAATTGTTGCGGATTAATAGATCGTGGATGAGGAGAAGCATTTTACTTACCTTTAATCATATTCGCAGATACCTACAGCGTGTTACAGCAGTTTCCTTCCAGACTATTATTTGCATAGATACCTATTTATTTGTTTTTCTTCAGTGTTTTTTTTTTTTGTGAACAGTATTTAATATTGAGTTTGCATTTGTGAGATCTTGCTTCTTCATCTCGCGTATCGGACTGAAAATACCTCAAAATTATTAGCCAGTCAGGAAGAAGTTTGCGGGACTGCCCGAAGTGCACCGAATGTATATTATTTAAATAGCGCCACTTGTGGATGCTATTTTAATTTAGCCCCAGTTCTTTGGATGTTTCCAGAATGATCTTTTCGTATTCTGGGCATGATAATTTTGTTAATTCTCTGTTCTCTCAAAACAACAAGTCTTCTGAATTGCCTAATGTGTTTGTCAATGTTTAGGCACATGTTATTAAAATTCCTCCAAATACATTATTTATGTTTCTACTCACGAGTAGGATTTTTATTTAATTTTTCCTATAATCCCATTTCGTCTTGTTACAGAGAAAAAGCATGCTCTGAGCCCAAAGAAGCAGAGACCTCAACAATCATTTAAGCGGAGGGCAGATCCTCCCAAGTTTGAATCGAAAGTCAGCCCAAGCGAGGCTAAAATTGCTAAAGGTATGTTACATACAATTGACTGACTGACTTGCCAGTTTCTAACAAAGCGGTTGAAGACATGTTTCGAATAACCAATAAATTTATTTTCAAACATGACTGCTTCAGTGGAAAGTGCAAAAAAAAATTTTGGACATCTGCTTATTTAATTTTACATTGATTTTCTTTTTTCTGAAGGGCCAACCAATAGTTCTGCAGTACAAGAAAGTTCATCTGGGTCTTCTCGAAAACGTATGTATAATTATTAAAGCTTGTTCACATTATCTACATTCCAATATTACTTATTAAAATTAGACATATCGTGGCATATTTTTATGGGACGATAAACGTGTTTTCACCTTCGAAATGCAAATATTAATCTTCTAAATACCCTCAAACAGCGGAAATAAAGAAACAGGAAGAAGAAAAGAAATCAGTTCCTCTGCCAGTGCCTGTGGAGCCGCCCCTACAAGGTGGACACTATGAACTGAACGCACGCATGACCAGGATGGTCGAGACTGAACTACGGGATATTATGATCAAGGTAAGTTTAAAACTATCATCAGTACTTAATATTATACTAATGAAACGCTACAGTATTGACGAGTGTCATAGGATATATGTTATGTTAAAACGAACGAACGATGTCGCGCAGAAGCTAGTTATGGATACCATCATTTAGCCCAAAGACGTTCACTGTTGGACAAACGACTGGTCCTGTGCTTCTCGTATTTAGAAGATTCTAGCGACCCATGATTTTCATGGATACAACAAAATTTTATTTAATAGGTTGGCTTAAAAAGAAAATTTATCAAAAAACCTCGCACTTCACTTCTTCCTAGCATGTCGGCAGGGAAGAAAATTCTCCAATAACATGTGTAGATTGTGCTAGTTATTTCAGCTTGCTCCTGCTATGGCAGCATCGCCACATGCAAACTACGCATTACACTGACGTCATGCAAAAATCCTGCATCGCGCAAGCAGGGCTTACCGCGCGATGAGTATATATGCAACATCCCAACATCAATCGTTGGACATAAGTTGCCCACCAGACATACCACACGTCTGGTCGGAGGATCCTCCCTTTTCCATGGAGCATTTGTGAACTTTACATCCTGTTTCTCATGTCTATATACTGCCATCCCCGAAAAGTCATAATTTTAGTAGAGACGCGGATAAATAACCTTATGTTAGCTGTAGTGATTAAATTGAATAGGGCTTAGGAAACCAGGGGTGACTGTATGAGAAAAGCTAATTATATAATTAACAACATAATATTTTAATTTTCTAGGTGTGGCACGAACTTCCGGACAATCCATCAGACGATGCTGAAGCTCTTGTAGTCGAAAAGCTAAGGAATCAAGCTGGCGATGACTTTAGGAATGTAAGTATTTCACTTTTTAAAGCCGCTAGCTATATTATTACTAGCTGCGCTCCGCGGTTTATTTATATACAAGCTTAGTTTTTGTAACCTAAACCTCTAAAGGGGTCATTGTACTCATCATTATGAACAACTTTCAAAAAACAGCTGTTCCCTACATTTCGACAAGCTATGCGAACATAAATCTAGGGAACAGCTGTTTTTTTTTTCGCGATTTCTGCGGTGGTCCCATAGTGAAAGTTGTTCATAATAATGAGAACAATGACCCCTTAAGAGGTTTAGGGTAAACAGAAACTAAGATTGTATACTTTATTGTACACCAGAAAATACATAACAAACAAATAATAAATTTAGCACTACAAAACATACAAAGGGCGGTCTTATCGCTTTCTGCGATCTCTTCCAGACAACCTTCAGCTTTTTTGCCTTCTTCGCGGTTTCACCCGCGTAAGTCTCGATCCTGTGGAAATATCGGGATAAAAAGTATTCTATGTCCTAACGCAGGTTATGATCTACCCATGTGCCAAATTTCATCCAAATCCATTCAGCCTTTTTAGCGTGAAAACGTAACAAACGAACTAACTTTCGCATTTATAATATAATATTAGTTAGGATAAATATCTTTCAAATAATTGATAAATGTGATTAATAAATTATTTTTTGTTTGTTTCAGGTTTTGGGCTTGAATATCACGAAGAGGTTGTTGAATGTCCACAACCCGCTGTACGTAAAGGTATAAAACATATACTACTGCAATAAAACAAATTGAATAATTAACTGATTCGCCATCTTTTATAAGATCTAGACTGTTATCGGACTAAGCTTTAGTTTATTTTTATTTTTCTAGTCGTTTTTTTTTTGAATGGTTATATCTTCTGCAGTTTGAAATACTGGGTGTAAAAAGAGACATCACATAGCCGTTATGCATTCTGTATATTAAGGAAAATTTAGCAAAAAACTTTACTAACTTTGACCTTTAATATCTCCGTAACCAGAAGGTTCCCTTCCCAGGTATGGTCCTGTACAACAAAAAATATCACAGTGACAGTGTCTCCCGCCTTTGTAAAGCATAATTTTACACCCGTTATATTTATCTGTACTGAACATATTTGAATTTTAAATTTTGCTCAAATTCCACAAACCTTGTATTTCTAGGTCCAATTCTCTGGTAAACCTGAAAAGGTGCATCTGGGCGAATTTCTGAAGAAATATAACTTCACCGCATTCAAGCGTATTGAGAAAACTGTCAACATGTTTGCGGCGCAAGTCAAGACTATCAACGATTTCGACAGGATCTGCAGCGCTAAAGATATTCGATGTGGTACGTTAAATAAATATATTTTTTTATTTAAAAAAGGGAAATATTTAAAAGCGCGACACAATTTTTTTTTTATTTCTAAGGATGGAATCTTTTTAAAATTAATAGACCACTAAAACATTTTGCGCTTCTAATGACTCACACTATTTTATAATAGAGCTTCTTCTTAAAGTCAGTTGATCGCTGTAGTTAAGTAAGATACCCTGACCAAACGAGGTAGGTTAGGTTGGAACTGTGACCAATCACGCACAAGCCGAATTCGTCGCAGTAACTAAGTTAGGGCATCCTGACCAAATGGGTTGGGTTAAGTTAGAACTATGACCAACCGCGCGCGACCCGAGCGAGCAAAGCGAGAGGTGCTTCGGCAGTTGCCGGCAATCGCTTCTTCAAAGTTGGTCGCAGTTACTTGACTATTTAGTATTTTTAGGACCCCAAAACAGGAAATATTTAAGGTTCACAAGGGAATTATTAGAGGTTCCATTAAATACATGCCTTTTAAAAACCACTGCTGGCTGATTGTGCAATCTTGCAGTTATATTCAACCTTAGCATCTATTCGAACGCTGCGTTAACGCGACGCTAATTTCAATAGAATCACGTCTACGCGACCCTCGAGTAGCGTTTACGTGACGTCAACCAACTCCAGATGCAATGGCTGGAAAAGTACAACGATAATTAAAACTTATTAATGATGAAAATCAATCAATCTGCCTAGGCCTGATGGGCCTCCAGTCTAACCCGATGCAGCTCAATATAACTTAGTAATGATGATGTTGGTCTAATTTCAGGTGACATAAAAGTAACTGTTACCCCAATCTACAAGTTTACTAAATGCCCGCCAAATCTTGTCACAAGTTTCTATGATCAAGAAGAAGACCCCAGCGATGAAATAGCAGAAACGACTGCAAAGGAAGAGAAATTGGAAGAAAAAGCTGAAATTATATCACAAGAGAAAGCTACTACTAAAAAAACTGAAAATGTTCCTACTAAACCTAAGGTAGAAGACAGCAAAAGTGAGAATGTAACAAAAGTTGTGAGCAAACCAGTCGAAAATAAGATTGTTGTTACAAAGCCTGCAACTGATAATAAAACTACAGTTGAAAACCTTGTTAATAAACCAGCTGAAAACAAGACTGCAGCTAAGCCAATTATTGCAAATAAGGCTGCTGTGAATAAATCAGCAGTTGAAAATAAGACTGCAGCAAGTAAGCCTACCGTTGAAAACAAGACTGCTATAAATAAGCCTGCAGCTGAAAATAAAACTACCTTCAATAAGACTCCAGTCCAACCTGCTGTTGACAAGCCTGCGGTAAACAAACCTATCCCGGAAAAGATCGCCATTAAGCCAGCCGTTCAAAATAAGACTGTCACTAATCCTTCGGTCGACAATAAACCCGCAGCTACTAAGCCGGCAATTGAAAATAAGACTGTAGTTAATAAAACTGCAATTGTAAATAAACCTGTTGCAGCAAATAAACCTGCAGCTGCGAATAAAACCGTTGCTAAGCCAGCTGTAGAAAATAAAGAAGTTAAGAAACCTCAAGTTACACCCAAAATGAATGACACTGGAAAGAAACCAGCTCCTTCGCCTGTGAAAACTGCAATTAAAACTGATGAAAAAGCTGAAAAAACCAATAAGATTGATGATTATGATGAATTGGATGACCACGACATCCTTGCTCTTATGTCTGAAGGTATTGTATTAGATGAATGTAGTGGATCTGATGATGAATAGGTATTTAAGAATGAGTTAAATAGATGTATATACACCTAAGGATAACGGTACCTCAAAAACAGGTCTGTCCTAGTCCCAGATAGACCGTTAAAATTACAATTTGTTATATCACAAAGTTCGGAAAAAGAATATAGTTTTTGTTATTGTCACAATTTTGTGTAAATTATTATCTAAAACTTAAATAAAACATAGATGTTAAATTATTGATGGTTTTATTTTTCCTCTCGAGTATTTTGTGAGTATTCTGAATTGCCAGAACTGAGATTTATTTTGGCGGTTCTTGATCCACGACTTCGTCTTCCACCTGAAAAAGATAATGATATTATAATATATTATGTAAGTATATCATTTTGTTCCCCAGTTCACAAAATTTTCAGCTTACATTAAATTTATCTTTGATTTGATGATTTCAAATATTTAAAAGACTGACTGGTCCATTCATTATTCAAGTAATAATAAAGTGATAATTCATATTTTCTTACGTTTTTTTGCAATTTCCAGGTCAGTGTCAGGTTGTATCTTGATCAAAATATGATTTGCGGCCGTATCAAATGTTTATTTATAGAATTATAATAAAAAAATCACCAATACAAAAGAATCCCTCTACGTTCATAAAATCCTATAATTATTGAATGATTATTTCATGAAATCATGACATTTTAGGATTATTCTAACATAAGAGTTGTTATTCTGGTTGTTGCTGATTCTAATGATTATAATTCTTTGAAACCATATTTGTTACGGTCTCGAATCATATTTTAATCAACATACAACCTGACACTGACTTACAAACTCCAAAAAAACGTAAGGAAATTTGAATTTCGCGGGCTACCTTAGCGCGTCCCCTTTAAAATATCGATAACGGTAATCTCTAATTGAGTAGCTGACTGTGACATGTGCATAGTTGGAATCTTCGCGAAGAATATGTTTGAGTTTAAAAGAAAGTAGACCTTAAATTTAACAATATAAAGTCCACTTTCACTTGTCTTGTTTAATAAAATATTATTTTTCAAATTTTAATCGAAATAAAATCAATTAAGACTTACTGATGGTATGACATACCTCTATTTGATATATTTTTGGTTCTGCTATCGTGTTTACATTCTAAAACAGCACAATAGGGCATTTTTGTATTTTTTTTTTCAAGTTCTTTTCACCGTGACGGTTGTAAAGAGACTGATTTGCGTGGTGTGTGCGCGGAAGCAGACATATGCGGATCTCCGCAAAACTCGGGGTACGCGGGCCCCGCCTACTTGCGACTTTTACTGTTTTTTTCTGTTCTGTGGCCTTATAGGACCCCTTCATTTCCAACGCCAACTATTGGAGAGGATACTAACTAACCATCATTTTGCACAAAAATCATTACAAACAGGAAATAATACAGCAGTTACTGGCTTGAATTTAGTTTTTAGACAATCCGGTGCCGCTCCAGCGTCGCACCACATTACAGAGTCGTCATAGCATTAGCGCTAGCGGCAGTCGTCACACGTAACAATGAGGAAGCGCGTCTCTTTCTCGGTTGAGCAGCCACTACTTTTTTCCTTTGTGCTTCAAGTTCATCTGCTAAACCGTATGCACCTGTTGACGCCACCTGAAGGAGGGGAATATTTAGGATAGGATGGGTATTTGTAGAAGGAATCGGGAGATTTATCTTAATCCTAGCTAAGCCTACGCACGGACGAAAAAATATTACGGCGGGATTTTATCGCGCACTGGATTTTCAACTCTCGGTGTTGAGAATCCAACGCGCTGGCACGCACTCTCGTCCCAGCGAATTGAAAAAACACAATGTTGGATGTTCAACTCTCGGCGCTAAGCAGAGCGTTGAAAATCCAGTGCACAAAAAAAGAATCTGCGCGGGAAAAAATCACTCGTGCGAACTTGGGCTAAAAGGGTCTGGTCCAACTCACACCTGATCGGTTTTTATTAACCGAAAAACTGCGGCGAAGCCTAAAAAGGAGGGTTATGTGTTTGACCTGTATGTATGTCCGTCCCTATGTTCCCCCTTAACTACTAAATGGCTGAACCGAATTAAAGGAGATCCCCATACAATAAACTTGTGATTCCGAAACAAAACAAAAATCTTATCCTGTCATTGGCTAGAGCTCATCAAGTAGAGTACAAATATATATCTACAATTATATTTTTATCTTAAAAAATGAAGAAATAGAGGGCCGTTATAACTAGAATATTATAGGTATTTTATTGGGTCGCAAGAATTTACGTTTATTTACAAATCGACAAAAATTAGAAAGGCTGCTTTCCGAATTAGAACAAAATCGCTCACAGCGCTCACATCAATCATTCGTGTTCCGATTTAGTTAACACGATTATGACAGCTGAGGGTTGTCAACAGTTCGGAATTCTCGTGAACGCGCTCACATTGCTCGCTCAACGTCAAAACTTGTACATCATATTTATTTGTGCATATACCACTTTCTTCTTATTCTTTGGTAAGGTGGCGAACGGTAGCCAGAAGCACAATTTCGAAAATGCCACGTTTGTGATATGAGATAAGTATGATATACCCTGCATTCCGAGCTACGATGTAATTGATTTGAGCGTGCTAACGGCCGTACTGAATAAGCCTGAGCGCGTTAACGATGTATTGTGAATCGTTATCGATGACGTCATGACATGCGCCATCTTGCGATAACGCCGACCATGCCTTTTACTAATACCGCCGTGAGCGCTGTCAAAGATGACAGTTGTGCTGTTTTGTTTTGAGTTGCATCATAACTTTAGATAAACGTGGCATCTCCGAAATTGTGCTTCTGGCTACCTTGGCCATCTAACCAACGAAAAAGAAATGTGTAGTTTAAACACAAATAAATATGATAGGCAAGTTTTGACGTTGAGCGAGCACCGTGAGAGCGTTCACGAGCGTTCCGAATTGTTGACAGCCCTCAGCTCATATTTGGCGTTCCAAGTTAGATATCACGATTATGACAATCGTGATATCTAACTTGGAACGCCAAATATTGATGTCAGCGCTGTTAGCGATTACATTCCTATTCGGAAAGCGGCCATTTAATTATTTGAGATACGATACGACTCAAAACAAAACAACACAAATGTCATTAATTACAGTGCTCACGGTGATATTTTAGTTATGGGGCATGCGCTAAGGTAGCTCGTGAAATTCAAATTTTCTTTAGTTTTTTACATTTTGCAGGTCAGTGTGAGGTTTTATGTTGATTAAAATATAATTTGCGATCGTAACAAATATGGCTTTACATAATTATATGCATTACAATCAGCAATACAACTCCTTATGTAAGCACAATCGTCAAATGTCATGATTTCATGAAATAGTCATTCAATGCGATTATATGAACTTAGAGAGTCGTATTGATAATTTTTATGATTATAATTCTATAAATAAACATTTAATACGGCCGCAAATCATATTTAGATCAACATACAACATTATACTGACCTGCAAATTGCAAAAAACGTAAGAAAATATGAATTTCACGGGCTACCTTGACGCTTTCGCCTTAAAAGGCATGGTCGGCGTTATCACAAGATGGCGCATGTCATTACGTCATCTATGACGTTTCATGGGACATCGTTCTCGCGCTCACGCTATTCGGTACGGGTATTATCATGCTCAAATCTAGTATAGCTAAATTCGGAATGCAGACAAAATACCAGAAGCGACGTATTCACCTAAAGTAAAATGTTGTGTTTGTAACGAAATCTAGAGATTAAAAAACACAACAATTTAAGAAGTCCTTGATACAATTTTTTTGGTTGTTATCTTAGATACTGTGTGTTTGCAATGGCGAAACATTCACACGTTGAAATCTCTATTTCCTGTAAAACATGATATCGAACATTGACAGAAAATAGTGATTCCAACATATTGTGAATGTTTCACCTGTACAAACGCACAGTCAGGGCATCAGGGCCTGCAGAGTAATTCCATTCGAAATATTAAATGCCAAATAAACATTAAAGTCTGGAGTCTCTGAATTTATTTGTGCTTTAATTAATATTTGTAACAAAAATAAATTTACGAATGTAATTTATTTTATCAACACGAACATTTACAATTAGTATGTTTTGACTCAAATAAGAGTCTCTGTCTAGTAGGTTTGGATTTGAATCACCCACAACACAAGCAGCGTTTTTGTTGCAGATCTATTTTATTTAACAATTTATTTCCCGTTAGATTTAGAAGTGACCTAAGTGCGATAGTAGAGCCCTCATTTTTTCCAAACTGTTTTGGTAATTTGGCATTGGCAACACTAACTTTACAGTTTAGTTTTCAATGGTGGATATGAATGCGGCGAAATACGGCTTGTCATTGTCAACCTAAATAATTTCAACGTAATTTACCAAATTTTCAAACGGAATTTCCCCCGTGCTACTTTAAAGCATAAAATAAAATAACAAAATGCGACGCAACATGGGCCGTCGGGGTAATAACAATTCTGGTGGAGGTGGCGGTGGGCCGCTGATGACCGGGCATTTACAGGTACTCATTTTCACTTTTATCACCTTGTATTTTTCATTGAGAAAACGCAATACAATGTTAATTTAACGCCGTAATTTGAACGCAATACAAAAAACAATCCTTGTGACGATGAAGTCGTCATCCATTATCCGATTGATAAGAGTTGCTCCCAGCGGTTTCTAACGTGTTGTTGCAAACTTGCAAGTGAAAAGCATGACACAATTTCGTAAAAGAAAAATATTTGAATCGCCAACATAAATTTGAATGCAATACAAAAAACAAACCTTGTGACGATGCAGTCGTCATCCATTAACCGATTGACCGATTGATACGAGTTGTTGCCAGCGGATTCTAACGTGTTGTTGCAAACTTGCTAGTGAAAAGCATGACACAATTTCGTAAAAGAAAAATATTTGAATCGCCAACCTAAAGTTCCCCAAATACAATAATCAATATAATTGCTAAAAGGCTGAGTTCAGCAACATTGAGTAATCGTTGGCTAAGCCGCTAGGCGATAAATTGTTCTACACTACTGCATAGTTTTAAGCCTTTGAAATTACATACACAAACATTGGAAGATAAGCCTAAATTGCAGTGATGTTCAAGATTCAATCCCCCTATGTTAGGTGCTAATATATCTGATTGTAGGTCTATAAATGCACCATATCTGGGTCACCCATTAATTCTGAACTGTTTAATAATAAACAAAAGCTTAAAAAATATTGTAATAGTAAAATATTCATATTCATGTGAAATTCGCAGCACATAAAAGACTAGTGAAATAAACAACATTACACCTGTATTCTCCTGAAGGGTTAGGCAGAGGTGTACATATACGAGTACTACACCCACATTTCGCCTGAAGTCAAGTGAAGTCCCTTGTAATAGGGGGGCGAGCCTACTGCCATCAACTGGACACGAATCTAGACACCAGGCTGCTACTGAGAAATTCCAGATGGATAAACCTAATAACACTTTGCCCAACCAAATTTAGTGCTCGCAACCATGAGACCAACAAGGCAATATGTCTAGTGAAATACTTTTGAAGATATAAACTTTTAAATGTAATGTTCCCAGGATATTGATTTGGAATTGGAACTGTTGAAGCGCAAGCGCGAGATGATCGAGCAACAGCAGCAGTTGCTTGTCATGGAGCAACAATTCAAGAATTCATCGGTATGATACAGCATAATTTAATAAACATGACCATTTCTTGCAGGCACTTCGTTTTTCTTCTTACTCATTTACATGGATTTTAGGGCTGTTATAGATATTTTTATCAAAAAAGTAACAGAATAATAAAACTACAATGATTAAAACATTGCCAAACACTGGGAGTCCATTCATTAGTGACTGCAGAGCCATTCAGAAGTGTGTAGTGTAGGGGCCACACATTGAATCTGCATGGCATTTTACAGCTTGAATGCCTCGAAGATTACCTGCATTACTATTTCTACTTGCAGCACCTACTATAAATTTGTTGAAAAATACACTAGTTTGATACTTAACAGTATTGAACTTGCATATTTTAACCAACAAAGTTATTTAAATCCCTGTTAAAGTGTAATTTCTCAATTCTCCATTGTCTTCTCTTGATCAGATGTTATTTACACCTATAGTGATGAACAAATATTATGTGTATGTTATGTCATGTAAGTTCTGATCCATAGGAGAATAGGATATTCTCAAAGTTAACCAAAACTATCTCATCAACTTATTTTTGTAATGAAACAATAATTACAACACTTTTATTGCTTGTATGGTAGATTCCAAATCTAAAAATATTTACTGAGGAAATAACTATCAACAGCTAGGACGTTTTTTAAATTCATCCATGACACAATATTTATAGTTCTGTTGAGAAAGCTTGAATGATAATGGTGGTGACTGGTATCACATCATTTTGCTTGGAAAGCTTTCTCAACATGTCAATATGTGTGTTGTGTAAGTACATGAAATTTAAGAAGCAAAAACTTGCTGTCGCCAACAATTTGCTTTGTGACTGTTTTTAGAAATTGGAATTTAGCACATGTTCTCTATCTACAACAGTTACTTGAAGTGAACATACATCTAATGTTTTTTTCATTAGACCAGTTCACCTCCGAATATGCTGAAGTGTCATAAACCATTCATCTGATTAAATGATTAATTAACTTAAAAGTCGATTAGTCCCTTACACAAAGCATCAGATAATCAGATTGAATGGCCCACAAATGACAGCATTTTCAGCATATTGTTAAAATGTAAATCATCTTTTTTTGTAATTGAATTTCAGAGACATTCGTACGATCAAATGCGATATGATGAACCAGAGCATGGTTCCAATCGCGATTTTACCCACTTGTACGAAACCGGACCCAAACATCGCAATCAGTTTGGCAGAAAACGCCAAGCTGAAAACCAATGGCAATACGACAGTGCCCCTAAAAGAAACCCTCCAAAAAAGAAAAATCCGTCTCAATTTAACCAACATGGCTCGGGTACTCCTGGGTCTGGGAATTTTCGGAACCAAAGACCTACCCAAGGTTCAAAGCCCTCCCCTAGGCCTCTTATGGATGTAAAGGTTCCAAAGCAATCTATAGGCCAAAAGATCGCAAACCAGAAAGCTCCACCAAAGAAGCCTAACAAAGACTTCACACCATCTAAAGTATCAAAGCCGAAAGCGCCCGCTGCTCCCAATAAAATGGCGTCTCACAGTGTCACTGAACGTAAAAGTTTGGTGGCTGCTGCGACAGAGTCGTCTGACGGGGACGTGTCGCGCATGCTGCTGCCCGACCGCGTGCCTTCGCAGCAAGTCAGCGGCCGCTTGGAACTGGCTTTGGGTGCGATCATGAAAAACATAAGGGCATTGATTGATGGCCAACCTAATCACGCTAACGTGTTACGCTCAATTCAGCTACAGCGTGTTATGAAACAGGCTGTGCGGGAGCGTATCCGAACTGTCATGTTAGGAAAAGTAGTCGGCAGCCTGGTTGATATCCTCGCTATTTATCGAGAGGAGTTCCCTGAGGAGACTGATGCCGATATACTGAACATAGCTCTAGAAGCCGGCGGCGTCTCAGCACCAGATCAAAATCTGAAAACTAAATTTATTGAGTCAGGTAGTTATTGATTCATTATTTCTTACTTTTAAAACCAAGCCCTTTCTATGTGCCACAGTAATCATGTTTTTATAATTTTACTGACATCAGGATATCAAAAGTTTATTTTAGTTTAGCGACAAGCTAAACTAAAATAAATAAGATAGGATGATAACATCCTATCTATAATTATAAATGCGAAAGTGAGTTTGTTTGTTTGTTTTTTACGCTAAAGCGGCTGAACAGATTTGGATGAAATTTGGCACATGGGTAGACCATGGCCTGAATAAGGACATAGGATACTTTTTATCCCGGTAGTCCGTTCCCGTGGGATAATTTCCGACCTCCAAGCGGGCGAAGACACGGGCAAAAGCTAGTCATGTATAAATAAAAATGTTTCGTGCATATTTATAGTCTATCTAAGAAACATAAAAAAGCTATTATTACTGACCTATTGATTGTATCTAACCCTTTCTAGTATGAGATTTACAGAATTTTTACGACACTTCTTTATACAATATTTCTTAAAAATATCATAGTTTTTTATGTAGATTATGTATTATGGAAACATAATACTTTTTTCACCCTATTTCATTCCTTCATACACTATATTACACACTAGTATTTTGTAGCTCACATTATTACAAAAAATCGTTTATAAAATGATAGTGAATTTGAACTTCGAAATAATATTTTGTTTGCAGGAGATCCAGGTGAATTCTTCAAAGCCAATATGAGTAGCCTTCTTGAGCAAAAACTGAATGAAATGTTTTCGAAAGTAAGTACTATCCTTATAATTATTATTTTAACATGATTAATATTGTACTTAATAATAAAAAAATATTTTTAGCTTGAAGACATATATGGCAATGCTCCAGCAAGTGATGTTGCAACACCTGAAGAACAGATTGACCTCCAAAAGAATGCTGATAATAAAGATGAGAACACCCAAGAGTACAAAGACTTTTTGAACTCTACCCTGAAAGTGTATGATGTAAAGCGGATCTTACCTCGACTCATGAAAAGATATATACCAGTAAGTTTTTACACTTTGTCCACTTTTAAAATTCTGGTAAAAACAAACACTTCATGTATCCATAAACATCATCATTACTTATAGTTCCCTACTCTTGTTTCATGTTTATTATTGTATATTATATAGATAGATAAGTATATGCTTTATGTATGTATGTTATATAAATGGTACACCACTGACTACCTGCAGTATTGTCTCTCCTTCTTACTTTAGTTCATCCAAAGGTTGTCTGTAAAAGATCGCTTTTAGCGATAAGACCGCCCATTGTGTCACCCTTCGTAAAATTTCTTCATTTATATCTGTAATTTATATGGTGTACAGAATAATGAATATTCTATTCTCTTAGTTGATTTATTTAATTTGTCAATTCCGGAATTAAGTTAATTAATATCAGTTTGGCAATTACCCATTGAAAGGAGTTGATATTCGCACACTATGCTTGATGTTTTATTAAGACTATTTCTTTTTCAGTATGTTGTTAAGCTTTTAAATCTCGATGGGATGTACCAGACTACGAAAGCAGCGATAACAATGAAGGCAAATGAGAAGGCGGCTAACATCTCCGGTTCTAAAGGGTCGGAAGCAGGCCAGGGTGATGTTACCACTACCCCTGCTGCGCAAGCTCTGAATGATAGTCGCCAGATGTACAATTTGCCTTATTATGTCAAGGTAAGCAACAGGCAAGGTTATCTTGGTAGTAGGAGCTCTGGGGAAATACTTAATTCTGCCGTTACCTAATAAACTTAAATTTCAGATTATGGGTCGTCCTACACTGCCAAAGAGGAAGGTGATGCAAGGATTCTTGAGCCAGTTCAAACCGAAATCTATAAAGAAACACAGAAGTATCCACAACTTGCTGTTTGTTGGATTCACTGAGAAAACTGATTATGATGTTATGGTGGGAGCTGATGGAACTGTTATTGGTAAGATTACTTTTGTTCTTGAAGTGATAGTTCAATAGCAAAACTGAACTTTATGACATAACATGTCTTAAAACTAAGCTTAATCTGTTGCATACTTTTATTTTTCTTCTTATTTCGTATTTCGTCAAGGGTGCAAGTAACTTTAATTTTTTTCCTGGTTTAATGTTAGACTATGTTATGTGTAATTTTCGGCTTGTCCTAGGGCTAAAAGTTTTGTTTTCAACTCTCATAATGAATTATGTCTCTATTTTCTTACTTTACAGGTCGAAATACGCTCAGCGTACGAATCTGCACAAAAGGGGGACCTCAGGAATCAAATGGAGAAAACGGTGAAAATAATACCACTTCTAATGACGTAAGCCAAGAAGAGATTAAAAAAGAAAACCAGAATGACAGCGATATTATTCCCTCCGACTTAGACGGCCAGATAACGGACCTTCTATCGTCTATAAGGAAGTCAGAGGAAGAAGATAATGATAAGAAAGAAAATGGTGAAAAAGCTGATGAGGAAAACGAAAATAATGATGGTGAAGTAAAGCCAGAAGCTGAAGAAATCAAAATGGAGGAAGGAGAGGGAGACGTTCAAAACGACGAGGAAATGACTGCAAATACTGCAAATGAAGAAAATAAGGGTGAAATTGTTGATGAGAATGTGGCTGAAGAAAACCTTGGAGACAACAACACTGCGTCCCAAGAAGAGGTCACTGATGAGGTTGAAACTCAAAATTCAGAAGCAGCTATTGAGCCAGAGGAACAAGATACGGAAGTTACTGACGAAGTAAAGACTGAAAACACAGAGGTATCCAATGATGCAGAAAAGCCAGAAGTAACCGAAACTTCAGGCGACTCTAAAAAGGAGGAAAATTCACAAGACTCTGAAGAACAGGCTGATGATAAAGTAGGAGACTTAAAGGGCAATGCTACTGGTAGATCGACGCCGTCGCGGATATCAGCACGGCTTGCTAACGTCACACCAAGTACTATCCGCACTCGACGCGCAAGCAGATTAGCTTCGCAGAACTAGATCTAACTATATTTTAAACAGGACCAGGGCCACTGCATGGTAAGATTTTTTAAAGAGTTCTTTATAAACAGGTTAGTTTAGCAAAGGTTTAGGGAAGATATCAAGATTTTGCTAACATGTTCAATACTTTCACACTAAACATTTAATTTCTTAGTTGACAATATTTTATCCAGTTTGTGATGTTTTTTCGTTAACTTATAACAAAGTATTGTGGTTTTGGTTTATGGCCGCTTCTTTTGAGTTCCAAGCTATGAGATTTTTTTTCCAGGTTTTTTAAGATATTAAATAGGAATATGTTCATTATAATTTAATTCTAATATTAGAATAGTCTTATTTTAAAGTCGTAAGAATACCAGAAACATGGAATTATTATATTCTTCTTACTTATGTATGAATGATTTTTACGTAAGTAAATCCTATTTAACGATAAATTGATTTTAATTGATAAAATTAATTTTGAAGATAGATTTTAAAACTTTTTTTTTTTTACAATTTGTGTTATTCTTATCATTTAAACCTGTTACCGATTCCGAATAATAAATATGTATAAACTTATGTACTTCTTTCTTTCTTTTATTTAATCACACTTTATCCATAACAACTTCAAAATATAATATAACAGCCTTGGATTCAAGATATTACAAGGGCGCAGTTCCAGAAACATACAGACACGGTCACCTAGCTAGACCACAGATTAGTTACAGATGGGACACTCCGCAAAATCATTTAAATAAAAAGCGACTTGCTACGATAGGTCGCGCAGCGCTAAGTACCAACAGTTACATTCACCTAGAAGTTGCCTTTCTTTCTATCGCGTAACTCTTATATCTTCTGACTACGTTACACTCACTGAATTGTCCCGACAAGACGGGTCCGCCGCGTACTTGTAGCTTCATACCTAAAATGCAGAGCGGCCCATCTGTATTTATCTGTGCCTAGGCATTAAACCCTGGTAACTATATTGGAAAAGGACTGAGTCGCGAGTGAGAGGGTGACATTACTATCTATTTAAGTTAGAAAGAGGTACCAAATGAAATGTGTATCACTCATACTCTCACAGTTTTTCGTTGTCGTTATCCATTTTTATATGCGTCAATGATTCAAATGATCCAAATGAAACATATCAATGATTCGGATAATTTCAGTGATCCAGATGCAAATGTTCCAATCGCAAAATTGATACACTTTGCCCACCTCTTTAGGATAGTGTAGTATTATTTTAAGGCCGAAAGCATTTTATTGGTCAGGTTTTTTAGGAACAAATGGTACTTATAGTTACCACACCAAAAAGCCTGTTCAGGACAGATGAAATTAGCTTGCCCCCTTATTCTTAAAAACTTATAAATGCGTTAGTGTTTGCTAATTTAACCCTCTATTTTCATGTCAGGAATGAGAGGAGAAAAAATGAACAATTAAATATTTTCTTTCCCTATAAAGAGTAACATTATGTAAACAAAGAATGATACGTACCATAAGCTGGTTGATGTAGTATTCGTAAGTAATGGTGTCGGTAACGGGATCCAACGCTGTTTGCATCATCTCGTCGAATTCCTCCTGTTGGCCATGAAGCAGCGGGGCATAAAAGAGAATTTAAATGAAACCAGTTGAATCTATATTATGATAGGTCGACTTTTGTCACATCCTCTAAAACTCAGATGATCACCGTTACACTTTTTTATCTATGAAAACTTCACGGAATTTGTTCTACCGGTGTCGCGTCGCGCCTGTCTGCTACCGAGCCTTTACAATTTCTAATGAGCAGTGTAAAATTATCTTAGTAGGTAACAGGTACACACGGGCGTTTTTTTATTGCGCACTGTATTTTCAACTCTCGGTGCTAGGCAGAGCGCGAGAGAAACGTAGAAAAAAAATTGGCTTTTGTCTTGCATTGGACCCAGGACAATTCAACTCTCACCTGTTGCATGAACACATGACATATAATTCTTAAATCAAAAGATTAAGAATTATTTGTGTCGACATTAAATTACGAATTTTGGTGTAATTAGAATATTGTTTAATTGGATAACGCCATCAACATATACACTAATATATAAAAAAACGAATCGCAACGGACAAGTGGAAAAACGAATGGCAACCACAGAACAGATAAATCTGTTCTGTGATGGCAACGGACAAGTGGCAAAACAAATCGCAACGAAATTTTAATTTGAAGTGTTACGGGCAGATTGTTAATGTACTTGTCCAATTTGAAAACCTGCTCGTAAAACTTCAATATTGCGATTCGTTTTGCCACTTGTCCGTTGCCATCACAGAACAGATTTATCTGTTCTGTGGTTGCCATTAGTTTTTCCACTTGTCCGTTGCGATTCGTTTTTCCACTTGTCCGTTGAAGTTTCACTTTTACTATGTGTCCCAGCACACATTTTTTTTTTCGCAGGTTTACTGCAAATTATGATTTGGTTAAGTAAGGTACATTTTAATAAATGCATTTTTTATTTAGGTACTTAAACATATTTTATTTTATCAAACAAAAAAACTGAATTAAATCCGGAACAAAAAAAAAACATCCATAGTCTACTCTAGACTTAAACACACATAAAGGAACATTAACAAATACACATCTTTCGTCATCAATCTTCATTCGGCTCATCTGCGTTATAGCGGCGGCGCGGCGGCGGAGAGAATAGATTAGAATCTCAAGTTATTATATTGATATAATAACTTGAGATTCTAATCTATTCTCTCCGACCGCCGCGCGCCGCTGCCGCTTCTCACCACGCGATATATCGTCTACCCCCTCTACGCGGCCGTAACGCTTTTTCGTGACAGAAAAATCCTAATACCGGGGGGTATTAGGGTTTTTTTTCGTCTATATAGAAGTTTCACTTGAAGAGCTTTTTATTTTATGTTCGACCGCGCTACCCCGTCCAGCCGGTTCCAGTACCAGTACCAGTCGGTTCAAATCCGATTTATTTTTGCGAAATTCTTTTTCCATTTGATAGACCAATTCTTGAGGAAGGGCAGGATATTTAACATGACACTGGGTTTCTTAGGAGCCGAGCAAAAAGAAAAGTCAGAAAGAACGCTAAGTGGAAACGAAGTAGGTAGGTAATAACGCGGGCAGGCGATTCAATACGACTCGGCGGGTGTTGGGCCGATTGTGAAACCGTGGGGTACAGCTAGCAACTATACAGGGTTATTGGTAAAACACCAACAACCTTTTAAGGGGTCATTGTACTCGTCATTATGAACAACTTTTACTACGGGACCAAACCTGAAATCAGGAATAAAAAATCTGCTGTTCCCTATATGTATTTATGATCGCATAACTCGTCAAAATGTAGGGAACAGCAGATTTTTTTTTTTCATGATTTCAGCTATCTAATTACGCAACACATTTTCGATTTGCAATTGAGTCAAATTGGTTTCGTTTTGACTAGAATTGCTTTCAAAAGTTGTAAATTGAAAGCGATTCTAGTCAAACGAAACCAATTTGACTCGATTGCAAATCGAAAATGTGTTGCGTAATTAGATAGCAGGTTTGGTCCCATAGTAAAAGTGGTTCATAATGAGGAATACAATGACCCCTTAGAAGGTTGTTGGTGTTTTACCAATAACCTTGTATAAACACTTATCGTTTTTACCCCCCTTCTAACACATGCATACAGCTAACATTCTTGAACCACCAAGGTGAACCTAAGTACGAGAAAACTGATTTATTTGTGCTGCATGTAACTATGTAATAGTTACCGGCCAAACCAGCACCCATTGCGTAACACACGATCAATCACAATCTGAATCCTTTTGAAGCACTAATCCATTGCTTCATATGTTCGAAAAATTTGAAGGCTCAACAACGTAAACAACGCAATGAATGTTGTTGAACTCTCAAAATGAAACAGATTGTGATTGATTGTATGTACGCTTACGCAATTAGGGCGCTGTATTTTGGGATTACAAAGTTGGTCCTAGTACCGTGATTTACCAGTAATTTTGGCTTACGACAAAGAATAGTTAATAAAATTCTGTTTTGCCCATTAGATACGAAACTATTGCTGACCTGTGTAAAAGGTTCCCCCTCTTCGAGCATGAGCTGAGTAAACCGTTCCTTAGTGATGAAGCCGCGTCCTTCCTCGTCGAAATAACGGAACGCTGCCAACAACATCTCGGCACTTGCTGGGTAGTATCTACACAAAAATATTGAATCTCAATTAATGAATGTTTTATTTAACTGCCTCGTTGGTCTAGTGCGGTGGTCGGTAAACCGCCGCGCCGCTCGCGAGCCGCATGCGGTTCTTTGGCCCGGGGAATTTACACCGAATTTTAGGCTAACTGCATTATTTTAAAACAGCGATTTTTTTCATTTAACCTGTAGGGTATGGACAAGGGAGTATATTAAAATGTATACCGCGAAAAGTTCACTCCCGCGTATACCACCCCCTACGTTTTAAAAAAAAGAAAAATTTCAATTATACGCGCAAAAAAAAATATTGACAGACATGGATTATGTAGTGAAGTCGAAGAGATTAGGTATCACAAGTAGGTCAAAAAAAATAACATTTTCGTCCACTGACATTTCGATAAAAATAATAGGTACTTATTACGAATTTGTGTAATTCAAGCTAAAATTTTAACAGCTGTTTTATTTGCATTACTTAAATTACGTTTTTTTGCAATAGGGAAAAATGTAACAGCGTTAAATTTAGTTTAAATAATAATAATAAACTGTCTCAATACCATTGGGTATTGAGACAGTTTGGACACAAATAAAGGATTGGCTCTCATAAGAAATCTTATTCGATATAGTATTGATACTTGGCTCTAATGAGTTTGCTGGCCACTGGTCTAGTGGGCGCAAGCGCTACTGCTAAGCATGAGTCAGTGTTATTGGGATTTTCCAGTTGGAACATATCAGTAGCAGCCCGGAGTCTGGATTTGTGTACTATAGGTACCCTTCTGCTTAATCCTTCGGGGATAAAAGGCGTGATATTATGTCATGTTCATTTTTCAACGATATATCAAATATGTTTATAAGTGCACACAGACAGGCCGTTGGGTATAAAGTATTATAACATTATAAAGAAAGTACTACTGTGTCCTGTCTGCTGCCACAGTAAAGATACCATTCCGTACCCGACAGCAGGCGGCAACTGCAGGCGACATGTCGCGGCGACACGTCGCGGGGTCATGTCGCTGCAGTCATGATTCCGAACCCGTTGCAACTATGTTGGGGTCGCCTTCCAGTGTAAGTTAGACTGGAAGCAGACCCGCTAGCCGCTTCAGCGCCGGCGCGGCGTGCAGAACCGACAATGCCGCCCCCACCCCAAAGACGTTATTTTCCTCACTTGAACCAGATTACTTTCTTCAAACAATACTAATTAAGTATAATACTTTTGTAAAAACCTGCATGATCGATTTTTCGCATAACTGGTGTTTTGGCAAGAGAATCTAGGGTGTGGTGATAGGGTGATAAATGATAATAGACGTCACTTAGAAATATGCATTGTGGGTATGGTGTGTTCCTTGTGTCAGAGGATGATTAAATGAATACACGATCAAGGAGTTCGCTTGGTGTTTTATTTGATTAACCACTAATTACACAATTAACCTTGATTATTACATACAGTCAATTCACTATACGATAACACTGCTCGGATGGGGCTCACGGCGCGACTGGCCCTGCCGGCGTGGTCGCCTGTACATTTTCTATGTTAGTGCTTACATTGCAATTGATGACGCTGTACGGTCGCTACATAGATATAAGAAAGAATATTTCTATGGGTCGCTACATGCATAACAGTAAGAATTAAGCGAACGCAGGCTGCAAGAGCGAGCGGAGCGAGATCGAAAATTTTTATATTCCGATAGTTCAAAATGATGAAATAATAACAAAAAAGTGCAGCATATCAAATCGTAAACTTTTGCGCCCCCTGACTGCCCCCGCCGGGTGCGGGCGTGCAATGCGTGCGCGACACGCAGCGCGCCCGCACGCCCGCACCCGGCGGGCCTGACTGGAAGCCTGCTGACTGGTCTAACCATGCAACTAAAAACCAGTGTTTAGTTAATAGGCAGTGAATCGTAGTAACGTGCAAACTGTTTTTTTGGATATTCGCAGACAGTCGCGGTGTCGTGTCGAGTCCCATTTTGGAAACTATCTCTTGACTAAAATAGAAACGGTGAGTAGTGAGAAAAAGAGTCAATATTAAACCTGTGTTCCACCATAGCTTTGCACAGGTAGGGTAGAAATGTCTCAAGCGGCACAGTTCCGGTCGCTTCTTTATTTTCTGTCGCTAAAATCACCTCCTGCACCTCCGCTTCGCTGGGACAACATCCTGTAAAGTAATGCAATATAGAAAAAAAAAAAAAAACTTGAATAAAAGTACATTGAATGAGCAAACAAAGCAAGAAACCGGGCCATTAATTATGCCCATTTTCACAAATACTAGGCGACACCTAAATAAAAGCGCTGTTGTACTTAGATAACCTATTTTAGAGCGTTTATTCTGAAGGTGGGCAACGTCGCAAATCTTAGAGTAGGTATATGTTAAATACTCTAAGTCGCAAATAGATCATGTCAAATATTTCACTGTTTTGATTAATTTGGCAATATTAGGTACTGTGTGGAAATAAAAATTGTGGCTAACTAGCGAACTAGAATATTGATTATGAAATGCAATAATTAACGTAACAACGAATGTTTAGTTTTAGATGTAAAAAAAACTATTTGGAAACTTTCCAAAAGCGTTTTTTACACTTAAAATGGGTACAACATCAAATTCAATATTATAATAATTACAATATTTCATAATTCTATTCAGTAATATTGCTAAGAATCAAAACAGGTAAATATTTGACAGTTATTTGCGACGTTGCCAACTTTTAGGAAATACCCTCATAACGTTCGGCCCAGCGCCGATACGTTGAAGTCGAACGTCCGATCCACGTGCTGGGAACACCGAAGAGCTCAGTGGAGCTGTAGGCTTGCACCAAGGGTTGGCTTTTGTGTTATTTATGGATGCTCTGACGTCGGACATACAGGAAGAGGCTCCCTGGAGTATGCTGCTTACAGACGACATTGTTCTTGTCGGTAATTGGGAACAGAAGCTGGAGAACATTCTTCCTCCAGTTTCTATAGCTGTATCAGCAGGACCAAAACTGAATTGATATTTTGATGTTCTGCGGTTTCGGCGGTCTCCCCAGTTCTAGAACCACCGCTAGATGGAGCGCTTCTCTTGGTCGCCTCCGACTTTCGGTATCTCGGTTCGCTCGTGCAAAGCGATGGCGAGGTAGATCGGAGTATTACGCACAGAATTAACACTACATGGATGAAAAATGGCGGCAGGTCACAGCAACAATATGCGACTCCAGGTGAAGGTTTATAAAACAATGCGAGGCCTGCTGCGATAAAAAGGGATGTTGATCCCGTCTGTTATTTGTAGATCTTTGATTGTCATTAGTAGTCAGACGCCCGAAAGTCTGACAACCAGTCTTACTAAGGGGTATCGTATTACCCCGATATTACCCAGTAACTGGGTTAATGGCAGGTCAGATAGGCAGTCGCCCAATGTCGGCATTGACCGACCCCAACATAGATGGGAAAAGAGACTAGGTTGTAGGTGTAGGTGATGATGATCGTGAGACCTGCTGTCTTGTATGGGTCAGAATGTTGGGTTACAATAGCAGGAGAATGAAGCGATGACTCAGCGCCGAAAGTTGAAAAATCAACGCGCGCTTGTTTTTCAATTTAGTTACTAGATGAACTGAGGAAGTCGAGTTAAAAATAAAATAGAATGATGAAAATGAGGTGTCTTAGGGGTGAGGTGGACTAGGTACGTAAAGTGTAGGTAAATACATACCTAAAGAACGTAGAATAGTCCCAATTTCTCTGACATCGACGACTTGTTTTGCAGAATGGTCAAATACTTCAAAAGCTTCCATAATCCTCTTTTCCAAATCGTTATTAGGGTAAACTGGGAAGTTTAGGTAAGTTAATAAAAATGAGTAGGTAAAACTTTAATTATTTGATTATTTATACGCAAGAATAACAACATTACTTCTCACAAATTCTTTTGTTGTAGCCATTTTTCACTTAAATTTAATGAGATTCACAAAAATATCAAAAATATGAGACAGTTTACTAAAATAACATTATTTATCAATTTGTTTTGTAACCAGGCAACAAATCGAACCGCCATTTAGAATTCCCGCGCTTTATTCATTTTCGTTAAAAAAAAAAAACAATTCACTCTATGCCTCACCCATGGAATTTGTAAGTACTCAGCATAAAATATTTAATTTCGACCTCAGAGAGTTATTACTCTGAGATTTCGACTTAGCACACAAGGTTATTAACATGAGGAATTTGAGCTCGGCTATCATTGTGGTGATTTTTGTAACGGCGAATGGCTATGGCCGAAAGCCTCGACCGAGGCTCCCGTTAGGCGATTGGATCAAGGGACTCAAGGGTCTGATTCAGAAGGTAGCTACTGGCAGTACTGCTCCCTATGGCTCACATTGTGAGGAAGTTCCTGTCTTTGCAGCCCTAACCACCAGTAGCTACTCCCGATACCGACGGACCCATAGATATATTTATATTTCTATGAAAGGACCACTATTTTTATATTTTTAAATGAATTTATAAATATATTTAAAAGTATGAACATAAATAAACGAGATAATAATAATATTTATACAAGTGGATTACTAAAATTCCCCTCGGACCGCGAGGCCGTAGGCGGTGGCCCACGTCAACCTCACCTTACGCCGCCTCTGCCTCCTCCTTTTGGAAGTCGGTTAAAAACAATACACACTTTAGTTTTTACAAGGTTATGGCCCCTTTTTGGGTCAGGTCTCTTCCAGTTTTCTTCAGGTTTCCCTGTTGTTGGCTTCAAGCATCCAGTTTTTTTCCATGTTTATAGTGATTTCATCTACCCAGCTTTTCGGTGGGCGTCCTCTGCGTCTTCTTGCTGTTGTTTTTTTTTTGTTTTTAGCCGTGATGGAAAATCCTCATCGACGCCCAGACTGCCTCACTAGTGAACCAGTCTGGCTGGGCAGTGTCGGACTCTTACCGGCTAAAACCCACTCGTGCCTTTGCTCAGTGTCCGTCTGACATGAGCAGATACCTTATTTGGCAATGCTCTGATTGTAATCGTTCTTTTTTATTTTTTATTCTTTTCTGTCCTGTTATTTTCAAGTATTGTTTTGGTTTTGGCTACTGACACACCTTCTCACGTTGGCCCCGGCACGCCTATGAACTCCAATACCAATCCCATCGTTGACCCAAGCTTGAATATGGATATCCAACTCGCCGAAACCTGAATCGTGTGGATACGAACAAGGCAATTTCACTTTAACTCCTGCTTGTGGTGGAAACTGTGTTACAGATCATATGTGCGAATTGTGGTACCTACTGATATCAAGCAAAGGAGAAGGTATACCCTCGATCTTGTGGAAGTGGAATCTGTTATAAGGCAGTTGGTCGCTGCAGAAGTGGTACGTGTCAACGAAAACACGAAAATGTTACATGAAAATGAAAATAATAGTAAGGGACGAAATTCAATCAAACAGTATTGCTCCAACTGCATAGTAGGCCCAAGAACAGTGAGTTGCTGGACTACTATTATATTAAGGACTATCATTTAGGTTTTAAGCTCTGCAAGGTATATATCCATCTGGGGCAGTACTATGACGTGTTAAAACCATAATTGTTCCAGTGTCAGAGAGAGAGATGGAGCTATATGGGGCGAATATAACTATCCCTTTTTCACGATGGAACAATGATAGCTTTAACACGTCATAGTATGGCCCCTGCCCAGTTCCTACACAACATATTATTAACTTATGACTTATGAGTCAAAATAATAACAAAATGTATAAATAAAAATGTGTTTATTTAAAAAAAACAACGACCCAAAACAAGTATGAGAAGCATCACGATACAATCATATTACAATAATCGCTTACCTACTGGTATTAGCTAATGAACCTGTATTATATTTATACCTGTGCCTGTTCATACTGAGCCAAATTTCAATACAAAGTGGACAAATGGACAATGTCCTTTGAACTCTCCTTGACGGCTTGACCTTTTATAAATAGTTTAACGCCCTTTTCAATGATTGGACTATGTATAGCTATGGTTCTGAGTCAGAGTTCGTTCTGTGGGTCAGAAGTTCTGACCCACAGACCGAACTCTATTCTAGGTGCGTTTCATTTCATCAAATAGTTCCTATGCCGTAATGTTGGCTCAACTGCTGTAGGAAGAACACAAATACGCTTTTACAGCGGTAATTAAGGCGAAAGCGTCAAGGTAGCCCGCGAAATTCAAATGTTCTTTAGTTTTTTACATTTTGCAGGTCAGTGTGTGGTTTTATGTTGATTAAAATATGATTTGCGACATGCCCCTTAAAACTTCATGGGTGCTACATAGAGAGTGCATTTCATCAAATATTTTTAAACTTTAACAACGGACCAATTAGGTACCACCGTATCGTACTCGTACTCACTTATTGGAAGAAATCGCAAAGCTATGAACAGGTGGCGCTGCTAACGCATTACCCATAATATCGCACTGTCATTTTGATCTCTCAATGTTTTTCGGGTTTTAAAATAATTACAACAGGAACTAGCGTGTGTTTTTTGATAATTTAATGAACTATATATTCAACGTGGACTATACCTCAGTTAAGGATGGAAGCTTTGTGCTGTTATTTATGTCATGATAACTGTCTGGAGGTGGAAGATCCATCTTGGTGTCATCAGTTTCATGCTGCTGAGGTATCCCAAAATTCAAATTTCTATCAAATGATTCGATTCTGTAACAAATTTCATATTCAGATTTTAATTTCTAGGTTATGTTCGTAGCTCATGAAACATCGAATATTTTATAAAACTACTGTGTAAGTCTTCGATCAATAATGCACTAGATACACTATCCCATACAAAAGTTCTCTTAAAACTGTCGCCAATTGTGTTTACGTACTTCTAGTTTAAATAAATATACATTAATGTAAATTCAACCTTAAATGCAATGCTTAAAGTTGTATTCACAAAAATATGTACAAAAAACAAAAAAGTCAAACATACATCAAAACAAATTCAACCTTACACGCTTGTTTTAAAGTTCGAATTACAAAGTGCTAATAAAAGCAATAAAAATTTATGACAGAGGCTCGCCGCTTGGACATGGAATGAGTTGAGTCGAAATGTGTTAATATTTATTTCTATTAAATATAGAAAAAAAAAAAAATATACTAACAAATTCAGTTTGGCCTTGACACTCAAACATAAAGTTTAAGGCATACAATGGCAAAATTAAATCTTTCTGTCGTCGGAGATACAAATATTTAATTACAATGGCAAAATTAAATCTTTCTGTTGTCGGAGAAACAAATATTTAATTACAATGGTAAAATTAAATCTTTCTGTCGTCGGAGAAACAAATAATTATAATGTCATGTTGCTTGAAAATAAAAAGTCAATTTTATATAAGTTCAAAAATACTTATTGTTACTGTTATACTGTTTTTAGTAATCTACGCCTTTGCGTGTTTCCAGTTATGTCCAATCTACTCGTATTAAAATGAATCGAACAAATTGACGAATTTTTATAAGGCTTATACATTTCTTTTCCTCTTTCTTTCGCTATAGTAGATACCCATTCTACACAGCGAAATGGGTCGCTAGGAAATCTACAAACAGAAATAAAATATAAAATAACAATACTACACCATGCATTCCCTGTTCCAGAACAGTCGATGTTTGTTACAATAGTTGGTAGTTGTCACAAACATTGGTCAAACAATCATAATATTTGCTAATTGATTTATATTTACTATTTAATTCTGTTTTTATTTTATGAAAAACACTTACTGATAATAAACTTACCGAAAAAATAAATATTCCTTCCAAAATCTTGGTGTTACGGTGGTTATTTACAAATTTTTAGAACGCGTACTGCGGCATTTTGACGTCTTAACGTTGGCTATGATTGGACCATACTAATTTGAAATAAGACCACAACCGAATCTGTGCTCTTATTTTTCGGTCCGTTTTTGAAGCGCTTACCGGGTATCTAGTGCATTATTGATCGAAGGTGTAAGTACGTAAAAGTTTATAATTACTACGATACTAAATGAACGACAATGTTGCTATTTATAAAATTGTGTTATTTACTTCTATTATTAATAATAAGATTGGCTGTAAATACCTGCTGACCAAATCCGCTTTTCGGCTTCTTAGAGAAGCTCCTCGGTTCTTCAGTTCAGCTTTTAACCGCTCTCATACTGTTAACGTACCCGTGCCGACCGAAACCTATTTCTTTATTTCGTCCAAAATTGTTATTTTAGTCGATTAATCGTCTTTCATAGACACTAGAGTTTTGTTTATTCAATCTTTCCGCTTCCGGATCCGTTACGTGTTGTTTCCCGGCCATCTTGGTTTGGCTTGGCGCTTTCCCATTGTAAATTTTCACGAGTAATGTTTGATTACACTTAATTTGCGTAATTACTGTGTGTGAATTGGAACAAAGTGATTTGTGAACAGCGCTAAATATTAAAACTGAATGATGGAACCCTCAAAGATGAAAGTTGTGGATCTAAGATCTGAGCTTGGCGCCCTCGGTTTGGACACCAAAGGGAACAAGCCGGCTTTAGTTGAAAGATTGAAGAAAGCTCTAGAAGCTAAGTCAGGAATAGGTAAATCACGCTCTTTGTATAAATATCACATCTGTAGGCACAATTTTGTATTCATTTTATTGTTTCTATCTATAATATAATCAATATTATTCACACAGGCACGTGTACATTTTTGGCGAGTACTAATGTTTGATGAGTTTACACGCTTGGTTTCACAATGTTCACTTGTCGTCATGCCATCATATCTCTAGAAAAAATATTGTAATGATAACATTATTGGCTACATAATTGGTTTGGGGGGAAATTTTTGGCTTACACCTTCATTTTTTTATGTTGTCTGCTCAATAATAACCATGATGTCACATTTTGGTGTCACAGTAATGAAAGTAAGGTCACAGGATGTTAGATTTTGGCTATTATTATATTACAAATTACGCCCACACCAAAACGGAACTCAAAACACTAATGTTATCAGTAGGATCTCAACAAAAACATTGATTTTGTTGCACTCAATGTTCAAGGTTATAATTAATGTTCACCTCAGTAATAATATTTTGTGTTACAACACAGATATGTTACTGTCTAACAAGTTATCCTACGAAAATATAACAACATTAGGTATTTGCAGCCCTCTCTGACCAAATCTTCTTAGAACTGGTTTGTAGAACCTAGGATTACTAGGAGTTATAAACGCTCTTTACAACTTTTAAAGAGTGTTTGTTCTGAAAGTGGGCAACGTCGCAAATAGATGTCAAATATTCTGCTGTTTTGATTAATATGGCAATATTACTGTATGGAAATAAGAAATGTGGCTAACTAATTAACTAGATTATCAATAATATATTGCAATAACACTGAATTTAATGTTGTAACGGTTTTAGGTGTAAAAAAGGCATTTGCAAAGTTTCCAAATATTTTTTTTACATCTAAAACTAAGTGTTTGGTGTTCATTTCATAATCAATATTTTAGTTCACTAGTTAGCCACATTTCATATTTATACAGTAATATTGCCAAATTAATCAAAACAGGTAAATATTTTACAGTTATTTACAACGTTGCCAACTTTAGGATAAACGCTCTTAAGTTTACCATTGCAATACATTATTATGATGTATTAAAAATCATCCTTTTCATTAGGCCATAGAATTGACAAATATTATTCTCATCATATCAGCTACCTGATTATGACCAATTAAGATATAGGTTTTCCGATTAAGTAAATAGTCTAATTACTATAACTACTTGGCATATAAATCGATGTTTGCATGTTTGACTTATAAATTAACCCTCGGCATGTCTGGAGGTAAAAAGTTATTTGATATGCATGGTGGCTCTGTAAGACCCTGATTTTTTACTTATTATAATGTACCAATGTTTTTGCTAGGGGTGTATATAAATAAGAAGTAAAAAAAATAAACAACTTTTATTTATTCTTTTAATTAAACTCGGGTAGCTTTTTTTTTTACAAAATGATAGACTTTGTTACTCTTATATCATACATTACATATTATAGACCAGCACGGACTATATGCATGTCCTACTACTACGGCATTGTGCTCTGGACTGAGGTAGCGAGCAGAGGGAGTCTAGCGATACAAAACGGCCAGCTACTGAGTGAAGTTAGGACTGAAATTCAATTTTGAATGAAAATCAACAGTTTTTGTGCAGAGGTGGGTCTGACAGACCTTAACAGGCATACCGAGGGTTAAAAGTAATTACTTCATAGTAGGCTAACAGTAATTAGTACTGACCATTATTGGCTAGGTCAGTACATTCAACCATTTTCCTAGATAATAAAACATTATGCCTTGTTTCCCTGAAGGGTTGGCCAGAGGTGTACCTCTAGTACACGCATTCCTCTAGTAATTTTTTAAGTCCCATGTTAGAGGGCGAGCCTATTGCCATCGACTTGGCACAAATGACTTGTGGGCTGCTGCTGAGAAATTCCAGATAGTAAAACACAATTTTATTTTGCCCAACCTGGGAATCGAATTTCCTCATGCTGAGCAGTAACTAGACCAACAAGGCAGTCTGTGTATGTTTCCTAGATAAACAATTATTTTATTTTATTTAGTTGTGGGTGGTTTATAGCTAACAAAAGTAACTAACTATTAGTAATAATAATGTAATGTTAGTTTATAGTTTTATCACCAGTAAGCTACATAAATGTCTACAAAAGTAAATATTGGCCTTGCTGATAAAGTTGCAAAACTGCATGAAAACAAAAGGTGAATATGAATTTTATATTCCTCCAGAGGTTGTGAAATATGGTCAATATTTTCTACAAAAGGAGCAACAAGAAAATATATAAATAAGTCAATCTGCCTAGTCTTTTCCCAACTATGTTGGGGTCGGCTTCCAGTGGGGCTTCTGACGACTTGTAACAACTGTCAAAGATCTACAAATGACAGCTGGGACCAATGGTTTAACATGCTTTCCGAGGCACGGAGGAGTCTCAGTATGTAAAGATGGTTACCCATCCACAGACCAGCCCCATAAACCCCAATATGTAAATAAGTGTGAAGGTAATTTGTATATAAAAATAATTAATTACAAAATACATGCAGTATAGTCTCAGAAAACAGTATAACTAAGAAGATTGGTTGCTGCCACCCGCCCATCGTACTTCAGACCTTGAGCTAGGTGATCCCCTGTCTTTAGATAATTATTTCCTGCACCCTTTGAAAATAACCTTGAATCTGATAGGTCCATATGTCTTGAAGGTTGACCACTTGAGTATTGCAGCCATTGAGTTTCTTATCATGTTAATAAACAATATCATGCGGAGTCATTGTTTGAATGTCTTACACAATAATTTAACAATTGATGCATACAAATACATATTTTTTCTTTCCATATGATAGTACAGCAGGCGCTCGGTAATCCGGCGCTCACTAATCCGACACGTCCAATACTCCGGCATTCTTTAACTTAGCTCTCCTACCATAGATATCCGTCTCCTACTTCGTAATCCGGTTTAATACAAAAGTGCCAGATTATAGAGCGCGCGCATTGATCGCTGTCGTTCTGCAGTCCGGTCCGATTATACAAGTAGGTTATACGTAAATTAATAAAGGTTTTTATGAACCTATAGAATCTACGTTAAAAAAAAAAAAAACTAGCTATCTGCAATTTCCTATAGAAATCCAGTAATCGGCGAAAAAAAAGGGTGCCAGAATACCAAGCGCCTACTATATTATTATTTTAAAATGTTGAATTTTATCAGAAATTGCTTTTACTATATTTAGGGCATATTATTTAATGTTAAATAAAGCCGTGCCATTTTTGTGCTGCCGAAAAGAGACAGACCGGGCTCCCATAGGAGATACATTTGCAAAATATACAGTCCAAATTCTGGCTTCTGATATACAATGTTGCCTACACCTATCCTATGCATACATTTTACACGAGCTTTGAACATTTTTGCACCACTACACGTCCTGTAGTTTGTATCACAATTAGCATCGCCTATAAATAAAATATGATGTACTAAACAATTATTTTCAATTTTAAAATCATTCTAATTTACTTTACGTTTACTCCGCGCGTTCGTGCTAGGCCCACTGGTTCTAGTAGCGAAAATCTTTAGTTGAGTCGTCATTATTAACTTGTCTTCATGTTTGTTCTCAGCGATACCCGACACGTCTATACTGGACACTTCAAATGAGGATGCGGAGGAGCCGGCGACTCCGAGGCGTCCTACTCCTGCCGCTCGGACGACGCGGCGGTCCTCATCGTCCCGACTTGCTGCTACGCCAGCTAAAATACCTGTAAGAAGTTAAACTAGTACAACTGTGCAAGGATCTTTTGGCTTTTGCTTTTCAATACAATTTCTCAAAAATGTTAACCACCAAGGCCTTTTCCCCTTGCCCTTGCCCTTTCAATGTCATCCAAGCGCCAAAAGTTCCTTGGAGCACTTTATATTAAGTAGTTGAAATCTGTTCTAAAGTCTCTAAAGTTTTCAATTTTACCTCAGTCAAAATAAAGTTTAAAATACAAAAACTGGCTTGAAGGTTTGGGTTTAAACTTGTTTTGTAATGACTGTCTCATTCTCATTTAGTGCAGGAAAAGTTACAGTTCCAAATAAGCTTAAAAATAATTCTTAGTAAGGCGCCATCTCGCGATAGTTTCACATGGCGATATCATCGCGGAGATAATTTGATAGCACGGCGTAACTATCGCCGCGATTCTCTTGCTCGTGAAACGTAAATCGTTATGTGTGTGGCTATCATGAGTGACAATGCAAGTCATTACATGGTTTTAAAATGATAAATCTTTTATGTTTGCAGCACATACGTGAAGAACCGCCAGAACCAATACAAGAGGAACCAAAGCCAGGCGGAGGGGCATATTCTCCAAGCCAGGAGGATTCTGACAATGATTCACCACCACCAACTAAGAAATCGGCACCTGCACCTGTTGCTGCTGCTAAACCGGTTGCACCACCAGAGCCAGAACCAGTCGCTGCGCCTGAACCTGCACCAGTTGCTACCCCAGAGAAAGTTGCACCAGCAAAGCCGTTTGCAGTCCCAGAACCAGTGGCTGCCCCTCAACCAGTCGCTGCGCCTGAACCGGTAGCTGCCCCTGAACCAGTAGCTGCCCCTGATCCAGTTGCCGCCCCTAAACCAGTCGCGGCGCCTGAACAACTGGCGCCGCCAGCCCCTGTACCTGCGCCGGTAGACGCGCCTGTTCTTGAAGAATCTGAGCCTACTGATGACGTTAAGTGAGTAGGAATAGTGCAGAGTGGTTCACATAGTAAGAACTGACTATGCAAGATTGACACATTTTCATGACCGACAGACAGTTTAAAGCCAAGCGCTGATTACAGCCGCAACATGCCACAGCGCAAGGCGTTTTTGAAAGGAGGGTTATTGCAACGCATTGTGTAGCGGTGCGGCCCGCCACAATTACCACAATCTTATTAAAGAAGTAACTGTATGAAAGAAACTTGCAAAATTGACAGATTGTTGCCTGTCTATTTTTTATTAAATAGGCCTCTGAATGTAGAAGTTTATCTGGAGGCGAGATTGGCGGAGGACATTGTTGCTATTGTTGGCAAAGAGCATGGAGATTGACATAACAAAGAGAGGTCTATGCATAGCAGTGGGTGAAGTTGGGCTGTGAATGATGATGGATGATCCTGTCAGAAGCTACATTTGAAATCTCTGAGATATGTTACGTTCGTCAATCTATTTTTCTATCATAGCCAGTGGCTTGGAACATCGGCATAAATCTTTTGCCGCCCTTAGGGATTTCACGAATGAAACTGAACGCGATCACCACATAATTATATACTGCGTTCAAGATCTGTCAGTGTCAATATTCCCCAACGATGATGACAGTGGCAGTTCTTGAACGTAGTTTAAAAGTGTTGTTCACTTTCATTGGTGAAATCCGCACTTAGTAACTTAACTTTTTTTAATAATAAATTCCGTAAGTAATTCTGAATACTACGAATAGTTGAACAGTAAATAAGTTACTGCTCTGGGCTTGCAATTTAGGTTATCATCAGAGATCGGAATAGGTAGAGTATATTTGCCTAAACGTCAAGGATTTAAGTAACATAGAGTTGATAATACCGGCTTCTGAATTCCCGGAATAATAATCCAGAAAACAATATTTTGATTTTAAAGACGCATTTTAGGTTGGGGAGTGGGGGCGACCCCCACTCCCCAACCTAAAATGCGTTTTATCTTACTTACGTCACTAGTATGTGTAAAATCTACATACTCGTGACGTCATGGCACATTTTACCTCAATGTATCGCCGTAATCTTTAGATTACGTACAAAAAGAAAAAAATACGTGTCCAATATTTTTTTATAATCTCAAAGACGAACTAAAAAAAAATATCAGTCTTCCTCCCTATTGTCAGAAAGACGAAGCTAGTTGCCCATTTCAAAGCGTAGTTGCTACCTATGGAAAAAAACGGACGAGAAACTACACGGCCAGTCTTTAAAATCAAAATATTGTTTTCTGGATTATTATTCCGGGAATTCAGAAGCCGGTATTATCAACTCTATGTTACTTACATCCTTGACGTTTAGGCAAATATACTCTACCTATTCCGATCTCTGGTTATCATATAGCCTATATTGCAAGCCCAATCATATTGAATGGCTTTTTGAAGGGCGTCATGAAAATAGCATAAAATTATTTGTGATCATAAACAGAGATTAAATCAAAGCACCAATATGGTGACGCGTGCGATAGCAATTATTTCTAACAATACATCCACTCAGTAATGGTTGACCTTTCATTTCAATTGCATTTTTCCTGTATTTGATATATTTTTATGTCATCAGGTAAAAAGTATAAATTTAGAAAATTATTACTAGTGGTCCATCAAATCCAACTATAATTTCTGTAATGGGTGAAATGAAGCATTTGCTCAATTGTGAAACAGTTTAAACTTAAAATATTTCTTACTAAACCTTAACTTGAATTTCAGGAAACAATCGCCGGTAAAAGGTGGAATTGGTAAGCATTTTATTATTAACATGTTAAGATTTCTCATGACCATATTTCAGGGAAATAAAATAAATTTCCGTTCCAGAACCAATGGAAGTTCAAGAAAATCCGAACACAGAAAAGGACGAAAAACCAGAGAAGAAGTATGATGTGGATGATAGGATGGACCATGATAGGGATGAAAAGGATGAAGATAAGGATAACAGGAAGGATGAGGTGAGTTCTATTTATATAGCACTAGACGTCGCCCGCGTCTAGATCGGAAGTTATACCTCGGGAACCAATTTTTTGGAAATCAGCCGTTAAGACGTGAAAATGCAGACAGTTACTTTCGTATTTTTAATATTAGTATGGATTATGCTTTTATTATTTGCAGTGGTAGGTAGATGTGTTCAGCTTGTCAGTAAAAGTCTGTAAATTTATTAACGCCTTTTCTTTGTACATGAATACAGTATAGTTATTATTACACACAGCCAAAGTATAAAAAAAATCTACTGTGATGTTAATGAATTCTTTTAGTTGTCTTAAGAAACCAGTTAAATGTGATTTATAAAAATAAGTAGCTTTTGCCCGCGGCTTCGCCCGCTTGGGTGTCGCAAAATATCCCACGGGAACGTACTACCAGGATTACATACCTAATAGCCGAATAAAAGGCCATTGACTCCTACCGCTGCGCCTGCGTTGCCGTCAACCATAATTATTTTGTTACGCGTAATTTTGAATCTGTGATATCTTTTAAACTATTCATTTAAATGAAATGATGTCAAGGCATAATTGAATCTCAGAATCTAAATTAAATGCCCAATTTAAATAACTAATTTATTGTATAAGGATTAATATAATACCGGTCAAAGTAGCTTCGGAAATAACAATGAATTTTTTCTCAAATTTCTGAAAGATGGAATGGAATGGTTACTGTGGGTGATCCTTAGAAGATAGACATAATATGCCATCGCGGACTTTTTTGTTGAACTTTTTAAGATGAACAATCCTGTAGAACATAAATTTGATGAATCTTTTACGGTTTACGCGGCGCACAGCAGTAAAGCTCCCAGGAGGCATGATTTTTTCCGACATCTTCAACAATAATCGACATATTTCAGCCAATTTACACAAAACCTTAATGAATTATACACCAATAACTTCCTCATGAATCACTCCGTCCATTGGTGAAAAACCGTTTGAAAATCCGTTCGGCAGTTTTTGAGTTTATCGCGTTCAGACAGACAGACGCGGCGGGGGACTTTGGTTTATAATATGAAAGGAACATAATACTTTGCATTATATTTATTATTTTTTTATTATTCATTTATTTATTATGTTGCCTTCCGTTCAGTACTGAGAACTTTATTATGTATTATGTTCTCTATTCAGTTGCCCTGTTTTTTTTTTGACCTTGCCTTGACCACTATCTCACCTGATGGTATGCATCTTCCCCATAGTAATGAGTCAAGAACCAGTCCATGTAATGATATTCTAGCGCAATAGCGCTAGAGTTTCTTACTTACTTACTTACTTACTTACTTCAGTGACGATGAATGAAAGATAACTTTATTATGTCGGTTTTGCTCAGAAAAATAATAATTTCAACAAATATTCTGTTCAGCGTGACCGTGACGTCACTGAAGAAGAAGAATGGGACCAATTGAATGACCGCCTCCGCGTTCGTGAACAAGAGCGCCTCGAGAGAGAAAAAAAGCAGGCCGAGGATGATGCGAAACGCCTCGAGGATGTTAGTAATGTATGTAGAACTTATTACTTAGTGTGGCTGGTTTTGGAAAGCAACAATGCAAAACGGGTCTATGGGACTAATTAATAAAACTCCATTTACTCTAACAGCCTTTTAACTTTCTCTCTATCTGTGTTTCGGCCCCCAAACGCAACTCAATTGTAAGTCTTATGCTTTCCTGCTTTAAGGTGCTTTTTCCGTTGCTTTCCTTATGTGGACTTTTTAATTTTTTGTCTCCCCAATAAGGTTTAGAATAACACTATATTTTACTATCTTGCATGCACACTTAATTTTTACTAACCTTCTTTGAAGTTTTTCTCTGCATATAAAACTAGGGACTAGGGATACTCATTATATTGACATTTTCTGCGCATATTTTTGGACACCTGTATTATACCAAATTACGTAGTGATAAAACAAACACAATTCTTTTGTGACACGGATTAGAGTTTTAAATAAATTATTAAAAGACACAACAGACGTATTCATATTATTAGATTGTCAACAAAAAAAGTACAAAAAAAAAAATGCTAGTCGGACAGTATCCCACTGCTGGGCAAAGGCCTCCCTACTCTCTTTCGACCTCTCTCTGTCCAGAGCTGCCAAGGACCAATTTTATTAAAGGAGTCCAGCTTATCCCGCCATCTCTGTCTGGACCTGTCGCGATGTCGTTTGCCATTAACCGGGACCCACTGGGTCGTTAGTTTGCCCATTGATCGACTGACATGCGATTTATATTTTTTTTTTTTTTTTTTTTTTTTTTTTTACTAGCCTACTCTGTCCCACTCCTGGGCAAAGGCCTCCCTCCACTCCTTCCATCGTTCGCGAGCCCGCGCGTCTTCCTTCCAGTTTTGACGGAACCTATCCAGCTCGTCCCGCCATCTCCTACGCGGTCTGCCGCGACCCCGCCTCACTGTCTCAGGGCACCAGTTTTGCGCTATTTGGGCCCACAGTTTGTCCGGCATGCGACAGACATGTCCTGCCCAGTCCCATTTAAGTTGGGCAGCCTTTTGAGCCACGTCAGTTATTTTAGTTTTGGAGCGCAGTATTGTGTTTCGAACACGATCCGTTAATTTAAGTCCTAGTATACTGCGCTCCATTGCTCGTTGGCAGACCTTGAGTTTGGACTTCTGGATGTTAGTCAAAGACCAAGTTTATTTAGGCCAAAAATTATTTTAGTCTAACTGTAAGTCAGATATATAGTTTTTTCGGATTTTGATTGGTATTCTGCACTAGCTTCCCTAATTTTTTTATCGGCTTGGCTACATGGGCATATCACAAAAGTAGAACATCCAGTTTCTTAATTTATGAAAAATAAACAGAAGCTAATGCGGTCAGCCTTCTTAGAATTTCTCCAGTTTGCTCTTCTCCATTTTGTTTTCGATACATTATTTTTTCGGGAATTAACTTAGATTATTACATTTTTCGTGAGACATGTCATATCTATTAATTTATACGACTTTACTCACGTATTTATTTCGGATTTGACCGACTTGTTTCGACCTGTAACGGAAATCTAATTCATGATCTCATATATTTGATCTCCGGTCGAAATTGAAGCTAGTCGGGAAAACTCGAAATAAATACACTAAACGTTAATTTCAGTAAATAATTGAAATATTTATCTAATTGGAACAGGACCCGGTCAAGCTGAACCGTTTGAAGCGCAAGCGCGAAAAGAAGGCTCGCTGGAGTAACTTCTACAGGGCTGTCGAAGTCACTAACGAAGTGCTTTCACTGCCTGAGGTATGTCGCACTTACAGTCCGTTGAAAAATGAACCTTAATGATAGTGTCTCAAGTTAGATAGTCCTACGTTAATAGTTCCACATCATAGGTCCATCCGCGAGCATTCGAAAGCAAGCGTTCAGATGTTATGTTAATTTTGTTGAGAGACAATCATGCATTTGAGAACTAAATTGTAGTAATTTAATAGGCCGATTGGCATTCAAACCTCCTTCACTAGTACACCATAGAAACCTCACATTTCCACGTATCTAGTGCTCAAATGCTCGTAAACGATAAATCATTAGAAGTTGATCTATCTTTATAATGCATGTTACTAATCAAGTAACCCTAATGTATCTATGTAAAAAAAATATGTTGCTTGCTTTATAAATTAATTATTCGTAGGGTTTTTTCGGTATTTCCCTGTACAGAATAAATCTTTAATCATTCTGAATAATATCCAAAGTTTACAAGGCTATTATGTATCAGTAACCAACTGTTAATGTGACATATCCAAATTTGAAAAAGGGAGTTATAGAGACGACGCGACGCTCTAAAAACTCTTCAAAATTTGTATGTGCCATATTTACAACATGATTCTAGTAATTTGGGTAATTATTAAGTGCTATTTTATCTACAGGAGGCCCATGCCAATAAGGAGAAGAAAGAGTCTGCTGAAGTCAAAGTAGCGGAGCCCGAGATTGACGACAGCAAGATCACCCTCTCTTGGTGTGAGTATGTTACTGCATCATCTGTCTGGCCATATCACTACTACGTTGGGGTTGGTTTCCAGTCTAACTGTATGCAGCTGAATAACAATGTATTTACTTACATTAAATTGGTTGAAAACCAATTACAATAATCATGCACTTGTTTAAATAACACAGTAAAACATAAAGCTGAGGAAAGACTTTCATAAATCCCTCTCACAGTACTTCTGATATACCAATAAAATCTTCGTTCATTCATCCGCAAACAGATCGTTTGTTGAAAATTCAATCCCCTAAAGGGGTTAAATAGAGGATGAAAGTATGTGTGGAAATTCGTCATTTTTGAAGTTGTACTTGTACTTCTGTTAATATGTAAAAGTTAGTTATATCATGGTTTTTTGGAAACTTATCCCGAAGATTCGTGAGAAGTTGGCGACGGGAAATCCCCCCCATTTGTAAAACACATAAGTAAATTTCAGAATGCCACAACCCACGAGGCTCATCTTCTCATATCTGAGGTCGTGCAGCTGCCGACTATTTCTGCTGATCCGACTGTCGTATTTCAATAATTCATACAAAATTCCCATAGATAATGCACCTTCAGTTTTCAGGAATTTTCCAATTTTCCTTTCTAACATCTTTTCAAATTTTTAAACAAACAAACGGTTCTGAAGTGATGCGCTTACCAACGAACAGCATTTAATTTTTATTATATAGATATTACTAGAGTTAACTTACCTTTTTTGTATGCATGTGTTTCTGTGACAGAGACAAATAAAATCTATTTTTCTTTATAATGTCAATTTTGCCCAACAGATGACAGCGATCTGAACCAGTACTTGGAAGTGCCGGAGTTGAACAGCGTGGTGCCGCTCAGTGACGGAGCCTTCGCACACGCGTGGGCGGGCGCGAGGGCCAGCCATGGTGTGGATGCCGGCAGAGTGTGTTATGAGGTAACGCGACAGCTGTTATTTGATTCCTTAGGGTTCCATACTCAAAAGGTACTAAGTCTACGCTGTCTGTATGTCATATAGCTGTATCTTCATAACCATAATATAAGTAGCCAGTTGTAAATTTTACAGAATTGGTATTACTATGGCCTCATCAAAAGTCTATCTTTTTGTCTAGGTATTTTGAAAATTATCTAAACTAAATGATGACAATATAACCTTTTGTGTTGTGATTGTAGGTGCGAGTCGGCACTATGCTTACGACCACTGAGAGCTTGGAGAAGGAACCTGTCGGCTCCGGACTGAGAATAGGCTGGTCCACTGATGACTCCCCATTGCATCTTGGTAAGTTTGCATGCTGAATTCTGTTTGGTTAGTGATGTGAACAAAAAAAAAATTACTTTTATAGTTCACCACACTGTACTTTCTGTGCATCTGACCTTTTCAAATCTACAAGAAATGCCTTGCCATATAAAAATCTAAGACTGCTCAAGTTTGGGAAAGCCCCAAATTTTGATTTTAGACCACTAAGAGCCTCGTTCACAATTCCGCAATAGGTAAAGCAACAAAGACTTGAATATATGTTGGTTAGTGATTTGGACGAGGATAATCTGGTTTCGTTACAATGGCTAAGATAAAGCGATGTGTATTTCGGCTAGAATTTTCATTTTTGTATAATCATTTCAGGCGAGGGAGAACTCAGCTGGGGCTTCGAGAGTTCCGGTCGCGCTCTCAACAACAGCGAGTTCAAGGAGTACGGGAAACAACTCACCGAGAAAGACGTCGTTGGGGCTTACTTGGTAATAAATTGTGTATAAACAGCTGCTTGTATTCCAATGCTACTCCTGAAATGAAAGGTATCACTTGTAGCCACTGTTCATAGGCAACAAAAAAGAATAAATTAACATTAAAAAAAAAAGCATCGCCACTACATTGTGTGTAGTACCATAAGTTCCACAGTAGTCTCTTGAATGTTATTTACATGCAGAAATGTTTCAGGTTTAGGGTGTTGGGTATGGTACCACCTTATTTTACCTTATATTATTATGCTGACCACAACATTCCACTAGCAACTGGATAACAATATGATTGGTCATTTTAGCATAGCGACAGGGATAGGGAAACTAAAACTAGCTCCATTTGTCTTGGATCAGGCTCCTTAGGCTTGCTTTCTACGAATTTTCTTCAACAATATCTTTAGTCAAGTTTATTTACCTTCTTACTTTATTCCATTTATACCAGGATCTGGAGTCAAACCCGTGCAAGATCTCTTACACGGTGAACGGCGCTGAACTAGGCACGGCTTACGAGTTCGACAAGGCAGCACTCAACGGAAAACCGGTGTTCCCGCATCTGCTAACCAAGAACATTTGCTACAAAGTTAACTTCGGATATGACAAGTAAATACATTATAATTGAATTAAACTATGTGTTACGTTTTGTATAGACTCGTTGCTATTAAAACACAAATTTATGGACTCCTTGAGTCCATAATTTTGAGTTTTCTGTTGCGTAATGTAAATTAACAGACACTCAGCAGACTAACTAAACAGATAGCAGTGCTGCTGGGGAGTTTGTTGCGCCACTTCTTCTTCCCAGCTAACGCACTAGGAAGTGGTGAAGGGTGAGCGTTTTGGGGGACTGTCTTATGTAATTTTGACCTTCGAAAAGTGCTGATTCTCAGCCTAGTTTGATATATGAATTTTTGTATGTGTAAACTGTGTCGCTCTTTGTGCTGCTGTGGAATGATTTTAACATTCTTATAGGGCTTGTAGGCGGTTGTATTACGATTCATCGTAGAGTTATTATTTTCAGGTAAAAGATTTATTGCAATGTGTTGCCGTCAAAGTGGAATGCACATTTATATTATTTCTAATAGGCTTTTCTAATATAATATAACTTTTATTTTAGACAAACCAAGCTTAATTTGCTTACACTAGGAGTACCTCAATAAGTATTGCAGCATCCTGCACGAGATTTACAAAAATCACGTTAATATTGTAACCAAACACCAATAACTTTCCTTAGTTCATCTGTCTCTCATAATAAATAAGTAAAAGTGTCTTTATATCATAGTTTATAAGTTATACTGCGTACTAACGCGCAGCCAATTGAAACGAACACGTGCGTTCATATTTACTTACACAGTCCGACAACACAAGTGACTAAAGTTAATTTTAGAATGCGCCAGCTAGACTATCTATTCCTGTCTAGATTTCATAGGATTGCTAATTTCGACGATATTTTGAATTCCCTGTTGACGTAGAGGCGACGCTCCCGCTTTCTACGGACAGGACGGCTGGTTCGATCCCCGCATTCAAGGATACTGTTATTTACATATTTGTGAAGCTCAAAATAATGTTAGTTTGTTTATTTTAATATTCCTGCCTTGATCAACCCACAGTGCTTTGTGTGATGTGAGGTTTCTATTATAGCAGGGACATTCGATTCCGTAATTATACTTGTGTGTTCTGTAATGCATGAGATCTCAAGCGGAAATACATTTTTCGTGTTGTGTAAAAAAACTTCTGTTATGAGGGTAGGAAGAGAACATTATTATTATTCATATTGTGTAAAATTGTATTATAATATGTTGGTAGGGCTTATGTTCTGAACTTGAAGTTGAATCTAAATTGACCTGGCTTTAGTTTCGTGTGACTTTTTAAAATCACAATATGGGGTCTGTGTAACGTCTGCTACAATGAATTGTGATAAAATATGACTATAATCACCAGATTTGGACTTTGTCAGGAACCACACGTCGGAATTTAGAAAATATTTTGTTCAGTCGTAGTTTTTCACAACTTTAAAGTTAAATATTTCATTTTAGGATTTACTTTCGCCAGTACCACACTGAACGTCAATGTATATTTGTTTGCCCTTTGTCTGAACTGCCTCATACTCCAATTCTTTCAACAGATACAACATGTTAACAAAAACGAAGATAGTTCGCAAACGCGTTGAGATTCCAGTCGAACAAGTTCTAGAAGAGAAACGCGCAATCGAGGCTGAGTTACAGCGACAGAAGGAAGAGGCCGTTAAGAAAGAACGCGAGCGACGGGAGAAGGAGAAGAACGAGAGAGAAGAACGACAGAAGAGGAAGAAAGATGTAAGATAATATAGCCACTTGTTGTTTGATTGTTTATTTTATTTTTTATAAAGGTACACCAACTCTGTATGTAATATATCTTAAGTACTACAGGTAATTAAAGAGCCTAGAGTACTATGGGTAATCAGAGGTGATCCTAGCCGAGGTGGACTGTTCCCAGCCCCTTATCGCGCTGATAACGATCCTTGCGGAGGAACGAACCGAGCAGTAATCCTATATAAATGGCGTTGTCGGGCGATGTGGCTCACACTGCATTCGGCGCTTGACGTGACAACACGTCGTGTCCGGTTTCGCAACAAGTCAATCGTCATCCTGAGGATGCCTTGTGAAAAAACACGGTCACACCTTGGTCAAACACGTGTCGATTTCTTACAGGGTTCTTTATGACTCATTAAACAGTTAAGCGGATTAGGTCACTAAATATACGTCGTCGTATATTGTTTTTTACTAGAGGTAACAATAGCCTTGGACTACACAGTCGCCAATTAGATAATAATTGATAGTCCGGAGCATTTGGGGCAGATAGCCACACTACACTTTGCTGACTGATGTTTTTATCAAAGCTACTCTCATGTAGTTCATGCCTCAATATGAGAAGAAGAAGAATTGGGAATTATTATCACAGATGCCTGCTTGAGGGCTGCCTGAAAATATGGGTTCAGAGATCACAATACATTTATTTTCTTTCTTTCTTAAAATTTTACAGAATATTATTTTTTTGGAGATTTAGAAATACCGTGACGCAGTTAAAAGTGACAGATACAGCCATCGACTTATATCGATCAATGGATACAGCCCGATTCAAACTTATTGGCGGCTTGGAACATGAGGCGAGTCGCTGCGCAGTAACGAATTCATGTGTCAGCGGGGGTGAGGAGTGGCGGCTTACTAACGAGCCGCCATTAAGTTTAAATCGAACTATACGAAGCTCTACAGAGCCGAAAATATTCTAAAATTTAATATATTTTTTTTGTGTTTGAAAATTTGTCGATTCTTTCTTTCAGGAGCGTGAAAAGCAAGACCGTGAAAGGAAGGAGAGAGAGGCCGCTGAGAGAAAAGAGAGAGGTGAGGAGGAACCCGCTGCAGAAGGAGAGAAAGATAAAGAACCCGAAGAGAAAGAGAAAGAAAAGGAATCCGAAGCAGTTGCGGAAAACGCAGAAAAGACGGATGAGCCCAAGGTGAGAGAGAGTTCAAGGGTCTAACTGATGTTTTGTTTTAGAGTAATTTGACGTTGATCACGTCTCTGAAGTTTCGCCTGTTAATTAATTTGACCTTCAGGGTGTAGAAAGACCCTTCACAAAGCCGTTATCTACGCATTCTGTACATCAAACTATGTAATTTTGTGCAAACATAATTGCTGAGAAACGACTTTCATTTTTGGTGTGAAAATTCGCTGTTTACAATAGTGCGCAATGTAACGCAAAACATTGTGCTTTATGAGTGCATGCAAGACTACAGGGATCGTGGGAGAATTGAAAGTGAAGTTATCAAATTTAAACCTGTTTTCGTACTTCACATGTGGCTATGTAGATGCCGCCGCACTACCACAGATCGTATGTTATTTTTTATGTTTTAAATCAGGTTTTTTTTTATCGATACCCATCACATCTGCGGAGTTTCGCTAAGTAATTTAATTTGGTCATATATTACTAGCGAAATTGGGAATACTGTCCACCCTTGGTTATCCCTTCAGGGATCTCAGTATGTACGTTAAAACATAACCTATCTTGCAGGAGAACGGCGACAAAGCTGCAGCAGAAGTCGGGCAGGCGGCTGAAGTGAAGGCTGAGCCTATGGACGCCGAGCCTAGCGAGCAGCCCACCGCACACGCGGAGGTGAAGGACGAACCTGAACCTGGTTAGTACATCTCTAAATAGTATACAACCTTAGTTTTTGTTTACCCTAAACCTCTTAAGGGGTCATTGTAGTCATCATTATGAACAACTTTCACTATGGGACCAGAAAATCAGCTATTCCCTACATTTATGTTCGCATATCTCGTCGACATGTAGGGAACAGTTGATTTCTTTTTCGCGATTTCAGCGTTGCAGCAGGGGCGTTATCTTGGTGAAACAAAACAACTTTAGCGAGTTTGCCACGCCGTTTCTTGCGTATTACCTCACGCAACTTTGTTACCTGTCCTGCGTACATAGTCCCCGTAATAGTGGCTCCATGATTAAGATATTCGATCATTACCACCCCTTGGCTGTCCCAGAAAAGAGAGCCCATGATCTTTCCGGCGGATGGAATCGCCTTAAATTTCTTTGGAGTTGGAGATGACGGTCGCTTCCAAGTCATGGACTGTTGTTTCGTTTCCGGGTCATAATGGTGAAGCCATGTTTCGTCCATAGTTATGAATCGAGCCAAAAATCGGTCAGGATCTTGTTGTAACAAATCCAAACAGCTTTGTGAAATTCTCAGTCGAGTTTGTTTCTGCGCGTCAGAAAGCATTCTGGGCACCCAGCGCGCTGACACTTTTTTCATACCCAAATGGTCGTTTATAATATTATGGACACTTCCTATCGAAATCTTTACTTCTTCAGCTATAAAACGAACAGTAACACGACGATCCGCCAAGACAATATTTTCAACTTTTTTAATCATTTGTTCAGTCACTGATATGGGAGATATGGGGCGTCCCGTTCGTGGGTCGTCGTTAGTGGAAGTTCTTCCTCGCTTGAACTCAGCACACCAACGCGCAACCGTAGAATATGGAGGAGCATGAACCCTTAATGTTGCTCTCAAGTCTTGATTTACCTGCTCCGTAGTAAATTTTTTCAAGCAGAGATATTTTATTACCGCGCGAACTTCAATTTTATCCATTTTTAAGAACACGTTCCGAAACGACGCAAACAATAGACTTCTACTTTTAAAAAACAAAAGAGAATTAATTGCTTTTTTTATTATCATCTTAACTAATGTCTGGGCTATGCCTGCCAGTATTTATTTTTTTTCTTTCCAAGGAGAATGTATCGCATTCTCACTATTTATTGAATACCCCTCGTATTACCTCATAATCTAGTTGTGCTATCGCTTGTGGAAAAACGCTATGCATAAGTATTTAAAAACTCATTACAATCATATGGTATGAGTCTTCTTCGCAGGAATATCAATTCTGTATTTACTTTCGTGTATATATGAGATCGCAAGCGGAATTACATTATAAGCTTTGCGAGGCATTTGCCACGGTAAGAGCATGGCCGCGGCAGCGTGAAGCAGCCTCATTTTGATACATTTGCGTAAGCGAAGCTGCTCAGTCTTTTATTGGTAAAATAAAATAGTTTTTCTGAGTACACAAAAAGCAACTTGTCAGTTCAACTTTTGCAATGAAAGGTAAAATAGTAAAAGCTTGTATGCAAGTTCAAGAGGCAGTTTTCATAATGATTTCGTTGATATTTTGATCGAAATAAAAGAGTTTTGTTATATTTGATCACAGAAGGCGAACTCGTCGAGGTGACTGAAGAACAAGTCCTCCAAGGACATGTATTGGATAAGAGAATCAAATTCGTCATCCGGTAAGTTATCATTACGCAATCAAAATGTATTAACTTTTATGTGTAACATCTTTCCTCTCGCTTTTCCGCTTATCAATCAAAATGTATTAACTTTTATGTGTAACATCTTTCCTCTCGCTTTTCCGCTTATCTGTGGGAGTGATTTCGTGAAAAGAGACGGAAGTGTGTGACAGGAAGCCGGTGAAGCGCGCGCTTTTTGCGTTTGACCAATGAGCGCGCGCGGTGCTAGAGTTGGCCATCAGAAACTACCTTGACGAGACCCTTTATTGTTGCTTATTACCAAGGAGAGATGTCATATTGTTACACATCGTATGCGACTACTGTGGCTTCGCTCGTTTTTATTATTTTTTTATTCAAAATATTTACCCACAACACTCATGGAGACAGATTAATGATAAAGTCATCATTGGGTTCATCACACTTCACTATATGGCTCCAAATCTCTCAAAAGTAGTTTTTGATAATTAGGCAAGAAGATGGATTGTTAGCACAAATACTAAAGCCGTGCATTCCAGTTTGGCTTGTGTTAGTCCACTTTTTACAATGAAATATACAAAATTAATTTTATTATCCTGTTAAGTATTTGACTACTCATCTCAATCATTTGGTATGAGTCATCTGAGCAGGTATATCAAAATTTCGGATTTACTCTTGTATTTTACATGATTTATGAGATCACAAGCGGAATTACATGTTGAAAATAAAAAGAGCGGTTTTTATTCCTAGCATAACAAGATCTAGTATTCATTTTGGAACTATACTTTGTCAAGTTTTACTCAGAATAAGCATAATACGCCTATAATTTTCTCCGTGCTGGGATATATAGGCCTGTGAGAAGAAGTTTAACGAGGGTAGTTTAACTTATTATTTATTAATTCACAGGTACACAGTGGAGGAAGAGTTAGATGGCACCGAGGCGGACATGCTACCAGGTTTCGTGCTGATTAGTAACGGCGACATTGTGGAGGGACCCTCCCGACCGGCCAGCATCGCCGACTGTGAGGTGAGGAATAAAATACCTACAGCTCCCACGCTTGCTCGAGACTGGTTCTCGATTTCAGACTTATATTAACTAATAGTCCAGGTTTCCTCACGATATTTTTAGCCACCGTCGCAAAAAGACGAGTGTTATTAGTTTGACCGCTATGTGTCTCTGTCTGTGGCACCGTAGCTTTTAAACGGTGAACCGAATGAATTTGAATGCGGTTTTTTTTATTGGAAAGCAGGTTTTCTAGCGATGGTTCTGTTTTTATCAAAATCGTTCAGCTGTTTGAAGATTATCAGCTCTTTTCTAGTTGATGAAAGGATGTAAGAGTCTTCCACAACTCTGATCGATTTGAAATTTGGTAAACTGTTACTTCAATGATAATAGAATAACATAGTAACCTTGAACTGATGCTGCAGTTTCACCTGGAATTTACAGGATACCCAGTTGGGTATCCTGTGCAGGTCCTGTCCAGGTTATTATAGATAAATGATGAGCAGGGTTTGGTGATGGAGTAGGAAAAAGAAATCAGGAAATGAATGTGTCGGGAGTTTTTAAAATTTTAATATACTTTAAATTTTCACTGATGTCAGTAATGTACAAAATAAATCCAGAAAGTACATATGAATTGATGAATTGAAAAAGTCACATTGGTATTTGCTCGGATTTTAACCACCTCGGCAATACGTACAATACATGCATTAGTATAATAAAACTTATTTGTTTCAGGTGATCCTCATGGTGGGCATGCCCGGCTCAGGCAAGACGCACTGGGCCAAGCAGCACGTGGCCGACAAGCCCGACAAGCGGTACAACATACTGTCCACCGGCGCGCTCTTCGATCGCATGAAGGTATGCCATCTACCACACAGTCCCACCACACTACACAATATACACGTACAGACAAATGGTATACTCTGGGTTTGTTTCAGTCTCTGATAGTGTAAACCAAGAAATGCAGGATGTTTACTTGCAAGTTTTTTTGATAGTTTATATAGCAGATTAATCTATGATAACTTTTATCTGAAGAATAAATATAACAGTTTGACAGATCTTCTTAAAAAGCGGCAAATATTTATTACCTGGATAAAAATTATTAAAAAAAAATCAGTCCTGAGGCAACCAAAAAGTTACCGCATGACGGTTTCAGTCGCGGGATGAGTCAGAAATGGCTCATTACATTGTGGTAAACATATTGATGAGCTCTTTCTAACTCGCTTTTAAAATAAAAGGCTCGAATAATATAATTAATATTTATGATATTAGGAGATTGAAATAAATCGAACTATACTGACACACAACACTTTTAATTTTCACTCTGTTGCAATACACACAAAACAAGGTTTTATTTATGTTTTTTGTCAAACACAAGTTTTATTGAAGACCCCTTTGAGTTGTTGCGATGTTTTCTCTCAGCTCTCAGAAATGTTCATTTTTACCACTTTTTTTATTTGCTTAGCACGTTATAAAGCTCTGTTAGGTTAAGTGCGCATGATATGCGGAAAAGGATATATTGTATAAAAATACTGAGCCTTTTTACAAACTCTTGGGATGGTAACAAAATGATGCAATTTGGAACTGCTTCATTTTTTCACGGCAAGGTAAGTAAGTCTTCACAAGAGAAAGTGTAGTACACGTTATTTTTTTTTAGAAAAAATTATATTCTTAGCCAAAATACAATCATGCGCGCGTAGCCTTTAGCAAATACTTATTTAATTTCATGCCGAATGACATCGCCCAAAGAATGCAAGCTTGAACGGAAAGATTTGAAATACGAAGTGTGAATGAGTCGAATGAATTGAATTTAACATTGCAGTACCTCAAAGTTTAAATAATAAGTTAATTGTATAAGAGAAACATAAATAAAGAACATTTTCTATTCATACATAACACTGTACACAAACTAATAATTTTTCCCTTCCAGCGCTAGAGGTATGAGCACAATAAACCGCCATCCGCTCCAACTATAAACATTGATAAACTAATGTTCGTCTGTATTTTCAACAGGGTGCAATATGAGCAACATTTATAAACCAAAACATTATAACAAAACAATGTTTATTGACCTTTAGCGGTCAACAACTAGCAGTGTAGTTAATATGATACCAGTGGATCGCCGACTGAAGAGGACGTACGTATACCGAGTCCCGAGTCACCAAGGAGAGTCCCTGGTATCACAATAACATATATTCCTTAGTGTAAGCTAGCCTAAGTCGTGTCGCTGCGTCTAGGTTTAGTATTGTATGAGTGTGTACGTCGACACAGGTGGACTGTAAGCCCTTCCGCGCCAGCTACGATGCAAGGTGGGACGCTATGGTGTCCAAGTGCGCTAAATGCGTGCTTAAGTTGTTGGAAATCGCGAAGGGCCGCAAAAGGAATTTTATCCTCGATCAGGTGAGCAACACTCCAATTTTTATAACATTAAAACTTTGGCAGGCACACTTAATTCAGGAACAATCGAGATCGAACGACTGTTACCCCCGCGACTGTTTCGCCCTTTCATTTGTTTACCGATATCAATCACTATCTTCACGGAACGTTTATGTATATGTATGCCATGTTATATTGCGTCTATCTAGCTTCGTATGCCATCTATATATCTACGCATCTTCATAAGGTACGTCCTATATATAAGAGTAGTTAAGGCTATGTATCACGACACCGCTTCCGCGATAAGAGCGAGCTATAATGTAATTGTTTGTAGTAGCGCCGAGGTAAGTAGTAGACGCGGGAGCGGTGGGCGGTAACTCTGCCTAAAGGCCCACTGAAATAACCGCGATGGGATCTCTATTGAGCTTGTTCTAGGTGTCGAACTGCCACAAAACATTAACACAAAGTACAAAGCCACCGCTGGATATCGTCAATATCTATAATGAGAATGTTTTGCTCCACATCATAATCAACGCGGGACTCGACGACGGCGATCGACGTAATTCGCGACCGCGGTTTCGATATCGCATTGGGTAAAAACAGACGAACGTATACCCGTCGGCCCAGAGGCGGAAGTTGAGGGAATTCGACGGGTACCGGCGGGTCGCGGTCGTGATCGTGACCGACGACGAGACGTACCGCGACCGGCAGAAACGACGCGAGGAGGCCGACGGCAAGGAGGTGCCCGACGGGGCTATCGTGGACATGAAAGGTTGGTTACACTGCCTAGCCCTAGGAGCCGCCCCCGCCCGCCCCGCCTCTGCCGACTCTCACACGACTCTCTGTTGTAGCCAACTTCACGCTGCCCGAGAAGTGCTCGTGGCTAGACGAGGTCATCTACCCCGAGCTGGGGGCCGAGGAGGCCCGGGCCGTAGTAGAGGCCTATCACCGCGAGGCCAAGGCCGCCGGCGTGGTGCGAGATAAGGACAAGCGCGAGCGGTCTGCCACGCGCGACGCGCCGCCTGCGAAGCGACACCGCTCCAATGACAAGCGACATGGACGAGATGATCGCAGGAACAGGGACTTTAGTAGAGGAGATCGAGGTTAGTTGATAATAGCTCTAATCTTGTCTAAGTGAGATCTATAGAGTGTACTTTAATAGCTAATATGAATTAATTTCATATATGTATATAAGGTTCATATTCGTATGAGACGCCTACTGTACTTAGTATTTCTGAAGTCGTAAGTACGCTTCATAGATCTCAGCCTCAGTTGTTATCACACAGGTATTAAAAGTTAAGGTATGATTTGAATACAACTTTAGAGCATCTTCGTCGATCGAGAACCAAAGTCGTCAAATAAAGCCTATAGAATAGGTAAGCTGAAGTGGATTACCACTTCAGCGTCTGCTATTTAAGCCGTAACATAGATGGTCGTTACGGAGATTTGTAGAGTGGAGAACAAAAACCGTGATGCTAGTTTTGTTGAAGCAATTATTATCACTGGCTGTGGATTTAAATCAATTGGAGAGGCTTTACGTCCAGTAGTTGTAAGCTGATGGTGATTGGCCTTTGATTCGCTAAACAAATAGTAATATGGCACTATGTACTAGCATAATCATAATCTATAATGATCTTAATGCTGGGCTGGGACAAAGGCCTCTTTGTGAGAGGGAGAGGGCTGTAAATTTTGTAATCAGTTACGCGGGCCCACAACTCGTTGGTAGACGAGGTAGACTGTCCAGTTGGTCTACTGGTCGCAAGCGCTATTGCTGAGAATGGTCGTAGGTTCGATTCCTAGGTTTTAGCATCAGAAATTTCTCAGTACAGACAACTTCCACTGCCCACTCCCTATTACATGGGACTTAAACGTAACTGGCGAAATGTGGGTGTACTATATGTGCACCTCTACCTGACCCTTCGGGAATTACAGGTGTGATTTTATATTATGTAATAATAATGTATGTATGTAATAATGTGTATGTATGTAAGTTTATCAAAATTTTGAAATGAATGCTTGTTGCATGTACAGAGGATCGTTGGGGAGGCAGCAGCGGCTCGGGCGGCGGCGGCGGGGGCCGCTGGGGCGGGGCCGGCGGGCGCGGCGGCTCGCGCTGGGGCCCGCGCGACTCGCGGCCCAGCGCGCCGCCCAACGCCAACCGGTTCGACCGGCCCTGGCAAGGGGGCCCGCCGCAGCCTGGCGCGCCTGGCCAGGGGAATGGGCAAGGACGATACGAGTGAGTAATGGTTATTAATATAGTTCTAGTGCTCTTGGCTGAATAATAACAGCCGTGTGGGTCGATTAAAGGTTAAACTACGTTTGCCGCGGTCGGTTCGTGGATGGGTGGTTATCCATTACATATCGGGAACCCTCTGTGTCTTGGAAAGCCCGTTAAGCCCTTGGTCTCGGCTGTCTTTCATAGATATTCGACAGTCGTTACAGGTAGTCAGAAACCCAAAAGTTTAACAACCAGTTTAAGGGGTATTGTGGTATCCAGTAACTGGGTTGTGAACATTAGATAGGCAGTCCATGTAAAATACTGGTATTCAGCTCCATCTGGTTAGAACTGGAAGCCAATCCCAATATAGTTAGGAAAAGGCAAGGCAGAATGAGTTGTAATAGATTTAATTTGACTTTTTTTTGTCTTTTACTGTAAATAATATTAATAATGAATAGTACTGAATTTGATGGTTTAACCGTTTTTGGAATAAAAAAGGCATTTGGTGAGTTTCCAAATACTTTTTTTTATTTAAAACTAAATATTCGGTGTAATGATATTAATTGTTGCATTTCATAGTCAATATTTTAGTTCACTAGTTAGCCGCACTTCATATTTCCATACAGTAATATTGCCAAATTAATCAAAACAGCTAAATATTTGACAGCTATTTGCGACGTTGCCAACTTTCAGAATAAACTCTCAACCGGTCACGCATTGTTAACGTACCCGTGCCAACCGAAACCATGAATATTTTGTATTTGTTTCAGTAACGACTTCCGCGGCGGCTCCGGGCGCGGCGGGCGCGGCGGCGGCGGGCGCGGCGACCGCGGCGGCCGGGGCGGTGCGCCGGCGGGCGGCGAGCGCTTCGGCCGCGAGCGACACAGCCGGCCCAACGAGCGGCCCGACAAGCGGCACCACCAGCCCGGTAGCGTACCGTACTACTACTTATACTAATCTTACATTCATCACTGACTGACAGGAGACACAGCCTTCCTAAACCGCTGGCTCAAGATAAGCAGAACTGATAAGAACGTTTGTATGGAATTTTGTAATTTTTGTCATAGGACGGACGCATGGCTTCTATGGAGATAAACGAAACTATAATGCGCGACCGCGACCCTTCAATTTACATTGCTTGCACGCAGTCTTATGGCGGTTAATCTAAATGGAGACGAGCCAACTATAACAGCTGTAAAAAAACGCTTAGTCAAGAGTTAGCAGAGAGAGTAAGAGCCAGCTTTAACGGCTGCTGAATTTGGACGGGTTGCAAAATAAGCTATGCTTCCAAAACACAAACACGCGCGCACATTTTCACGCACACAGTCACACTTTTGCTGTGTACTACACGAGAATTCATGAGATTCAAAGTATCAGAAATAAGCAAGTCGTATTACTGCTTTTGCTCACGAGGCTCACGAGGGCGCTGCCCGCGCGGTGAACTTGCAGCGCGCAGCGAACGAATTAGTTCCAAAATAAAGTAATAGATAGTGATATTTTTTTAGGTATAATTATTTATCTTTTAAATCGGCATGTATGTATGGGACTACAGGGCATGCAGAGCTTATTTGAGTGTATAGAGGGCACGCCACTGTTTAGAGTTGAGAATAATTAGATACTTCGTATTGTGCAGGCGGTGGCGGCGGCGGTGGCGGCGGCGGCTCGGGCGCGGGCTCGTGGCAGCGCGGCGGCCAGGCGGGCGGCAACCGCGGGGCCATGCAGCAGGCGCGGCCCATGCACCCGCATCGTGCGGCCATGCCCAACCAGAAGGTGAATATTGCATGCTCACCTTACCTAACCTACTCGTAAAGTAATCAATAATGTGATTTTAATTTGGAACCTCAAACTATTTACTCTGAAACTAGCTCATTTTACACTGCTTTATCCCCTTAGTAAATAATCTCCTATTAAAAAAAAAAACTTCATCCGTCTCGCTTTCATGGTTTTCGAGAGTGCTAATGCCGAAAACATGAAAACGACACCTATGTCAAAAAATTATATATTTTTTCCAGCCGCGATCTTGGATTTTCATTTTGATTTCACTATCGACATCAGCAGTATTATGCTTACCAATATTAAACCAAACTTGTATTGCACACAGGATGGACAGAATCAGAACCAAAATCAAAACCAACAGAACCAACAGGGATGGAACCAGTGGGCCGGCGGATGGGGCGGCTGGGGCAACTGGAATCAAAACCAAGGTATAGTTACGATAGTATACTTACCAACTTCTTCTCATACAGAGAAAGCACGAGCATTGATCACCACGCTTGCTCAAGACGGGTTGGTGATTTCAGACTTATATTTACTTGTAAGTCCAGGTTTCCTAATGGTGTTTTCCTTCACCGATGTCAGTAATGTCCAAGATAAACTCGGAAAGTACATATGAATTGAAAAGTCACATTGGTACTTGCCCGTATTGAACCCACAACCTAGTGCATGAGAGGCGAGGCTTTAACCACTATATGTTTGTTTGTAATTCATAAATTCAAAAACTACTGGACCTATATTAAAAATTCTTTCACCTTTAGAATGCTATATTGTCACTGTGGAGTAACATAGGCTACAATTTAAAGATATCATGCGAAGCCACTGGCGGAAGGTAGTGTGAAATAAAATAATGGGTGTGGTAGATTTGTAGATAAACGAGTAGAGATTAAAAATACCTCGATTTAATAAAAGCAGGGAGATTTATGTCCGATCTTTAACATAATAATTTACGCGTTTGAACGAGCAAATGAGCTTTAACGTTCTTGACTAAATTGATCGAGTCCCGACATTTTAACAGCGTTTATAAATTATTAAATGGAAATAAATAATGCTATGCTAGTTTTGGAGATTTATTTATGGTGATTAGTATCATTTCTTATTCTATGTTAGTACCTTCTCTAAAGCCATTTTAGTATAAGTGTAAGGGCCGCCTAAAGTGGTGTAAGCCTCCTACGATTGTTTCCATTGTAGAAATAGAGAGTATTTCTAGTAGTTTTTGAGATTTACTTAAAAGATTAATGTTCGATTATTTTGTTTGAAGTTTTAACCCTCTGACAATCCTGATCTTTCCTCCAGGTTGGGGCAACTGGGGTAACTGGGGCAATTGGGGCAACCCGCAGCAAGGCTCGGGCGGCGCGGGCGGCGCGGGCGGCGGGGCCGGCGGGGCCGCGGGCGGCGCGGCCGGGGCCGGCGCGGCCGCGGGCCCGGCGGGCGGGGCCAAGGGCGCGGCCGGCCAGCAGTGGCCCGCCAACTACACGGCGCAGCAGTGGTACCAGTGGCAGCAGTGGCAGCAGCAGCAGCAGCAGGCGGGCTGGCCCGGGGTGGGTAGCGGGAGCGCGTCGTGTTATTCTAAGAACTCTTAATGTCAAGAGTTGACCAAGCACTACCAGGACCAAAGACAACCAATTCTTTTATAAATCTCCAACTCTTTATTTTACCTTCTCTGAAATCAGAAATACTTTATTTCTTCTAAAAGAACGTTGGTAACCCTACCTTGCGGGGCCAATACTTGGTATCCAGAAAAATAATGGCCGTATTACCTATGATGATAAGTTAATAACCTATGAGAGAACATTTATACGATCTTCTCACAACACTACCGTCGTCTATTCGCCCGCAAACACGTCACAGGCAGATGACTGACCTTACTCGAAGATTTGACAAACAGGCAAGATGAACAATCCATGCCTCATAGGCTGTATTTTAAAAGCGATGCACATAAAAGCATGTCATCGCAAAAATCGACGACGTCACCTTAATTGCATTGCGACATCGCATCGCATTTATGTGGCATCGGCAATTACCGGGGGAAAAAGTTGGTCACTTTCAATTTGATTTTTTTTTTATCGTTTAATCTATAAAAATCAAAATCAAAAGTCATTTATTCAAACTAGGCTGAGAATCAGCACTTTTCGAACGTCAAAATTACATAAGACAGTCCCCCAAAACGCCCACCCTTCACCACTTCCTAGTGCGTTAGCTGGGAAGAAGAAGTGGCGCAACAAACTCCCCAGCTGCACAGCTGTCTGTTCAGTTAAAAGAACAAAAAGAAGATTCTATATAATAGTATTCAAAATAATTTACATTAAACAACACAAAACATAATTTAAATTATTAGCCATATATAAGCTAGCACACGCCAATATACCAAACAAAATCATCGAGAACTATACTCAGGCCGAAATAAAAACAAAACGTAAACAGAACTTGATATCTTAATAAAAGCCACCAGGCATAAAGGGCGTGCCCGCTTACATATAGTTGTAACTGGAAGTTATAAATGATAAACTAGGACCATCGAGGTAAAATAAATAAACAAACAGTTAATTACTAATAGTAATAAATAATATGATCAATTGTCGAGGTCACTAGCTAACCACATATTGCAATACAACTCATAAAAAAACAGTGTGATGAGTAGATTTTGTCAAAAATAAATTAAAATAACTTGACTTAAAATGTCAACAATAATTAAATTTAAATAATTTGACTTTTATAGTCAAATAAATTAAACAATTACCTATATAAACTCATATAACTTGTCAGTGGGTAAGCTGGAGAAAGAACATAAACATTGTCTTGAGTTAACTACAGCGACCAACTATTCTTATCATTTAAGTAGTCGTTGATAGAATAGTATGCCTTTGAACAAAGCTTGGATTTTACTTTCGTTTTAAACGCATTAAAAGGCAAATCTACCAAAGAAGAGGGTAGCTTGTTATAAAAAGTTATACCAAGCCCAACAAATGAGTTATGAACTTTATGAAGCCGGTGAAAGGGAGCTCGTAGTTTGTCCTTATTTCTAGTGTTAACATTGTGAAAATCACTGTTTTTAGTGTATAAGTGTATATTTTGCCTAATATATAAGATATTGGCGAAGATGAATTGAGATGCCACCGTGAGGATACCAATATCTTTGAAAAAATCTCTTAGAGAAACTCTGGCACCTAGCTGGTAAATAGCTCGAACAGCTCGTTTTTGAAGGACAAATATATTTTGAATATCAGCAGCTTTGCCCCACAGCAGAAGACCGTAGGACATAACGCTATGAAAATAACTAAAATAGACTAAACGAGCTGTATCGACGTCAGTGTATTGTCTTACTTTCCTGACGGCGTAGGCGGCGGAACTGAGCCTTCCCGCTAGGCTCGATATATGTGGGCCCCACTGAAGTTTGGCGTCTACTGTTATGCCCAGAAAAACTGCCGAATTTACGGATTCAAGCACCTCTTTATCTAAGACGATGTTGGGACCTAGATTTCTAACATTATATATATTATATATTATACATATTATAAATTAAATTTGATTTTCGTGTTTGTCTGTATGACCGCGTTGTTCTTCTACACCACGCAACAGATTTTGATGAGGTTTTCACTATAGTTTAGAAAATTTATTCCGGTTTATGCTTCGATCAATAATGCACTAGATTACCGGTAAGCGCTTCAAAAACGGAACGAAAAATAAGAGCACAGATTCGGTTGTGGTCTTATTTCAAATTAGTATGGTCCAATCGTAGCCAACGTTAAGACGTCAAAATGCCGCAGTACGCGTTCAAAAAATTTGTAAATAACCACCGTAACACCAAGATTTTGGAAGGAATATTTTTTTTTTTCGGTAAGTTTATTATAAGTGTTTTTCAGAAAATAAAAACAGAATTAAATAGTAAATATAAATCAATTAGCAAATATTATGATTGTTTGACCAATGTTTGTGACAACTACCAACTATTGTAACAAACATCGACTATTCTGGAACAGGGAATGCATTGTTATTTTATATTTTATTTCTGGTTGTAGAGTTCCTAGCGACCCATTTCGCTGTGTAGAATGGGTATCTACTGCCGCGAAAGAAAGAGGAAAAGAAATATATAAGCCTTATAAAAATTCGACAATTTGTTCGATTCATTTTAATAGATTGGACATAACTGGAAACACGCAAAGGGGTAGATTACTAAAAACAGTACAACAGTAACAATAAATATTTTTGAACTTATATATAATTGACTTTTTATTTTCAAGCGACATGACATTATATTTGTTTCTCCGACGACAGAAAGATTTAATTTTGCCATTGTAATTAAATATTTGTATCTCCGACGACAGAAATATTTAATTTTGCCAATGTAATTCAACTTTATGTTTGAGAAATATAAATACATTTCGACTCCACTCATTCCTTGTCCAAGCGGCGAGCCTCTGTCATAAATTTTTATTGCTTTTATTAGCACTTTGTAATTCGAACTTTAAAACAAGCTTGTAAGGTTGAATTTGTTTTGATGTATGTTTGACTTTATTGTTTTTTGTACATAGCTTTGTGAATACAACTTTAAGCATTGCATTTAAGGTTGAATTTACATTAATGTATATTTATTTAAAATAGAAGTACGTAAACACAATTGGCGACAGTTTTAAGAGAACTTTTGTATGGGATAGTGTATCTAGTGCATTATTGATCGAAGGGTTTATGTGTATAATATGAAGTCGAAGTCGTAAAACCGTGCGGAGCTGGAGCGGGTCGGAGCGCTAGTATTTTTAAAGTAGGTTGAGGAGTCTGTTAGCAAACTCTGATGTGTATCTTTGTTACAGTATCAACAAGGTAACCAGACTGGCAACGCTGCCGACGCACAGGCGTGGGCGCAATACTATCAGGTTAGTACGGAATTCCTTGTTCAATTTACCATAGTTTTTTTTTATTAAAACTCTAGTTAAAATAAAATTTGGTTATGTGTTTTCAATGTTCCATGTTTCGCATAAAATTTGGTCTCATTGCCAGTTTTAAGACATGGTTTTTATCTATATTATTTCAGCTATTCGTACGTATTTAACCTTTGCTTAATTTTTTTTTTTTAGTTAGCTACATAATTTATATTTCATCTTTCACACAATTCATAGTTCTATCTATGTAGTTCGTAATGTCACAACTGCTGGCCAAAGGCCTCCCTTTCCCTTATCCACACAAGTCTGTCCGGCATGGCAGGCCAGTCCTTTCGGTAGGAATCAATTCGTCCCTCAATCTTCATCTTACTTTGTATACCATGTTATTATAATTGAGTCAATAAAAACTCTATATTACAGAACTACGGCAACCAAAACGCGAGTAGCGCTGGCAACGCGATCGCGGGCAGCGAGAAAAAGTGATCTTCGCTCCGGCCAGACCCACCGCGCTCGCGTGACGTCACGGCTGAAAACACCACTATCAACGACTCCTTCATAGCCAACCTCCTCTACAGACAGCTTAGTCAACAACGATCCACTACCTACACTATGTACTCTAAAGACGATTCATCCGACGACTCTTAACGCGTTTATATTAGGTTGATTATCGAATATGTTGGGTAATCGACTAGTTCTCACGAAACTCAGTTTGTGACCGAATTCGGCTAACCGAAAACTCCATTACATTAAGGTTCATAATTCTTTAACTGGAAGTTATACGGTGGAATCATCTTCGTGTTAAATTGTCACAGTATATTGTATGTTAGTGTATGAAATATTGAAATAAACATGGTAACTCGATTTCGTCGGATGATATGTCGCGCCTCTGAATAAGAGCTTTAAATTGGCACTTTTGAGTAGTTTAGAGTTAGGTTACGGCGTTCTTATAGAAGCAGTAAGAAACTGGTATACATACTTAAACTCCTACAGAACTTGATACGATTCATACTTCTTTTGCTTCGTCAAACATCTAGATTCTAATTAGTTTTAATATTAAATTAAATTCAAACGTAAAATATAGATTAATTATTTAAACAAAGCAATAAATATGAAATTTGTATGGAAGTTACCCGCTTTACGATTAAACTAAACACACTATTTATTTGATAAATTGTGTTTTTGTAAGTTTTGTATCGTACAATTTGAGCTCAACATTAGAAAAAAATCTAGGCTAAGTTTGTTATGGAGTTTCTAAGTACTTGTAATATTAGAAGAACATCATATACCTTCCTTACTTTTCTATAATTCCCAGTGCGCACTAGTTTTATCACTCGGCTGATAGTTTGATAGGTCTGGTAAATAGTTTATGGTATTTTATCGGCCGCTGGAGGTCATTATAATCCACGGGCTGCCTACCGGACAGACGTGTTGGTTCTCTTTATCGGTTGCGGTGGATAAATGGCCTAAAGTTTTATTGGGGTGCGGAATGGGATAAAACACTCTTTGAAAATAAACCAATCAAATTATGAACCGTCTAAGCGCCTCTATAATAAACGCTAACGACGCGGTCATAAGACTTGCAAAAGTAGAATAGTGAGTATTTAGTACGGGATTTCTAATATTTGATACTGAGTCTCGTATTGTCTCGCTCACGTGTTTTATGACCGCGCCTATTGCTACCAATGGCATCTAGCCATAGTCCGCAGTTCCACACTAACAAAACCGTTCGTGTTGTTGTAGTGTCTTGCAAAAGTTTATAAAGGTAATCGTCGAGTCGCAAACATATCGACATTGCAAAGGTTGAATAGCTTTCGAATAATCTATTATAAGTCGCGATCGGTTAGCGTTGGAGTTTTGATATTATGTAGACGAAACGTATAGTGATACATATTTTCCTACAGTATTTAGGCATTACCAAAATAAGTAAATAGGAAAATATTGCACCAATTATAAATAGTAATAGCTTAATTTGCCTAAAGGCGCGTCGCCACGAGGGCTGCGTGGCTCCGTGAGGCCAAGCCATACGTTTATAAACTCACCGAGGCTCAACCGCTCGGCTTGTCCTCACGGAGCCGCGCGGCTCTAGTGGGGACGCTCCATTACATAAGATGTTAAAATTTGATTTCCTGTTCCGCCACGCCAGTCACTACAGTATCATTTTAGATACTTTTTATTTAGATTTTCTGATATTATTGGTGCAATATTTTTTTGATCAGTGAATGTGCACAGCAGAATACATGTTTCTTGCATTAGGTCGTTCTCCTTTGCATAGTCGTGAAACAGTTAATATAATGAATGAAAGTCCTATTCTCAATTTTGTTATGAAAATAAATATGTACTTGTTTTGCACAGTGTTGTTTTTTTTTGTGCAATCGACTTGACAAAACAATTTTGAAATGAATTGACTCATTAAAACAAGTAGCTAATAAGAATTATTATCACGGTTATACAAATGTTAATATATTTTCTGATTGTTTAGTCGGAAACTAAATTCAGTAATGTCTAAATTAAAAATACTAACTGGCATCTTTTTTAAATGATAGTTAAGACTATCACGTTTGAGTGCAACAGTATCTTAAAAAGCAATGTTTATGAGCACGAAACATCTCATAGTTTTAGAATTCCGAATTGTAAGTAGTACAATGAGAGGATATCAAATAACTATTGCAAATGAATCATGTTCTGAAAAACACATTTAAAACCTCGGGTACGATGAGATCAAGTGGAAGAATATTGACAGAAAATCTTTTCCATGTACTCTGAAAATATTGAATTGTAAGTACCTAGATATTATTTGCGTTACAGGTATTTTATTATTATTTAGTAAATGTCAAAAATATGCGCCGAGCTTTTGTCAATATTCACTACTTTATGTCCGGATAAAAACAGTATCAATTTCGTTACATAAAAGTAATGTTTTACTCAACAATATTAGTATATCCAAATGTTTGGGATTACTGATTATACAACTACCATTTAGGTATGGAGGTGACTTTAATTTAGCAATTTAGTTTAGGTATGTAATAAATAAAATCGGGGGGTTAGTAAGTAATTGTAAGTTTTTTAATGACTAAGTTACACTAAGTAACTGACTTGGTGAGTGTGTGAGTGAATGATGAGCTTATAGCTTTGTGTACAAATGTTTTAGTTAGGAGTGTGGTTCCAATGTCACTACTGATAATGATTTAGTAATAAAAAGTATTCAATAAGAACTCTTTTGTTTTAATTTATATCATAAATCGACCCCCAACTTCCAAAATCTGTAGCACACTTTAATCAGTCATTCTCAAAGTGGTCCTTGGGGATCTTGAACGTGGATCTGAGGGCTCCTGATGGACCGCTTTGGCAACACAGATCATAATTAGCACCAATTGAGTACTAATTATTTACCAAGTATGGAAGCGACTGGCGTTGGTGGTCACTGTCCGTGACCCTCATCATCGTCCTATCCAAAAATGCGATTTATACACCTACATTAAGTTTTATTTATAAATTTACGAATATAAATAAAACTGATTCACTATTTCCATATTTCTTTTATTCCACAGTATCGATAGTAAGAAAACCCAGTAAAATTATAAGTATTTACGAAAAAAATGCATAATTCAATTAGAGCAATAAGAAATGTGGTACATCTCTATTTCTTTCATGACGTCATCTGTTGACTTCATTTCAGATTCAGATAACTTTATTTGCTTAAACATGTGTACATAAAATACAGTGCATGCAAGGTGTTTTAAATAAGTACATAGAGTTGTGCTAACATGTTTCCTACCATATTGTCATAGTGTGCTATTATGAATAAAAGTTAGAATTTAAACAAAATAACAACATTCATTACCATTGACCATGCAGACATAAGTAAATAAATTAAATTGATTGATTACATAATTAACTCAAAATATATAGGAGTTACACCCACAATTGTCAAATACTCAATTAACAAAAATAAAAAAACAATAAAATAAAATAGTGTCAACGTAGGTCCAAAGTATTCAATACAAACATCATTATTACATTATGTACCTAGATAAAGGTAGATGCTATAATAAAAAAAATAGTAAAAAAAAAACAAAAAAACACTTACACGAACTAAAAATGATAAAATACTCGTAATTAAATTGACTTGTACTAGTTACGATATAAGTACCAATCCAGCTTGTCACTTCTTTTATATTTAATGATTTAAATTAAAAAGCGTGGAGCGCTTTGTTTACTACTAAAAAATTTTTTTTTTCATCATCCCTATTTTCGACAAGGATTGGTAAACAATAACAAGAACCTGCCCCTGAAGTCTAAAATTTCTTTGACACAAACACTTATTCAACCGACCATAGATTATGCCGACGCTTCTGGAGCTACCTGAGGAGCTATTAAACAAGCTTGAGCGCTTGCAAAACGTGCATTCGTTTTGCTTTTGGTCTTCGAAAGCACAGAACAGATAAAAGAGGTTAGAAGGGCCTTGTGGGCGGGGCAGGCGCGCCGCACTTATGAGTAAACGCTCATAGTTAACCGAATTTTGGTTCACCGGCCAATAGTCTTGCTCATATTGTGATAACGTAGGAAGCTCCGCGGAAAAAAAGAATTATGCCGTCTTGCGCTATCATAACGTGTCGGAAAAGAAGCCGGGTGTGTAGTGTACCTCCTTCTGCGAAGCAGTTATGCTCGCGAAGGAGGAGGCGGAGCGCGCGAGGGAGATTCAAGCTGTACGCCCTCGCGCCCCTAGTCGCCGCAGGAGACGCCCCGGGCGTCGGGAGTCACAAGCTGACTTCCGGCCACCGTAGGCGCGGGCCTGCGGACGGTGAGCGATGGGCAGCTCGCCGTCCGATAAGGACCAGGCCCGGGTCGACGGCGCGTTGTGTTCCACGCGCGCCTCAAAGGGATGTCAGCACCAACTGACGGGGTCCGAAAGGACCAATGCCGGCTGGGGTTGCGGGTTTGTCTGAAAGGGATATCGCGGCCCCAGCACATAGGCAACGGAAGGAACACGGGTGGGTTTTAGTCAGTAAAAGTCTGACACTCCCTCTCGCTCCGCCCAGAGCGGGAGGAGTCATTTGATGATTTCACACACAAAAAAAAAAAAAAATATGTGTGTAGTGTAGCCTGGGAAGGGATTTATTTTCACCGGTAAGTCCAAAAACCTTAAAATACAAGTAATATTTGTAATTATTACAATAGTATTATGTAGTTTGTAGACAAAAACGATACAATCGCTAACAGATGCAAAATTATACATTGGTTGCAATGCAATGTACCATCTTGTAGTTAGATGAGTGATCGCGCAATGTATTGCGTTCACTACGAACGTCGCGTGCACCGAGCCAAAGTTGAAATTCCGCGAAATCCACGTGTATCGATAGTGTTGTACTAAGTTGTAAATAGTGATGTGCCGAGTCGGCTATTTTTGGTATTCTAGTATTTTGGTACTCGTTGAAAAAGGAATCGAATCAGGATTCGAGTCACGGAACTCGGATAGGTATTCGAGTACCAGCATGAGTATTCGAGTACTTTGGTAGACTCGAGTACTTTTTTATTTGTTCTAAAACTAAACTTATTTTTTTAACTTGTCACGCGCGACACTCGTGACTAGCTTCACTCAGTAAGTTACGCGAATCGTAAGCATGCAAAGTTCGACTTTATGCGTGGAGGTACAAGATTGCGATTAAAATACGCGACTTGGTATTCGAATACTGTAAGTACTCGGGTCCTGTATCCGAGTACTGTGGATTTGAATCCTATATTTTGAGTACTCGAGTAAGTGAGTACTTACTAGGTACTCGAGTCAGTACTCGAGTCAGCCTGACTCGGCACATCTCTAGTTGTAAACAATGTCGATATTAAGTATGTCATTGTGTGTTTGATACAAAATTAAATGATTATTATCAGTAATATTACAATTAAAATAACTTTGTTTACCAATTATTGTTTATTGTGGGTTATTAATTTAGTTTCTGAGTGGGTTTTTCGTCTAAAATTTGGTTTGAGGTGACCAACCTCATTTATAATGAAAACATTGTAGGTTTCCAGCAGATCCTGATAAAAGAAGTCCACACTAATTGTTCCCCTTCCCGAAATTATAGCTAAAAATTTCAAAACTTAAAAATTACAGTAATTTTATCGATATAATTAATCGACCTTTTGGTTGCTGTAACATGTATGAGAAATAAATTGCTTTTGCGCGTGTGTGAGTGTACGTCAAGCGCAGTGTTTGCGTTAGTGTGACAACCAATAGCAAACTCGCGATCTAAGTGCGTGTGGTTTATTTGTGTGCGTAATGCGCGTACGTATTGGTCTCTTGCTTTTAGGTGAGTTAAAGAGTGGGAGATATGCGGCGACACTCGTTCTAATACAAATCAGGAACTATTTCCTTTCTAACCTCTTTTATCTGTTTTGTGTTCGAAAGTATGACCATGTTTCTCACCTTCGCAAGGAACTCAAGTGGCTCCCAATCCGCCTTCGCTGGAACACTCGGATTTTATGTCTCCTCTTCAACGTCTTACACAACCCGTCTTATCCATCCTACCTGCGTTTTTCTTACGCTCGCCCTTGCGACGCACCGTGTAAATCACACCTTAGATCATCCTTAAATCTCATCCTCATAATACAAGCTACTATTCTTATTCCTTCTCTGTCCATGCAGTAAGATTGTGGAACTCGCTTCCGCCTAGCATTTCTCAATTTAAATATTGAGTAAAAGAGCATTATCTTTCTCTCAACTGTGAGTATTTATATAACTTTAATATGTATGTTTATACAGGGTGGCAGGGAGGGACATCGACGCGAAGCCGGCTACCATGAATTCAGTACATGATTCTGAACCCCCCTGCATTGAAATTTTTCGTCGGTTATTAAAAAATATCTGCTAATGCAGCTAAAAATATTAATTTAGTACGTTATACAGGTTATACCTTAGGTTTTTTTTTCAATATTTTAGTTTCAGACTTCGCATAAGTATTTATATTTTTCTCTTGTTCTCCCACACTATTGTCTACATTTCTTTCTCATTTCTCCTTTCGCAGGTCTGCTGGAAGAAATTTCTTAAGAAATAAGCAGTAGGTACCTTTGTACTCATAATTATGATTATGTCGTATCTATACTGTATCTATTTTACTGTGTATACAAATAATAAAATAAATAAGAACTATTTAATTCCGGAACGGCATCCATCTGCAGGTCGAAATTGGTAAATTTTCCCGTTGTTGTAAAGTAGTTCAGTAAGTTCATATTTTATTTACCTCAAATTCTTTTCGATAGTAGTATTTATAAATATTTCCACGGGCTTCAAACAGTGATAACTTTCGCGTCACATCACTGGCCGACTTTATATAAAGTCCTTGACATTCTAGGGACATAAAAAATGTAAGGAGTTTTTGTTATTTTCCGATTTTAAGACAATTAAGGGCTGCTTTTGTGTGGAGAAAAAAACAGGGCGCTAGACAGTGTTATATTAAATAATAACAGAAAACAAAACGTTACAAATTGTTAGTGGCCCTTTCGGAGTTCAATTAGAGGTGTCATTGACTCTGGCAGGGCCACCATCAGGTATTTAAATTTTGATTACACAAAAAATTTGTCGCTAATTAGTCGAAATTTGTCGCCAAATATCAGAATTTGTCGGTCACTGGTGCAAAAGATATAAGGGTTTATAGGTGGCCGATCTGGAGAGAGTCTCCCCAGCTACACCTAGCGAAGATGTGTTTTCTCCCACATTTTGTCGCCAATTAGTCGCAATTTGTCAAATTGACAAATTCTTTAGAGACACCGGTTGCGTGAAATGACCACGGTAAGTATACGGTACATGTATGTGCCCAAGAAAATCGAGTAATGCATTTTAGAATACCTTTCAGTAAGACTGTAAGCCTTGTCAGCATCAATTCGAAGGTTGAAATAAAACATAAGAATGCAAACTTTTTACACAGTTTATTCATTCAAAAATTATACTATTGCCAAACTTTAATCTGACAATATTGTGAAAAACCGTTAAATATCGCCATTCAATGAGCGAAAAATATCCACAACACGTTTCCGACTCACCGAATAGAATTGATTTACTTGTATGTAACAGTGTTATATTATTTAACGTCTAAATTAGTTCGTTACATCCTCATTTAGTTACCACATCATAATAAAAATAGAGACTTTATCTCACACGCAAGACTAACATCAAATTGAAATTCAACTCACAACTACATATTCTCATAACTAGAAATAAATTGTACAAACATTTCAAAAGTATGCCTTGTCGAGGTTCATAAGGGATAAACGCGTTACATAAAATATATTTGCTAAAAATATGGCCTTAATTTACAAATAAGATACGCACATAATTATGCACACACGAAATGTTTAGTTAAAATAAATGCGAACACTTAGTAAATAGAACTAGAATAAACTTTGGTAAATAACTAACAAGCTCGTGTGGATTATGAATTAGGTTCACCTGTGGTGATCGAAATTATCAATAACTTTAAAATAATCATACATTATAGATTATTTACCAAGTTTATATAATTTATTGAAACAATTGTTTTGATTTAGAGACGGGAAGTTACTAAAAAGGAATGTTGAAGCTGCTAAAACTGAGCTGTTAAAACATAATACCAAAATAAAGCGTAAGAATAAAATGAAATAGGACATAATATTAGATAACAATTTTGTTTTTAATTTTTTTAAAGATGAAATAATCGGTGTGGCGGAATCTTTGGTTTAATTATGATCCAATTAAATGGCAGTAATTTATTAGTTTTTCTTTTGAGAGTTATACCTCTTATATTTTAACATATTTATTTATTTATACATTATGTTACACTGCTTCAGGGCGACTAAAGAAATTAGGTACTATTTTATTCATTGCTTTGACATAAAATTTTCATGTGCTTCAAGAATTTCGTCGCATTTCCTTTTGAACTGAAAATGTATGATGTTTAACACATTAGAGCCTGTAAGTGTATTTAAATTTAATTTACAATTTTTATTTATTTTACATGCAAGTACAGTTGCCCTTACATTTCGAAAATTAAAGGTTTTAAATATATCTACCTTAAGTAATATTTTATAGTGTTATTCAACAGTTTTAACTCTTTTTATTTGCATATTATATTTATAGTTCCAAAATCTACAATATTTTGTGCCGCAGTTATGGGCTGTTCCTCGCACGACTTAAAATATTTACTTAAGAAATTGTCATGAGTGTAGGAACTCCTAGTAAACTTAATAATAAAAGATTGTTTTGTATAACTAATGAGGTGCTAATCTAGAGAAATATTTGTGGAGAAGTTTTTTACAAAATAATAGAGGAAACTTCGCAAATAAGTCAGAATTTGCGACACAGAATTTATGTAAATGATTTAGACTCAGCTCAAACCAAAGAGGAGTACAAACCGGAGTATTTTGTATGATATTGAACAATGAACCTTATGATAAGTGCTTTAAAGAGCCAAGAGGTTCACTCGAGAAGTAGTTTGACGTGTACTACGTCGATCACACAACTTTGCACTTTATGAAACTGACTATAATGTGTATTATGCGTTACACTTCTCTTGGGTCTGCACTGAGCCTTTGGTATATGTATAGACATACATAAAGAAATATAACATATTCTGGAACGAAAATTATCGCAAGATTAATGTGACAAATTATCAAGCGCGCGAGAACTGCTGCAATTGGCTGTTGAAAAATCATTCAACCAATCACAGCAGTTCTCGCGCTGTCACATTAATTTTGCGATAATTTTTGTTCGAGACACTGGCTCTTATGTTATATTTCTAACTACTCGTACAAACTCTATATAAGCGCGCCCGTGCGTCGCCGGCCCGTGACTGCGGCATCACATAATTATATCCTAACTAGTTGTAACTTGTAAAAATGTCATAATTTGAAACACTGAGGTGAGACGTGGCACATTATAGTCCGTTACTTACACACGAGACACACGTATTTCAAATAAAACACGATGCACGATTTACACTCAAACTCACGACATTTTCTGATGGAGGCAGAAATTATAGAACGCCATGTACTACGATCCGTTTAATATGGCCTTATCAAACGTCATAAATCATTATGTCAATAACACAGTGACGCACAACACTAGCACTGCTCTACACCAGCGCACGCACACGAACTGTCACATTCTAGGCGCGCGCGCGCGCATGTTGCGAACGGTTCGCGTGCAAGGATCCACTCCTGCGCAATTGAAGCTGACGCGCACGAACCGTGAAGTGAAGCTGTCCAGACTATGTTCCTAAGATGTACACGAACCACACTGTTCGTGCGCGTGCGCAGTTGTGAACCTTACGGGTCTTGCCTTAAGGGTCGTAAGCGCCAGCGAGTGGTCCGAATAAAATAAATTAATCTAATCTGCGTGCGCATCTTATTTGCCAAACATGTAAACAAACACGAGTTTTCCACTTAGACAATCATCAACTTTATGCAAGTGTAAATAAAGTTGATTTTAGACGAACTAGTATTGTTGAAAAAGTCATAAAAAATATGAAGTTGTAGCGCAAACTGAACCTTATGTGTAGGTGTTACAGTTTTTTCCTAAAAGTCGTATTTGTATACATGTTTGGCAAATGAATTGCGAATACAAACTTTGCGTTTGTAATGGCCAGAGTATAACTGATTTTGCATAATGCAGCAATATAAATAATAAAATACCATAGGAAAAATAATGAAGCTTCATATACGTCGGGACGACAATACGACAATAAATGAACACAATACTAATGCATAGGATTATTTTGAAACTACCAATTAAATCGTAGCATCGAAATTAAACAAGTGATTTTTCAAATAAACTAAATAGTATTGACACTATGGGTTTTGCCCATCAGCCTTAGATTACATGTTATAGTGACTTGATGAACGGATATATTTGATTGAATTTTTGTATGCAGACTGGGAACGTAGCGTTGATATTGGAAGGACGAAGAAGGTGGACCGATGACCTTGTGAAGGCCGCAGCAATCCGCTGGCTGGTCGAAGCACAGAACCGGTCGAAGTGGCGGTGCTTGGGGGAGGCCTATGTTTAGCAGTGGACGCCTTTTGGCTGAAATGATGATAATGATGTCTGGCAACAGATATACTCTGTTACTCTGTTGTGTCTGTTGTATGTCGCAAGAGTGTTACGCAATAGTGTCTTTGGTCCGTGACCTTGACAGCAACCAATGAAAAACATTGTTTTACTTTTTATATTTTTATTTATTGGTTAGACACGAGGCTTTTGGCTACTTTTGTAAGTGTGTATTTTATGTGTTTTTGCCTTTATATGTGCGTTTTGTTTGTGCAGAATAAACAATTTTTCTTTCTTTCTTTTATTTTTCTTTCTGTTTTATTTATTGTCGTATTGTTGTCTCCATCTTGTTTATAGGAAACTTGGGCGTATGATACGCCTTCAACCGGCAATTTAGTTTCTAATCAGAGTATTATTCCTTTCGCTATGGTTATGTTAAAACGAAAACATTACCATAAGTCACAAAAAGTTTTGTTTTGTTGTTTTACAAAATAAATAATTTTATATATTTTTATAATATACTTTTTAATAGCATTTTAAAACTACGACTTCTCTAAATTGTGCCTTTTTTGATGGCATCGTTCTATTTACAAAGTATGTACAGAAAACAAATATAAAACGTGTAGGTAAAATAATATCATCGTGCATTTAGTGTTCCAATTTGAAATACGTTATTCGTTGGCGCATTGTCAAGTTCAAGGCTGAGAATATGGATATTACAATAATCATGTTTCGCTCATATTATTTCAAGCCAATTATCCTAAACTTTTACTAAAAACCTTGTTTAATTTCTAAAGATTCTCACAAATTCATCATGGCCGCGAAAAAAAAACATTTTTAGTCAATAAATTAATTTTACCTAATTTCCATTATTTTATGAATGGCACTTTTGTGAAATATCAGGATCGTAGCTATGCTTAAATATAATTATCAATTAATTCCTAATCTTTCGCCGGTTAGGGTGGAATGAAATTAGCTAACTAGCTAAAAATAGCTAACTGGCTAATCATTGTGAGATAACTTTAGAACCGAGCAGTACTGGACTCAATAATTAGGAATCACACTTATTTCATCTATAGGTAAAGCCCACAAGAAGGAAACTAGCTAAATAACAGTTCTTTAAAAGCAAATTTGCTGCCATCCTTGCTAATTAATGAAACAACATAAACTGCAATAAATATACCTAGGACGATTAGTTAGTCATAAATCTATGGCTAATTGGGATCGTGATTATAATAACAACAATCGAATTAGTCATCAACGTACTGCGTTCTAAATATTAAATAACTAAACGTTTCAACTATCTGTCTTCTCCTTCTATATATTTCTATCTCTTTTATTGCTATGAAGTTTTTGAGGAGCGGTCTCAAATGACAAGCTTTTATCTAAGGGTGATACCGCACGAGCTCAATTTACGCCACTGAAAGTGAGTCGCCGAAATGAGCGCTATCATGATAATAATTCACGCTACCAGTTGGCGCCATTTTGACAAGAGGTCTTCCATTTAGACACTGAATAAAAAAATATATGATGGCGTTTATCATTCGTTTCATTCATTCCTTCATCATTCGGTCACGATTAAAGAAAATATAAGCGCTTTGACACTTTTGACAGCTGCCCGGACCTGACCTCTCAGTGCTGCCACCAAGTGAAAGTTCAGAACACTCTCATTTCGCTGCGTTCACTTACATTCTAAATCGCGGTTTACCAATCACTCGGCCGGCACCATTTCAAGCGTCAAAAGTTCTCGGCTCATTTTGAGCGGCGTAACACTTGCCGCGATCCTGTGAGACACGGTATTATTAGAAGTAACACATACACCATTATGTCTAAGTAACCCAGTAAATGCACAATGTCTAAGTGCACTTAAGTTTTATCCTGACAACGTCACACTTTTATGCGTTTTAACTGTTTAGGAGATGATTTGATACAAATACACTGTGGTTTTAAATTACTTGGCAATTTTTCACAAGAGATTATCCTGACCAGGCCCTTAAAATGATAAAAAAGCATTTGATTTACGACTTTTGGAAAACGGAAATTGAATGGAACGTCATCTCTTTTTATCTAGCTAGCAAATTAAAACCACAATGTATCCTTTAGATAAAGCAACATAACTATATCGAATGTACTGACGATAACGATACAATAGTCTTCTGCGCTTGTATACGTAAATACAAATGTATAGTATAAATGTAGAGTTGAAAGGCCCTCCCACACATGACGCCAAAATCTATTTATTTATATATGAATGACGTTACATATGGATCAACTCTGACACATACAGCATGTATCAGAAATGTGTGATCATATTTAAGGGTGTGGTACAAACCATAAAATTAAACAAATGTCTCCATGGGACCAACATCGTTCAATCTGATTAGCCTTTTCCCAACTATGTTGGGGTCGGCTTCCAGTCTAACCGGATGCAGCTGAATACCAGTATTTAACATGGAGCGACTGCCTATCTGAACTCCACAACCCAGTAACTGGGTAATACGATACTCTTGGTAAGAATGGTGTCAGACTTTTGGGCTTCTGATGACTCGTAACGACTGTCAAAGATCCACGAATGACAGCCGGGACCAACGGCTTCACGTGCTTTCGGAGGCACGGAGGAGCCTCGGTATGTAAAGATGGTCACCCATCCACTGACCAACCCCGGCAAGCGTAGCTGGGTGGGTTAGGGTAGGTGGGTTTTAGTAAGTAAGAGTCTGAAACACCCTCCCGCTCTTCCCAGAGCGCGAGAAGTTATTTAATAATTACCCACCAAAAAAAAGCCACATGGAGAAAGTTTTCAGTTTGATGGTCTGTGGTCATGCCCTTAAATATAACCACAGCTTTCTGATGCATACTGTATATACCTATACATTAAATATATTTTAAATACATAATATTACAATATACACACGTTCCAAACGATTTATTTCAAACATTAACAAGAAATATTTTTTATTCTCCCCAACTTTTTCCGTCTGACAAAGGGCAGTTTTTTTATTATTTGAAAGTAACGCCAAAACCACATAGAAACAAGTAAACATGACAGAGAATCTTTCATTGTCGCCGATACACTTTATTTCTACTAATTTATATGAACTGTAACAAACTGGCATAAGTTGACAAGCATGAACCGATACAGGTTATGTTAGGCCAAAAATCGTATATACGTAAATAAGCAAACATGGGTGATAATATTATTTATTTTCTTATTACCTCCCACAAATCCCGGTTTCTCAAAGCTAATCAATTTTATATTTTGTCAGAAGAGGTAATCTGAGATTTAACGGCAGGTTTACAGATCAGACGCTTGATTCGGTTTTCAAAATCGGTTGTCATAAGCCCGTATTCTAGAACGTTTTTCAAATCGATCTCGATCCATACTTGTTAAGTAAATATGGAACTACAACGGTATGGTATGGAGATACTTATCTATACTCAAACCTAGTTTTTGGTTTTGTTTGGTCGGCTAGTACAAGACGGACGATGGATCATGGCTGCTCTGAACATAGGCTCACCGAACTTTCGCGCATGTCCTCTCACTCACACTCGCATCCTGTCACCATTTGGTTCCTAAAAAATGTAATTGCGCAGCCTTCTGCACAAAGTTCGGACCAGCCGTTGTAAATGCTATCAAACTGCCCTTTGGAAGACACTTAGTAATAACTAAGTTATGAAATCGCACTTATTATTAAGAATCACGCCTGTTTCAACATCTGACGGACGGACTACAATGATCTACGTATATTTATACACACACACACACACGCATCCGCCATCTTTACTCATACAACGACAAAATGGAGTTTTTTTTTTTTTGGATTTTATATAGCAACCCGATATTATTATTTTAAATAAATATACTTAGGAGTTGCCTAAAAATTATAACGTATTTAAATGAACATAATTTATGTGACGATGTTATAAAATTAATTTAAAATCCACTTTACATCTTAACAAATACATTATATATTTTAATATATTTTGTCTTTTCTCACACACCTTAATTTAAAAAAAAAAAGAAATAGAATCAATTTAGAGATACTTTTCAACGATGAAATAATCTTTCATTCACATTATTACTTAAATAAAATTATGTCAACGATCAATTCCCTCACAAAGTTAAGTTTTACGTTTTAAATATTCGTTAAATATAAGTTCCTTATTAAAATAGGAACCCTTAAAATGGGGACAACACTACTGCAAATACTCGTAAGCCCCGATAATAAAAACTGAGCGAAATAGTGTTGTCTCTTCTACTAGTACTGTAAAGAAAGAGACAGAACTCAGTTTTTATTGGCGCGAGAGTAGAATTATTATTAGATTAATATAAAATATAAAGGCCGGAGTCGCGTCGAAGCCGTTTTTAAGTCACTATTTCATGTGTTTGTACATTTAGTCGATTTTTAAACATACCATAGACAAAATCGACAATTTGTTATTTTTGAACGGCATCGCGCGGCTCCGCCTCTCTAGTAACGATCGACAATGCGCCAAACCAAGTACTAGCTAACGTTATCCCTAGTATGTATTAGTTCGCACAACACTTCTGACTGCTTATCTGCAACAGTGCAGTACATATTCTGTTGACAAAAAGAGAAAATATATGAATATAATTTTAGAAAAAAGAGTACTGCATATTACTCACTTTTTGTGGGACCAATAGGGATTTAAATTGGAAAAAAAAAAAATTAGTCCGTCAGTCAGATAATAAAAAAAATATTAGACACGTATTTTTTGCTTTATCATATTAATAAAAAATGGTTTAGATACAACGCATGAGTGGGGGCTCGCTACGTCACAAGTCAGTATAAAATCTACCGGCCAGTGACGTCATGCCACATTTTAACGCATTGCCTACTCAATGTATTGCCGTAATCTTTAGATCACGTAAAAAAATAAAAAATACGTGTCCAATATTTTTTAATAATCTACAATTTTTTTTTTTATCAACATCCCTATTAATGGAAGAACTAAACTCCTCACTCGATCAAAAAATTAATATTATTCGGGGTATGAAATTGAAGTCACAAAGTCAATTCAATTTCTACCCTGTATCCCACCGCAAGGCGTTTCTTTCCCCTCCAGAAGCATAATCGATACTAATTTCACAAATTTCACATTTATCTGCTATCTTTTCACGCCATAAGTCGCTTCCCTGAGCAAATAACCTTGAGCATTCGTTCCCTCTTTGCCGCACCACACAACGCACATGAGTTACAGTATATAAAATCAAAGGAGATGGAAAACGGTGGGCCTCCTTTTTTATCTTAGAATATAAAAAATCTGCTCAATTCTCAATCTGGAAAAGCTGACAAATATGAGAAAAATTGTTGTGAGATTATCGATTAATTGAGTTATCGATTACACAATAACAAAAAGAAAACCTTCACACTAGGTAATTAACTCAAACTAATTAAATGCACTATAATTTAATTAGTAATAAATAAAATATTAATTAATTACTGAAAAACCAATATAATAGTTATCAATTTCATATCGATTAAAATCAGTCTTTCCATTAGTGTCAGTCGCAAAATTAAAATCGGGCTTGCTTCAGGAGGAGATGCATGTTATCAATCATTATTTCTCATTTCTGTGGTTTTGTTGTAAAGATATAAATTAAAAATTTACTCCGTGATGTCCAGCATTGAATCCAGCATTTAATGAATCAAGATTAGGTAGAAATTTAATGTATTTTTTATTATTTGATTATTCTTCTAAATAACAAGATTAAGTCATTTTGCTCGGGGACGCGCCTTAACGGCTGAACGGATTTCGATGGAATTTGGCACACAAATACACAGGTTTTTATCCCGGTAGTACGTTGTCGTGGGATAATTTCCGAGCTCAACGCAGACAAAAGCCAGTATATCATAATTATAGCAATAATATTGAATGATAAAGGCATGTACTCACGATGCTATTGCGGCGTCTGCGGCGAGGAGGAGCGCGAGTGCGCCGCCAGCGACTGCTGCAGCGCGGCCGGAGTCAGCCACTCTCTATAGCATAGCAGTGGGGGGAATAATTGTATTGTTAGTAAACTTGCTCACTTTAAAAACACCGACAAAGTGTGGGCGGACCACGCACGTTGAAGGGTTTAGTAGGCATGATGAATATTTACGCATACGCAGTATTGATTTTACTGGCAGCAAAGATAAGTTTATATTTCTCGAATAAAATATGAAAAACCAAGCTAATTCTTAAAAAAAAAATATGGATGTCACGACAAGTTGACGATTTTCCGAGTGTTTCCTTTACTTTTCTTGAGACCAAATTCTTCTTTTTCTTGGCAAATTTCATTATTCTAGCTCAACGGGAAGTACCCTATAGGTTTTGATTTAATACGAGTGTCAAAATATCCGGCATAAATGGCCGTATTTTTTATTGCGTTGACTAACATCGATAGCAGCAAAAGTTAAAGATTACCGCATCACTAAACCATAGACAATTTCCTGCGGCCATTGTTGTTTCGATCTTTGGCAAATTTTGAAACGGTTCGACATTTGGATTGTTTCAACCCTAGGTTTTATTTTTTTACAGCTCCAAGGGACTCTAAAGCTGCGTCCCCACTAGGGCCGCGCGGCCCGCGAGGCCAAGCCGCGCGGCCTCATGAGTGTGTACGTTTACAAACTCACGAGGCTCGGCCGCGCGGCCTGAGCCTCACGGGCCGCGCGGCCCTAGTGGGGACGCGGCTTAAGGGGATCTCAGTATTTGTTATCAATTTCGTCTCGATACCTCCACGCGTTCCTGAGAAAAGAGTTCTTGACAGACAGACGGACAGCGAAGTAAAACAATAAAGGTTTTGTTTTTCCTTTTGAGGTACGGAACTCTAAAAAAAAATATCTAAGAACCGAAAGCAAAATAGGAACTGAGAGTAATTTAAATATTTTTATTTAAAGACTCGGTTCTTGTTTTTACTAGTAGCACGGCACGACAAGAAACAAAAAAAAAATACTACTTAACCCTTTGTGGTAGAATTTGGTAGAAATTGGTAAATACTTCTAGGTGTTAAGAGTAATTTGCCGACGAAAAATTTCATCGCAGGGGCGTTCAGAATCATGTACTGAATCCATAGTAACAGTTTTCGCGTCGATGTCCCTGACACCCTATATAGCGTTTCCATGACAAACAAGTATAGTCACTGCGTCATTGTGTGTCAGAGGTGTCAATACGAAACAGAAAAGCAACTATCTTTTGACCCGGTAGGGCGAATCTAACGATTTAAATCTTTGCCGCTGTCGTCATTTTCATGACAGCCGACACAGCGGCTGTTAAGAGCGGCCACCGCTCTTATAAGAAACCGTAGCTTTAGTTTGATATTCAGAATGCGTAGATAGCAGCTATGTGATGGGTCTTGATACACCCGTTATAACAGAAGAAAACAAAAGAAAACGACACAATATACATTGACACTCACTTGGGCAGACACCGCTGCAGGAAGGGCACGCACGAGCTCACGTACGCCAGCCGGTTCACCCACGCCGGGATGTCGTGGTCGCATAGTGCCTGGAGTGATACAAACAAAACATTGAATATCAAATAGATTAAAGGAAATCACTGACCCTTACTAAGATTTTCCTCAGTGGTGTGGCATATGAGGTTGGTTTTCCATTGAAATTAAATTATGTTTATTACAGTAAGTACGAGTAGATCTTTGACACAGTTTTACAAGATTTTTTTTTTTGGTCTATATGTTAAAACGCGCCGGCATTTCCTAGCTGACTGATCCCTGAGAAGAAAAGCCGTAATAAACTCAGAGGTTATGGTCTCTTTTAAAGTCTAAACATTGCATTATTAAGAAATTATGTGATTCTAACGATGCAGGGCATGTCTGGAAGAGTCTGTTGAAGAAAGAGCCATTGTAGCTTTGAGACGACCTGTTCCCGTTGACAGACGTAAGTATATCACATTTTCACATATAATCAAATATAACAACATATTTTTACTACGAAATGAACTATTTTTCTATAGTTTGTGCCAATTCGAAAAAAGAAAAAGAACAATTTATATTCAAAACTTTATAAAAATTAAAACAACCGACTTCCAAAAAAACACCACAAAGTGAAAAATAACTTTAATTTCGGAAGGACGTAACTCATAACAGGGTATACAGAAAGATGTATATAAGACATACCTAACAAACGCACACGGGTACAGTCGGTCAAGAAAATTGTGTACCAATCAATTTTGTACAAAGTAGACCCTAACACAAAATATAATAACATCAATCTTACATTCGAGAACTTTTTCGACAGGCACATTATTGCGTTCGGTCTTTAGTCAAAATAGTAAATCTAGCCTTGAACACGTGGTTGCGCGGGCGCTGACTAACGATCAACACAGAGCTGATAAAACCACGTTATCGCTAATTGTGCTATTGTGTTCCACATAATTGACTTCTAATAATTACCGTTCCTTAGTTCCGTAATAGTACATAACTTGTTTGTTTTAAACTTGTCTCTTTATAGATTAAACGTTGATTGATTCGCGTTTTGATGAAAATTGTGAGTGATTGATATTTTGACACGCGAATAATTATATTATTTAATTAAAATGTTAGTTAGTCAGGCTTTGCAACTAATATTGTTAAGTCTTCGGGTAGGTTAAAATGATATCGGGTAAGATTGAAGATCGTATTTAATATGAGCGTTGCGATCATTCTGTAAAAATCTAGTAGGTATTTGTCAATTGTAATAGTTTCTCTAACTTAAGGCCGATGATGATTATGATAACCGACTTGTAATGATTTTATACTGAAGATCACGTCTAAACGAGTAGTGTTAAAGATTTAGAAAAAATATATGTTAAATTAGAGCATTTTCTTAATAACATAATACATAAATATTTTAGATTATGTTTATATTACATAGTGAAATTAATTTGTAAAGTTATGTCTAACGCGGATAAAAAACGGAGAAAACCGCAAAATCAAGCAAGCGTATTTTTCTGAAACCGTCACCATTTTAAAGATAATTTAAGTACTGATCTTTTATTATACGTGTTTTATTAAAATACCTTTTATGTATAATAAATTTATAATGCGTCTAATCAGCGCTCCTTGATGGGCGAGTCCTATTACTGGCTGGACGTACGACGCGATGCGTGAGCTTAGTACAAAATACGCAAGCTAACCACTCAAGGTCACTGGCATATATCTGCGTCTTAAGAAAGAGCTGTTAATTTAACTAAAACCTATAGCTTTTCTTTTGTCCTAAAATCGTCCAAAAAATATGAGCTGTATCGATATTTATTCATAATAATTTAATCAAATACTTGAACATTAGAATAACGTCCTAACATTTGATAACCTTCCGACCAGTTGGACAATAAATCAAAAAGAGTTGCATGCGTGCTAAACAGCAATTATTTATTACAACTTAACGTTAAATCCTGTCGGCTTTGTCACCAGTAATAAATTAAATTTGGTTTGTTTGCAACTTATGTAAAATGCTTGTCGCCTTGACCGATTTGATGTAGGCAAGTGTATGACTAAAAATGGTACAGAATAAGCAAGGATAAGGTAACAGAAACCATTTATCTAGGGGCATTATACAGCATACATTTGGATCGCACTTTTCTTTGAGACAGCTGATTTTTTTTAAATAACCGACGAATCATTTCAACGCAGGGGCGTTCAGAATCTGGGGTTGCGGGTTTAAACCAAATTAATGCGGGTTTAATCTGGGGTAACACAGGCAACGGAAGGAACACGGGTGGGTTTTAGTCAGTAAAAGTCTGACACACACTCTCGCCCTGCCCAGAGCGGGAGGAGTCATTTGATGAATTCCCAGCCACAAAAAAGAAAAAAAAAGGGGCGTTCAGAATCATGTACTGAATCCATGGTAACGTTTTCGCGTACATGTCCCTGCCACCCTGTATATGTCGTAGGATGATTTGATCATTCGAATTTTCGCGTTAACCCTAGGGATATTGCGAAAACACAGATAATGGTAATAGTGAAAACATTTCTGCGAGCAACTTGGTTGAAATAGGTTAGGTTAGAACTGTGACCAGCCGCGAGCGAGCCGAGCGAGCGCTACTTGCAAGTTGCTCGCAGAAATGTTTTCACTATTTTCTAGTTATCCATGTTTTCGTAACATCCCTAGGGTTTTCGCGAAAATTCGAACCGTCAAATCATCCTACGGCATTTAGGTACAAGGAGTAATTGAACATACATACAGTACATAAACTCCGCCTTTTTCTCTAGGGGGGTTAGCAGAAACTACAGACCGGTGTAATTGAAATAACGCTGAAATCGTGAAAAGGGCACACCTTTTTTACGCGATTTCATAGTTCGTACCATAGTAAAAATTGTTCATAATGGAGAGTGCAATGATCCTTAAGACGTTTTCAATTATTTTAATTACACCTTGTATTTATACATTTAAAAATTAGTTAGTATAGTCAGTGGGAACATTAAACGCTGATTATGCTATGCTTGTAGTTTATAATGTTCAATAAATAAATAAGTCCATATCGCGATTAATCAAATACCTAACTTAAAATAGAATTATCTATTGTAGACATTTTCCCTATATTTATAAAAATAAATGAACGTCATCGATAAAACTCCGCACCTGTGTTTGCTGCCACTACATAGTACTTGTTGCAACTTATATAAATTTTAATCCCTTCTCGTGTCTGTCTATGTGACCACGTTTTTCTTCTAAACTCCGCAACGGATTTTGATGCGATTTTCACCATCATTTAGAGAATTTATTCCGGATGGTTTATATGTATAATGGGTTCATTCATATCTTTATTTACACGGTGATTTTTAATTATCTCTGAAATATAGAAAAAAATATCAGCTGTTTCATACAAAAATTAAGTACTAACCGATGAAAATGTATGAAACAGCTGATATATTTTCGATATTTCAGAGTTGGTCTCATAATGAAAGTTGCTCATAATCATGAGTTCTTTCACCTCCTGAATAGTTAACAGTGAATTAAAAATCACTGTGTATATAATTATTCTGTACGTCTGTATGTCACTGAATTCCTCCTAAACAGCTGGACCGATTTTGATGTTTTTTTTTTCTGTTTTATTAAGTCCCTGGATGGTTTAGATTCACAAGTGGACTCGGTAGGTGGTGCTGCGATCGAGTTCTAGGAGACAGGACAACGTCTACGCGGTCATAATAAATAAATAATTAGTTTGTTGTCAAGTCGTAAATTCCTTGCAAACCAGGGGCGGGTCGCTAGTAGTAGATAAAAATAATTAATTAGATAAGTGAATGACTCACCAAACAAAATGCTGAGGTGAAGTGATTGCAGTTGTTGTTCATAAGGTGATACCTGAAACAGATATAGATAAGCGTTAGATAATACGTACAGGCTGTATTGTAATTTACCGGAATACCCGCGTAATTTCGCGTTGTTCCATAACTTTACCATTAATCAGAACCATTAATCACGTGATGTTTTTTAGCCTATTTAACCCCCACCTCCCCCCGCCCTTCCTAAAATCACGTGTATTTTTTGGTACATTGTATCTTAAACATTTTCAAAATATTTTATCTTTAATACTAATTGTTGCCTGTTAACGGCGAGTCAAGTTCACGCGCCGCTTTTCGGTTTAGAAACCACGCGTTCAACGAAAAAATAAATACAAGTGATATCTCACTACCCGCCTTGTGATATTTCGTGATTCACGTGGTTTCGAGCCTCACGAGATTAATGGGCGATCACGTAGTCGAGATTTTTAATTAATATTCTTTATAGCACCTTTAGGTCATACCTCGGAAAGCACGTTAAGCCGTTCGTCCCGGGTGTCATTCGTGGATCTTTGACAGACGTGACGGGTCATCCATATGAAAGTATAAACGGTGCCTACATAAAACAACAAATACATTTATTTCGGCCTTCCGGTCTGTCTGTTTGTTCCAGCTAATCCCCGAAACGTCTGGACCGATTTTGACGGGTCTTTTACTGACAGTTAAGCTGATGTTAAAAAGAGTAAGTGAGGCAACTTTTTTTTTTTAAAGAATTATTGTCCACGCGGACGAAACCGCAGGTAGCAGCTAGTGCTTATATTTACATAAAAATAGAGACAACCATCTGTTGTGTCTGTTGTTGTGTTATTTCTCATTATATTATTATTATATTTGCTAATGTCACTTAACAATTGACCATCATTGCGTGCGAAATAGCACCATTGAAATACTTTTTATTCCTACATCTACTTCAAACAATAGTAGCTATACATTGTATACGTGGTGGCGATGACATCGCCGCGTAAACGTAGAAATTTTTCGTCGGTTATCAAAAAAATATAATCTGCTGTTTCATAGAAAAGTGCCAATACGTACGCGGTTAAAATGTATGGAAAAGCAAATCTTATTTTTTTTATAACCCACGATATTTTTTAACGCAGGTTCAGAATTATGTTGCGCGTCGATGTCCCTGCCACCCTGTATAATATACATTTAGATTAGAACAATAAAAGTGTCCGTCTGTCTGATCGCGATAACCTCTGGAACCCGGCCGATAAAATGTTACATCGAGTTTTAGTAAGAGACTGTCACATAGGTATTCTGCATTCGGAATTTAGTTACCAAACCTGCAAATCTATATTTGGAAAAACTACTACATAATATATATTACCTACAAATAAGGTTTAGTTTGCGCTACAAATTTTATGATTTTTATAGTACTAGTCAGGTTCGTGAACGGGCGCCGTCAGTAGGGACTGGTTATCTCTTAGCTGCCACGGCTTATTATTATTTATTTATTTATTTTAGTCCGTACTAAAAATACAAAAAAAAAAAAAAAAAAAATGTTTTTAGTACGGACGCTTTAAACGTTCTGCATCGTTCTCACATGTATAATTTCAACATGAATGATGTTACCAATATTTTGCAACCATATTTTGATTTAAAAGAGTGTCCGTGGAGTTTCCTGCTCGTTCTTCTCCATAGGAACCTACTATGCTTTGGAATGGGCAACTAGCTTCATCTTTCTAACTGAACGACTCCATGACAATTTCAAAAGTGTTTTTGAAATAAATGCTTTGAGTTTGAGATTTAAAAATCAACTTTATATACACTAATATAAAGTTGATATTTGTTTAAGTGCAAATAACATCAATTGGAAAAGAGGATTTGAATAGACTTTATGGGTGACAGCAGAGATGATGTTCTACAAAGACGAACTTTTTCAACAACTTGATATGCCATATAAAAAACTGATAACCGTCTGTTTGTATGTGTGTGTAACCTTGGCAGTAAAACCTAATAGTTTTGTAATAATTTTAGTAATAGGTGTAATCACTGAGGCATTTAGTTAATTACTTTGTGTATGAGTATTGTGGATGGTCGAAAATGTATCATGCCATGCCATTGCCTTATTTTTTTGCTCAATCTTTTGGTTTGGCTGTTTGACAACACTGCTTTACTCAAAACCGTTCCTTCTTAATAGAAAGAAAGAAAGGAAAGAAAGAAAAGAAAGAACGAAAGAAAACACAGAAAAGAAAGGAAGATTTTTTTTTATTTAGGTCAACAATATCAATTGCATTTGATAATATTGTGTCGAGAAATCGGATTTTGCAAAGGAGCAATGAAAAATGTTGAGATTTTTGTACAAATACAAGCTATTGCAAATTTGTTAAAACGAACAATGAAAAAAGGTAGAGATTTTTGTAGAAATACAAGCTATTGCTAATTTGCGATTAAATTAATTAACTTTTCCCATTATGTAGCCGATTTTAAATCTCCATTTGTCCGAGTCAAGGAACCTCGTAGAGATCTTTGTTTGGCGTCATCAGATGTCTTTAAAATATTACTTATTAAAAGAATAAATAATTAAGAAAAATAACAAATAATACATACCTGTCACCGCGGAACTGCTTGCCTAGCTCTGTTACGAGTCGTCTCACTTCTTCTTCGCTGAAGTCCGTATAACCTATGTGTACACTTTGTCTGCAAGACAAACATTAACACATTACGATCGAGTTTTACATTATTATATTTAAAAGTTTTGTGAAAACTATATGTTTTGGAAAAGAGTGAATTCTTTTAAATAAAGTATATAAGTCAGGTTTCTAGAGAGCTCGTGGCGAAGTAATAACAGCCGCACGGGTTCCATCAGGTTCAGCTACGCTTGCCGGGGTTGGTCCCTGGAAGGGTGACCATCTTTACATACCGAGACTCCTGCGTGCCTCGGAAAGCACTTTAAGCCGTTGGTCAAGCCGTAGTAAAGCAATGCATTAGCAATCTGTTTCAAAACGATTCGATTCTGATTGATCTTGTAGTGCCGCCAACGCTCGAGCGATAACACGTTTTGCTATCTTCTATCTACCGACTGGAATACGGGCTGCTGAAGCCTGCGGTCAGGTTCGGAATCATGACTGCAGCGACATGACGCCGACGTCTCGTGCAGTTGCTGCCAGCGGTCGGGTACGGAATAGTACCTTTAAGATGGGTTGCACGCTGTGAAATTTGTTAGTATAATGTACCTGAATCGGAATTGTTCGCCTAACTCCCGCTCGTCTCTGGGCGTGATCTCGAACACGCCGGTGAAGGCGTACGGATGCCCGCCGTACGCCCACTCCGAGCCGTGCACCTGCACCCCGCTGTGGAACACCCCGACACCTGCGCCCGCCGTGTACCTGGACAAAAGGATACTGATTAACTAACTAATTGTAAATTTTTGGAGAGCAGTGGTGGCTCAGTGGTAACGGCCGCGACTTACGTGTTGTAGGTCGTAGGTTCGAGGTCGTGACTTGTGGGTCGTAGGTTCAAACCCAGACAGGTGTTTAACTTAGTGTAAATTATTTCATCGCCACTGCTCTCAAAACAGAAGAAAAACATCGTGAGGAAACCGGCATGTCCTAGAACCAAAAATTCGAAGACGTGGCATCTACCAACCCGAACTGGGCCCGCGTGGTGGATTACGGCCCACTCCCTCTCACCGAGAGACCTTTGTTTTTCTGTGCGTTTTTCGCTCTATCGTATAGAGCGAAATACGCGCGCGAGAGTATGTTGTGATATTCCACTACTTTTTTATCCTCTATATTAATTAGTCCCTATTAATCTTAGAGGAAAATGGCTAGGGAGCCCAAGAGATAGCTTGTGTATTACTTACCAGTTGGTCCAGTACATATCGTACACGTTGAGCACGACGGCAGCCTGCCCGGGGCGCGGCGCGCGCTGCTCGCCCCGCCGCGACAACAGCGACATGCACGACGGGAACATCGCGCAGATGCCGCACGACTGCGTGAGCGCAAGGAGACAAGTTAGAGTAGGTCATGATGGTTTTTTGACTATGTTGGCTTGAAAGACAACCCGAAATGAATCTGAAGATAATTTGCGTGACGTCGAAGCCACACAGCTACAGTACTCTCACAGTTATGTTACCTCTGATTTTGCATCAAAACCAGTGGTTTTTATTATCGTGGCAATAAGGTTGCCCATGGGTTGCTGCCATTAACAAGTCTATCAAATCCACAGTGATCTTTATTTTCTTTTTGATAAGGTTGCTATTGGGTTGCAGCTGTTAAAGAACTGTGAAAGGACTGTAGGTGCTTCGCTTAGTGCTAAATACTATGTTGCGTGCTCGCTCCTAGCGAACCAATGCCTGTTTTACCCCAGTAGCACACTTCCGCCGCGAAACCGCAGTAGTTCAATTCAACTGGCTCGCGTCATGTTCTGCTACGCGGAATTCGAGTATTCGAATTCGAGTTTCGCTGACTGTTCACACCACCCGGCGAGAGCTCTGTCAAACAACTCGTTTTTATTTTCTAGCTCTACTCGATTCTCGAAAATCGTGGGCGGTGGGACAGGTGCCTTAAGGCGTGAACGAACAAGACATGGTGAACACAAACATCGAATACTTTCTTCGCACGTACGTACCACTAACGAATATCAAACATTGTGTTCGTCAAAATGTTCGTGGTAATCCAATTTCGAATCCATGGCTACCAAAGACAGCGGGGCGGTTGAGCCCGAACTGTGTTCGTATGATGTTCGTGTTTGCTTTGTTAATTAACGTCCACATGTACGAACGAAATGTTCCGTGTTCGATGTTCGTGTTCACCATGTTTTGTTCGTTCGGGCGTACACGCCTTAAAAGATTTAAAAACGCCTACGACACTTACAATTATTGTAGTAACTTTCATTTTGATCCGGTTTTTATTTGATCAGAGTTTGAGCCTAGATCCATCCTAGATCATCAAAATATTATAGTATGAGGATCATCATAAACAATGCGATGCATTCGATATCCGACACAAATAATATAAACAAACATGATTTAAAGGCGTAATATGTATTGGTGTAGTATCGGGGCTTGGTATTCATTGCGATAATCGCGATAAAATCTAAAAGACAGAGGCAATGAATCATGAATATTGTTAACTGTCAAAATGAAAGCGCGATTGTGTTTTTAGCAGTTATGTTGCCAGTTACCACGACCGAGACAACAACCTCCTTGGACCCAACTTTTTGGTCCAATTTTTTTTTTACTTGTATTTTTATTATTGTTTGACCGGGACCGCTGTTCCGCGCATTTAGGTGTGTCCAAACATTGAGCGACAAGTGCGCGGCAGCAACACGCGGCGTTTGCAGGACACATTTCTGCCGCGCTCTAGTTAGGACCAAACCGACGAATAATTGCGCGGCACATCCGAGACACGCCATGCACTTCAGTTGGCAATATCAATCTGCCTAGCCTTTAATACGTCCGCAGAAATACGTCCAGACTCAATTAGTAACGAATGTTTCCTAAAAATGTTTGTGTGCGGCAGGTAGACAGCAATGTTCGCGCGCGGCAGCCGCGCACGATTGCCGCTTATTAATGTTTGGACACACCTTTAGAAATGCGCGCCGTATGTATTGACGAGCGAGCGGCGATCCGCGCTAACTAGGTACACACGGCTACACATCAAGCTATACATTTCCAGTATGTGCGCGGAACAGCGTAATTTACTCGCTGTTGATTTTGCAACGAACAGAAAAGCAGACTAGTGTATACGTTCATTATAACTTGTACCGCGTCGCGATTGGTAGGACTGCAATTTTGCAGTCATGTGATTGGTAGTTGAACTCTATTCTCTATTAGTATTGAAAACAGCTTGACAGGCAATGGTGACAATATGACGGCAAGGGACAAGTTATAGTGAACGGTCTGTAGTTCGGCGAATCTACATACATACAGGAAACGCGAAGTTACCTACTGTCTTTATACAAGGTCCCATTAAAATAGATGGACATATTTTAACACAGCGTTCAGTACGTCTAACCAAAGATATCCAAGCAAAAAAAAATCACTGATTAAAGTGATTTTATTTTGACCTAAAATAATAAATGCAACATTTTTAGTGTATTTTCGTTAGCAGATTAATTTTTCTTGTAAGTATCTAATGCGTTTTTCTTATATATTTTTTACCATTGTCCTTATTTTGGTGGTCTGAATGATTTGTAAAATTTTGTCCATCTATTTTAATGGGACCTTATATAACAAATCCGTGACCATAGTACGTAACACTACCTAACTTGTTTCGGTCGACAAACGTAAGTAAATAATTGTCAGGCCCGTTCAACGAGAGCGTTACGTAGAATTTGTACAGTTATTGTCTTTGACGTTTTTCATAGAATTTTCCGGGCGGTATCTTCAAGTTCTCTGACCATAATTTATTCTAGTTTCTCGATTTTTTCCATTTTTGTCCCTACATATTAATTAAACTTAAAGAATTTTTTTTTACCACTTAGCAGACATTTAAAACGTTTGGTTAGCTACCTCGGGGTCATGGTTATTTTTACTTAATATTTTACTAAGATTCTTCCATTGAAATTCAAATAACCACAATAACAATACAAATTTTCATCCACATGAATTAATCAAACATTCTGACCGTGTTTCCTAAAAATCATGCTTTCCATCAAAATGACTCACACGCAGCTACTTTACGAATGGTAGACTAAATTATCTTTGTAAATACATGAGTTGAAGTTTATGAGACAGCTGATAATAGAACGATCAGCCGCTGACCGTGCGGTAGTCCAATAGAAACGTACCTACTTATTAAAGAGAGCATTTCTGCCAATCAGGTGCCTTCTTAAGTTTAGAGAGAGTTAATTTTAGCCAATCCGGAATTATCTCAAAAGTTAGTCACCTTCAATCTCATGAATTTACTCATTATGAATTATCCTTTGCTGAGATACAATATAATAGCTCTATAAATTATAAAACTATAAAATCCGATGTAATAAGTGTGTCGAAAGTCGTTGACCATGCCTCAAAAAACAAATTAAATTACTGAACTGAAAGTGAAACCGCGGCAGCACGTGCTGTTTTTATCTACGATAGTGCAAATGTGAATATAATGTACGAATATGTAATTTTATCTCGACAGATAATACTGTTGTTACTGATTTCTTTTTATTGGAACGTGCGAGCTTACGGTCCCGACTGCGGGAACACGTTTAAACCAGTACCCTAATTGCGTAATACACGATAAATCAGAATGTGAATCGTTTTGAAACAGATTGCTAATCCATTGCTTCAAAAGTTCGAAAACAAATCTGCTCATCAACGTAAATACCTACCGCAATGAATGTTGTTTAACTGTCAAAATGAAACAGATTATTCGTAATCGTTAACGAAAATGTGTTGCGTAATTAGATAGCAGGATCTACAATTGGTGGCAATGCCAATTGTCAACGTGCAAAGGGAGCGCTAAGAAAGTAATATTCGGACTTCCACAAGGCTTAGATCTGATATAACTTTCATATAACCTGCTACAGAATTATATCGATAAAAAATTTGGAAAAGGCTTTGATTTATATAACATAACACCATAGAAAAGGGAGGATCCTCCGACCAGACGGGTGTCGTGTCTGGCGGGCAACTGCCCAGAGGTTGAAGTTGGGAGCTTGTATATATGTCCATCGCGCGGTAAACTCTAATTGCGCGATGCAGGATTTGTGTGACGTCGGGATGTTGTGTGACGTTAGGTCTTCGATGCGTAGTTCGCATGTGGCGATGTAGATGCCGCCACACTTATTATATAGTACAGCCACATTTCGCCAGTTTAGTTTAAGTCCCATGTAATTGTAATAGGGGAGTAGACGAGCCTATTGACTTAAATATTTTATAACAATATAACTTAGACGACTGTCTGTGTAAGACTGTCCATGGTGTTTCTTGTCCGTTCTTCATCATAGGAACCTCCTACGCTTTGGAATGGGCTACATCTTTCTGACAATTCCAAAAGTTCCTGTAAATGGTTTAATTGAAATAAATGCTTTGAGTTTGAGTTTTTTGAAAACATATAGCTTGGAGCTAAATACTTCGGAGATACATTAAGTAATGACTAAAGTGATATCTAAGCGCACCGCTCTACAGGGATTAAGTGCGTCTTTGAAGAGTCACGAGATTTTGTAATCCGATTACTAGGTTAAGCAAAGTGTAAATGAATGATGTCTCTTCTGCCCGGATTAGAACTGAGTTCGTTCATCGGGGACAATTCGTAATCCAATTGCAGATAAGCTGGAAGTAGCATAATAATGATTATTTGGTAACATTTCAGGGTTTACTGCCAAGGTTTTTGTTGGAAAAATTTCGGGGTTTACTGCCAAGGTTTTTGTTGGAAAAATTTCGGGGTTAACTGCCAAGGTTTTTGTTGGAAAAATTTCGGAGTTTACTGCCAAGGTTTTTGTTGGAAAAGTTTCGGGGTTTACTGCCAAGGTTTTTGTTGGAAATATTTCGGGGTTTACTGCCAAGGTTTTTGTTGGAAAAATTTCGGGGTTTACTGCCAAGGTTTTTGTTGGAAAAATTTCGGGGTTTACTGCCAAGGTTTTTGTTGGAAAAATTTGGGGGTTTACTGCCAAGGTTTTTGTTGGAAAAATTTCGGGGTTTACTGCCAAGGTTTTTGTTGGAAAAATTTCGGGGTTTACTGCCAAGGATTTTGTTGAAAAAACCTGCCATACTATCCTTTAACTGCAACTTCTGTTAGTTAGAATCTACAGAAGGAAGCCATGATGGTTACGTGTTATGTAGATTAGGGCCCATGCCATAATCATTCGCAGGGCAGGCCCGGGACAAGTTCACAGCACATGGTTAAAAATCGCTTGACACTTGGCAAATATTGACTTCATTCCGTCTTTTGAGTAAATAAGAAAACTCCTGTTAGTGCTGAGTTGCTGAACTAAAACAGCGCGATGTTAAATCTGCTTCCCGACAAAATTTTACGGACTCCCAGTCGTTAACCCAAATCTACAAATATTGAGATGCGTGAGAGTAAACGATTGATGTTTTTCCAAAGCAGTTTCTTTGAATTTGATCTGTAATTTAAAACCTTTTCCTGATTCCTACATTTAGAATGGATTTGAACTACGGAAGTAATTAATGGTGTCTTGTCAATCCACTGATTTCTAACACTGTCAAAAGATTAACATCGTCGATCTATATTCGTCAATCAATGACATATTTTGTTTGGAGGAGCTCGCGGCTATGTAATAACAGCGGCACGGTTCGATCCATCAGGTTAAGCTACGCTTGCCGGGGTTGGTCTATGGATGGATGACCATCTTAACATACCGAGACTCCTCCTTGCCTCGGAAAGCACGTTAAGCCGTTGGTCCCGGCTGTCATTCGTGGATCTTTGACAGTCGTTACGGGTCATCAAAGTCTGACAACCAGTCTTACCAAGGGGTATCGTATTACCCAGTAACTGTGTTGTGGAAGCCAGATAGGCAGTCGCTCCATGTAAAATACGGTATTCAGCTGCATCCGGTTAGACTGGAAGCCGACCCCAACATAGTTGGGAAAAGGCTAGGCAGATTGATTGATTGACAAAGTTTGTAATAGCTTTGACCTGCAGTGTGCCTCTAGGAAGCTCTGTGCCGATACAATGATGAAGACAGCGAAAAAATTGGAACAATTTGCAAAACATAACATGACGTTTATTCCAATTATGTTGGCTGAAAAAACCGATATATCGTTCCTCCATATTTAGTTTTGTTACCTTATATGCAAATATTTTATTGAGTATTTTTTTTTGTTCTGGTTATTTGTTCTCATGCAATGTTACGAAGTGTATAAATTGATATTAGATGTAAAAAAAAAAAAAACGAATGTTTGTCCACCTTTTAATAAGAATGTTATGCATGCCTGTATGTGATGTATTTACCAAAACTGACGACTCATGATTACCTATTGTTACTATCCTTGTAAATATGTCGTTATATTATTAATCAGCAATAAGTCACAGGAATATGCCTAATGCAACGCAAAACTACGTCAAACTCATTACAATGTCAATAGAATTTGAACTCACTATAGATTAGGCCAGTGTAGACAAACAGCGGATTGTCAAAGATAAGCGCGTAAACTATCGATAACCGATAAAGTGGATTTATTTCTGAAAGTACCTAATTGATATATGATGACTGATGAGGTAATTGGCAAACTTGACAATAAGTAGTTGTAATAAGTTATTTTTATAACATGACCTGTCATTTTTCAGGTACACTCATTATTTCAACCAAACGATCTATGAAACAATGTTATTTATATTTTTTTTTCAATCTGTCCATTTGATGGTTAGCGGTCACCGTCGCTTATGAACATCTGCAATACCGAATGCATCGGCAATCCGTTGCCATAGCGAAGACAAAGCTGTAATATCTCATGCATGACCCTGTAATTGAATTACACTACTGTCTTTTCGGAGTTATTTGAAACAAAGTTAAACACAAGAGAACTTCAAAAATTTTAGTAAAGCGAAGCTCTAATACTTCCTCAGGAACAAATACTACTTGTATTTCTGAAGCTGACAAAATTGCAGACTTCGCAAAGAGAGCCCAAGCATTAGGCCTAGCATAACGCTGAATTAATTCTACATGTGAATTAGAGGAAAAATACAGCACTTTTTCGAGTTCGTCGTAATAGCACGTCAAAAGCAATGTCGAGGCCGCCACTTGCCACAAAGGCTGAACGCCTCGCTAACTACTGCTGTGCAAAACTGACGCTTAGCAAGTGTTCACGCGATTTAACTCATGTTACACTTATTCCTTTCTTTTTGAAAATGTGTGGCAGCATATGCAAATATGACCCTGAATAGGAGTGTAGATAAAAAGGACTTAAACATATTGTAGCTCTGCTTCAGAATTTCGAACTCAATGTTATCTCGAAATCCATGAAACTGTGGGACTGATTTATCTATTGATCAATCTATACCACAAACAAATTATGACTTTTAATATTAAATCCTCATAATGAAGATTTTAAAGCGCTACTGCATACTTTCAACTTTTCGATCATCCCAAAAAATTGAGGGCCTACATCCAAAACCATAATTTTGTGCATACAAATGAAAACCACAGAATTGTAAACACCCCCATTTATACGCTAATGTTATAATTACAAGTGTAACACCAGTAGCAAGCATTTATTCACGCGATCCAACAAACATTACTACTACCTGGCCACCCAATTAAACTTTGTGTAAATTGTTTTGGTTCAGTTCATTTTAGCTCACTCATTTTAGCTCACCTGAGGGCTGAGAGCATAAAAATGAGCTAAAAGACCTTTGAGAGATTTTCCATTTCATATTTTAAATGTCTAGTACAGAGAGACGATAAGTAAAAATTTTGAGTGGTTCTTCTGACGTTCCAAAAATTGGTCACTATTTTTCCGGCATTAATATTTTACTTAACATGTGTGTGAGTGCTATGGCTATAGTTAGCGCTGGTTATTTATAACGAGGCGTTATAATTAACCAGTGCTAGCTATATTTAAATAAGTTAATTTATTAATCTTATCGACATGACACTTTCATTTGCCTACTATTTTATAGCTCGGCTTATCGGTTACTTTCTTATGTTTTCACTGATGTAAACAGTAAATAAAGTGTAAAGTATTTGCGTTATCGTAAAAGATAATAAAGCGATCGCACGGATGACTCCAAAAATAGGGTTACATACTACAACTGCAACAAGATGGTGACTGAGAGATAAAGCACAGCATAAACCACTTTAGACAGAAACATGGGAACATAGGAAGATGTTCGTTTAACACGGACAGAAAAATTCTGCGTGCCTAATGGGAAAAAAGTCTGCATGCAAGACGAAGTCGCGATCAGCAACTACATATAAACAAAACGTAACGATACATACATACCCACATGACTTCGGAGACATTGCCCACAAGGCAGGAAACAAACACATTTATTTATACCAAGAATAAAGACTCCTTGTTTATTTTTCTAATTTCAAGCGGTCATTCGCGCCGAATTTAACGACAAAATCAAAATTGGAACAAGAAACATCATTGACGCAGCGGATCGAGAGTTAGCTACAGATGCACATGTGTCCCTGTTCTGAGCCCGTCTGTTCATTAATTGGAGATCACGACCTTTGGGGCCGAGCTCAGCCTATGACGAGCTATGGGGAATATTGTGCAGTATGCATAAATATTTGTGATTTTTAAAGGTTTTGGCAGCATTTTCTTTGGAGAAAACTCCACACTTCTCGTTCGAAGCATTCGAACGAATTTAAGAAGTTAAAATGACAGAATACATGATTGCGTTGTTGTACGCAAATGTCGATGGAAAATGAAACAGGGCAGAACATGTATGTGGGATGCTAGAAGATTGCTGAACTGAAAATGAATATAGGAAAGGAGGTTGTCAAAGGAGAAAAATGAGACCGTTCAGTGAACTAAACTGCTTTAGGAACGGTAATAACAAACAAGACAATCTACCTTACAAAGGCATTTAATAAGTAGCTAGGTAATGACATTATCATGCAAAAATTATTCAATATTATAAACTACTTTTGATAAGTAATTAGAAAACTTGACGAAGTTTCTAGGTCAAGACTCAGGAAGAGCTTTAGTTTAGAATTTATAGACCCATATTTAGGCCAAACAGCCCAACTGTAATAAAGGAATGTAAAATATACCTTTCTCCTGTCCGCAAGTCGTTTTATTAGTGTGCCACGAGGTTAATATTTAGATAAAGCTTACATTAGGTTTTGATTACGACTTCGTTTACCTAGGTTTCTAGTTTTCTACTTTCTAGTTCCGTGACGTAGAACTTAACCTTAACCTTGAAACGGATATCTGAAATGGTTTTTTGAGGGAAGAACCACACAGATTTGAGTGGACCTGTCCAGTCAGTGCAAGCATTTGTCAGAACTTAAGGAGCTAAACGCAAGCCTGTATGCAGGCAGCCTAAAACTATCCCCAAGAGAAAGTCACCTAAAACGTGCCGCCACGGTTGACTAATAAACTCAATACTGCTTGTAAAGATCACTGTATTCATTTACTAATAACTTTAATAACCCATTATTATTATAAGCTTTGAACAAGAAAATCCATTACATCCCTACAAACTAACTTCTACAAACTTTGTCTGGAAAATTTCCATTTATGTCGGAGACGTAATTATTAACATTTTGGGTGTTGTTCAAATTCAAAATGAACTCTCTCCAATTATAAAATGAAACTTAACTTATTTAGTTATACAGCTAGACGCAGATCTCTCGAAAAAGGAGGTAACACTAATGATCATGCTTGGTTACCTAGTACTGAACCAACAGGTTGGTTGAACTCATCGCACGTTTGCGACATTTTAAACATTATAGTCTAGTCATTATGGTAGAAAGTTTTGAGCATGAATTTGGATGGCTATAAGAAACGGGGAAGATCAAAGAAATGATGAATGGACTGTGCGAAAGATGATATATCTAGAAAGGGGGGTGACTACCGAGATGACGACTAACAGCAAAGTATGGAAGAAAAAAGAAAAAAGACAGAAAGAAATTGGGATAATGAAAGAAGAATGGTGAATGTGGATGAGTCTTGTCATTACGGTCTACAAAGTCAACCGCACATTTGTGGTAACACTTGCACTACGAAAACCGCCCTTACTGCTCCGACATAAAGGCACTGTCAATGTCCAATTGTTGCCACTGATGTGCGTACTGTACATACAATGCTAATAATCAGAGCAGATGATGAAATATGAAACTAAATTGAACTGTACTGACAGTGTCGCTGCTTTCGCCGCTCACCCTGTAACGTCATGACCTGCCAATAACCACAGCGTAAATTACGATACTCTCCTATAAGCTAAACCGTCACTATCAATAACATTCCGATAACATACTCTCAGCAGAGAAACAATTGGAGCGCTCGCTATCGATAGCCACACAATTAAAGTTGTGATAACGTTGAAACGGAGCGAGCAAGCGCCGATAACGCTTTACGTATCACAATAGTAACGGCTGTGATTCCAGAACGGTTTAGCGTTAACCATTTCCCGATATCGAATAACCTAAAAACGGTTTTAGGGCACGGTGCATTAAGAGCTTCCGAATGAAAAGAGCGAATACGTCTCACTCAGGAAGTCGACCCAGCAGCTACAAAGATTGCTGAAAGGTCAAGAAGGCCAAGCATTAAAAGATCAACAATTCCTAATGTATTGTATCACCAAACTCTCAAATCCAGGAAAGCTTTCTCTTTTGTTTGGCTAATTTGCAAATCAAACTCAGGATCTAGTCCAATCTCTGCACCTTTTGTATTTAGATAGGTGTTAACAGCTGTCAGGTTTTTGTCTACAGTTGTTCAGGTGTTCTTCAGTGGTTCTTCCACGATGATTTATGAACAGCAGATTCCACCAACTTCTATATAACTCTGTAGTTGCAACTTTGCAAACAGTGCGATCATTTACCGTATTTTGCCATTTTAACGACAATCTTTGGTATGTCAAAGAGGACTTAAGTTTAATTTCCACAATACCCATTTCCTTACTTTTTCTACCACAACCACTACAGTACGCCGTCGTAACGAATCTGGTATCACTTTAGCCGGAATTCTGTGAGCGAAGATATCTGCAGTGCATGCATACATGGCGTGCCTGCTTGCCGTACCTTATGAAGCACGTAAAGTGTACCGTTTCCTACAGTTGTCTCCTAACTTGCACTCGAGAGATAAGAAGCTCGCCTTAGCTGAATTAGGGTCAAGTTATTGCAAGTCGTATTGTTGTCAGGATCTTGGGTTTATTGCATTTACTCGCAAACACTCCTAATTAGTGCAAATTTCCAGAGATTTTTGTTAAAATTCTGAAAACTCCTAGTAGATTAAATGGATTGACTCAACAGGTTATCAAAATTGGAAAGCTGTTGCGGAGGTACTTTTAATCGAAATTAGACCAGTCTTCGGGTTATGACATTTGCCAAAGGAATAAGAAGAAAAGAAACACATAACCTTTAAAACACCTATTCAATAAGGACCTTTTTGAAGTTCAAACTCTTTAGAAGTTTAACTCCAAACAAGATTAGAGGTCTTCATGACCTTGAACAGAAACTTCGCGAGCCGCTCAAGCTCCTTTGTCTTCTCATCGATCAGAGACTACATAAATAATTAATGTGAGAAACAACATGTGTAGGACCTAGAAAGCGAGTGGTAACTAATGGTTCGTTCCTGACCTTTGAACGAACTTCGAACGGTCGAAGTTACCAATGGTAGCCATAGTAGAGCGTGGTAACGCGATATTTACAAGTTTCCTATTGTTTTGCCAAACAAAAGCAACTGAAGACTTAGTTAAACGGCATATTAACATACTGGTTTGGCAGATTTACGCCGTAAAGCCTGTTTGTACAATAACGAAGTTTTTCAAGATTTCTTTTATTGTTTCTTATAATCGTTTTTGTAATTGGTTTCCGTATACACGAGACAAATACTGTAGAATACTAATGACACATCATTCAATTCAACAGTTCATTGTCGTGTTACTGACATTTGCCAGACATAACTTCAGAAATTGTATTTCTAATAAGGAAAAACTAATTTAACCAACGACCACAAGAAATCGTGATTGTAAATAGAGAGCGAAAGGCGGAAATACAACACAGAAGGGTGAAAGGCGGAGAAAACAAAACAGAAGGGTAGATCGTCCAGAATAATGAGTTATCAAATGAAAGACTATGGATGTAGGGACCCACGACTGTATTGGTAAAGTATAGTGTATAGAATAGCGGTGGGCCCCCCATAAAAATCATACGGGGACAGACAGCATGTGGAAGCCGGAGAACCGGTGTTATCTAGACTTGGAAGAGGCCTATGTCCGCTAGTCCAGCCTCCAGCATTAGGTACTTCTTTTTGGGTTATGATTTGCGTATCATAAAGAAGTTCCCTTTTCTTTTACGGTTGTTTGAAATAGATACAACGCTGAAGCCCGATGGTATAAATACAACAAGTGGTTGAGATTTCCCATAACCCTTGATGATTCATTTCATTACAAGAAAGGTACTAATATTTATTACGTATGTTTACTATCTGACGGGGAGTCACCATTACAAGGAAATACTTTAATGTTTACTGTGACATGCTATATGAAGAGTCGTGTTTGGTCGTAAAACTTTACGGGATAATTATTATAAACCGAAATACCGGTAATCTAGGAGCTTTAAAGTACGGGAAGGAATGTTCTACGATACAAAGACAAGATTTTTTGACGGGCTCGCTTTTGAATACTATCTCACCATTATGGTAACTATGGTAAGTGAAGTTGCGGTCGACGGTTGTGCACGCCTGCCCAGAAGTAATCTATTCACTCGAAAAATTTGATAAGTCTCCAGATTTCACAAGACTTATTTAATTTTTAGTGTTTCATCATTCTACTTCTTCTTAACGTGTTGATGGCAATCTAAATGGACTCGGCCCAGAATTCGGTAACGTGTTGGGCGCCATCACTAGCGTCCATCGCCATCCTTAATATCATGTCCACGCAGGACATGATATTAAGTGTCCCATCTTTTGTGTAACACATTTACACTCCAAGGCGGTGTCGTCTATGTATCTCCACCTGAACAGGTAGAGTTTCATCATTCATCATGTTGTTAATGAATTTGGAGATCTCCATAACTAGAGACGAAAATTATTTGGTTACTAGTCAGATCGATTGGAAAGCAAGCATAGCAAGTTTGAAAGCAGAGAGAGCCTAGCTGCTGAATCAAAGGCCAGTTACCTAAACATGTGTTGTGTCTATGTTTTAACTGAATACAGTGATAAAAAGATATATAAATACTGAAATGTTTATCGTCTGTAACCAATGCACATAGTGGTTTCATAAATCTCTGTGTTTCCGTACATGTGACAGTAGTGATGACAAATAGTGCCTAAGGGACTATGCCAACAAGATGGACAGCATCCACTATAATGTCTCATAACATAGTAGGATTACCAAATAATTCGCCAAACTGGGTTTTTTATGTTCTTTCAAACCAGTACGAAGTCCACGTAATGGCTAAGGGGTCATCGCCTGCAATATCTAAGGTACCAGGAGCATTTTATGGGAGGTTCGGAAGACTTTTGAAGAAGTGCGTTCCATGACTAGCAAATTATTCCGCCTACATTTCGTAAGACCAATCATTGAAAAGCCTGCTACGTCTTGTCAGTTCCAAGTCCTATTATGAGACACAATAAGGAACTCAGTTAACAATAACGTGAACAAATATGACAGAAACGAGGTTTTGTTTGAAAACAAGAAACCTTAATGTCGCTTGAATGCACGCTAGAATATATTAAAAGCCGCAAGGACTGATGGTAACCACGATACATAATTTCGTTTACTTTTGCCGTAGAAACTGGTGTCGCTCTTGAATGTAAATTTTTCTTTGTAAAGGCAGTTTCTAGGGACATCGTGTCGTGGTGTATTGAATTTCTTTCGCAAAGTTAAGAACTTAATTTGTTGTTAATCAACTTCTAATGCCTTGAGGTATTTTTCTTGGTAAGATCGCTTTTAGCTAAAAGTCCCAGTTTGTGACCATTTCAAATTTAAAGTGAAATGGTTTTAAATGAGAAAGAAATTCGAATCGTTTTCTTAAGAGAGCGGTGGGGAAAAGCTGGCGCATGTAAAGTACAGGGAAGCTGCGCTTGCGACGGCTCGTTTGAATAAAAAGTTTCGTAGTTATTTCTATTCCATATTTTGGCGCAAAATCAGTGCTATGTAGAACCAGCCTAATTATTGCCAGCGAAAATATTCATAAACATGTTAAGTGGCCTTATTAGTAGAGTTTTCGCATGACCGCTTGCGACTAAATAATTAAGTAAACTCGTGTGTTTTAATACCGTTTTTACGCGAAATATTAAGTGTTATTTCCCTTTGTTTCAATAAACGATCAATATTATTAATTATCGCGCATTTTCTAAGCGTGCACATTTCATAACGAGTTTATTTCAAGAACTACCTTTTTCGGCGTCATGGTGATGTTAATTTTCTTCTTCATTTTTTGACCGATGTCTTTGTAACTTTTATCACTGAAATCTCATATTTTGTACCACTTTATGACGCACAACACATACATAAACACTACCGCATCCATTGAAGGCATCACAGAGACTGCCTTTGCTTCGTCTTCACTTTAAAAAGAACTGTGTGCTGTGCTCTCAAAAGGCGGGAAATCCTGACCAGCGTATTCAGGTCCCCACCTTAATAGACACATTGACTTTTTAATTATTTACCAGAGACAAAAATACGATGGTCGCATCAATATTATCAGTTCTTTTTTATCCGCAATAAACTTTTAATCTTGGAGAGGCTTGCTATCAGTAGCTGTTAATGACCAAGTGACTTTTCTTTGTTTATTTTCTACGATAGTGAGCTTAGAGGAAGAAAAGATCAAATAATAAAACTGTATTTTCATGCCTTTATTGTATCGAAATTTCTCAAGAATAAGGTGTCACGTTCTATCAAACTCGCTACGGTAACAATCTGAGTTTATTTACGAAAAAGGTCTGTGGCTCCATGTTATGTCGGCGCCGGGATCCAGGATCCCAAGGGATTCCAAATCAGAAACTTGACTCCAACCTTGTTTATCAATTCGATAAGGTCAGAGTCATAAGATTCGGGCCCCGAAATAACTCGAATTGACCCGACCGGGTTCACACCCTATTTGGTTTTTTTTACTTGCCCGAAAATAGGTAAGTACATCCCTATAATAAGTACAGCCGGAAGCGACCCTTTTATTAATGGTGCTACCGCGTGATTTATATTTGATACCCCGATTTAATTTTGATAATCCTTTGTCTACATTTAAATCCCTACTAGCAATAAATTACTGTTTATCTGATAAACAGTGAAAACACATTAGCGCGGTATTTTTCTACAAACAGCAATATTTGTTTACATTTAGTAAGTACCTAGTTGGTACTTGGTACTTCTATAAATATGGCTAGATTATGAAAAAAAATTAAAGCACTTTTTACAAAACTAAAGCGCAGGCCACACTGAGAACGAAGCGAAACGAAGCTAAGTTCGTTTAGCTTCCCTAATGTATCTACCGCGTCTTTTCATAATTACTTCGGTTCGCACTTTCGCAGTGTGAAGTATGAAATGACGCAGTAGCGACATGAGCGAATTTTGTGTCGCGTCGTGACGCCTTCTGAGGCAGTGTTTGCCAATCAAATCTCGTTGTATTTGGTGTATACCGCGTCACGATACAACACGACACAGTAATGTGTCGGTGGCTTTAGTTTCGTTTCGTTACGTTCTCTGTGTGGCCTGCGCTTTAGTTTCGTGACCATAAGTGCATTCGCAGGCTAATGCAACAGTGTATTTGGGGACTTAATGGTGTAACAAGAAATCTTAATAAGTAGCTACTATAATATTACAATTAGGTAAATAAGAATACATAGATAGATCATCATACCCCCAACCATGTAGGGCTGTTATAACACCTTTGTATCTTCGGTTTATATTTAAAAGGCCTTTTCGAAAAAAAATGTGACTACTTATCCAGTTTACGGCATGTAACTCTTTCAACGCGCGAGTTAACGAGACCAAGCCGGGAGTTTCAGAACTTGTTCTGGGTTCATTATTTTACAGATGGTAACACTATGCATAACCAATTTAGGTGTGTTTTGAGTTTGTTGTCCTCCGTCCAAAATAATCTAGAGAAATACTGTGATATGTAAAAAGAACCACCACAAACAAATAAATTGTGTGCCAATTAAACTTTTTTTTTTAAACATATGGCATAAAAAATTCCACTTCTTGAATTCCTCATAATCATTCCCGTATCATTATAGATTACAAGAAGAAATGTACATGTACACAATAGTATTTACAAATAAATCCAACATTGATAATGTTCTTTTATCACACATAAATTATGCTCTTTAAAGTACCAATAAATAATAATTATCAATTTACATTCTACAGTCAAAACATTATAATTAACATGATGCTGATACTAAGACACAGAGTAAACAAAAGACAAATCACATAAAATATTGCATATAACCAACGAAATGAGTGCACGGAATATGAATGGTGCACACAAAAAAATATCAGTGCTAACTACGAAAATGGTATTAATCTTACTAAATTTTGGTTATCGTAAGCGTCGTCCTGAGAGACAGTTGTTGTGTCTATGAGCGGGTCTCTGTCCCCCGCGTGCTCCGGTCTCTCCTCCGTCCTCCGTTCTGAACGGACACGGCACGCGTCACATCTCTTCATCTCTACACATACTTCTCAACTGTGGACTGTCAATAAAGTCCTTCAGTATTATTAATAACCTGTCATATTTTATGTTTCTGAATGATTTGGGTAAGAACAAACCTAAACATTTCATTTTGGACCTATGAAATGGTATCATTGCCTACTTAACGCATTCAAGGACACTGAACGATACATAATGGAAGTTTTGTTCATATAACGCCTATGGGCGTTTAGTGTCCCTCAAAGTGTTAATTATGCCAATTTTTTCACATTATATTTAAAAAACAAAGTAAACACGCAAATGAAATGACTACAAAATAAATAAGTTCTATTATAGTGATAAGAGTGAGCTAAGAAATGATAGAGAGACAAAATAAATACCTCATTATCACTATCAATAAGATAAGTCTGTTCCATGACATCAAAACATTAAAAACTAGTCTACACAATTTTTGTATAAAGAAATACTAAAACTGCACAAATCAGAACAGTGTCCAGCCATCTGTACCGACGGCATGATCACGTATTAAAAACTCTGAACATTATTGGACGAACTAAGACGACCCACTGACCAAAAGATTATCTATAAATCAGGCATAAAGAAAATATCATTGTATGCAAATCAAACGTTTGACCATAAGCGAAAAATAATGACGGTAACATTCATTTACAAAGAACGCATACTCGAGAGCATGTCACCTGTACCACTACATCTAAATACCAATACAAATTAATTAAAATCTTGCCACTTACTACTGTTATTTGGCTTCTGTGGTATGCAAGTGTATTCCATAGAATTTAGACACCGAATCAAATAAAAACCTCCATCGTTCCAATGGCGTAATAGAACACTTCAACTAATTATCTTAATTACGTGAAAAGATACGAGTTACACGATAAAATTGGGTAAAAAACGAACAATAACCCCAATGTGCTTTGCTTACTTTTGACAAATTTGACATTTATTTTAGGACAATAGACCAGAAGAAAGTTTTTTTCTGAAATCCGTCAACATTTTGATAAAACACCATATTGGTCTTTGAGCCAATAATCTGTTTAGTTGCGTTCGGATACGTGAATTATTATCCAAAATTTCGAATAAAAGGGCAACATTATTTAAAAAAAAGTTCTACACGTCATCTCGGTGTGTGTTGGCTGTCAAGTTTGCAATTTGTGATTATTTTATGTTATTTGAGAAATTAAAAGCTAAATCAAAATGGTAATACTTTAAACAGTGCTTGTTAAAACAAACCCACATCTACCAACGGTTTATTTTCCATACTAAAGTGGTTATTCCCTAAAAATGTGCGATAGACATCCGGCTTATGTTTATGGTTTTCTGAGGTGTTTTTGTGTAATTTCAGGTGCTCATAGCGGCAACAGTATGCACGAAGTCAGGAAAAGGTACTTAAATTTATCTTCTCTCTACAATTCATCATTTAAAAGTTCTAATTATGAATGAAATTGTACATAAACATATCGTAATTTTCAGCATTGGTTTCACGTCAATTTGTGGAGATGACGAAAGCACGTATCGAGGGGTTGCTTGCTGCCTTCCCCAAGCTCATGACTGGTGGGCGACAACATACATTTGTCGAAACTGAATCTGTCAGGTGATGAAACTCAAGTCCCAGTGTATTTATTTAACTCCTATTGATTATGTTTGACTGTGTGGCAATCTGATAAGGTTTATGCCTATTATTCTAATTAACTGTTACTAAAAGGAAGCATGAAAGCAGAGTATCAGTGTTTATAATTTTTAGAACATGTTTACTACTACTTACAATACTTCCTGGTGATGAAATAATAGTAGAAACTTTATTTAATACAAAAATAAGACTATGTCACCATTAACTGTAGTGTGAGTGTGCTAAGATTCTCATATCATAAGAAATCATTGGATTAAAATAACGGAAGTAGGTAACTGCTGTCTACATTTCTTGTAAATCAAGTTGTGAATTAATCAGCTTGTAAAACTGGTAGAACCGTTTCTTTTGAACACTGTAATGTAACACAGGTTTTTCCAAACACCGGGTCATTGATCATTTATTTTGCACCGGGATATTTGCACACCTAAATTTAGGTTCACATCAGTGTACTTTTTATCTCAAATACATGTATTACTAATTTTATTTAAGAGTACTACAAACTTATCTTTGGTATTTACTAGTAAAAAAAAGTAAGTAAGTAAAACTATTGGGGTTTATTTATAAACATTGCTTAAATTTAAGTGACATTTAAACTTCAAAAATATATGGTTAAACAATCATTACTTAACTTTAAGCAATGTTTTGTGTTCCGTGTGGTGCCGGACGTAAAAAAATAGTACCAACACATTTCTTACCGTGGGTGTCGTAAAAGGCGACTAAGGGACTCACAAGAGTATGGGCAGCAGCATCCTCTATGTATTTTAACACCATTCTGCGATTGCCAATCCGCCTGCCAAGCGTGGCGATTATGGCAAACCCCCCATTTGGAGGAGGCCTATTTCCAGCAGTGGACGTCTTTCGGCTGAAATGATGAAATGAATGAAGCAATGTTTATAAATAAACCCCATCATGTCTTCCTACCTAATTAAAAACTAAAGTTTGTAATTTTTAAACAGTTTTAAATCCCATGCATTGATTGATTGGGACAACCAACACACACCTAATACCTATATTATTACAGATATGTGTACCAGCCATTGGACAAGCTCTACATGCTGCTCATCACCACTAAAGCCAGCAACATCCTGGAGGATCTGGAGACTTTGCGCTTATTTAGCAGGGTGGTGAGTATGAAGACTTAAAAACATAGGCAAAAGGTCAAGTGTTTTGTCTATGACAGTTTATGAAAATTATCATTTTTTACTCTTTTCTCGTCTTTATTGTTAATAATTCTTTTTTAATATACAAGTAAGAGAGAATAGAAAAAAAAGAAAAGAAAGTGAAAAAAAGTAGGAGAAGAAACAGATCAAGGAAAAAATGACTGAGAGCTAGCATTAATTGAAGAATTGCTTTTTAAAACCCTGTCATGTAATCATGAGAGTACTCATGGTGGGGCAAGGTGGGGCATTTGCCCCACCCCGGTCCCTGACTCGTAGCTAAAAATTCGGTTTTATTAATCATTAATTTGGAAAAATTCAAAATTACCGCGCGAAACAATGCGGTATCGATGAATCGAGGATGCATGCGTAGTTATAGAGTTTTATACCCACTAAAAAAATGCTGAGTAAACCCATGCATGTAATAACATAATTTTCCATGTTACCAGGTGCCAGAATACTGCACTCAGTTGACTGAGGCAGAGGTACTGAACCAGGCGTTCAACCTGCTGTTTGCATTTGATGAGATTGTGGCTCTCGGCTACAGGGAGAGTGTCAACTTGGCACAGGTCAGTGTTACATTATAATTAGATGTACAGTGTCACAGAAATAATTGTTTATCAAATTGACTCATTACGTCAATATGCCGTGGTATAGCCATAAAAAAAAAAAAAAAAAAATATGACAAAGTCTTACAGTAATGATTGTTGGTATTCATAAAAATATCAATTGTTTTCCCTGACTATAATAATACTACATTTATTATTAATTTATTTCTTGGATCGCCAACAAAGGCTACACAAATACATCTAGTGATGCAACAAATACTACTTTTACGAATACCGACTGTACTATTCGCCGAATACGAATAACTGATTCTACTATACCTTCACGCAATTATTAGTCAAAGAAGGTGAAAGGAAATTAAAACACGCTAAGCAATATAAATATTTACTTTCATCGCAATGAAAAATTGTGAAAAAGTATTTTATACTAGACTAGATAACAAAACTATACAAGAACATATCATTAGGTTCTCTTCATATATTATTTATACACAAGTCATATATAACCTGCTTTTATAACAAAATGTCTCCATAAATCACTTTTCTAACTTTTTCGGGATGACATTATAATACATAATTTAAAACCACTAGGCTCAACTTGTAGTACCAAGTCGATAAAACACAGAAAATTTCTTTGTAACTGATCCCTTTTAGCTAATAACATGCCCAACTTAGCTACAAACCAAAACTAAAAGATCGCCACATCTGTGAATATAAACAAAAGATGAAAGTTTTATGATTTTACAAATGAATTTTTGTGTTGTCGGCTCGGTCGCAACGCAATGTCTATATGGCATTTCTAGGAAGTCACTAATCACGAATGTCATGAAAGTATTCGGCGAATACGAATAATCGGTAATTTCATGCTATTCGGCGAATACGATTATTCGTATTCGTTGCATCACTAATTACATGCATGTTAACATAAACAGGGACAAATACAAGTGTGCGCTTCCAATTATAGGAGGCCACATCATTCATTTACTGTCTGAGGTCTATTTATAACCTAGTTTCCAATTGATGTTATTTCCACTTAAACAAAAATCAACTTTGTTGCACCGTAAATAAAGTTGATTTAAGACTGACTACTACTGTTGAAATAGTCATAAAAAAATATGAAATTGTAACGCAAACTTAACCTTATGTGTAGCCATCACAGTTGTTTTTCCTAAAACTCGTGTTTGTTTACATGTTTGACAAATAAATTGCGAACGCAGATTAGGTACGTCCTGTACAACAAGTTTGGTAAGGACGAAAACATTAAAATATTAAAATACAAATTCATTTTAAATAAGAAAATTAAAAAAAATATACAACAGAAAAAAAAACAAAGTATTACAGTAAAATTGTAACAGTAAACACCTATTTTCGGTTTAAAAAAAATAGAAATAAAGTATATGTTTCTTTCGCAGTTTCAACACAGTAAAGATTGCTTTATGAACCTTACAATCATTATGAGAAATATAATTTTACTCTTCATTCCAAGATTTATGATTTCTGAATCGTTTTCCTTCATCAGGTGCGCTCATTCGTCGAGATGGACTCCCACGAGGAGAAGATCTACCAAGCTGTGAGACAGGTATGTAAAAATTTAGTCATAATAATTAATGAAAAGCTTTACTGTAAAGTCAACCAAACAGTCTGACAGATTTATCAATATAAGTAGAATATAGTCAAACTAGTAATTCCTTTTGCATTTGTAACAACATCATCATTGGCAGCCTTGGTCCACCCACTGCTGAGTATAGGCCTCCTGCCTTTGTGCCATGCTTCTCTGGTCTGTGCGAGTCTCATCCAGGTCTTCCCCGCGAACTTCTGTAGCTCGTCCACCCAGCTGGCTATTGGTCTGCCAACGCTCTTTCTACCCTTTCTCGGCAACCATTCCGTTCGGGTTCTGCTCCGCCATCAGCTCGTCTAGCCAAGTATCCTGCCCAACTCTATTTCAGAGCCGCTACCCGTAGTCCTACGTCGGATCTCTGAGTTACGGACTCGGTCGTTCAGTGTCAGGCCTAACATTGCATGCTCCATAGCTCTTTGTGCAACTTGGACTTTGTATACAGTCTATACAATGTGGCCCATGGGCATGTGATCGCCCGTATATTTCTGAATATTCATGAAAAATTATCGAAAATTCACTTAAGGGGTAATTATCTTTAATATTTTTCATGATATTAAATTTTTTATGTTTTGGGTAGCGTTTGTGATATCTCCTATGTTATTGGCTCGATTTGGATTCTGTTTATTATTTCTAAAAGCGTATGAGTTATTTTATCGGATTAACTAACATTTTTTTATAACAACAATCAGTATTTTTTTTTTAAGCACAAGTGTAAGTCCATAAAATCATAGGAGGGTAATAAAAATAAATATATATATATAAAAATTAAGATCGACCCCCCCTTTTAAAGTTAATTTTCGAAAAATTTTCATGAATATTCAGAAAAATATGGGCGGTCACATGCCCATGGGCCACATTGTATGAAAGTCCAAGTTGCACAAAGAGCTATGGAGCGTGCAATTTTATAGCGGCCCATGGGCCACATTGTATAGTGAGCTTCCATGTTTTGGCCCCGTATGTCACGGTAGGCAAGAGTCAAGACACACTGTTCATTTAATTTGTTTTTCAGGCATTGTGGTATCTTGCAATCCCTAAAAACATCATCCAGCCCAGTTTTATGCGCCTCGAGATTTCCTCCAAAAGATAAACTATAGCCTATCCACCACGTACAGCGGTTTGACAACAATTCCCAGTAAATTTAAACTACACTAAGGTCGAAAATGTCCTACCGTCACATGACAGGTAAACCTTGTCGTTTTGTGATGTGCAAGTGACTTTCAACCTTAGGGTGTTACTAACCTAACCGTGCCTACACGGCGAATTAACTAACTAGTAGTTAATTAGTAGTTTTTCGAGGCAAAAAAAGCGTGTGTGACCAACGGGTCTTAGGCTGAATCACTGCCGCAGGAGACGCCCCGGGCGTCGGGAGTCGCGAGCCGACTTCCGGCCACTCTCGTGGGCAATGGGTGCTCGCCGTCCGATTAGGACCAGGCCCGGGTCGACGGCGCGTTGTGTTCCACGCGCGCCTCAAAGAGATGTCAGCACCAACTGACGGGGTCCGTAAGGGCCAATGCCTGCCAGGGTTGCGAGTTTGTCCGAAAGGGATATCGCGGCCCCGGCACACAGGCAACGGAAGGAACACGGGTGGGTTTTAGTCAGTAAAAGTCTGACACTCCCTCTCGCTCCGCCCAGAGCGGGAGGAGTCATTTGATGATTTCCCACCCAAAAAAAAAGGCTGAACCACTGAAATAATGATAATACTAATGTTGCTAAGTTGGCGCTATAACCTTAGCATGAGAGATGATAGAAAGTTCTTGTTTATTAGACGCAAGAGCGCGAAGCTGCGAATCGCATGCGTGAACGCGCGAAGGAGCTGCAGCGAGAGAGATTGGAGGCTGCCAAGCGTGGCGTACCGACGCGCAGTCAGATGTCATTCGGTAAGTCAGAATATATTTTATTTAATGGGCGTATAGAAATAGAAATCTTTTCTTTTTTAAACCTTCTATAAAGAAATAACAACACAAGAGAAACAATGAGAGTAGTAAAAAAAAAGAGATAGAAACATAACAATATTAAATATACTCTGTTCCACATACGGTCAGCAACGGAAGTCGATCAACTCTGTTTTTGTTACAATCATCTAAAGAAATTGACTCAAAGTATTAGAGACACTGCTTTCAACATTCCATCTCATAGTTTATAGTGTTTTATGTTAAAGTATTTATTTTTTCAATATCGTGTTTATTTAACATAATAACATCGCGCCTTGTTTCCTCGAAGGCTCGGGCAGGGGTGTACCTATAGTACACCACATTTTGCCAGTTATGTTTTAAGTTCCATGTAATAGGGGGCGAGCCAAATTCCAATTTAAAAAAAAATGTTTGGGGACTGCCGATGTGAAAACTTAAAACTGGTATTAGAGCCATCTATATTCTATAGTACAGGACTACAGCGCGAGCATGTCGGTGACGGGAATACGAATACACAAGTTTATCCCCTACCAAAAATCGCTCAACACGCCTGAAGAAGTTTTCACTTCAATAATGACTTAAATAGGGTACATATTAGAACGTCGAAAATTAAAATACCTACAGGTAAAATGTCACTGTTCAAAACATCGAAAATTTAAATATCGAAATATCGAAAATTGTTATACCTAAGCTTAAAATGTCTAAGATTAAAATGCCGAGTGGTTAAAATATCGACTGATTAAAAATATCGATAGTCATTATACCTAAGTTCAAAATGTCAACATTTAATACACCTAACACCCGGTTTCTGAATTGAGTATTTAAATTTGAGAACGTCCTAATCTGTACTTAAGTATAACTTAAACATTTTTTCGTTTCTGAATTAAGTTTTTTTAAACTCTAATCAAGATTTGAGTAATAGAACATCATTTTACTCAAATTTGACAGAAGGCATACTTAACTCATGCTTAAGTTGTCAATTGCGTTTCTGAATTTAAAAAAACGTGTTTGACAATACTCAAAGCTTAATCAACGTCAAGTTACGCAGTTGAAAGTTGACACACCAATTTCAGCTACTCAAACTGTAATCAGATAAAGTAACTAGTGATTTTGATCAAAATGAGTGACGACGATACTTCCCTGTCGTCCTTGGAGATGCCTCAACGCAGACAACTACGCAGAAGAATAGCAGGACATCGGCCTAACTTGTTCATCACGTTAACCGACGAACAATTTAAGAGTCGTTTTCGCTTTACGAAGGAGTCGGTTAGGTTTATTTTTAACAAAATAAAGCCTAAACTGACCTGTCGTATTCAACGGCGGGACTGCATTTCTCCCATGTTGCAGCTACTAATAGCTCTAAGGTTTTACGCGACTGGTAGCTTTCAAGCTGTTGTGGGGGACACCGTGAATGTGAGCAAGGCGACGGTGTGCCGCGTGCTAGAGAGGGTGACTAGTGCGATAGCATTACTGAGACGGCAATATGTTCGTATGCCCACTGCACAGGAGAGATCATCAGTGGCGGCACGATTTTTTGACATCGCTGGATTCCCTAGAGTCATAGGTGCTGTAGACTGCACACATGTAAAAATAAATTCACCAGGAGGGAGCAGAGCTGAGCTGTATAGGAACAGAAAAGGTTTTTTTTCGATAAATGTTCAAGCCATCTGTGATGCCAATTTACAAATAACTAGTGTCATTGCACGTTGGCCAGGCTCCGTGCACGACACTACTATTTGGAATGATTCACCACTTGCAGCTCAATTTGAAGCTGGCAGATTTGGGTCATACCTTATTCTCGGGGATAGTGGTTACCCATGCCTTAGGTATCTCATGACACCCTTTTTGAACCCTGCCTCTCCATCCCAAGAAGCCTATAACAGAGCCCAGATATCATCCCGAAACACAATTGAAAGGTGTTTTGGTGTTCTTAAAAGAAGATTTCCATGCCTACATTCAGGAATGCAATTAAAACTTCCAAAAGTATTGAAGGTGATTGTGGCGTGTGTTGTTCTTCATAATATGACTCTTCGTCTTGATGACTACATAGTGGATTATGATGAACATGTACAAGAAGAAAGTGATGAACCGTTACCACCTCAAGTGTCAAATACCCAAAATTTTGCTGTCAGGACATCCATAGTACAAAATTATTTTACCCAATAAAATGTAAATATGTACTACAATAAAAAATATGTAGGTATAGTAATATTTTTAATTAAGTACTCCTAGTTTTATCAGTTACATACAAAATCACAGATAGGTACATATTTATATTAATTATGGTAACTTAAAATAAATTTTACACAAGTACAGTTGTATGTAGCAATCACTTAGGTCAACTACAACAATCTTATCACAGATTGCTAATTTTAAGTTGTATATTTATTTTTATTATATGACATTGATTTTACATTCTGTGATTTTTTCCTCACACACTTTACTTATTAATGGTAAAATTTTAGGAAAATTGTCTACTTTTACAATGTTTGTAAATATGTGAGAACCATGTATCTATCACATAAGTAATTAATTTATCTGTTGTTGCTTCATTTTAAATTCTTGTTACCTATTGTGATATAGTAGTATTTTTTTAGGTGCATCGTCTTCACATATAATTATATAATATAACTAATGTACCTACATATACAAAACATTTTAAAAGAGTAACGATGGAGTTTCTTGCCCATTCTTCTCCTAATGAAAACTACCTTTTGGAAGGGGCGACTAGAATCAATTACATTTTTTGTAAATTTGGACGTTCAAAAGTGCCTTACAAACCCTCGATTAGAAATTAATTATTAAACTATTGACTTTTTTTTAACTTACATTTTAATCATAAATCACAGCTACTCATTATAATCATAACACCTAATATAAAATAAATAGGTGCAGCTCTATGTAATAATCACTAACAATTAGAAATCACAGCTATTCATAAAATTATGCCACCTAATATAACAATAAATAGGTGCAGTTATGTATCTTGCCCTTGCATTTAAAAATCACAGCACAATATTTTACAAATCACAGCTATTCGTAATAACTATGCTTACTATAAATAAGGTAATTTTCTACATCAAATCCCTATCAGCCTTTTCCAACTGTTTTTTAAAAATTTGTATTTCCAGTTCATGCTTCTTCTGTTCAAATCTAAATTTCTGCATCTCATTTCTTTTTTGGTAGTACGCAAGTTCTATTTTTTTCTTAAAATAAATTTTCTTCAGAGCTTCAGCTGAATGTTTTGTGACTGATAAGCTATTTATAGTATTCTTTTTTCGTTTGGACACAAGTTTTCGTTTCCTTAACACAGGTACTGGATTAGGAGGTTCTGGTAGTGGATTGGATTCTGGTACTGGGTTAGACTCTTTGGAAGTTACTTCAATTTGTTCTCCTGAAAAATTTAATTTTTAGTTTATCATTCTGTGGTGTATGAAAAGTATTGATTTATAGGCACCCACCAAAATATTCAGCTGCTTCATCATATGGATTCTCATCTGGACGTATTTGGTCATCTAAGACGGAAAGGATTTGATGATCAGCATCGGTTAACATAGGAGTGAACGACCCACCACCAGTTTTCTTTAAGTTTTTCTAAAAAAGATTGATACCAAAAATTAAAACAACTTCCAAACCAACCAGATTTGATAATATCACTGCATGTGTCTGGTAACCTGCTCATTAGACCATTTCTTCTTTAAATCCTTTATTATATTATGGTCATTTATGACTATAACCTGGAAACCAAATAACACAATTAGCTAAATAAATTAAAAATGTTTTCATGATATTTCAATCTTGGTGTATACTTAAGAAATGAACAAAACATAAATAATTTGTGATGCTGTGCCAATCGAGTAATTATATTGATAAGTAATTGACTAGCAGACTATACTACCACTATAAATAAGTTTAATAAATACATTTTCATTATTTACCTCATCCACATTTAAATGTTTGCCAGTCTGATTGTTTTGTGGTGAATGGGAGACTTCCACAATGTTTGTCTCATCTGAGAGTGTATTGAGGTATCTTTGCTTCTGAAAAATGTTTGTTAGTAGAGTTTATTGCAATATCATTGTTGCCTTTAGTTACACAAATTCTACAAAAATATGTTAGTGTCTAGATAGGAGCAAGTCAAAAGTTAATCTATGGTGTATACAGCTAAAGAATGATTTTAAATTTATATGTGTGCATGTGAACAAACAGACACTTTCCTTTTGTATATTCACTATACGGCTATAACTACTAGAAATATGACGGGTGTAGTGTAGAGTAATAAGATAATGAACATTAGTATTAACTTAAACACACACAACACTACACGCAAACACATAAAACAGACATGACGTAAAATGTTTATGCTCACATTCTCAATTGCAGAATCTTTTCTTGCACGATGCTTGATATTATTATAAAAATGTTTTAGCATTGTTTCATGCCTAGGCCCAGTCGTGCAGAGGCTATTGTACTCTTTAGTAATGGACTTCCAGGCTTCCTGTTTCTTTTGAATATAGTATGCCCCTGTCCTTTTGCACTCTATTACACTTTGGTATCTGGAGCAATAATAATCACAAACATCTAAATAACTAATGTGGTGAAACGTAAAATTATATTATGGTAAACATTATAGGTTATTATGTACTTACTTTGTTATTATTGAAAGAAGATTTTCTTTCTCCTCTAGAGTATAGTTAGGTGATCTCTTTTTCTTATCCTTATCCATTTTAATTGGTACAATTATAGGTTGTGTAAGAATACTAACAGAATTCCAATAAAACTTGTGTTTATTTACTTACAGTTTGACGTTCACGATTCGGTTCACACGTCAAATATTAACCTGTCAAGTTCAAGTTAATTGCTAAAATATGCATTAGCAACTCTAATAACATAAATTTGTTGAAATTAATGCCGTTATTTAAAATTAACTTACTTTTTAAGTCTGTTTTAAATTTATAAGAATAAAATGATTTAATATTATGAGTTTTTGAAAAGTACCGATTTTTTTTGTAAATTGGAACGTGTTATCTTTGATCAGGAATACTTAAGTAAATGATCAGTTGATTATGGTTTAACGAAATTAGATTTTAACTTGTGAAACACAAAAAACTTAAGCGCATACTTATGTATTTGAGAATAATCAGTTGAGATTTGCTTCTTTTCTCAAATCAGAAACCGGGTGTAAGTTCATTATATTTACGTTAAAAATACCTACTTGTTAAAATATCGAACAAATTTTGATTATGTGGTATTATGATTGGAAAAAATGTAGGAAGATTTGAAATTGTCACACTCTGCCAACGCATTGCTATTAGTCATTATTAAAATCTGCTAGCAACTTGGACGTACGTTCGCCGGCCGCTGCCGCGGCATCGCTCGCTACGCTCGCTCGGCTCACGCGCGGTTGGTCACAGTTCTAACCTAACCTATTTCACCCAGTTCAAAATGACAAACCTACAGAAATGTCTTTACCATTGTCTAATTATCTAGTCGCAGGCAGACTGTATGATTCATCATTTTGAACTGGGTGAAATAGGTTAGGTTAGGTTAGAACTGTGACCAACCGCGCGTTAGCCGAGCGAGCGCAGCGAGCAGTGCCGCGGCAGCGGCCGGCGAACGCTTGGTCCAAGTTGCTAGCAGATTTTATTTCACCATTTTCAAATTATCCGGTTTTTTTGCAATATCCGAATTAGAAAATTACCCTGTGACATACATAATAAATAAATATCGATATTTAGAACATTCGATACTCTGTACTTCGATATTTAGGACATTCGATACTCTGATAGAAAAATTGTCAGGAAGGCTTAGATCGGCCGCCTATGCTGTTAAAAAAATTAGACAGATAACTGACGTAGATACAGCCAGAATTGTTTATTTTAGTTACTTTCATAGTCTTATGTCATATGGAATTCTTCTTTGGGGAACCGGTGCGGACATTAATAGGCTGTTCGAGCCATTTACAACCTAGGTCCAAGAGATTCCCTTCGAGAGAAATTCATAGAAATAAATATTCTGATTATAGCCTCACAATATATTTTTGAAAACCTATCGTATGTACACAAAAATATATCAAATTTTAAGAAAATGTCCGATATTCATAGTTTAAATACCAGGGATAAACACAACCTTGCTGTACATCGCACACGTCTCAACAGAGTAAGCAACTCGTTCATGGGTCAATGTATACGCTTTTACAACAAACTTCCCATTGACATTCGAAACTTACCCATTAAACGATTTAAAAGCTGTATTAAAACCAAACTTTGTAAAAAAGGGTACTATAAAATTTCAGATTATTTAGAAGATAAAAAAGCTTGGGAATTGAGCTGCTCGCTCTGCTAAAACCATAAAACTTGACATTTTAATTATTCATCACAATAAAACAGTTTTTTATACACATTGACATTGTTGAAAATTATATCCAAAATGACACGATTGCTTTGTAAAGTATTATATTATTTTAATTATTGTGAATGTGAGGACTATGTGGATATTTTTTTTCCCTTTTCATTTCTTTTTTCTTTCTCAGTTTTAATGATGGTCTGGCAGTTTGAGTAGTTGATGCGGCCTACCCAAATATCCTTTCCTTGGTATTGTTCGTCGAGTTGAGCTCCTTAAGTTCTGAGTTGAGCTCCACGATTACTGACAAATGCTTGCACTGACTGGAAAGGTCCACTCAAATCTGTGTGGTTCTTTCCTCAAAATACCATTTCAGACACTAATCTACATGGTCCTCACATGGCTTGACCAAGATTATGTCTGGACTTTAAAAGAGACTACGACCTCTGAGTTTGTTTCGGCCTTTCTTCTCAGAATAGTCAGATAGGAAACACCGACCTCATCTAGCATATTTTTAATATTTTTTATATGACGTGTAAAAGTGATTCCGATATCCTATTTACAGAATAAACAATTTCATTTCATTTAATTTCTGTACTTTCGATATTTAGGTATTTCGATGTTACTTTTGTAGATAATTAGATTTTAGATAAATTGGACGTAGGTTATCTAACTATTCGACATTATAAACTTACGTTATTTTAATTTTCGGTTATATGGTCATTCGATATTTAAATTTTCGATGTTTTGAACAGTGACATTTTAACTGTAGATATTTTAATTTTCGACGTTCTAATATGTACCCCTTAAATATTGTGTCAATTTGTTTTCAATAATAAGTTAGTTGTGTTCGAATTCAGTTACGAGTTTAGCGATGAATAATTATAATTATTTCAAATTACTTACTTCAGATTTTTTTTTTTTCATATTAGTTACTTTTCATGCTGACCATACCTTGTACAAACTTAAACTACACAATCACAAAACATATTCTTATACTCATCAACTCATTTAATCCTTGTAGGGAGCAGTTTCGGCAGTTCGTCGATGTCATCTTCAGCACAATCCGAGCCGATCGCTGAGAAGATACCTACCACGCCCGCGCGCGAGACGTAAGTACACTAGTAATATTATACAGGGTGGATTTTTGAGATGGGGCAGTAGGTACCTTAACCGTTATAGCTACAGGAAAACCGTCTTAAAAGACTGTCCTTAACTTTTTGAGACATTTTGATCTGCATTCACAGACTTTGAAAAAAAAATACAGTCAGCAAGAAAAAAGGCAGTTTTCACAAAAACTTTCTTTGATGCCATTCAATCCTGTTTCTTAAAGGATCAAATACTCTATTGGACCAACTTGAGGTTTGAGTACTAGAAAAGTCAGAAATCGCAAAAAACCTTTCCCATACATTTCGTAGGAAATTAAACTCCAATCTACTTTTACGGTTTTATTTGCTTTGAGAAAAAGATAGTTTGTTGCTTGTGATTTCCGAAGTTCAGAGAAAAAAAAAACCTTTCAGACTTGCATGCAGTTGGAAACGTATGGGAAAAGTATGAGAACATGTAACATTTAACTAAATACTTACTTAAGGATAAATTCATCCCAACTACAGAACCCTGTATTGTTCGTACTCCGACACGCACTTGTTTCTATTCTTCTAAATATGAAATAGTGTTTATCTCATCACTAAACATGCCATCAACTTATATAGGTAATACCCGTAGAGGTTGTACTATACAACTCTAACCTGTTAACGGGTAAACAAGCATGATGTTATGTTATCTCTTATTTCTTTTCGTTCCTCAGGGCTCGTCCAGCCGGTCGTTCAGCCATGAAGCTAGGTTCCCGCGGCACGGACGCGGAGTCGTTCGTGTCGCGCCTGCGCAGCGAGGGCGACGCCGTGCCCGCGCTGGCGGCCGCGCCCGCCGCCGCACACGTGGGCGGGGCCAGGCCGCCGCCGCACGACCATAAGGAGTGAGTATAGTCTGTTACAATAGTATCTGATGACAATGTAAACAAATGGTTCAGAAAACGTAGCTTATGATGCCACTTATAAATGGAGTGCTTTGATTTGATTATTTGAATACTTAAACCTGAAATTCTAATTTTATAAATGTCTTTAATTTGACAATTGAGGTTAATTTTATAACCTCCTTTTTCGTCTATGATTTTTCAATTACTATTTAATACTGTTATTTAAACAATCATTGTTTGAAAAAGTGGTGATATATAAATTTTAAATATTCTAAATACAACTAAATGTGTTACTAATTCTCTTTAGTGTGTGATTCCGTAACCGTAACACACGATCAATCACAGTCTGAATAATTTTGAAGGATATTGCTAATTCATTGCTTCATATGTTTAAACAAATTGTCTGCGCAACAACGTAAATAACGCAATGAATGTGTATTGAACTGTTAAATCGTGTCTTACGCAATTAGGGTGCTCCTAATTGCGTAAGACACGATCAATCAAAATCTGTTTCACTTATACTTTATATACAGGGTGACATACATCGACGCGAAGCCGGCTACCATGGATTCAGTACGTCATGATTCTGAACCCCACTGAAATTTATCGTCGGTTATAAAAAAAAGTCAGCTCTTTCATAGAAAATTGCCATACCTACGCGGTCAAAATGTATGGAGCAGCTGTTTAAAAAAAAAATAACCGACGAAAAATTTCAACGCAGGGGCTTCAGAATCATGTACTGAATCCATAGTTACCGGCTTCGCGTCGATGTTCTTGACACCCCGTATATGTTAAAGCGCGTTTCATACTTTGGTTCATAGTTCACGGTGTTAACCGAAGTTTGCAAACACGCGGTAGCTACATGAGCGAACCTACCTTCGGTCTCAGTGTGGCCTGCGCTTTAGGTATATTGCCTATGGGCCATTATTAAAGCCTGAAATAAATGTGGACCCCTAAGTAACAATTAATTTTTGTTCCCAGTGTACACTTGCGTTTCGAGGAGCGACTCACTTTAGTAGCCGGCAGAGATGGCGATGTACAGAACTTTGAACTTAGCGGTAAGTATTGCAACTCTTACACTTTTCGACAACTTTCAGAAAAACTACTCGTAATTTTTCTGAAAATTGTCGAACAAGAAAAATAAATTGCCGTATTAAAAAGGCAGTGTACGGCACAATAGTGGCGCTGCCTTGACACGGCTAAAGTGCCGTACGCATAGCATTGTCATAGCATAGCATTGGCCTGGTCCTTATCGGACGGCGAGCTACCCATTGCTCACCGACCGCAAGCCCGCGCCTACCATGCCTGCGATTCCCGACGCCCGGGGCGTCTCCTGCGGCGGCTAGGAGCGTGAGGGCGCGACATTTGCTCTCTCTCACGCGCTCCGAATATTACTGTTTAGTATTTCTAGAATAAGTTTTAAGGGGGTCCACACAAAATAGGTTGGCGGAAATCTACAATCTGACGTTTCCTTTCACGCTGTTTTACATATCCTCTAATCGTTAACCCGCAGCATTGATAAATGCAAAACGTTTACGTATGCAATTTTGCGTATTAAAGTTTAGTAATTATGAAAAACCGCTAAACGTTGTTCAGCTGTTTTACATAAAGGAACGGTTATGTAAAACAGCTGACTAAGCAATACATCTGTTTTCTAATCAGGTCTGCTGACCCTGCGCATCAGCAACGAGCAGTACGCGCGCATTCACGTACACGTCGACAACAAGGACACCAGGCCATTGCAACTGCAGGTAATCTATACAATATGTTAAAAAAACTGTCCGATCCGAAAGGGGCACATAGGTATTGCAATAGCATTTCTTTTTTGTTTTTTTTTATTATTATTCAAAATGTAAAAGTAATTGCTATTTAAAATTCACATTTTTTGTACAAAAATAACCCCAAAATCATTTTAAAAAATCAGCTGAGGTTATGACTTGTAGAAACCCGCTAAACAACAGCCGCCCGCGCCCCATGTAATAAAACCGATAAACTACCTCATTGAAAAAAAATTGGATATTTTTTTTTTTATTTTGTTCCCAATACGGGCTGAAGGAAGCAGACACAACATCAGCCTGCCAGTACTTGCAAGCTGTGTTTCTCGCTCTTGTAAATAATGTTTTTGAGTTACAAAAAGGGTCAAAATTTTCGGAAAATAAGGAAAAATCTGGGCGGATAGGTCTAGCTTAGCCCTAAGACTTTTACCACTTTTCATGAAAAGTAAGTAATTATTATTAAAAAAAAATGCTACTGGTTAGATTTATCTGCAGTCCAATGATATCTCACAGAAAATACACACGGCTAAACAAAACCGTAGTTACTAACTATCGTTCGGCTTAGTTGTGTGTATTTTCATAAACAATTTATTTTATTTGTGACATCTTCCCTTTCGCTTTCCTTCCTTTCGCTCAAACCTGTGGGAGTGATTTCGTGAAAAGGAACGGAAGTGTGTAACAGAAAGCCGGGGAAACGCGCGCTATTTGATTCGACCAATGAGTGCGCGCGGTGCTAGAGTTGGCCGTCAAATGGTATCAAACCATTTTCCGAGTTGTAAACAGGATGATGACGATGACATTGACGATGATGAATATTGTTCTTATACGTCAGCCAAGATGTCAAATGTTACACATCATATGCTACTACTGTAAGGCTCGCAGGTTTTTTTCAATCGCGCGTAATAAACCTGCTCAATGAACAATATTTCTTCCAGACCCACCCCAACGTTGACAAAGAAGCATTCAGAGCGAATGGCGTAATAGGCCTAAAGCAGAGCCAACGCGCCTTCCCTCTCAACAGCGACGTGGGAGTGCTGAAGTGGCGCCTCAACGCCAGCGACGACAAGCTGGCGCCTCTGTCCGGTGAGCACTGACTCTTACATACTACAATGATAGGTCTGAAGCAAAGCCAACGCGCCTTTCCTCTCAACAACCACGTGGAAGTGCTGAAGTGGCGCCTCAACGCCGACGACGACAAACTGGTGCCTCTGTCCGGTGAGCACTGCCTCTTGTATAATACAGAGATAGGTCTGAAGCAGAGCCAGCGCGCCTTCCCTCTCAACAGCGACGTGGGAGTGCTGAAGTGGCGCCTCAACGCCAGCGACGACAAGCTGGCGCCTCTGTCCGGTGAGCACTGACTCTTATATACTACAGAGATAGGTCTGAAGCAGAGCCAACGCGCCTTCCCTCTCAACAGCGACGTGGGAGTGCTGAAGTGGCGCCTCAACGCCAGCGACGACAAGCTGGCGCCTCTGTCCGGTGAGCACTGACTCTTATATACTACAGAGATAGGTCTGAAGCAGAGCCAACGCGCCTTCCCTCTCAACAGCGACGTGGGAGTGCTGAAGTGGCGCCTCAACGCCAGCGACGACAAGCTGGCGCCTCTGTCCGGTGAGCACTGACTCTTATATACTACAGAGATAGGTCTGAAGCAGAGCCAACGCGCCTTCCCTCTCAACAGCGACGTGGGAGTGCTGAAGTGGCGCCTCAACGCCAGCGACGACAAGCTGGCGCCTCTGTCCGGTGAGCACTGACTCTTATATACTACAGAGATAGGTCTGAAGCAGAGCCAACGCGCCTTCCCTCTCAACAGCGACGTGGGAGTGCTGAAGTGGCGCCTCAACGCCAGCGACGACAAGCTGGCGCCGAGTTTTTTTTAACTGGGAGAACTGAATGCCTTGGAGATTGGGAAAACTGAATTAGGAACTATTAGATCATTTTAATTTTTTATTTATTTATTTGTTCAGGTTAGAGTTGTGCACAACAATAAATAAAACTGATCAATTTGATTTAATACAGGTTTACTATCTGAGTATAATTTCATTGTATCGGATGAACAACATTCACTACACATCTTTCTCAAAGCCACTTGAGATAGCTCGAATACCTCCTAACCTTTATATTATTTGCAGTAAACTGCTGGCCGTCAGAGGGCACCGGCGGCGGCTGTGACGTCAACATCGAGTACGAGCTCGAACACGACCATCTCACGCTCAACGACGTCAACATTCATATACCGTTACCGTGAGTACCTATTAACTACTCGCATTTTTCATCATCAGTCGACCCTTCCCGGTACGCGGTCGCCATTCCTGAACTTTTCAGCCTCATCAGTTCTGCGAGAAATGTGCTCATTTTACAATTTATCACTAAAAAATAAATAATTAATAGAAAAAAATGTTAATTCTGCACGAATAAGACGCACATTATAAAATAAAACAAAGTAGCAAAAAGCCTCGTACCTGAAAAAACATAAAAAATTGGCAGTCGTGGGGAATGCCTACATTTATTACTTTTGACTCCAACAGATGTTTTTCCCCTTCCGTCCGTTCAAGACTGTACGACTGTGTTTATTTAGTTTCAATAATAAATCCAATAGTAATCTCTACAAACCTTTATTTTTCTGCCCAAATATCCAACACTACAAACTCAACTTAACTCCGGTCGAGCGTTATGATGTAGACTCTGTCGAGCGCCGATAGGCGACACTGGCGCCCCGATTAGTCAAATCAGTGAAATATTTTTTCCGAAATATTTTTATCCGACTGCGTCAATAGGAGGGTTATGTTTTTCGCGGGTATGTATTTAAATTCTACTTTATAAAATCATCCTTAGTTCTGGCAACACGTCAGTGGTGGTGCACCAATGGGAAGGCAGCTACGCACAGAAGGGACGCACGCTCATCTGGAGCATACCCATCATCAACAAGCAGCAGAAATCTGGCAGTCTTGAGTTCACGTGAGTTACTATAGTTTATCAAAGCTAGCAAACAGGTGCGACTCGACGCGACACCGATAGAACAATATCCGAGAAGTTTTCATAGAAATTGTTCCACCCGAGTCGCGTCGTTCCTATGAGCGGAAGCCTTTATGAAAATATCCGGCTTCTTATGTTTATATTAAAAATATTGTAATTTTAAAGCCGCTTTTCTTCATTTGTCAAATGTCAATTTTATGTAGGAAATGTGAGGTAACACAATGTGTTTGCCAAAAAAACACTACAAAGTAAAAAAAACTTTAATTTCGGAAATCGGTGTCTTTGGCTCTGTATTTTAGTTTTTTGCCACCGTCTTCCGAAATTTAAAATCTTTTTCAAGTTCTTGTTGTTTTTTTTTTACAAAAAACTACCCAAGCAAAGTTAGTAAGATTTATATGGGACCACCGCACAAAGTTTCTCTAAAAAAAGAATTTTCAATATCGGATGAACATAAAATAAACTACATACTTACAGACGAACATAAATGCCGCCTTTGGGCATGTCACCGCTCATATTATTCTGAATATTCATGAAAAATTATAGAGATGGGCCGAATGTGGTTTGAACCGAATCCGAACTTCGGCCGAACATTCGGTTAAAATGAAAAGTTCGACCGAACTTCGGTTCAATTTCAAGCGCTTTCTCGAGAGCGACACGTCGTGACTTGTTTACGCATTTACTTCAATATTATTGCTAGATGTACCCCGCCCCCACCGCGTGGCCCGGAGCCGGCCGGTCATTAGCAAATAAGTCATCGGCGTGTCACGCCGCAAAGATTTTCAAAACGAATAAGAAAAACTGTAATTTAATTTAAGGTTTACATTTACAATCTTCATATCTAAAATAATTGACAATGACTGAGTAAAATACATAATTTTATTTTACATTAATGCTATTCTAATTCTATTGAATTTCAGTCAAAATAGTGCAAGTAGGTATTATTTTTTATTGTCGACAAATTTTAATAAACAATGTTTGTTAATCCAATGAAATTACTCATAAGCTTTTTTAACTTTTTCGATATTTTTTACATTTTCATTATTTTTTCATGAATATTCAAAATTCAAAAGTCGTTTATTCAAACTAGGTTGAGAATCAGCACTTTTCGAACGTCAATTACATAAGACAGACCCCCAAAACGCCCACCCTTCACCACTTCCTAGTGCGTTAGCTGGGAAGAAGTGGCGCAACAAACTCCACAGCAGCACACCTGTCTGTTCAGTTAGAAGAAAAAAAAAAAAAAAGATTCTATATCAAAATAATTTACATTACGCAACACAAAACATAATTTAAATTAATAGCCATAATGTTAGCTAGCACACGCCAATATACCAAACAAAATCATCGAGAACTATACTCAGGCCGAAATAAAAAACTAAACGGAAACAGAACTTAATATCTAAATAAAAAGCCTCCAGGCATAAAGGGCGTGCCCACTTTTTTTTTTTTGGGTGGGAAATCATCAAATGACTCCTCCCGCTTTGGGCGGAGCGAGAGGGAGTGTCAGACTTTTACTGACTAAAACCCACCCGTGTTCCTTCCGTTACCTATGTGCTGGGGCCGCGATATCCCGTTCAGACAAACCCGCAACCCCAGCCGGCATTGGTCCTTCCGGACCCCGTCAGTTGGTGCTGACATCCCTTTGAGGCGCGCGTGGAACACAACGCGCCGTCGACCCGGGCCTGGGGGCCTACTCCCTAAGCGAAATCCGTTCGTTCGGCCGTCGTTTCGGGCGCTTCGCTCTCTGTCTAACTCACGGTATGTCCGTAAGCGAGACGGAGAACGAAGCGCACGTAGTGACGGCCGAACAAACGGATTTCGCTTAGGGAGTAGGCCCCCTGGTCCTTATCGGACGGCGAGCTGCCCATCGCTCACCGTCCGCAGGCCCGCGCCTATGGTGGCCGGAAGTCAGCTTGTGACTCCCGACGCCCGGGGCGTCTCCTGCGGCGACTAGGGGCGCGAGGGCGTGCAGCTTATAGTTTTCAGAAACATACGGGGCGGTCACACGGCGGGGATGATGCCCATGGGCGACATCCGTCAACTTGAGACTATTGAAATATAAGTTTAACCCCCAATCTCTCCCCTGTAGCGTAACCCCAGCGATCCCCAACGACTTCTTCCCCCTGACGGTGATGTGGACATCAGACACGTCGCTGGCGCTCCTGAAGGCTATCAAAGTGACGTATGCAGAGGATGAGACCGCACCAGTGGATTACTCGCAGGAAATCAGCTTCCATCCTGACAAGTATGAAATCGTTTAGGGGGTAAAATAGGGTTTTTTTATGGTGACTTAGTATAGAGTAAAGTCTGGAATGAAGTAGTTGAATACTATTTAATATTGCAAAAACCAACTTTAAAAAAATGCATATTCAGCAAGCTAGTTTCTTCATAAACATTATAACTGAAGTACTGAGTCACTATACTATATTTTATTTAGATACGCATTGGCTAAAATGTTATACGAGTCAGTTGTATCGATATAGTCGAGTATGTAATGTATTTTATTGTAATTTTGGTGTACCTCCAACTCCTACGTGAAATGCAATAACTATAAAATGTCTTAATTTTTTTAAATATCTTTTGCACTAATCATAAGCTCAGTTTACATTGCATATGAGTGACTGTAACGTAAATTGACCTAAAATAAGATTATATTATTTAGTCCTAAATTAAACTTATTATTGATAAACATAAATAAATAATATTGTTAGACTATTGTGTTAAATTGATTTAAGATTCATTTTATATTTCAAATTATCATGTTTTATCTAACATTCCTGACTTATAGGTGCCTGTTAACTATACAAAGTATTTAAAATTGTGAAATGAAAATTATTAATTTTAAAGTTTGTAAACTGTACTATAACTTATATTACTTTTAAGGGCCTACACAGACAACAGACTTTTTGATCGCCACAGATTTTATCGCACATAAATTCTATCGTTTGTGTTGCCCCTAAACTGTTTTACAATATTGTTTGATAAGTGCACAGTAAACTGATACGGTTTGCTTTATTGTAAAAACAATGTATGAAATAAAAACTATAGTAAAAAAAACATAAAAAATGCTATTTTATTTCGTTAATCATTTAAGATGTTCAAGTTAGTTTTACATATTTTGTTGGTTAAATTCGCGTTCACATCGGAATCGTCTGATATTTTGGAAACTTTGAATTTAATATCTTCCCGGTCGCCCCCTATTTTGAGGGTCCCTACCCCTAAAAAGCTCGAGTTGAATGAAAGCTGTTAGTGTTATTTATATAGTATTTTGTGTGAAGTTTTTACCACAGTGAATTTCGTGTCGACGAGTGCATTTTGTTGATGTCATTATAGGCATAAGAGACAATTCAATTTCTCTCTAGGATAGCAACCGATGCCATGCCTCAGCTATGAGGCGGACCACTTAACATCATGTGGGCCGTCGGCTTGTTAGCCATCCAATAACACAAATAATGCCCGCCATTACAGGTTTCCCATCGTTAAACAACTACCAGGTGCAAGCTACATCGGCGAAGGAGTCCAGTTACCCTTGGATAGCGCGGGTCATACACTCGCGCTCCGCTGATATACCGCACATGTGTACCGCTGTCTGCATTGATAAAGCCATCTTTATCACAGCCGCGCGGTGTATCTACACGTAGGTACTTTTTAGATAACATTCCCCCATACCTATTTCCCAAAGGACTGGGCAGAGGTGTACACTCTCGGTCCAGAATTTGGCTATTAGTTAGGCACCTTCAATAGCTGTAGGTATAGCATACCTAATTTTCGCCTGGTATGTAACCAGCGCGCACAAATCCAGAGTCCTATACCAACCAAATACAGACAGTGTCCGGCCCGTGGAAATTGAAACCAGGACCTGTGTGCTCCGTAGGCTCTTAGTATCTCAGAATAGCAGATTTCGAGCAGTCGAAATCAAAATATTTATACAGGGTAGCAGGCACATCGACGCGAAAACTGATACCATGGATTCAGTACATGATTCTGAACCTTCGTCGTGAAATTTAACGTCGGTTATTAAAAATAAAAAACAACGATGTTACGTAAGAGATAGAAATATACGTCCTATAGAGCTTCATCTCTTTCTCACACTAAAGTAATATTAAAATAATACTGCTTTAGGGATGGTGGTAGGACCTCAGCCGTTTTTTTTTTTATAACCTAGGAATAATTCAACGCAGTGGGGTTCAGAATCATGTACTGAATCCATGGTAACAGTTTTCGCGTCGATGTCCCTGCCACCCTGTATACAAGTATTATGAAAAAACCTAGCTACTTTTGCAACCACTACTAGACCAACGAGGGCCTATCAAGGTACTATTAACCCCGGTAAAGTGGCAATGGGCTGACCATATGAGTCATAGAACCGATGACCGTACGTACGGGTAGACGTGCTCTTGAGTAGAGGAGACCTCAAAACGGCAAACGTAAACGTGGAGCGACGATCTTCCCTACAATTGGAGAGGCCTATATACCTACATTTTAAGTAAAACGAATACCTACTTTCTAATCTTTCTTGCAGTTTAAAAGTAAGATACACATCAATAATGTACATGTCAAAACGATTCGAAGCGCGAGTATTTGTGGTGCCCTCGAAACCTTCAAGGCAGTTATTCGATGACATCGGCATCATAGTTGTTGATACTAAAAAAGTCAAAGTGACGACTTGGAAATTCATAAAACTGTTTAATTTAGTAAACAGGACAGATGAAGTGTTTCAATGGTTTGCAGATCTAAATAAAAAAGGAAATATTAAGTACAAAGTTGTCGGGTATACAATGTTAAAGGTAAGGAGAGATTGTCTTAAATTTGTATCTGTTTAGATTGCAGACTTCTGACCTAGCGAGGTGAAGTGACATTGGTGCGACAATGTCTGTCGAAGGACTGATGGTCCTAAAAGCAGACGAGTCTTTGAGTGGAGTGGAGACCGCGTATCGGCTAGCTAGCTGGTACGCACCCCAGCTAGACGGTCCGACGACATTGATTCCAGCACCCACTTTTCATAGACCTCATATGCTATACCGCCATACATATGCACCATACAAAGGATGACATCGACGCGAAAACTGATACCATGGATTCGGTACATGGTTCTGAAGCCCCTTGTGTTGAAATTTTTCGTCGGTTCGAAAAATCTGCCGGTCCATACATTTTGACCGCGTAGATATTGCACTTTTCTATGGAACAGTTGATTTTTTGTAATAACCGACGAAAATTTTCAACACAGGGGGCTTCAGAATTATGTACCGAATCCATGGTATCAGTTTTCGCATCGATGTCCCTGCCATCCTGTATAGTAGACGATAGGTAGGCGATAGAATGAGTTCGTTAAATAAACTTCTGGGGTCTGTCCGTAATTTGAGTGGATATCGTGTGCATATTGTATGCATTCCAAATCCAGAAGTAGCGACGAGCTGTCTGGTTCATGGGCTGGAGCTACTCACACTCATCGCTTGAGAAACCGGCCGCCCAGAACGAAGAACAAACTAACGTTATAACTTCTTAAAAATCATTCTTCCCCTCAACAGAGTTTGCACAAACTTATATCAGCAGAAAGAAAATACGACCTGACAGAATTGGACGTCGTCGCCGCACACGATATATGTTTCCAGATACTACAGAAATACAGGACAAAGACTGAAAGGAATGGCTTCGGCGTACCTTGCTACCACTCCTGCAGTTACGCACAGTTTAATAAAAACGATACGCAATGTAAACGGTACCACGGTGTCGAAGGTGGAGCGTTGTTAGACGCGACAACCAACAAGTTGATAGGGATAGCGACTTGGGGCGCTCATTACTACAGCCGCGAGATGCCTGTAGGTTTCTCCATCGCGAATTCCGCGAACTTCTTCAAAGACTTTACGTGTGCGAGGCGGATACGGGAAGACAACGGGGTGCTCACGAGGGGTTATTATCAAAAGTTGTGCGACGGGAAAAAATAAATAATTATGATATAGTTTGAAGTATTTGTGTTTCATTGCTCTCATGATTTTTTTTAAATCGAAGAGAAATCCTCCAGTATTCTTAATACACAGGTGTAATATTGTAGGAAGGTAGGCAGAACTCAAAAGCAGAAACTTTTGGTGTAATTTGAGAAACGCGATTTCCGGATGTGGACTGTGATAGACCACACCGCTTAGATGCGCAAACCATCGGCCACAGTTTACTTTCTACATTTAAATACAGAACAATGCATGCACATTCTGGAAAGGTAAAAGTATTGTACAATAAAAGACACAAATCATAGTAAAGCACTTATATTATTAATCCAGTTACATTTTGTACAGAATTCATATAAAATATTTTAAGTACAACCTAGGAATTATCTACATTAAAATTAAACTTAAAATCTGACTTTGTAAACGAAAATTTGAAATTCTTTGCACTATCTTCACTGCCTTTTTCTGTGTTAGCAACTTCGGGGTCAACTTTAGTATTGCTAGTATCTGTTTGAATTGATTCACTACTAGTGTTGCTATCTTTAACAACTGTATTGCCACTATTTACTTGTTCTGGTGCTAAATTGAAGTTGAATCTAAAAGATTCATCGCCTGTGGTTAAAAATGCAGATTTTCTCAAGAATGTAGCTTTTGGTTTTTCAGGAACGTCTGATATCTTGATTTTACTGGCCACTGCAAACAAATAACCTCAGTTTATAAGAGGTTACGAGTAAAGGCGTTCATGTTATCCTAGAATAATGAGACTGGTCCCGGACTCAGAAAAAGGTAGATCCTTCTACTGGAGTTTACATGGGTACCTTTAGAATTATGCCTATGTGTAGTCAACTCTTGCCTTCTCAACAACCTTTCAAGAGAGTTGAATATAATATCAAGGGCTCAGCACTTACATTATGGACATCATTAACAGTTCCTTAACATTGCTTACTTTAGTATTTTATAACGAAGAGCCATCCATAAGTTAATCAGTTGATAAAAACTGTCAATTATGCGTTTCTCGCATCAAAATATTATCTAGGACACTAGTTTAACCTTACTTTTTGCTAATTTCTTCTCTTCTGCAGCCATTTTAGCTCTATAATCACCAAAGTGTGTGCGCATTAGCTGTCTCTTGCGTATGGCGGGTTGGTTATTGTTCTTTAGTACCGTTAGCACCTTCCATGCTTCTTGCACTGAAATATGACAAAAAAAAGTTAGAAATATACATAAACAAAAAAATTTAAATAAATGAAATTGTTGTGTAATAGGGTATGGCTACTATTTATGAGTAATTTTAGAAGATTACACAAATCCTGTCTGTGATTGTGAAAGTCAGTTTTTGTCTAGAAAATAGTAGGGCGTATGACCAACGCACTACTTAGTGCTTTACTCATTCGCCCTACTATTTTCTTCAGTTTAACAACGACATTTAAGCTAATGCTAGTGTGCTACTTAATGTAAGAGATAAAATTTTGCCAACAATGTGAAATTTGTAAATGAAGATGAACAAGATGGTATCCGCTACATGCACAGAAACTTACTCTGCTTTTCATTGCCTTTCTTTTCGTTCAAAGAACGTTCTAACTGTTGAATACACCAGCACAGTTCAAGTTGAAATTGTCGAACTGAGTCCTCGGGGTCCACTCCATCCGATGAGTCTTTCTCTACTTTAAACGGTTTCTGTAGAGAGTTAGACTTGCCTTTAGAATGTAATTTAGTAGGTTTAGGCATGTTTATTACTTAAAATCGCTTTTTAATTAAATAAAACCACGTTTTGTTTTGTTTTGAACATTTGACGTGAATCTTCAATCTTGATGCGAAAGTGACGTGACGTTTTTTTTTTTTGGTTGGGGTGCGGCGTTGGTTTCGTTCAGAAATTAATAAAACTATGTAAACGCTGTTATAATCCAATCAATCTTCAATTATTAAAAACTACTAGTCGAGAACCACCAAGCGCGGCTTATCTAACTTCCAGAAATGTACTTAGGTGCAACTCTGCAATCACAAGTGTATCAATCAAATGATTTTAATCATTTTGCCACAAATCTACTAACGCACAAACACAAACTTGTGGATGCATCGCTAGCTTCCTCTGATTTATAACTGAGTTTCGTTCATTGTCTGACACTCAATATCAACATCCAGCAACACAGCACCAACTTGAAATCCTAAACCATATTCAAAGTCTAGTCAATACATTACGTTGGCAAGCGTATGGAGCCGGCATTATTATAATAACCGACTAAAATACAATTTGTACAAAAGTAATTAAAGCAAGCAATGTATGTACCTAATGTAAAAGCACCTTAATCTTTTGTATTGCCATGTAAAACCGTAAAACGCGATAGTAGTGACTTCTTCATATGACGTAACGTGAGCGATTGCGACACTAAATTTGTAACCTCAAATAATTTTTCTAGTTTTCACGAGAATATATTATGCCGCTTGGAAAGTTCGGGAAAATTACAATTTCGTGGTAATTACTTCAATATATAAAAATAAATTGCCTGTTAAAATAATACAGTTCATTTGTGGTGAGCCCTGTACATTTAACTTTTATTTTCTTCATGACTATTTATCCAACCTAATCGGCATGAATCCCTGTAAATCGGTACTCTTTGCTGTAAATTAAGACATAATGTTTTTAAATGACATAATCTTTTCTTTTATTCTGACTGACGATACTTTTGACCTAGGTATTGGAAAATCTGACTTATCCTTTTCGTGTTGTTGTAGTTCAGCTGTTTATTGAAAAACCATTTGACCCGATCACCCGACAAGGCGTTTTCATTTCAATCCTTATTTATTGATTAGATAGTAATAGGGAAACGGTGTGACTTGCAGGTTAGCAGTAACAGTCACTAGTTTATCGTTGTTTGTGGTGGCGAAGAACTCCATAAATGCCCGTCGTCTGGAGAACATGAGATCGCGGGAACGTATGCGCAAGTCCAATCACGGAGAGTATCCAGACGTGTACAGGCAGCTGTGAGTGTGAGTACTGAACCTCATCTTCACGCTTCTTCCCCTCAAAGGGTAGGAAAAGGTGTTAAGTACCTCATCATCATCTTCCTAGCCTTTTCCCAACCATGTTGGGGTTGGCTACCACTGCTACCAGTCGAACCAGATGCATAGCAGTTTATTTTTATTACCTTCACTCTCATTTTACCTGGCCTCCATGCTCATTTTGTCTATTCCAGAACTACCTGGTATTCATTTTTTGAACATGATATTTTGTTCAATAAAGCACCTCCTTCCTTGTAACACTTTCTTACTGTTTCTGATTGAAATTTGGCAATGAAACAATTGCAATTAACATGACCACAACAAAAAGTAACAGCATCCATAATAAATTTAATGAATTAAATATTGCAGGTTTTAAATCTGAGTGAGTGAAAGCGAGAAAGGAACAAATCGAGATGGCGTCGCCAATGCTGGATGCTGCGAAGCTGCAGCTCGTCCAAGAGTTAGAGATTGAGATGATGTCCGATATGTACAACCGGCTTGTCACCGCTTGCCACCGCAAGTGTATACCGGTCAAATATCAAGAGACTGAACTTTGTAAGTATACAGAGTAGTTTTTCAATTGTTTTTTTCTGTTTACTGTAACTGTAAACTGAATTAATTTTACTGCTGGAGTTTTTCTAATTCTACATTATGTTTCTCAGTACTTTATTAAGCACCAATGTCCCTATTATTATGAGGCCTTAACAGGCCTCATAATAATATTATCATTATGCGCTTGGAAGACGAAACAACTCCTACTATATACGGGGTGTCCGGGACATCGACGCGAAGTTGGTTACCATGGATTCAGTACATGATTCTGAACCCCCCTGCGTTGAAATTTTTTGTCGGTTATTTTAAAAAAAAACAGCTGTTCCATACATTTCGACCGCGTAGGTATTGCACTTTTCTATGAAACAGCAGATTTTTTTTTTTCAGGGTTCAGAATCATGTACTGAATCCATGGTAGCCGGCTTCGCGTCGATGTCCCTGCCACCCTGTATATATAATATTATAAACGCAAACGTTTGTGAGGATGGATGGATGGATGGATGTTTGTTTGTTACTCTTTCACTCAAAAACTTCTGAACGAATTTGGATGAAATTGGCACACACATAATCTATAACCTGGATTGACACTTAAGATACTTTTTATCCCGATATTCCGACGGGATCGAGACTTATGCGGGTGAAACCACGGGGCGCTGCTAGTCTCAGATATACTTTTGAGTAATTTGTTAGGCTTTTTGATTGACATAACTAAATTGTGGCTTATTTCAAATTTCTAGGCAAAGGAGAGTCAGTCTGCCTAGATCGCTGTGTGGCCAAATACCTCGACGTTCACGAGCGTATAGGCAAGAAGCTCTCCAACATGTCTCAAGGAGAAACTGAAGACCTCACCAAGGTCAACTTGTCTGAGGGCAAGAAATAGAAGTAGATAGATACGGATGACACTTATCATGAATCATGCGCTAATGTACCAGTACCTGATTAAATGAAGTATTGCCAGTTGAAAAAAATAAAGGTAGGATGCAGTTAGCTTACATCAGGAACAAAACTACAAATAGATAATTATAATACGAAGGATAATACATTAAAAAAATTGGTTCGGTAGTTTTAGACATAAATTGGTTTAATTGAAATTAATCAAACCTGAAACTATAACTATCACAACTATCGCTCGTTAAAATAAGAGCAATGTAATGTGCTATCACAATTTTTTTTTTATCTTTTTCGTATAGCTGACTCGTTCTTGTCTATGAAACATGGCCCCTTCGACGCTAGCGCCATTGGTTATAGTGCCGGCGGCATTTACTGGAAACACATCACCTCAACAAAGACTGCTATGAATATTATTCATATTATCAATACTAAAGAAACATCTAGATTTATAATAGAAACATGATTCATTATATGTTGCCATCCATTAGATAATATAATAATTATGAAAAGTAAATTGAATGTTATGGGATAATGAAAATTGAAATGGGTATTAAAAATACACTTCCGGACACCTGAATCGAACCACCCTTAAAGGTCTGTAGCTTTTTAGATGTTTGTGAATTCAAATTTGGAACTATTGTGACACTAAAATGATGGCGAGTACCAGACTTTAAAACTGCATACATATTTTTTTTTTGGGTTATGATTATTTTAATGTGCATGAAAATTGCACGGTGGCTCGATTTAGGAGTCCGGTAGTGTAATATCTCAGGTTGTTTCAAGGAGCAATGTTCAAGTTGATGCAATTTCTGTTTCTAGAATGGGTCATTATTAATATTTAGTAATTTAATGTTTTAGATTTTGAATATTAGTTCACTTGTTAGAAATAAAACGAATGAAATTCAATTTTTATCATTTTATTTTTACACCATGTGCGGATGTATGACAATTTCCTACAAGACTATCTATTTTAATTTATTTAACTAAAACCGGTAACACCTACTGAGTTTTTAAATGAGTGACTTGGCCTACACCGAAGCCGTATCCAATCGTGTAACTCCTTAGAAGTTGTACTAATACAAATATGTTGGAGCAATAGAACACGACACCTTTCAGCCATATTAGGAAGAAAACCTCTCTACCTTTGAACTCTAATAGGTATGCGTAAAACAACCAAGCGCCCTGTGCGGTCACCCAGATGGTTGGTAAGAGTAAGGCTTTTTGTTTGGAGATTTTGAACGAATGTGCCACCAGCGGTAACAAGGATAAAAACCAAACAAAATACTGTGACGTCATGACACTGTTGAACGCGACCACTACTACCGTCTGACAAAACATAGCAAAAGGCAATGTTCTAGCATCAGCTCCGTACTTTATACTCAGTAAAAAAAGAATAACGGCTTTGAATAAACTCGTGATATTCTTCACTATGTCGAACGTAAGCTGATTCGTACTCAAATACGAATAGTAGAAGAGGACGGAGAAGTTGTGCCGTGTGTCAATTCTGGAAGCGTGGTACAAATATGTTTCGTAGAGGAAATCGTAACCGTATAATACCCACATTCCATATGTCAGACTGAATAGTGTTACTATGCAGCTCAGCGCTAATATAAGTTGGTTTAAATTCGGCCATAAGATAAACATTCCTTCTCTCATAGTAATTTTCCGAGAGATTTTAGTCACCCCCAAACTAAGATACATTGGGAAACTAAACACTAACGGGTACAATCGTAGATGGATAGATATTCCGAGAAAAAATCCGGAGAGAGCATATTTCTTTAGTCCCTTCACTACATCGGTTTGCAATAAAAGTAATGATAGTATGATAGTGAAGCATGACACGGAATCAGCGTTGCCGCGAGTCGAAATTGCGATACTCAGAGGATTGTAGAGCCAAAGGAAAGAACAAAACATCGGGACATTAGTAGCAATGCTTTTAGGACCTAACTGGTGTTCCACTAACGTTTTTACAGCAATCGTTATAAAAATATCGAAAGTAGAAAACAGAATTTTCCCGAAATCTTTGCCCAAAATCATGTTAGGGACAAGAAGGTACGATAGTAAAGGGCTGTACCTATAGGTCTGTCGTTTGTATGGGGAGTCTCCATGTAAGACATGCCTCGCAGCGTCCGTGAACACGGAATAGTCAACATCAGTATAAGGGACATCATAAGTTTTGTCGTGGAAATCAGCGTATATAATCAACAACAGCCTTACAAGGAAACCAGCAACAAGATGGTAACGAAGCGGCAAGTTTATAAACTGCAGCAACTGATTCATTTTATATCCTAGTCTTTAAATTTGTCGCAGCTGAATATAAACAACCTTTGAACTCTTCGAACTCTTTAGCACAATCGTCTTTTTTCACGGACCCTTCCTTGAGCAGCACACAACGGGCGTACAAAACACTCTGCTTAGAACACTTGGCAAATATCACAGGATACTTTGCTAGCCTTTCTTTAGCTTTAGAGATCGATTCCATAATTAATTTTAGGCCCTGCGTGGAAACGTGGTCTCAGGCTCACTATAGTCGTACGGCTCGCGCGGTCTGAAGTAAACGTCGTAAATGGGCTTCGAAAAGAATACTCCGATACCCAAAACAGTGAACGTGATTTGGAAGGTCTTCGGGTATCTGTAGATCCAACTTCTTTTTCCTAGAGGTTGGCTCCGACGACGACTGTCCATGCTAACTGGAAAAAATAAGAATGCATTGTGAATTTTAACATCTACTTCATAAAAATCTTAAATTCATTCATTCTTCATTGGCAGACAACGAACAGTCTAAACTGCTGGGTCTAGTTGGAAGCATAATATTTGGAAACCAGGCAAGGATTGTTGGAAATTCATCCTCTAAAGGGGTCCATTAGGGGATGAAAGTGCGTAATTTTTGCCGATAGGAAATCGTATTGAGCACAATCATTGCTTACAGAATAGGAATAGAAAATTTTATGCGCAATTTTTTTATTTTTTTTTATTTGCGAGGCTGAGGATTAGCGATTACCTTAATTAGCCGGCCTGTCAGTGACCGGCGCGTAGTTTCGCGGCTCCAGGTCGTATCCTTCACAAACCAGAGAGTTATTTAGTGGCTTGAACTTCATGCAGCAATGGCGCATGGCCTCGAACACTTTGTGGCAACGGACCTCTTGGAAGTCGTTTTCTGTGGAAATTGAAAAATGGAAATTAATTGAATTAGGTAATGGCAGTACCATAAATAATAATGGTTTTAGGATGCTGCTGGGACTGCCTCGTTTCTGTTTCTGTCGCACATCAGGAATGTTTGCAGCGGTAAGAATAGACTGGTTTAGGTCAATTTTGCGTAAGAGAGGGAGATTGAGAGATTGAAGAGGGTTGATTGTCCACTATTGCGCTACTGGAACAGTGCACACCACTTAGTTTTTTCCACTTAGTTTAATTAACTTAGTCCTTACGAATAAAATATGGATAGTTCTGGAATTCCTTATTATGTTCATTTATTCGTCTAATAACTTATTGAGTACATTTTTAAATATTTTTATAAAAAAACATTTAAAAATATAAAAAAATAGTAGCCCACCGGTATCGGGAACAGGGTTCAAGCTACCGGCGGTCAGAGCTCCAGAGAGAGGAACCTCCTGACAATGCGAGCCGTGTCCAGGAGTACCGCTTTCTGAATCAAGCCCTTGATCCAGCTGCCCAACAAGAGCCATTTCCATTTTCGAGAACTGGGTCGGGCACATACCTGTAATACGGCACTTCCGATTCCACAAGATTGTATTTCAGAGCAAGTTGCTGATGGATAATCCTGGCTACAAGGTTGTGTCTATGCAAGTACTCTTCGTTAGCTAGACGAGAACAGCCGGAGATAATAATGTGTCGGATTGGTTGTCCCGGACGGTGGCATGCCCGACAGATGTCAACCGTGCCGAATTCCTTATTATTATTAGGTACAAATGCAGACGTCACAACGGACGCCTATCATCATATCAGCCGAAGTATGTCCAAATAACACAGCACTACCTACTAAAAATATGGACATAGGCCTCCTCTCAGCATCGCCACAAATACCGATCCTGCGCTTCCTTCATCCAGAGGATTCCCGCGACCTTCAGTAGGTCGTCGGTCATGGTGGGGACTATCTATGCCTTTTTTTCGACAGGATAATAAGAATTTGCAAATTTTCTTGGACTACTGATAGGTACCTACATATGTCATTTATTCACTTGCCTTAATATATTAAGGAAGTTAAGAGAGTGCCGCTAGCGGCATAATAGTGGCGCTCCCTCGGCCCGGCCAAAGTGCCGTAAGCATTGCATTGTCAAATGCCACTTGTTATTTTGTTAGTTAGTGAGGTTAGTTCGCCGCCCTTTGTATTGATTGATCGTATTTGTTTTAGATTCTTATATCAAAAGTCACTACAATGACTGAATTTACGAAAAATGAAGTAGGTAAGTAGCAAATGAAAATGGCGGAAAGATTAAATTAGAACTGTGACCACACAACGCCAGGGTCTGTTTAGGCATAAGAGAATGTAATGTTTTGGGAATGTGGTGTTTTACGGCGAACTAACCTCAACAATCAAACAAAATAACCAGTGACAGTAACTCAGTGACAATGCAATGCTTACGGCACTGCCATTTATATTATGTCGGATATTTGTTGGGAAATTGAAGTAGGTTTGCTAGAAGCTAGTTTTGGAGTTATCTTGCTTGAGTCTTGGGCCCTGCTGGACATCAAGTTCCAACAAAATAATTATATCGGCACATGCCAAATGTTTACATTTACAGATCATAAGTAAAACAGATGGCAGTCAACAACGGACATTAAAATTCAAGGTTGATTAACTAATTTGTGCAACATGTCTAGGTTATAAAGTTTGTTTAATTCCAGAAATTTGGGGGACTAGGGACCCTCACTGCATAAACAGGTATCCATGGTCAGGGCAGGTGATTCTAAATGAACCCTAAGCCGATGTTTGTGCCCACTATTGAGTGCCCTTAATTTTTATGTCAGAGTACCTACCTCATACCACAATTTTCATAGTCATATTGTGGTTGCAGCGACAAGTTTGAGGACTTAGATAATTAGATATCATGCAGCACGCTATTTGGGTAATACATGATCAATCACAATCTGAATCATTTTGAAAGAGATTGCTAATCCATGTTCGATTTTATTTAAATAAAAATTGTTCAACAATGTAAATAACGCAATGATAAATGTTGTTGAACTGTCAAATGAAACAGATCAGTCTTAATCATTTACCGAAAATGTGCTACGCAATTAGATAACTGATTTCATTTTAACCTTTGCACGAAATGAACTTTCAGTATTAAGATAGAAAAACTATATTTAAACAACAAATGCGAAATATTCCGGATACGAAGATAGCATGCCGTAATACCATAACTTTCCTACATTTGTATTCACCAATAACTTACAGACGAAAGGTTTCATGTTTGCAAATCACTGAAAATAAGTACCTATCGGAATATCAAACGAAGACTTAAATGATTTGTTGTAGGTATTGAAAATTTTCAGGAGAGTTATCGAAGAATTTCAAAATGGTTTCTGCTATTTGGCTTAGGTCGGGTAAAATGTTATTGGGTTTACCATCAGGAATTTTTCAGTAGCAGCCCGGAGTCTGCCCTATTACATGGGACTTAAACATAACTGGCGAAATGTCGATGACCATAGATACAACTCTGCCTAACCCTTCGGGAATTAGAAGCGTGGTTTTATGTTACTTAAATGCAAATTCTAGCAGATTCTGCAGAGCTGCAACTGTCGGCACAGGAAATGGGCAACGTTGCAAATAGCTGTCAAATATTTCGTTGTTTGAAATAAGAAATATGGCTAACTAGTGAACTGAAATATTGATGCAGCAATAATTAATATCGTAACACCGAATATTTAGTTTAGATGTAAAAAAAAGTATTTGGAAACTTTCCAAATGCCTTTTGGTGCGACAAGGAACCCATAAGGTGCGACTCGAGTCTGTCTGTCACAGCTCTCAAGAACTACTAATGCTTATAAACTTGAAATAGTTTTAGATGATGTTTCCCCAACAATTTTGCAAATAAGAAAGATTTTTTTTTTTGCAACAGGGACTGAACGGGTGTCTTAAAAATTCGAAGTGGGGCTACTAGGGCATGGGGTATCACAATAATATGAAAAAGCGCTATTTGCATATTCTCAAATACGTTTCTCGACTTTTGACGAAAAATGTAAAAAAAAAAAACCTTATCTCCGAAGTTTGCATAGAGAAAAATCTGAAATTATTCTGTGATCGAAGTTGTAAAGATTACAGGAAAAATAAAACGCGGCTCTAAATAACAGACTTTTTCAGAAATCATCAACAAATATGACATTAGTTCCACTATCGGTCAAGAGATGGCACTGGCCTAAAACTGCAATATTCTACAACGCAGTGTTAAAATTCTCTGTCGACTATAGGCTTCGCCGATGAAAATTTAAAAACATTTCACGGTTCACAACCAAAATTTCCTCCTTCCTACCTACTCGCAGGTTGCTATGGGTGAAGCACAGTTGTAGTTTTTCTGGGCTCAGAACTTTGTTTTTGGGATAGATTCATCCCAACTACGGAACTCTTCGGTGTGCGTAGTCCGACACGCACTTGGCCGGTTTTTACACCTAAAACGGTTACAACATTAAATTCAGTGTTATAATATTGCTATTCATTAATAAGGTTTCGGTCGGCCCGGGTACGTTAACAGTACGAGAGCGGTTAATACCTATTGTAATTCACTAGTTAGCCTTTCTTATTTCCATACAGTAATATTGCCAAATTAATCAAAACAGGTAGGTAAATATTTGACAGCTATTTGCAACGTTGACAACTTTTTGGATGAACGCTCTAACGGGTACCGGTATGAATGCGACTTCTTCTTCATTCTGCTGAAGCGTGATGCATTTTGCCTAGGTATTTGGCAGGAATATGCCTCAGTCAGAGTGTGATTGCTAGGAAAACTTTTTAACGTCCTAACTAAACACAATTAAAATACCAGAACAGGATAAACTAACAAGAGCGAACAAGCCTATTATCTTAAATACCTACCCAATAATAATAAAAACCTAGTACTTATATAATAGTTCCGCCCACCGTTCTAGAACATACTAATACTACTACACCTACATACATACATAGTCATGCCCATTTCGTTCGGAAGTAAATACTCCGCCCCTCTCTTCGCACGCTCATTGACGGCACATCACGTGTTCGGATGCGTAACGAAATGTAGGTAGGTATAGGACGCAATAGTCAGCTGTTTACATGTTTTATTAGCTAGGGAAATAATGTAGAGCATCATTCATTAATCATTACTAATCCATAGGTAGGTACTTTAAAAATTATAAATGCAAAAGTAACTCTGTCTGTTACCTTTTCACGGCTAAACCCACTGACCCGATCGTTATAAAATTTGACAGACGGGTAGCTACGATTAGTACTTTTCATCCTGGATTGTAGACGAAGTCGCGGGCTTCAGCTAGTATTAAACATAGTTTTATGATCTGAGCAGGAAATGAAGCTGTGGCTTATGTGGTTATTGTCTTGGAAATGCAATACCTACTTAGTCAATACCCACCTCTTCGGTGGTCTCATCCATAGAGGTCCTTTCGCATCGAACGCTAAGCTTAGACTACCAGTTTGCGTTTATGGGAAAATATCATGGTATTTTTCCTCTTACTAGGCCCCTACCTATCTCAATTTTCAATTATGTATGTAGGTACTTATACTTAAGTAGGTTGTGGTCATTTAAAATTCTGCCTGATGCTCAGGTATCGGCTATCATTCGTGATTTCGTGACAGTCGTTACAGGTCGTCAGAAGCCCGAAAATCTGACAACCAGTCTTACCAAGGGGTATCCTACTACTCAGTACCTAACTGAGATGTGGAGGTCAGATATCATTGATAACTTTATGGACGACAGTTTTTCAATACCACACAATCGATTCTGAAAACATAAGGACGGTTACCATCCAATGTTTTTGTAGACAACTGTAAAAACTAGTACACATCAATCAAGATTGTTGTTGTCGTTGCCAAGTCGAGTAAAAAACTATTTTACGTCAATGCAAACGTTGTAGGTACTGTAAGTCCGTACGTCATATTGGCTCAGCGGTCAGCAATCCGCTTGTTGTACGTACTGAGGAGCTTAGTCATACGACCAACTACCTAACATGGTATAGCATGTTATATGTTAATCTAACTGCGTTGCAGTAGGTAGGTAATAATTAACCCATAAAGAAAATAGTAGAATAGGGATGATGCCTGGGTAAAAAAAAAAGAAATTCTAATTAGTCCGTCCGACAGATAATAAAAAAATTTAAGACACGTATTTTTTGCTTTATCATATTAATAAAAAAATACTTAGATAAAACGCATTTTAAGTTGGGGAGTGGGGGTCGCTACGTCACAAGTAAATATAAAATCTACATACTCGTGACGTCATGGCACATTTTAACTCAATGCATCGCCGTAATCTTTAGATTACGTAAAAAAAGAAAAAATACGTGTCCAATATTTTTTTATAATCTCTAAGACAAACAAAACAAAATTTCGGAAGAAAACTTTTTCCAAAAAAACGCTACAAAATATCGGAGGATGGCAAAAAACTAAAATTCAAAACCAAATACATCGACTTCCGAATTTTAAGATATTTTCACTTTGTAGTGTTTTCTTCCACACTTCTCTATCAGTCATCATCTCGGTAGTCCCCCCCTTCTATCCATATCGTCTGTCACACAGTCAATCCATCGTTTCTTTGGTCTTCCCATACTCTTATATAGCCATCCATCCACATTCATACTTAAAACTTTCCTCACGACGCGACATTTTTCACATTTCTCGGCACTTTTTATTCCATAGCAGCACGAATTAAAAATAAATAGAACATGATGTCCATTCAGCAAGGTGCTGACTGGTCAAAGCACGCTGGATGCTGCATCTTCCACTCTTGAAGGCCAATTTACACCCTAGCAGTAGTCGGTTAATTTATTGTAAGTACGTTATCTGCACTGATAACCGACTTATTGATATACTTTCGCTTTCATTTCTCTATCAATCAGCAGATAAACTGTGTATAATGCTCTCCAGTCATACTTATATAATTATGTCCCCAACTGACAGAAGACGGGTCACGGTCGCACTAGAAATGTCTGCATAACCTACATCTGAGGTATTGCATTAACGGGCACTTCGCGCGTTTATTGCAAACATTTGCTTCAAAGACTGGGCTGAAGGGATGGGGTTAGATGGCTATCGTGACGATAGATCGATCTACCAGGTCAAGGTAACAGTTAATAGTTGTGCCTTGACACTTTAATTCTGGTCTAATATTGAGCTGCTTTAGAAGTATGAGTTGACTCCCTAAACATAGCAGCTTTAAATAGAAAAAGTGGAAAGAGAGTAGGGCGGCGGCCTTTGCCCTGCAGTGGTACATCACAAGCTTTTAATAATGATAAAAGTGTTTGGTAAGGGCAACCCCATGTTACAATTTGAAATTGCAACCCATTGATGCCTGAATCTGCTGCATGACACGATGACGGGAATTATTTCAATTAGAACCTCACCTCCATCATTGACATCAGATGCGTCATCGTGATGCAACAACGACCTACATACACCTATTCGCGATACACAATCAAGAAAAGAATACTTGATCATAATATCGTGTCGTTTCCCCGAAGGGTTTGGCAGAGGTGTACCGGTGTACCTATAGTACACCCACATTTTGCAAGTCATGTTTAAGTCCTATGTAATAGGGGGCGAGCCTATTGCCATCAACCGGGCACAAATCCACACTGCGAGCTGTTACTGAGAAATTCCAGATGAAAAACCCAATAACACTGCCCTGCTGGGACGTTAAATAACTGATATTTCGGCGTATGTGGTCTGTATGGCTGCCCTGCAAACTGGATCATTATTAACATACATTAGGATTGAATAGTGGATAAAAATTGATCGTTCATGTGTTCAACCAATATGACAAAGGGTTCAAATTATTTGGACGGACATGACTGCTATCCTACACGAGTTAAAGGGCCCTATTGTTAAATTGACCTATCATAAATATGTCAATCGAATTGTAAGAAATGGCTTTGTGTTTCTAGGGGCCATAGGAACCCAGATTATTTTATGTTTTTACTTATTTAAAGTTCAGAGTATAAAGATCTTTTATGGCGATTCCTGGGAGACCAGCGAACATTGGCGACTCAAGCCTACACGATCAGAAAGTAGGTACTAACTGGATAACAAATGGCGATCGTATTTTGCTGATATCTGTCCGTTTTTAGAATGGTGTATTGAATTATCACGCGTTATCAAAAAGGGGGCGGCCACGGTACCTAACCCGCTAAAAGTTTCAAGCCTGCTGAATCAAGCTGATTAGAAAAATTGGATGCGGATAAAGTAGGTGCTTACCTACTTTGTAAGATTACTTCGGGGAGATATGTCCACTACCTATAATTATTTATGATAATGTGATATCTGTTAGAAGGTACCATGGTGTCTAATGTAAACTAACCATTAGGATCAACGCTTTATTAGGTAATCGGCTCTCGGTATGTTTTATTCATAATAGGCTATAAATATCAGCTCGATCCGATAACACTGCTAATACACACATTCTATACTTACATCAAAGTTAATTCACTGTTCATTTAGTTGCAGGTTTTCCTTTCGTTATTAACTAATTCAGTACCGTTATTTCTGTATCTAATTCTTTTATTCATAACAATTTTAGAAGTCTATTCTGAAATATATATTTTTTCCTTCGATTGTTACAAATGGGGAAGTTCACACATCAACACAAAGGTTATATTTATCACTTTGGTTTGATTTTTTTACATAGCAATAACATAATATCACGCCTGTATTTCCCGAAGCGTTAGGCAGAGGTCACCCAACACACATTCCACCAAATTTCAATGTAACAGGGAGAGCCTATTGCCATCAACCGGGCACAAATCTAGACTACTGGCTACTACTACTGAGAAATTTCAGATGGGATAACCAAATAACATTTTGCCCGACCCAGGAATCGGACCCTCACGACCACACGCTGACCAATAGCGTTTGCGACACACTTGCACCCAGGAGGCAGTAAGTCAAGTGAGTTTTACATTGGGTTTATAAATACCTACCCACATTTAAAAACATTTATACATACTCGGGATACGAATGTGGTTTGTTCTAGAAGGTTTGTACCGTAAGTAATTAGACCTATAGCACTAAGTCACTAACAACTGTAATTAGACGCACACAGTTACGTAACACAGTAAAAAAACGTTTTCAGCAATTTATACATATATATTTTATTAACAGTAATGTTACAATCGACATGCCGCCTTAATCTCAATAGAAACAAGATATCTTTATTATACAGTGTGATACTAAAACCAAACAATTATAATATAACACAATATTTTCAATAACTTGTAACTTTACTTAATTTACATAAAAATAATGGATAAATCTACATAAATTATCCGTGGACAGCACAAAAGAGCCTTTTTTAACAAATGGCTTGGATCTGTTCTTGCTTGCATTTGATAAAAGGCATTTCGATATGCGCGACCATCGGCTGTAAAACTTTTAAAACTTAAATTAATTATATACGCAATACATATTTTAGTATACTTTTTACAGACAGTTGTCTTATTAGATTCATATTGTTACTATCAAAGCTATATCAAAATTATTACATAAGTTCATTGCAATATTTTTTTCTTCGCGTCAGAATCAATGGATGTCTCACACAGTAATGGTTTCCTAATATGGTGACATAGTTACAATTGGTTCTAACTGCTCTCTTGACAGATTCAATTGAAATAAATTGGTGTAGATACAATCTATGGTCGTGCATTGTTTAACAATGCAATGATATGTACAAATAACAAAGCCCAAATACTTTTAAATTGCTTTAACAAATCACTTTTATATTACAATAACACTTCTAAAGAGCGAGAGCTCTTGAGTGAGCTTACAAATTAAGAATTATTACTTCAAATTATTAGCTTCAGACCAACATGCACAACTTTCTGAGCCCCTCTCTGCTCAAAGGTTCACAGTTGGATTGGTTCACAGTTGTAGCCCACGAAATTCAAATTTTCTTAGGTTTTTTGCAATTTTCAGGTCAATAATTCTGAAAAATACATATCTGTTATAGACGCGAATGATATTTTGATCAAGATACAACCTGACACTGACCTGAAAATTGCAAAAATCTAAGAAAAAAATAATTTCGCGGGCTTCTACTGCGGATCCACCTTAAGGTCTAATGCATGCATTTAAATCAGAACCAGTTAATTTCTATTATGATTCATCATATCATAGGAAATTGATAAAAAATCTTTTATCAATATTTAGCTCGATTCATTATTTTTAACGAACAAAAGTTCGATTTTCCTCAACAAAAAGATTAGAGAAATCACGCCTTAATTTTCCTATAGTGAGTTTTTATACAAGTAAAATAATGAGCACTGATAAAGAACAATGGCCGGCGCGCGAAATTTAATAAAATTTGGATTTGTTGATTGACAGCATTTTTGTTATATTAAAAGCTACGGAGGACTCTACGTGATTCGTTTCGGGTTTTTCATTTTATGACCATTTTAAGGTAGTTAGTACTGTACTCAAAACTAAGGATGAATAATTATGATACGTATTATTATCCTACAAAGCAGATGAATTATACTGTTATAAAATTAATTTGGTAGAATCGGCTAGTAGTACATATTTTTAAAATCAGACTCTTGAATTATTGTAAAATTAATTAATTATGTTCGTAAAATAATAAGAATGGCAGATCCAGACGTGCAAAAAATTTAAAAATCTTCAAAATATACCGCAAAACTTAACTAGAATATATTATGAAGCAATTTTCTATAATAAAATTAAAGTGTTCGCGTATAATAATTTTCCGACACCTACATTTTTGACTTCCCAAATATCTTAGAAATATATCTTTTAAATTTTAATATACACACTATGTATAATCACACTTTTGATAATTTTCTATGAAAATAATCTTCTATCTGGCGAAATTAATGACAATGTGTGTGAAATAAAAAGCTGCTCACCGTCTACATTTAGACCAGTGTCAAATTAAATCAATTTTATGTGTAATTTGACTATTGCACTCAATTTACGTAAAATAATGAGGGCTGCACACACAGCAAAAACTAAGACCATGTAAAAAAAGTTTCAGCACTGAATAACCATGGCGTTTTTAAATGCTAATCAAGTTCATTGGCCCTATAATACATTTTTGCCCTCTGTGCTGTCATCATAAAATAAAATAAATCTAAATCTTTTTCTTACAAAAACTGTATTTTTCGTTAATTAATATTACCTACTGATTAAATGGACCATCACTATTAGCTTCAGACATTGAACATATTCAACAATTACAGATAAATAAATTACACACAATTCAATGTGAGGTTTAGATAAGTTTGCTTTTCAACAGTGAACAAACAGTTGATAAGTGCCGTGACATTTAAATACCTAGACGTTGTACTGTTTCAATGATGGTATGTGATACACATGTTACAATTATTATAAGGATAAACTTTTGCACAATTTCAAATAAAAAAGTTTATCATGTCTTATTGACCTTAGTTCGAAATTCTATTTCATTATCTAAAATGTCACTTGAACTAAAATAATTCCATTGTAATTAAACAGGCACATGCTATTTGAGTTAAAATAATAAGTCCTTACATGCAAAAACAAAGGCCTTTGAGACTCCAAATGATTGATATTGTGCTAAATTGTTCTTTACACTGCTGCAATAAGGTTCTATTTTGGAAACTAACTTACATATAATATAACAGATATCTGAAGATATTTCAGCAGCTATTTTTGCAATGATAGCAATGTACACTTACAATTAGAGCCCATATTCCATTTAATGCTGATAGTACTCACTATGTCAATAATTTCGATTTATACAGCTCCAACATTTTAATAATAGAAATCCTGAATTCTACAACAATTTCTGTATAGGACACAGTTGTACCAACTTTTCTTTGTAGACCACAAACTATGTCTGCTGAAACCACATGAAAAGTTAATAGAACTACATTCCTTTATATGATAGTTTTCAAATATGAAAACATACAGTTCATATCTTCGGCGCCTGTCAAGTTGACCGCGCATGTACATATCGGCTATTGACTCGGACTAGCTTCACTTTCAGGCCGGTTTAGAACAGGCTTCTCAGCAATTACTGGCTTCTCTGCAACTTGAGGTTTTTCTGCCACAAGTGGTTTTTCGGGTATCATTTGTTTCTCCACGACAGGAGGGGCAGGTTCATCATCAATGTCTTCTTCCTCTAGCTTGTTATTTTCAATGTGCGCATTGGACAGTTTGTTCGTTATCACATCAGGTTGATCTTGTTCCATTTCAGAAGGTCCATTATGTTTCTCTTCATCATTCATAGATGGAGAGATTGATCTCTGCATGAGGTTAGGATTGGATGGAGATACTGCTCTGTTGGAGTTGTCTTCACTAGAAGCACTCAATTGTCTTGGAATTGGGTGACTTGGATGGGACAATGTTTGAGGGATGTGTGCATTATGTAATGGTAGTCTAGATTTGTCACTCTTTCTCCATAGTGTGACTTCTTGTTGTTTGAAGTAGCGGCGGTCTTCGGTATCCATTAGCACAAGGTTTAGGTAGTAGCGCACAGAGAACTTATTGTTTATATCTCTCATTGTTGGTGTGAGATCATAACCAGCTAAGAAGACTCTTATAGGAATGCTTTCCCCTCTAACAGGGGCCCCATCCATTATTTCGTACTTCGCAACCGTCTCATTCTCTGTGAATGTGTTAGGCCCAGAACCTGTTGTTTCTCTTTTAATTATTGATATTTCCATATGTTTGATTTTAATGCGTACAAGTAGAAAATAGATTTTACCAACAATTACATCTTTCAAATGATATTTGGATTTATTGTACTCAAATTCTATGTGTAGGCAATCTTCAATGCCTACTTCCATTTTTATCGAGTTTAGTACATCTGGGTAGCTGCACAGCGTGTGAACAGCGATGTCCACCTCCTTCACGACGTCGGTGAGGCGGCGGACGATCGTAGCTCTCAAGAAATACCTGAGTCTGACATTAGCGCCCGTGTAAACTTCGTAAGGTTTTTCTACATTTGCGAACTCGAATGGATACGAGGTATGCTGTAACAGGTCACCAGGACGGGCCAACTCCTTCACTAATGATATAAATTCATGATGATTGCCTCTGTCGTAGAATAATTCAATCTGACCTATAAGTTCGACCTTGATACCTTGGTGTTCAAGTTTCGATCCGGGTTTCCTCAGGGTGACGTTCACTCTACCCGAAACGGTTTCACCATCGTAATACAGCAATAACTTCTCCTTTTTGCCTTCATCCGTTTTCACTTCGGCAACCTTCCGTTTGTCAGCATCATCAAATACGATTTCAATATCCGCAGTCTGTCCGAACCCGAAAAAGCTCATTTTCACACTTATCACTTACACAATCTATAGGAAACTTTTTACGTGGCTTTACAACAAAACTGTAACGATTTATTTGAGCAAAACATTGAAAAACGGCGATGAAACGCCCGCAAATCTGTGGAGGCGATTGAAAGGTTGAAGCAAAGATGGCGACTGATTTTATGTCGGCTGTCGGCGAAGAGGTTCATAAATAAAATTATAGTGAAAAAACTCACCAACAAGGCATCTCTGGAGGGCACACGCGAATTTCTTGCAAGGGTCTTTCGGCATAAATAGATAATTTAACTATTGGAATAGGGAAAGTATTTATAAATAGTGAATTTCAGTCATGTGTACATATGACAAATTTTGATGAGGCAACTCAAAAATTATAAAGATCCTTGTTCACTAGTTTGTTATGTAACTTTTATTTTATACATATTAGAATTGTTTATTACGCTTTTGCATCACTTTAGCAGTGGCTATAATGGGATTGTTTTCAAATTAATACTTACATAAACATTTTAACTGATTTATTTCTCAGTAATCAATAATCGATTACATAATAGTGCAAATTTCTTATCTGTGAACGAATAAAGTAAGAAAATAGTGCTGCCAGTAAAATAATCCTTTTTTTCATAAATGGCGGATCTCAAAATTCTCTAACAAAAGCGAGTTCATATTTTATGTGAATAAAACAACGCAAGTGAATTTAAAAGCATGGAGATTACGCGCGCTACCTTAGGAATTGCAGTTGGAATAGCTGGAACTTTGTTCCTTGGATATTGTGTGTACTTTGACCAACAACGTCGCAAGGATCCTCTTTTCAAAAAGAAGTTGAGAGAACGTAAGTTTTTATATTTATTGAATGAAAACTGCATGAACGGGCGAGTAAACGTACTTGTTTTTGCGTCTTACCACTGTTAATTTTACTGTTCAAAGGTTTTTATTCTCTTTGTTAACCTAAAAATTTCGTATGGAATATCGTTACAACATCATGCATCAATCAATTTTCGGTTCAATAACTGTTTCATTTCAACACTGCATCACAGAACACTATAACTAAAACGTATATGCGCGTTAATTGTGTAACTATTTAATAATAACTTTCTACATAGTATGTACAGTAACAAAATTAGTTATACTACTTTGGTAGACTCTGCCAAACATGCTTTTGCAATAGGCTAAAACTATAACAAATTTGACATGCGCACACATATGTAGATATCTATTATAGTGCTATTTTCACTCATGGGAACCAGCTTTTTACCAAAATGGTATGAGCGAACACATTTATTTCAAACCTTAGCGTTGTTAGTCTAAGCACAGACTTCCTTATCAATAAGTTCACAGTTGAAAGTAATTAGTAGATTGCTACAATATTAATCTAGTAGTTATGTTTCTATGACTTCTATAACTCCTTATCGCAAAGTTTGCACCAAACAAATTAGTCATGCGTCCGTTCTTTCATTCATTCTGCAGATGGGTAAAAAATAATGTATAAAAAGTCACAATAGAGTTGGTTTCCCACGAATACATAAAAAAATAATTAATAGCTCATTTATTTTATGTATGCAGTTTGTCACTGGTCTTGTGAACATCTGTTTCAACATTATGTTGATATTATTTTTGTCTTGCCATTCTCATAAATGTGGAATTCGAAGTTTTATTTCACCGAATTTTAGCTTTATGGACAATTTGAAGCATGAAAATGCACAAGAGTACTTATTATTAAAGATTTCCTATTCAAGAAAGGATAAACAAAAAGTAAAATATGGTCCTTCTATTGCTTTCTTTAATCATTACTTAACAGAAATTACAGTTATCCCTTGAGACGAAATCATAACTACTCAGTGGGAACCTGCTCCTAGGCATCCATGGAATAATTAAATTGATCAACAAAAGATAAAAAAATATGAAATAGATGATGCAATATTACATTATTTTTCAGCCTACATCTATAGGAAATGATAAAGTTATTTTTTTGTAGTATTGGACTCATGGTAAACCATAAACTTTCATACACAGTTTAAATAAACAACAATCAAATAACATAATGAGATACATAACCAAAATCTTGCAATACACAAGCATGTTGATCAAAGCCTTCTTTGTATCTACAAATGGGCCAGTAAAAAGCTGGTATTAAAATATCCAAGATCATAACTGCTTTAGGCCAAAGCTGTTTGAAACTGAAGTATTGACGTACTTAAGTGACGTGACTTAAGTTTTACTTAAAATTAAACTGGCCAAACTGAAGTGAATCCCGTGCGGGATGTGGGTCGAAATTCATTTGATTGTGTCAGCTAACTTGCATGGCGGTGTTCAATCGGCATCGAAGTGTTGCGTCACTTCTTAATCATTATAACAATCGACGCACGTAGTGTCCTGCCTGGCCACCCTTAAGAATTTAAAAAGCTTAAAAGTTTTGATATTATTTGTAATATTAAATATTGTATTATTTGTAATATTAAATATTGTATTATTTGTAATATTAAATATTGTATTATTTGTATCATTTGCAGGCAGACAGAAAGCGCAACAGAATGCATCTCGGTCGCGCACAGTCGGTGGTCCCCTACCCGACATGAGTGACCACGAGGCCATGCAGAGGTTCTTCCTTCAACAGGTATGACCAATAACTATGAAAATATCTAGTAACTACTAAATCTTAATTTTTCGACAACCCAATCAGTATAGCTGTCGACACTGTCGATATTTATCGATACTAAGAGGCTGACAACAGTTAAAGTGCAATCAATGTCAAACTGCATAGAAAATATGAAGCAATTAACTATTTACAAGAAATCTATTGGTTGGACTAAAAATTAAAACACTTGTACGGGTAAGGTACCTACATTTAAATGATAAACTGATTTGAGTTCAACTTGTGTATTGATAGTTATAAAGGAAAGCACAAACGCCCAGAACTGATAAATGATCGACCCGCGGCGAATGAGTCCTTTTGGTTTTATTACCCAACCGATGCTATGCGACTACTCATTGCTAACTCAAACATGTATATTATATTCATTCGCTGCGCGTCGATGTCAGCATAAAATTGATACAATTGATATTGTACGGGTTTGCTCGTACAACACTATTACGTTAATATGTTGCTTGTAGAATAATCTGACGAAAAATCAGAATGATTGCATGTATGTTAATTTGGTTATTAATTGTTTTAATAAATTAAAGGTATCTAAGTGATTTTTTTCTATCGTATTAAATATTTTGTATTATGTTTTCAACACACTATCTAATAGCATATATCCTGAAGAATATGATATATTTTCTGATTGTGTTTACTGCAGTGGATCATATACTTTTATTATGCATTATAAAACTTGCGTTTAGCTCCTGTAGTCCCCTTAAATACAGTATCGAAAGTATGTCAAAAATGATATATTGTTCGTAGTGGGTTTGTTTTCAGTGGGTTAATTTGTAATAATGCTCCACCCCTTGGTATAACAAGTGTTTTAAGACTAAATAATAAAGCTGTTTATTCTGTTTTTTCCAGATTCAGCTTGGTGAGGAGCTGTTAGCTGCTGGCGACATGGAGGCCGGCGTCGAGCATCTCGGACAGGCCGTCGCCGTCTGCGGACAGACGCAGCAGCTTCTTAGTGTAAGTATATGTGGTTTTTTTCGGCCCTCAACAGCATTTGGATTAACCAAACTTAAGAGATCACCAAAAACCTAACCAAAAAGATCGATCGCCGCGTTCTTAAGAAGTAACCGGGAGACAACCTCTGTCGACTCGACCATGGGTTAGAGTTCACCCAACAAAATGAACGCGACGATCGCGTTGGTTGAGATGCGGCACAAGTGATGAAAAAATTAAACCGACAATCTTCAGTGCAGATATAATAGGTTCTTTGCAAGCCCAATGTTAAAATAACCATGTATTAGATTATTTAAGGTTTTTGGTTTTGCAAACAATATGTATTTATGTATATTCTAGTTTGTGCTGTCTTTCACAGAAAATGAAGGCTTTAGCTAATTTGCATTTGTACTCATTAGAAATGAGTAAAGTACTGTATTTTAACACTTTCTGTTTGACCCTGATCATTTTACTAAAAATCCCCTTTCCCTCTCTCCAGGTACTCCAACAAACGATGCCTGCCCCCATCTTCCACCTGCTCCTGAAGAAGCTGCCCGAGGTCTCGGAGAGGCTCCGAGCATCCATGAAGGCCAGCGGCAAGATGTTGCAAGAAGAAGACGTCGAATAAACATAGTCCACCACAGTTGGAGAAGAGAATATTTTCATAGTATATTTTCAATATCTCGCTAATCATGGAAGTTTCCATCTTTGGTCGATAGATAGCGCTACGTTGACGCCGCTGACGTGACTTCCATTTACTGATTTAATTTAATATTTATTTAATATAGGCATTCATCCTTATCGATTATTCTTTCGCAATTAATGCATAATTTAAGAAATTTAAAGTAATAAGTTTGAATAATTAATTTTAATTACACTAAACAGCGCCTTGCGTCAATGTAGCAGTAGTTTATGAAACAATGCAACATTCAATTTAAATGTAACTTTTCTCTGACTGTAAACCGTTCGTCAGATATGTAACCAGTCTTGCGAATGGTCCGTAGTGCGGATGTCTCGAACTCGTAATGTTACATATTGCGGTCGCCACATCTTTTTAGAAACACATTCATCCATCTGCTTAATATACCGATAAGTTAATTATAAAAATCCCATCAAAGAAACTATTATCCTAATTATTTCATCCTAGATTAAATTGACTTTCGACTTGCAAAGCCTTAAATTTTCCAAGTACGTGCATTGGGCTGTGATACAAAATGTGCTTGAAAATCGATCCGCCATTAGAACGTCTGTTAACTTTGCAAGGAAGGGTAGGTGGAGTAATGCAAGTTCAATAATATTGTAGGTATTTCTTAGTGTTATTTAGGTTTTGTTTTGTGTTCACAACTGGTTAAGGATGCTTGTGAGTTTTGATTGAGATTTTATTGTGAAATAAAACTATTGTACAAATATACATGTTTTATTTCAACTCGTGCTGTTATGGATGCATATCCGATACGGCTCGCAAATCCTTCCATATCCAAAAGGGCACGTCTTCCCTAGCATTACTGCGCCCCCCGGTCTACTCCTTGATATATAATGGCCTCTGTAGCCCCATGAAGCATGAGGCTCCAGAGGCTAGTGCAAATCTTGAGGATCATTCGATTTATCGAGTCTGGTTTAGCCACTCTGGGGTCGGTGCATTTCATTCATTCATTCATCACTGAATTTATATGAGCATTGACTCGTATAAATTCAGTTATAATCCATAAAATAATTAGCCTATAATGTTCCACTGCTGGGGACACAGGCCTCGGGAGTGGGCCGTAATCCACCACGTGGGCCCACTGTGTTATAAGCCATACTAATTTTATAAATGCGAAAGTAACTATGGCTGTCTGTTAACGTCTGCAAACCACTGTGACTTGCCACAATAAAAAAAATTGCGACCGACTTCCGGGGTTTGTTTACTTGTGATTTCTATTACTGATACTGAGCAGTAAGATAATAGTGAAGTTATAAGTAGGTAATAATAAACGATTCAAGTAGAAAATTAAAAATTCTCGAAATAAAACATAATAATCCCAAGTCATTCACCAGTTTATTCAAATAAAATTAACATAAACAACAACAATTTAACAGTCACCATAAACAATAGGTTCTTGAATTGATTCTTTACACATCACCTGATACAGGGTGACCAGTTTAACTTCATTAGGGAAATGCCCGTTGTCTTGATGGATACTCAGTCCATTATTCATATTAAGACAGTTTCTAAAAAAAGCGATTGGCAGTCATGGGGACAGCCGACAGAAGTGAAAACTTAAAACTGTTATTAGCGCCATCTACATTCTATAATAGAGCACTACGGCGCACGGTGACACAGAACCAGGGCTCGGATAACGGTATATTTTTCGAAACGGTTTCGTCTTAAAAACCTAAGAAACGATTTGTTTTGGTTACGATCGAACGGAACGTTCGCGTTATAAAAACGTTTTTGAAGGAGCACAAAATTTAAATCGTTCTCGGTTAATAAAACGTTTTAAACCGTTTTTTTTCCCTTTTTTGGGTTGATCGATAAGAAACTCGCAACACAACCCTTACGGCAAGCTCATTGGTATCAAAGATGTAATAAAATGAAGATAAAGTACAATTTAACTAAACAAGTTCATGCTGGTCGGCGCACAGCCCGTCCGCGGCTGCGTCTTGCGGAATAAACCGGTTTTTGTTTTGCGGAATAAACGTTCTCATTTCGTTTTTGTTCCGAACATAATGTTGTTCAAAGAACTGTTAGAAACGTTTTAAAAACGTTATTTAAAATAACGTTTCCGAGCCCTGCACAGAACAGAAAAAACTGTTTTTTTCTGTTCTGTGCACGGTGACGCGAATCTACTCAGGATTTTGTGACAGGTCTTTGATGCGCATGAGGCGATGTAGATGCCGCCAGGTTCACGTCACCGACATGCTAATGTTAACAGAATCTGTAGATATGAAGTATGACGTGTTGCGCTTGGCCAGCAGTGAAGTTTTTTTTTTTTTACAAATTAATTTTTGATACCTCAATTTGAAAATTAAATTGTTTCATAGTTTTAGGTTTTCACTTCTGTCCGCCTGTTTTTATAAATGGTTATGTGATGCCAAATTGTAAACTGGGGTAATTGCGTAATACACGATCAATCACAATCTGTTTCATTTTGACAGTTCACCAACATTTTTTTTTTCTATTTTGTGAATGTGAGAACACTGTAGGTTTAGTGGACTGTAGATTTATTGACCATCTTCTATCTTGTTAAGTACCTGGTACTTGTTGAAAGACCTACACTGTCCTCCCATACCTACTAATACCTACTGTTATTTAAAAATATTGTAAAAAACAATTATTTTTAAAAGAGTAACCGTGGAGTTTCTTGCCGGCTCTTATCCATAGGAAACGACCAATTGGAACCGTGCACCTAGCTTCTGACGTTTCATAAGTGCCCATGTAGGTTTATGTGAAATAAAATATTTTGATTTTGATTCATTGCGTTATTTATTTTATTTACGTTGTGGCGCAGACAAATTATTCGAACATATGAAGCAATGTATAAGCAATATCCTTCAAAAAATCATTCAGATTGTGATTGAAAGTGTGTAACGAAATTGCTGTTGTATGTAGTTTACTACATAAACCATTGTATTTAGCGTCGCGTCGAATAGAACTACAAAGATATACTGTAGATGCACCCTGTATAAATAAATTAATTACATAAATTGAATTTGTTCAATTACGTCCTAATTATAACTTATAAGGAACTAACAAATAATTTTCTGAACAATTCTCAATTTAGTGGAGATCCAAATCATAATCAAATGAAGTAATGTTGAAGGTGTCAATTTTTGGTAAGCAATAACGTAGTTATTTTTCTGCAACATTTTAGCAATATGCAGGTAGTTAACGGCTTGACACTTACGGCTGGTTTAAACACTCAGTTCTGACCACAGATATAAAGATTAATGGACCGAGCGTTCTATATTCAGTTGTGCAATTCAGACCGAAAAGTACGAGAGAGATGAAGCGAATGTGCGGCCAGTAGTAAACGTAACACTAAAAAGAGACAGGCTGCAATGATTGCACAGTCGCTTTCTCTTTCTAAAGAGTGGTCAGTTTTGTGAGGCTAAGCTCATGTACCATCAAAGAAATTCATATTTAACCAGTTTCAAAACAAAATCCCGTGAACACGATGACCACATCTGTTACCGGCCCGGTGCTATAGACGCCGAGCGCTGCAAGCAAGAATAATCCTTACGGTGGTTAGATATTAACTTTCTTCGACTGTACGCACGGGCGATTTTTTTTTCGTGCGCTTGATTTTCGACGCTCTGCTAAGCGCCGACAGTTAAAAAAAAAAAAAAACAAACGGTGTGTTTTTTCAACGCCCTGGGACGTACTTTGTTGAATTCTCAACGCTCGGCTCAACAACGAGAGTTGAAAATCAAGTGCGCGATAAAAATCCCGCCGCGATATTTTTATGTCCGTGCGAAGATGGGCTAACGCTCAGTCCATAGTTGTGACCAAAGCCACGGTACCTAAACGAAGACTAGAATTTTTACATAATGTATTAAACAATTCTTTATTTATTTTAATACAGATTTGCACAGATGTGTCTTGAAGAGAACCTAAATCAAGAATTCGTCAGATGCTATACTTAATTGAGCTAATTTAGGAGCCAGGATACTTTAGTTTTCAAGATACTAATTTTACACAATACAGCCTTAGACTGAAAAATAATTTTAATATAACAAAATAAACATTTTAAACCAAAATATAATTTTTATAACGAAAATAAATGCTAGACAAGGTCCTTGGGCAGTATATTATTAACATGATAAATAAGTACCCACTAATTGAACGGAAATAGGCGATATACAACAGTGTAGGTATAACATGCAAACAACACGATTTTATTACAAAATCAAATTTATATTTTAACAGTCCGTATAAATTCACTATTACACCGGCTTTCACGGAGTAAGTAATAAATGGAATAAGAGTATGTACTTCTGTATCTGTAGACGCTGCGCGAATGCAAAGTGGTTTTTGATAGTCTGTTCTACGCGTCAAAGGCGTCTCACGCTCTCAAAATTGTTGTTTTTACCTTTAGTCTATACCAGGTTGGTTTCTTTGTTCATATCCTGGTGTTACTTTATTAGTTCATTGCAACATAATTTCATTTTCTGTACATTAGCACTCCATTTAGTAGTTACTCCGCGTGCTAACCAAAAAAGATCGTCCGCGTTCATAATTTATGTTCAGAAAACCGGAAACCGGGTGTGCCGAACAATATGAACGCGACAATCACACGATTGTCTACGGCTTTACGATTAATTGATTGGTTACGACGCGGTCTAAGTCAACAAAAATATTTTCTATAGGAATATTTAAATCAAACGTAGGTAATGTCGTGGCATGAGTCAGTCATGTTCCATAATTATTATTAAAATAAAACCTTAATTTTGTTGCTATACACCGTCGTTAATTATACATTTATGATAAAAAACTGTAATTTACAGTTTATTATACAAAAACTTTGCAACCGATTTCTCTTCATAAAAATATTTTTACAATTTTATATACAAACATACAGTATTTGTTATACATTTATGAGGCAGTACAAATATTTTAATTTTATAGCCGACGCTGAGCCGAGCGTTAAAAATCCAAAGGCGCGCTTTTATTTAGGCATTCATTTTAGGTGTAGCTTAGTGTTAGTGAAAACGAGGTTCTTAGGCTACAGAATGCCTACATGCCTTACAAACTTCAATAAAAAAATAAACAAAAAAAAATAATAAGACCACAAACAATGTTGTGGTCTTATTTTGCACCATAGCTTTTTCAACCTAATTGCTTAGAAATTATGTTTTATTTTTTTCATAAATGTTTTTGTTCTTATTTTAAAAATACGTTGAATTTTCAATCGAAGTCGTAAATATATTGCAAACGATAATAAACTTTATGTTCGAGTGTTAAGGTTTATAATCGAGTTATATGCAATCGCGGCCACTTGAGCGATGTTTTTGTTCCTAAGATTTGCGTTTATCCTAAAAGTTGGCAACGTCGCAAATAGCTGTCAAACATTTACCTGTTTTGATTAATTTGGCATTATTACTGTATGGAAATAAGAAATGTGGCTAACTAGCGAACTAAAAATGTATTAAGAAATGCAATCATTAATATCGTAACACTGACACCAGTTTTAGATGTAAAAAGAGTATTTGGAAACTTTCCAAATGCCTTTTTTACACCTAAAACGTCAACCTCAAATTCAGTGTTATAATTGCAATTCATTATTAATATTCTAGTTCGCTAGTTAGCCACATTTCATATTTCCATACAGTAATATTGCGAAATTAATCAAAACAGCGAAATATTTGACATCTATTTGCGATGTTGCCCATGTTGAAAATAAACGCTCTATTGTTGAACGAATCTTACAAATTCAAAATTTCCTCAGTTCCTTTAAGTCGGTTAAAAAGAACTGCAAAAATTTATATTTATATACAATGCAAGTTTTGCATCAACGAATTAAAAATATATTTTGTAAGGCCACGTTTTCTCTAAGAACCTCGTAAAATACAGCCTCACTTCTAAAAAAAAGTATCAATCATGATTTCTTTTCGACAATAGAACTCCTGATCATGTCTTGAGTAACCTTCATGACTTCTAAAGCGCCTTTATCAATTAGAGCATTCGCTAAATCCCTCCCTAAGTTATCACATTTAATAATAACATCTATAGGCATACTAGGATTCACAGTAAGACCACAAAATATACGTGTATCACTTTCAACTTCTTTGTCATCACAATTGCTGGTTTTATTTATAACGTTGTCTTTAAGTACTTCTGTCGGGGATAAGATTTCGTTTTCTGACTCACCATTGTCGATTTTCACCTTTTTACATTCGTTTTCTTCTGTGGGACTGAGTTTGTGTTTTTGTGTGCTTTTGATTTGAGCGAAAGATTGTTGTAATGTGTGGTCGAGTTTTGTGTTGCCGTCTATGCTCCATACTGCGCCGGTTATTGAGAGTTTGAACTGTGAGTCTAATGGTTTTAGACTTGTTGATACGCCGACAGGGGCGCTGCATCCACCACCTGTAAATGAGTTATCTTGTAATTTTTGTATAGTATATTTCGGACTGATTGTGCTCGTGGTTAATATTTGATGGAAGGTTAAGCTATTCTTGCCGCGGTCGGTTCGTGGGTGGGTGACCATCCATTACATATCCAGACCCTTCTCCACCTCGGAAAGGACGTCAAGCCATTGGTCCTGACTGTCATTCCTAGATCTTTGACAGTCGTCAGACTTTCAGGCTTCTAACTACCCGTCGGAAGCCAAGAAGTCTGACAACCAGTCTTACCAAGGGGTATCGTGATACCCAGTTATTGGGTCGTGGAGGTCAGATAGGCAGTTCCATGTAAAATACTGGTATCCAGCTGCATCCGGTTAGACTGGAAGCCGACCCTAACATAGTTGGAAAAAGGTAGTCAGATTGATTTATATTTCGGACTGATCGGCTTTGTACGCACGTCTTTACTTTTTACCATACCATACCATAACACCGTAATTTCATAAATGGCTTTTTTTTCATTCAACTCTTTCATTAGGAGTTTTAGAACCTTAGATAGGTAATTATCAAGTTTTTCAATAACCAACTCAATTTCGTAAACGAAAAACTTCAAATTCCTTTGCAAAATTTACTATGAGTATTTAAGATCTTTTTATCAATGGTCAATTAAAAATCAACTTAAGCTACATAAAGTCAAAATACATAAAATATCATCACGGCTGCTATCCCTCGAAGAGTTAGAGGCAGGTACACCAACATTTCGCCAGTTTTGCTAAAATACATAATTTAGTAAGTGGATTCAAGTAATAAGCACTACGCATTTTAGGTATGAAGCTACAAGTACGCGGCGGACCCGTCTTGTCGGGCCAATTCAGTGAGTGTAACGTAGTCAGAAGATCTAAGAGTTACGCGATAGAAAGAGAGGCAACTTCTAGGCGAGTATAACTGTAGGTAATTAGCGCTGTGCGACCGGAATTGCACTTTATTGTGTCGTAGCAAGAGCCGCTTTTTAACCGACTTCCAAAAAGGAGGAGGTTATATGTTCGACGTGTATGTGTTTTTTTTTAATGTATGGCCGTTGATTTCTCCGTCAATTGTAGACCGATTTTGAAAATATTTTTTCTGTATGAAAGGTTATGGATATGGATGGTATGATGATAACTTCCTCTCACTGTTATTTACATAGCAGGTACTGGTATTCGAATTTGTGTGGGACAACACCACAACTAAAAAGTGAAAAATAAAAACGTTTTCCAAAAAAAAAAACAACCGACTTCCGAAAAAAAAAACACTACAAAGTGAAAAATAACTTTCATTTCGGAAGTCGGTGGCAAAAACGAAAATTCAAAACCAAAGACACCGACTTCCGAAATGAAAGTTATTTTTCACTTCGTAGTGTTTCTTTTTCGGAAGTCGGTTGTTTTTTTTTGTAAAAAGTTATTTTATTTAAATGATTTTGCGGAGTAAACCATCTGTACGATACTAATCTGTGGTATAAGCTACACAATTGAGAGACAAACCCAAAGTCTTGAGGAAGCTCCTCTCAGCCAGGATCCTGCAGTAAGTCTCAGCATGGTTGAAGGGCGCCAGCATATTTAGTATATTAGTGTTGTCTGATCGACACTCGACGGCAAGCGCTCCCTGACCAACTGCGTACTTCATGTCTGAACACGGTAGGATCTGTGGCGAAAAAAATATTTTAGAGAGGATGAATATTTTATTTTAGAGTAATTAGAGTGTGAATATTTTATTTTAGAGTAAAATTTTTTTTTTGAAGTGAAGCTATTTAGGCGATTCGATAATTGAACGAGAATTGAGAGTGAAATTTCAAGGACGCGTCACGTTTAGGCACATTTCGTTACATGAGAAAGAAGAAAGATAACTCTCTCTCTGTCTCTCACACTTAATATCTCTTATTCATTATTTGACGGGGCTGCACGCGCAAATTTACGATATTTTTATTATATTTTTTTGTTTTACTACTTTCCTCTCCATTTCCTGCTATCAAAATTAAAAAAAAAAAACTAAAATCAAAACTGTAGGAGTGATTTCGTTAGGCGGAGCGCGCGAGAGAAATGCAAGATGCGCGCCCTCGCGCCCCTAGTCGCCGCAGGAGACGCCCCGGGCGTCGGGAGTCGCGAGCCGACTTCCGGCCACCGTAGGCGCGGGCTTGCGGACGGTGAGCAATGGGCAGCTCGCCCACCGATAAGGACCAGGCCCGGGTCGACGGCGCGTTGTGTTCCACGCGCGCCTCAAAGAGATGTCAGCACCAACTGACGGGGTCCGTAAGGGCCAATGCCTGCCAGGGTTGCGAGTTTGTCCGAAAGGGATATCGCGGCCCCGGCACACAGGCAACGGAAGGAACACGGGTGGGTTTTAGTCAGTAAAAGTTTGACACGCGCTCTCGCTCCACCCAGAGCGGGAGAAGTCATTTGATGAAAAAAAAAAAGGAGTGATTTCGTGAAAAGCGACGGAAGTGTGTAGCAGGAAACTGGGGAACCGCGCGCGCTATTAGATTTGACCAATACAAAAATGCGCGGTGCTAGCGTTGGCCGTCAGAAACGACCTTGAGGAGGCCCCGCCCCTTTAATGTTGCTTATTACCAAGGAGATGTCATATGTTACACATCATATGCGACTACAGTTAGGCTCGCTCGGTTTTTTCTTTTCTTAATGAGCCTTTTATTAGATATATAGAATTTAGGTGAGGTTTGGTAAATCGTAAGATTGATGTTGTTATAACATCTAAAGGACCTTCATGGCTACCTTAGATATCCTATCTTTCCATCCCATCCGCTGCAACCCAGCGCTGGCTAGCAACAATGCGGCGTACTGTCCAGTGGTATCCAATTTTCGTAGTCGCGTATTGAGGTTGCCACGTACGTCCATGACGCTGAGCTGGGGGTATGAGCCGTGTAGTTGTGCTGTGCGGCGGAGGGAAGATGTACCTGGGGGATAAGTTTAGTAGAAGTAAAGAAGCTGTAAAACGTTATAATATGGCCAGAGTAGATAGTATAAAAGCCTCATCAAGACTCTGATGAGTATACTCGTAACTTCGGTTAATCTCATGATAACTGTTGCGATTAGTAACGAAACAACTTGATTTGATCATGTGATCCGACAAAAAATGTAACTACGGGGTAATTGCGGTAGTTTCTGTTCAGACGATTCGTTGCGGCGCCGCACCGCAAAGATTTCGCCACATTGGCGGTAGGTTAACACGGTGAGGCTGACCCCACCCCGCCTCGTCTCGCGAGTTGCAAGTCCGGTGTAGGTGTGATGCGACGTCGAAACACACCGTGTGGTATACCATGAATATTTGCATGTAGGACGCCGCAGCGATACCGTTCCAGCGCCGTAACGCATCTTGCGCATCGGCCCTAACACAAAGATTTAAATCGTAGTTGTGCCGTCACCGTACTACGTCGCGCGAAAAAGTGTCCACACTGTGAAGAGTGACCTCGCACAATAATAATGGCGTTGCCATGACAATCAACTCAAGTGTCTGCGATATTGTGTTAGCGCGGCAGGGCGAATCTACGATTGAAATCTTTGCCCTAACACACTTACAGTAGCAATGGATTTCATTTTGACAGTTCAACAACATTCATTGCGTTATTCAAGTTGTTGAGCAGACAAATTTTTCAAACATATGAAGCAGTGGTTTAGCAATATCCTTCAAAAATCATTCAGATTGTGATTGAAAGTGTGGTACGCATTGTGTGTGGGCTTTCAGAAACAGGAATTATCTCTTTTATGTGCCAAAGAATCCTAGTTTTTTTACCTTCTTCGATTCGACTACGTGAGAGTGACTGTCAGTGGCGGATTTGTAATCTTGGCCGCCCTAGGCCATGTAGTATCAGCCGCCCCTTTCTCAGCACCCATCATACACAGACTACATAATTAATTTACTTTATTGCCAACTCATATCGAAATCGGTTCAGAAATTTAGTTAACTGTGAGTCGGGTTGGCGCCGCGAAATTCTATGACGTTTTTCAATTAGTTATTTGGACATATTTTTAAATGGTTGTAAGTTATTATTGTTATACGATGCGGTGCAGTGCGGCCCGCCATAATGTGCGCGAACGTTTAGAATATATAGGTATACTTTGAGTTATTTCTTGTTATCATCTGTGACTTTTTTGTCACGATTAGCCGCCCCTGATATCTGGCCGCCCTAGGCCCGGACCTACTGGGCCTTAGGGCTAATCCACCACTGGTGACTGAACAGTTTGACAAAAAGAGTAAAATGTAAATGAGCGCGCCACTATCGCACTTGCACAGGTCACTTCGAATGGGAAATGAGTAAAAGAATTTAAACAAATTGTTAAAAACACTGCTTGTAGGTGACTTAAAACCTACTAGCACTTGTCGGCAAAGTAGTGCCATTATCATAGGTCTGCATTGCTTAAGTCAAATATTTAGTTCCAAATGTCACCACGTCAGACTCATTTATGTCGACCTGTAGCTGTGTGAGTGTGAATGGTAAGTATGTTATCTACTCGATACTCGATAAAAATATGATGTCGTTTACTTATCGGGCAGATATTTATCAGGTCTTAACTAGACTTTTATACAACAACAAAGAATGGCCATTGGAAGCTATTCAAAATAAGATATATTTTTTATTTTTAGATCAATAACACTCCTAACCTAAATTTTAGAAGTGTTGTTGTTAACTAAATGTGTTATCTCCTAACAAAAGATAAGTAGGTATCTATGTTTAACTCAAGTGCATATAATATAGGTCGCTCTACAAAATTTATACTAATACGATGTACTAATAATATGATAAAGCTGAAGAGTATGTTTCTTTTTAGGGTTCCGTATCCGAAGAGTGCCAAAGAAAGCCACCGCTGTCCAACCGTCCGTCCGTCTGTCAGCGGGCTGTATCTCATGAACCGTAATAGGTAGGTAGTTGAAAATTTCACAAACTTAAATTAAGTTAATAATTAAATATTTGCTTAATTTAATTTTTATTATTTGTTGTTTTATAGGCATTATTATTTGTTGTTATAAAGGCAATAGAAATACACTAGATTGTGTCCATATCCATACAAGAAACGTGTTTTTTTCGGCGTTTTCTCGAAATAATCTTTTTGCATTTGATACCCCGAAAGGATAATAGGCTATTTTTATTTGTACATATATGATTTAACATCACGCTACGATCCTTAGAAGCCGAGCAAAAAGAAAAAAGTCAGAAAGAACGTTAAGCGAAAACGAAGTAACGGGGCACGGCTATAGGATATATCATAAGATATGAGGGTTTATCCTAAAAGTTGGCAACGTCGCAAATAACTGTCAAATATTTACGTGTTTTGATTCTTATAGCAATATTACTGTTTAGAAATAAGAAATGTGGCTAATTAGCGAACTAGAATATTAATAATGTATTGCAATTATAACATTGAATTTGATGTTGTACGCATATTAGGTGTAAAAAACGCATTTGGAAAGTTTCCAAATAGTTTTTTTACATCTAAAACTAAACATTCGCTGTTACGATATTAGTTATTACATTTCATAATCAATATTTTAGTTCGCTAGTTAGGCACATTTTTTATTTCCACACAAGAATATTGCTAAATTAATCAAAACATTGAAATATTTGACATCTATTTGCGACGTTTCCCACCTTCAGAATAAACGCTCTTAATAATACGAGAAACAAGCGGGCGAAGTCGCGGGCAGAAGCTAGTTACTTTATACTCAAGTTAGAATTTACAAATAGTTACGACATTTTGTTTTACAAATGACCGTATCTTTACCAATAGGTAGGTCTAACACAATACATTGTTTTCTATACTTACTGCTTATTATGAAATAGCTTTTGCCCGCGGCTTCGCCCGCGTGGAAGTCGGAAACTATTCCATGGGAACGTACTGCCGGGATTACATACCTAATAGCCGAGGAAAAGGTCTTTAACTCCTACCGCTGCGGCCGCGTTGCCGTCAACCATAATAATATTGTTACGCGTAATTTTGAGTCTGTGATATCTTTTAAACTATTCATTTAAATGGAGGTCGAGGCATATTTTAATCTAAATTAAACGCCCAATTTAAATAACGTATTCATTGGATAAGGATTAATATAATACCGGGCAAAATAGCTTCGGAAATGACAATGAAATTTTTATCAAATTCTGAAAGATAACAGATAAAGATAGAATAATGGTTACTGTGGGTCATCTTTAGAAGATAGACATATGCCATTGCAGACTTGTTTGTTGAACTTTTTAAGGTGAACAATCCTGTAGAACATAAATTTTATGTATCTTTTACGGTTTACACGGCGCACGCCAGTAAAGCACCCAGTCGGCATGTTTTTTGCGACTAACAATAATCGTCATATTAAGGCAAATTTACACAAAACCTTAATGAATTATATACCAAAACCTTCCTCATGAATCACTCCGTTCATTGGTGAACCGTTTGGAAATCTGTCCGGTAGTTTTTGAGTTTATTGCGTTCAGTTCAGACAGACAGGTGTGTAAGGATACTTCTGGTAGGTATGCAATTGTTTGAGTATAAGGGTTAATTCAGCACATGATTCTAGAAAAATCTGGAAAAGTGCAATAGGTACGCGGTCAAAATGTATGGAAAACCAATTTTTTTTTTTACCGGAAAAAAAAATCAACGGGTTGTTCAAAATCATGTACTGAATACATGGTAACAGGTTGCGGTTTGCGTCGATGTCCCTGCCACCTTGTATAGTTAACTATAGGTAAGTACAATAAATATTTATATGAACAAAATGGTGAGTAGGTAAGTAGTAAGTTTTATCAGCTGTTATCTGTCACCAACCTGTCTGCTAAAGGAGATGAATGGCTTAGTTCTAGGCCGCTGTCAGAATGTTTTACCCTTGAAATTTCCACAGAGTGTGTACCTACTACTATGGCCACTATAAACATACATACATAAATAAATTAAATTAAAAGGGTCACCATAACTTAAAAGGGTCACCATAACTTAAAAGGGTCACCATAACTTAAAAGGGTCACCATAACTTAAAAGGGTCACCATAACTTAAAAGGGTCACCATAACTAACATTTTCAACATTATTTTGTAGGATCTCCATACAAAAATAAAGTTAAAAATTAAAGGGAACATCCATACAAAAAGATTAAAGACTACGTTGAAGACAAGGATGTTTGGCAATAATTCCTTCTGCACATGTGCTTCCCTGGTACCTCATTAACGGCATAACTATGTAAATGTAGAAGAGCACCTATACTCCATTTGAAATAAGATTACACATTTAAACAAACCTTTTTTACAGTTCGTTCAACCGATTCTGTCTTCTATAACGTAGACATAAGGATGGTATTAAAAGCATAAAAGTGGTTACAATACCAACTGTTTACTGCAGCTGCCATTTGTCATGCCACCAACGCAATATAAGTCAAAATCGGTTGAACGGACTGTAAAAGAGGTTTAGTTAATCTTATTTCAAATGAAGTATAAACTTATGAGCTGATATTGAGATGCTCATGAAAATTCATTTAGTAGCAGGTGTTAAATAATTACTTACCTATAACTGAGCCTTCTGGTAGTGTGGCTAACGTGTGGTCTTTGAAGTCTTCTCGGAGTACCAGTGCATCTCTAGGGTCTTCTCTGAAATAAAGATAATTGAATTTGAATTATTACGCCACATACTTCTTACTTCTAGTGTGTAAGTACTCGTAATAATCGAAGCAAGCACGAGCCGATCGAAGGTTCTGCTGAGGTCGATCCGTGAATCGGTGACCATGCATTACTTATCGAGACACCTCCGTGCCTCAGAAAGCACGTAAAGCCGTTGGTCCCGGCTGTCATTCGTAGATCTTTGACAGTAGTTACGGGTGTTCAAGCCCGAAAGTCGGACAACCAGTCTTACCAAAGGGTATCGTATTACTTAGTAACTGGGTCGTGGAGGTTAGATGCCTATCTAACCTCCACGACCCAGTTACTAAGTAATACATCCAGCTGGAAGCCCACCCCAACATGTTGGGAAAAGGCTTAGCAGATGTTGATGACTCTTTAGTACTTATAATAATAGGGAACAGTCTTCCCCCATCGTTCCCCTCAAATCGTCTCTATCTTTCTGTCTTTTGGACACTAAATTTGTATTGTAGTCTGGTTGTGTCACAACTTCCGTTACGTATTAAAATTATTGGTCGTGCTTAAATAGGTAACAGACCCGACCAGACATACCTACGCAGACAATCAGAATTTGTCCTGACTAACGCAAGTCATGAAGGCAAAGGGTAAAAATATTTCAATATCATCATGATTCCCTAAATATTAACGAAGCCGTTGAACTTCAAAATAATATTATAATAATACTTAAGAGTATATAACACACATGTGTTATAATATACTCAAAGCAATAATATTATGAGCGTTTAGAAAGTGGGCAACGTCGTAAATTGCTGTCAAATATTTCGCTGTTTTGATTATTTTCGCAATATTACTGTATGGAAATATGAAATATGGCTAACTATACTGAAAAATGCAATAATTAATATCGTAACACCGAATGTTTAGTTTTAGATGTAAAAAAGGCATTTGGAAAGTTTCCAAATGCCTTTTTTCCACCTAAAACGGTTATAAATCTAATTCAGTGTTATAATTGCAATTCATTTTTAATATTCTATTTCGCTAGTTAGCCAAATTACTTATTTCCATACAGTCTTATTGCCAAATTAATCAAAACAGGTAAATATTTGACAGCTATTTGCGGCGTTGCCAACTTTTTGGATGAACGCTCTTAATTTAAGTTTTTATTGACTCGACTCTCGACGTGACTAAGTAATTCGTTAGTGATAAGGGAAACCTGCATAGATATTAGTATAATAGTAATAATAAATACGTGCGATAATATTAAATAACCTCCATTTATCTAATTTTGGGATTATTGTTAATGCAGTCACGGCTGATAGATATTATAAGACTGCATTTTATGTTATTGGATGGCAAGAACCGGAAAATGGCCACCATCGCCTTTCAGGTGATGTAATATGGGTTTTATTAATTAATTTTATTTTACGTTATATGGTCATCTAGAATACTTCGACATTTTTTGCGTTTAGTATGTGGAATTTGGAGCTGTGTCGCAAAATATGCTCCACCTTCTATCATGGCCTCTGTAGCCTTTGAAAGGGTTTCTTAACCATAAGTATGAGACACTTGAACTCCCAGACAAATTTGTCGTTGTTTTTAAAATACTTCTTTTGTCTGTTAAGTACTAGAATATTCGTGTAACTGTCATGCATGAACAGTTCAGCTCCCAGTGACTTTAAGGTTTTATTAATTAAAATGGTAATCTGTAAACAGCGCTGTGAGCTACATTATTACGTTTTACTGTTTGTAATATTGCATAATCTAGCTGGTTGTTGTTCCTATCCTGTATAAGTATTATTAAACGACCAATATTTGTTTAAATATATATTTGTAATTAGGTTCTCGAAAACGGCTCTAACGATTTCGATGAAAGTTGCAATAAAGGGGTTTACGGGGGCGAACAATCGATCTAGCTAGGTCTCATAGCTGAGAAAATTCGTTTTCTACGTATTTTCACCCGAGCAGAGCTCGGTCGCCCAAAGTTTAGAACAAGATGGCTACCTTAGATGAATGACTTGGCAGCATGGAATTAGTAAGTACTATACATGGAATTAGTATCCTATACTCGTACTATTAAATGAGCATTCTCTATTTTTATCCGAGCAGAGTTCGGTCGACCAGGTACTTTAATAAAATAAAAGACAAAGTGACTTCTGCGCTGCCACCGATAACACCGTGGAAGTGGAGAAGTTTTAGACCAACAAAATTTGAATAACTATTGTGCCAGCGATGCAAAGAAGAAGCGTTAGCAGTTTGTTTAGAAAGTTACTAAGAATTTTATATAATTACCGGCGGCAATTAATACGTTTCATTAACTAGTGAATGCCTAATTACGAGCTAGTCATCCAATTCATGGGAACGGTAATTTACCAGCAGGTACAGTCAACAAAAAAAGTCAATAAATCTTTCTGGATTTCACTGTCCTATACAAATAAATCAAATTGAAGTGTCTGTTTGTGACGACAAAATAATACCATTTTACTTTAATGCATGTGAAAGTAAATACGGTACTTATAAAAATAAAATACGTCTGTCTGTCTGTTTGTTTGTTTGCTTCCTTAGACTAATCTCCGAAACGGCTGGGCGTAACGATTTTGACGGGACTTTCACTGGCAGATAGCGGATAAGTATAAGGAGTAACTTTGGATACTTTTTGAAAAAGCCGCAAGCAGCAGCTAATTCATAATATGAATGTAGTTTTTTTTTTTAACCCAATTGATATTATTATTTTTCTGTCTACCTACAGAAAAGGACACGATTCAATCTCGATTAGCTATCTCTCTTTTATCTGCACGCTTAGCATTCAGACCACAATAAAAACGAACGTTTTGTCGACGGAAGAATAGACAAAATGACAAAACAATCACAATCTGTCATTTTGTCTATTCTTCCGTCGACAAAACCCGTTTGTATGGTTGTCGTGCTACGCGTGCTGGATATTTTAATCTCTCTTACCTTTCAAAAACAGCCCCAATAGCCAATCCGTCAGGTAGCGTGGTCGGTAGATCCTTCAGTGAATGTACTACAAAGTCCACAGAATCATTCCTCAGCGCATCTTCTAAATCCTTAGTGAACAGCGACTTCTCTCCTATTTTGGGCAGGGATACGTCTAAAATGCGGTCTCCGAGCGTTGTCATGGTAACTGGAATATATATATGTTTAAATATTTATTTAATAAATGATGAAACATCTATAGCTACAGATATTATAAATTAAAGTCACTTTGTGTCTGTCAATGTGACCGTGTTATTCTTCTAAACTATTCAGCGTATTTTGATGCGGTTTTCACCATCATTGAGGGAATTGACTGCGGAAGGCCGCCATAGCTGTAATTAGGTCTGCAGGACTATTATTTCATTGGTATTTTCACCAAAGTTGAATTTTGGTCACAAAAAAAACATGCTTAGAAAGATTTACAGTCTCATTCTCGTCAATAGATGTTAATTAATAAATTAGCATATTTATGCCGTAATGTCATACAGTAGATACATACTGTGAAATAGGTAACAGTATGATTTACATAATAATCTGGCATCGCGACGTCTAGTAATTATAGGTAATTTTATTTACCTCAAGAACCTAAAATTTATTTTATTCTTGCCTGTTCATACACATAAATTACTTTATTAGTTATCATAAACTTTAATTTTAGCAGAAGCAAGTTTAATGCGTATTTTCAGTCGTAAGCAGGTTACATTCTGAATTTTATAGATCATTAAATTACATTACCTTTAGAAACAAAAACTTATGAGTCAAATTGTGCCAATTTTTCGACGCGTATGTATGTTTTTTTTTTAATGTATGTCCGCCGATTTCTCCGTCAATAAAATTGTGGACCGATTTGAAAATTCTTTTTTTGTATGAAACGGAATGCTCCCGGATTGGTCCCATATAAATTTTATTAACTTTGCTTGGATAGTTTTTGAGTAAGCTTCAACAATACGTATTTTTCCCGCTTTTACGAGTATGTGGATGATATGATGATAACTTCCTATCACTGTTATTTACATAGCAGGTAGTGGTATTTGAATTTGTGTGGGGTAGGTACCACAACTAAACGGTGAAAAATAAAACTTTTTACAATTAAAAAAAACCGACTTCCGAAATTAAAGTTATTTTTCACTTAGTAGTGGTTTTTTTCGGAAGTCGGAGGTTTTTTTTTTTGTAAAAAATAATGGTAATCCAGACCCAATTTCTGCCATGGCGACCAATCTCAGCGGAGACCAGCCTTCGGCGTGATAGATATTATAGTGCATAAGTTTGTGCACAGACACAGATGCACTCTCGCTCTTCCCTCACTCTCATAGTCCGATGGGACGGCAACCCGACACGACCGGACAGAGGTCAGGCCAACGGCGGTAGATACAATATGTCTATAAGCTTATCAAATTGATTTATATAAAATGTAGCTGGAACTACCTAAGTACTTTTAGTTTAAAGTTAGCCAGTCAGCTAAGTCAGTGTTCTTTAAAGTTCAAAGATGAATACTCAATACTCAATATATTTATTTGCGTTTGACAATGTTAGCAAAGGTGGTAGGTACATTATAAAATATACATAATTTTACATCATTGTGGACCCTGTCGGGCACAGCAAGATAGGATAGAGAAAGAGGGCTATATTATATTATATTAGTATTTGAAAAAAAGTAAAATATATGTAGATGTTTTTCCACTACTGAACTGATTTAGAGTAACAGACAGCTATAAATATGTAGGCTCTGTAGCAAGGAGTTTGACCCAGACTGACCTCCTGTAACTTATTATTTTATGTTACTTACCTACAGTGAACTCCTTCTCAGGATTTATTTTCTTTAAACAGTCAATTACATAGTTGGTTTGTATGAGAGCCAGCTGAAACAAACATTTTCATCTTGTTAACAACATAAACATATCACGCCTTGTTTCCCCGAAGGGTCAGGCAGAGGAGTACAGTACACCAACATTTCATTTATGACCAATATTCATTTCTTTATTTGCATTTCAACACGATGTTAGCATTTTAACTAGATGATAATTTAAGATTGTTTACTCTTCTTTTCGTATGGTTTGTAACTAACCTGGTGTCAGAGTTTTAAAGCCGCCCATGGGCCTCTGACTTGGCTTCACAAGCCGTCAAGAAATATCTCTCAGGCATTTTCCAGTTTCCTCACGATGTTTTCCTTCACCGTTTTTGAAGTAAGTGATAATTATACAATATGCACATAAATCCGAAAAGTCAGAGGAGCGTAAAATATTTTTTTTCCTTGCTATGCTGTCTGTACCTACAGGTGTAAGTCACTAACTCATTAGGTACCTACTCTTATAGATTCTCATTATATTCAAGGGTGGGGTAGCAGATGAACTGAAAAGTATATCAGTCTTGTAATTATGCAAGGACACTTCATGATCAGCAGTAAATTGAATAATGTTTTAAAAACATCTGTGTAAACATATTTTAGTTTGTAAGTCATCAAGTTTCTTTATTAAACATTCAATACTTCTACATGCTACAGGAAATTGATACTTATAAGTACTTGTGAACTACCGATTTCTTTTGTAATCAGATTTCACTCTTATTTCAATAAAGGTCAAGTAACTATTGGCTTGAATATCTACAATCATTTATCAATTGAGTGTAGGAAAGTGAGTTATAGTATTTTACGAAGTCAAAGGTCATGAGAACAATTTCTTAAACTTATTGTGTTATTTTTTTTTAAAGTTAATTAAGATGTTAGAATGATGTCTGTCAAGATTAGACTTGTCTTATAAAAAAAGGCAAAATGTTCACACCTAGTTTTAAAAATAATAGGTACCAAAGTTGATTGGGGTCAATCAGATAAACATAGAATAAAATGTAATGTAAACACAAGAAACTTGAGACCTTGAAAATAAAGAATAAGTACGTAAAAAACGTAGGTACGAAATGTTAATACAAGTACCTATTTCGAAATCTTGTTGAAAAGAGCGCAGTCACATAGAGTTATATATGTACGTAGATATTTAGCATCCTAAGACGACCCACCGACCCAAAGTTCACGTAATGTATGAGAACTGTTTACAACAATAAAATAATAAGATACAATGACTTAGACATACCTCACTCTTTCTGGAACCAACTCGAATCACATTTTTTGCTTCACTTTCCATTATTAATTCAAATAAACACGAATTTACATAAGAATTTTAATATTAGGAACTTATAGGTTATGTCATGTACGTGCGGTTTTTGAATGGAACAAATTAATAATTTGGTGGCCTAATGACTTGTCACTATCACTGTAGTGGACGAGTCGGCAATTTATGCAATTGATTAATTAGAATAATAAAATAAACCCATCCTTCTGTGTACAACAGCCAAATCACTGAAGTGTCAATGTCAACTTCTCAAAAGTCATAACGTCATGTCAATACATCAACGAAATGCATACGTGTTGCTAGCAATAAAAATACTGATAGCACCATTCAGCCTTCAGCCAATGACAATGTGTGAGGTTAGGCCGGTACGATAGGGTAGAACGGCTGAACTTTATAACGCTCAACGTCAAACGCGTAGGCCATGATGCCACGGCCTGTATAGTGCGTTTCATTAAATAGTTCCTATGGCGTAATGTGTTTCCACCCTATTTTCGCCTGAAACATAGATCTACAAAACGTATGACCTGTGACCTGAAACGCTTAGTGATTTGTGAGGGCGAGACTTCCACAAAAACCACCAACGTTAGGCGCGGGACATACACTAGTAGCGAGGAGGAGCGGGCGTGGCGACGTTGCGGCGCGGGCGTTGTTGTGTGTTGTCCCGCGTCTTAGATGCAGTTGACGCTGGATGCAATGCTCCATACATAATATTAATAGAGCTGACAGCTTCCATACAGTTTAACTGCGCCATGGCTGATGGCTTGCGGGATATAGCTGCTCCCGAATATTCGGAATGAAATCATTCACTGTGATAGGTTATAAAGTTTAATCAGCCAGGAACACTCACAATATTGTAGTACATTAAGTAGATTGATACAATCAGAAAAACAAGTGATAGTCGCACAATAGAAATAGTGAGAACCTGGATTAATAATTAACAAACACCAGAAAAATAACCGTCAGTTTTCGTTCAAAAACGTAGTGATGTGTCGCTATCGTATGGATGTTACATAGTCATTCAGGTGAACGATGTGTTCATCGACACAGGCTTACACAAAAACATGGTCATATGGTCATCTAAACTTACAATGGGTTTCAAACCAAAGAAAACGAAAAACTTAAACAAAATGATTTTTATTAAGGAATTACACAAAGGAACGTCAAGCCGACAGTGATAAAACGGCCATAGTATCACATAGATACTTGGAAAAACCAATTATTTTATAAATGCAAAAAAATATTCGAATAAAGCCCACTTTTCTGAAGATTTCAATCAAATGGGCTTATCTAAATCACGACAAATATGTTACGTTCACACAAATTAGTATAATCACAGTTTTGTTCAATCATTCATTCACCTCAATAATGTAATAATGCAAATTTAAAAAATGGTGGGTCAAGATTACATCGTCAATCTTATATAAAAATTAAGAACAAACCGATATTATTGAATAACAATATCCGTATTAGATTTGATAATAAAAAAAATAGTCAAGGCGGTACCTACTAATAGAACTTAACCTATAGATTTGAAAAGCGACACTCATACACTCTCAATCTAAACATTTAGAAATGGATAATTTAAATGTGAATTTTATTACTTCTTGCGTTTACTACTTCTCAACCACCTCCTGTTAGTTACAACTGTAATGCATTTTTTTCTTGGCGATGCTTCTGAAAAGAAACAGAAAATTATGTAAAGTACAATTTGAAGAGAGCTTGCCTGCGCTAGGCAGCTTATCATTTGGATGACTTAGCTTCTGACGTTTCATAAGTGCCCCTGTAGGTTTATGTGAAATAAAATATTTTGAATTTTGATGCCAAAAACATCGAATAAAGTCGCGGCAAGTGTTATAAAAGTCTGGTAAAGCCTCTTTTCAGTCTTAAAAACGATTTATCCCGCTCAACTATCGTACAAAAGATCTCGTGCAATTAAAAGAGTAACATAATTATATTAATAGTTGATCGCCGACTGTTCATAACGCTGGCGACTACTCGATTCGATGTCGCAGCGACAAGAGCTATCAAAGAGGGTACTCGCTCAGCGATTCTCGCTTGGCGGGCAGTACACTCGCTGAAAGACTGACGCTCGTCGCCGTCACGCACTCGCTGCTTATTGCTCGCCAACAAATTTTTAGTTGCTAGTTCTACTTGCTTCGCGTTAATCACCGGCGGTATTACAAGTCCCTTAGGGCCACTGAATATCATTCAAATATTAAACCAAAAAAATAAAGTCTGTTGTTTCTAGCTTCAAAATACTAAATAACACTTACTTTTAGTTACTTTAGGCGTAGTTTTAACAGGCTCAGAAGCAGTTGTAACTTCTTTTTCCTCTTTCTTACTAAATTCCTTTTCATCTTTCTTAGTTGCAACTTTCTTATTATTCTTAAATTTTGTTCTACCAGTACACTTAGGAACTACTTTTGATTCAACTTCTACCGATTTATTGCTGTCAATACTACCTTTCTGTCTCGTTACTCTGGAACTAGGTTCAGGTGGTTTCTTACTCCTCATTGACCTTGTACACGGTTGGACGTGAACAGTTTCTTTTCTAGCTGATGATTGCTGTTTCAAGGCATCTAGGTTCTCTTTCGCCTCTCTTTTTTCTTTCAATCTGTACACTTTGACCATTGCTGGGGTGTACCCTTCTAAACCTTCGATAGGTTCTTCTGCTTCCTTCGGTTTGCCAGAAACCTTCCTCTTAAATGACGAGATAACTTCTTTCATAGCGTAAGTGGGGTTCATGTTTTGTAAGTAGTCTTTTTGCATCAATGGTGACTGTAGATGTGAGTCACTGTTCTCCGATGCATTTGATAGTTTTCTGATCCTATACTTGCATGTCTCGTCGTCCATATACTCTGTGTTCACTGCCGCAGTATTGCGCTCTCTGTTGCGAATTATATCTTCAGGGTTACCAGCTAAAATTTCTGCCCAAGTAAACTGGCGCGCTGAACCCATTAAATTACCGAACTTCCCGATACTATTTCTGTGAGTACGGACACCCCTACGTTTTTTATTAACAATCTTCTTTTTCGATCGCAAGTTTTTAGGTGATAGCTTTTTACCAAATATGTCGTGTGGCATAAGTGTTTTTTTCAGACGGGCAACTAAATCAGCGTCTGAAATGAAGAAGTTGCGTGACGCGCAAGGCTTGCGAATGCCGTCGCTTGAGTTGTTCAATGTTTGCTTCAAAAGTTCCAGTTTTAAGTCATTTTCGAGAGAACAAATATTTTCTCTCTCATAAGTTTTCTTAATCCCATTTCTTGCGAGGAAGCTTGGTGTTGTGTTCTTCTTTCCGAATCTCTTTGAGTAATATAGTTTGCGACTCATAGGAGACATGGGTGGTTCAATAAAGTTTAGTGACATTTCTTTATCACTAGCACAGCCATTTTTCAACAGTTCACTCTTAAATAAACTTCTACAATAATCATAATCAGGTTTCTCGGTAAAGTCAAGACTTGTGACATATTCTAGGAATTTTTCCATGAATTGAGGGTAGAATTCAGTCTTAAAACAAGTTTTTAGTAGCAGCTTGATATCACTCATGAAGTTTTTCTTCAAAACATGGACCAGGTCAGGTTCAGCCAGTACTTCAGTGGTCTTCCAAGGCAGGGTTCCAGTCAACCAGTCCAGTAGGTTATAGCCAAGAGTTTCCAGATCTGATCTTCTGGAATGAGCTCCAATATGAGAATCCCTGGAACTGTATTCCAGTGTGCCATCATGAGCCTTCCTGGCGTCCATACCAAATTCCTTATGTTTGCCATCAGAGTCCAGAAACTTGGAAGCTAAACCATAATCTAACAAATACATTTGTCCAATACTTTGTGATAACACAGCTTCTTGATATATTTCATCAACATTTTCAGGCTCACTCTCTCTCTTCTCCCTTGCGTTACGTTTTCTAGCATCTTCTTGAAACTCTTTAGTGGTGCGAATAAGGTTTTTGTCACCAAAATCGTCTAAAAGTTTCTGATAGGATTGGTCGGAGCATACGGAACTATTCATATCTTCATAGTTGACATAGTTAGAGATCTGTCTGAGGTTGAATGCATGATGTCTGTGCAGAGTTCTATTATCTCTATCAGAGAGTATCTTTCTCAACTTCTTTTTAACATTTGCGAGTCTTTTGTCATTATCATTTGTTTCCTCTGGGCTTTTAGATTCTTTTATGACGAAATCTTCATCATCATAATAGTTGGAGGTCCTAGATTTTGTAGGCTTAGCCCTTCTATGTTTTCCTGATAACACAGCAACCTCCTTGGTATCTTTTTGGAATGATGGAGTTAGTTTTACAAAGGGCACTTTACCAATTCTAGAGCCGTCGAAACCAAGCATTAGGTTGGAACTTTTTATATCAGAATGTGTGTAGCCTTGACTATGTAGGTACTCCAACACGTCTAATATTTGTAATGCTAGTACTAGAACATTTTTGGGGTCTAATACTCTAGTTCTAGCGACTATTTTTTGTAGGTCAATGTCGTAGCGTGGTAGGACAAGGAATCGGTATTTAGTGCCCGTGTTCTCATCTGTTAACGACCCGCTGGCGATATACACCGGCATACCAATGCGCTTTTGCTTGTTTTCTAGCCGCCATGCTTTTACTGTTGACAAAAGAAACTAGTTATATTAGTTCAAGTTTCAAATAATGAATAACTTATGTACTCTGTTCACATTATCTCTCAAATTTGACCTTGGATATTAGGCCGGAATACCGATAATACAAGAAAGATTTAAACAAATCATAAACAACAGTTTTTTTTTTTCGCACCTTGTGTAGACTGTGCAGTTCTAATGAGGCAATGAATCTCCACAAACAAGGGGCCGTTAGTGTGTGGTTCTATCTTCACTACATATCTAGCGTTCAATTTAGTGACTTCTTTGTCAACATCATCTGATGCCAAGTAGATCCTGCCAAAACTGCCTCTGCCTGAAATAGAAAGTATATTTAAATTACATTATGAATTATCGTATGTTGATAAGTGTCAATTGGACAACCACGGAGTTAATTTCCCTTTTCATTATTATGATTCATTAAATGTCTCGGAAAACACATTAAGCCTTTGGTCCCGGCTGTCATTTGTAGATCTTTGACAGTTGTTACAGGTAGTTAGAAGCCCAAAAGTATGACAACCAGCCTTATCAAGGGGTATCGTGTTTCCCAGTAACTGGGTTGTGGAGGTCAGATAGGCAATTGCTCCATGTAAAATACTGGTATTTAGCTGCATCCGGTTACGACTAGAAGCTGAACCCAACATAGTTGGGAAAAGGCTGGGCACATGATGATGATGATTCATTAAATGCAATTCATGCAATAAATCCTAGAAGGCTATGTTAGATAATTTTTCTGATACTCTTTTATTATTTACTAGCGACCTCTTCTCTTGAATCACTCTATCTATTGCTGAAAACTGCATTAAAATCCGTTGAGTAGTTTAAAAGATCTAAGCGAACAGACAGCGGAAGCAACTTGATTTTATACTATGTAAAGAAATTGGATTTATTGTATAAAATATCTTGATAATTCATCAAAACTATTTCTAACTAATAAATGCAAGAAAACGAATTTTATTATATTTATAATACCATGTTAGTATTTTTTTTAAAATTAGTTAGCAGTTAATGTGCAGTAAAAAAATACTAATGAGAAAACATTGAATAGTAATTAATACCAAAAAAATATTGTAGTAGGCTAGTCAAAGGTTTATCAGAGGTTTATTATAGAGTAGGAACCTAACCTATGTTAATGATCAAGTCAAGACAAAAGTTGTTGATCTGGTTTGAAAACAAGTTTCTCTCAGGGACGTGAGCTGTTCATACATTCTTAGTACTTAGTTTGCTTTCTATGTACTTCCTAGCATTTTTTAAATATGTTATTAACATATACTTTTTAAATACAGTTAGCTAGTTAGTTATATTACAGTTAATAGTAATTTGTTGAAATAATGAGTAATATAGATATCAAAGTGCTGTTTATATTATTACTGATGACTACTGATGAGTACTCGTAATAAGATAAATACTATTTTTTTTTGTATTATGATGTCAAACAATTAACAATTCCAGTGCTTTTTTTTTTCTAATCTTCTCACAGTCGGGGACTGTGAACAGATTTGTTGTAATATTTGTAAGTGCAGAGTGGTTTCTCCAGCAAGATTTCATTTCATGGCACTAAAAACATGCACTGCCACTTTAAAATTATTTTAAAAGCAGCAGGAAGATGACTTCTTTTGTAGTTCTTACATGAAAGTGGTTTACAATTTACTGATATTTAAGAATTGCCAAGAAGTAGCCATGTCATTAAGACAGCAAACCTTTTCTATCATTATCATATCAAAGTTTTGTAAACAATCCTTAGTCAGCTTCCATATCAACACAAGTATTACAAATGCTGTCACCAAGTACTTTTTATAAGAATGTCATCATCAGACAAGTAAATGATGAACCACTAATGAATATCATGCATGTGTGAACTGTGACTCAGCTACAGTAAATAATTTAAATATTGCAAGTAAACTCTTTATTTAGCATCTACTATTTTAGTATATTGCATCAGATGGGAAAGGATAGTCTTGAACAGGAACTTGTACACTTTCCGAGACACAATATAAGTTTTATTGTTATGACATCTATGAGCATTTAGTATCGCGGAAAGTGTTAATAGTGCAAAATACCATATTTTGTTGGAAGAAAGTAATGATAACAATCTGACTTTTCCATTTGAAAAACAAAAAAAGTGGATACTTAGCAATATAAATTACACAAGGAAATTAACTTTTTCTGCGACTTTAACTTACCAATAGGCTTCCCGATTCGCCACTTCTTTTGTAAGACATCAGTGAACACTATACCAGGGGGCAGAGCCTCATCATCAAAGAAACTAACATCCAAGCTCGGGGGCTCTTCGACAGTCTTTGTTTTCTTTTTAGGAGGCAACGGCAGTTGCACTAATTCAGTTCCTCGTCTCGGCATTGCGAATTCATCCAGGAATTTGTAATATTGTTAGTTCAACGTTCTCTTTTGTTATTAATTTTTTTTACGACCGCAGACGCGAGCGATCAGCTAAAAATAAAAGCGTAGTTATGTAAAGTTGTTGTCTAATCTAATAAAGTCTAACGTGCTCAACAATGTGACGATAAAATGAAATTATCCGTTAATTTTTGCTTCTTCAAGTGCTCACTTTTTCATAGCTTCGCAACCAAATAAACGTAGATTCGCGAATCACTTTGGGGTATATTTTCATTTACAAGAAGCTACTGCATAGAAATCAGTTCACTTAGGACTATTTTATGAATATTAATGCAGTTACAAAACTAAATTATCAAGAAACATAACAACTGATCAAAATTCCGCCATGTTGTTTGTGTCAATAGAGAGGAGCCTGAAGCAAATGCAAATATAGTTTATTCTAGAGAAACTAGTTAGTCGATTTACGATACAACATAATACATTCATGTCATCTGATTCTTCTAGATTCAATTTTTATTTTTTCGTTTTTATTACTTTTATTTCATGTTTAGTTCGTCGACTTTTCGCGTGACCGAGGGCTGGCCAAATTTTTGGCCCAACTATCAGCATTGTCATGCTATACATTGTGGCTATACTGCCAGCCTTTTGGGCACTTTTCATGTTGTCAACGTTGCGGATGAATGTTTTGATGCCCTATGATTATTGCCCCTCCTTTTTTATTTTTATATTTATTCATATTATTATTGTAAGTTTTAAATAATGTAAATACTAGCTTTTTCCCGCAGCTTCGCTCGCGTGGAAGTCGCAAATTAACCCATGAAAACGTACTACCCGGGATAAAAATATCCTTTGTGTTCATCCAGGTTATAACTATGTGTCTGGCTCATCCAAATCCTATTAGTAGCATAATATAATGAATACTATCGTGTATTCAGCCTAATACTTTTTGTTAGGTTACTGCTCAGAAATTGTGCAGAACGTCTAATGATTGAAATACTTTTTTGAATTCATGCAACCATAGTACTTTTTGTGCCAAGTTTCATGTTTATTTACTCAAAGAATAAAAACAATCATACAAACGAAATCCCCCTTTTCGCCCCCTTAAAGGTAGAATTTTCAAAAACCCCTTCTTAGTGCTCTCCTACATTATAAAAGGAAGCTGTGTGCAAAATTTTACGTTCCTGTCCCAGTAGTTTCGGCTCCGCGTTGATATGTCAGTCAGTCAGTCAGTTTCTCCTTTAATAATATTATAGATAGATAGAAGATTATGTTGAAAAAAGTAAACAAACAAACATAATTTTGAATCTAGCGCTGTGTGTGTTTTGTATGCATAGTTATTAAAATTAGAAGGAAAGCCACGTCGTATTCGGAAGGCATTCGTGCGTGTTGTTTTTTTAGTATTAATAAGGGGGACCTAAACGAGCAATCTGACATTAGTTCAATCTGTGATCATATTTATATTGATGTCAAATTGATCGAGTAATGCTGGATTGACGCCAAATAACCACTTTTTTATTTGAAAGTTAGTCAGATTGTCGGATTGATCTGATACCAGATTGATCATCTAAGGACCCCCTTAGGGTAGGTCTGTCAGCTAAATCAATTCGAGCAGTAGTAATCGACTAAGTAATCAATATCTCATCTCCATTTCTAGAGATCAATGCCCGGTTCTTTCACTACATAATAATTTTTTCTCTAATTCAATTCAAATAAATATTCTAATAACCACAGGAAAACGTGGAAGTCAACAAAACAAATTCAAAATATAAAACCATATTTATTATTGTTTTTTAAAAGCTTTTAATTCCAGCCTGCTATGGCTTTGCTTTTAAATCATATTATCTAGGCGCAGCCCCTAGGCAAAACTTAACTACCCACTGAAATGCAAAAATATTTCGCTTAGATTTTTGAACAGATTCTGATGTGCAATTTCATAAAAACAGATTAAAGGTTGACGTCCTACGTAATTATTTGTCTCTATACAGGTATTACCTACTATCTAGATCATTACATTTGATAAAGAGGCTATCCTACTTTGTAACGCCTACTTATCTTGGTGCAGTTACATAATTATATGCAGGAAACTTCCACAGAGATTAGGCTTATTAGTAAAGCAAGCAAAGATACCGAAGGAAATAAAGCTTGCACAGCCAGCGTACGACCGACGGGATGGATGGATAAGTGAGGGCGAGGCGAGGGCCGAAACGAAACGCAACGCAACTAACTTTTTCATCGTTTCATTTCATTCACGAGTCGGTCGCCGAGCGTGAGGCCGTGCGTTTCGTTGCCTCGCTGCCGCGGCGAGAGTATTGAACGCGATGTCTTTTTGTTTATCAACAAACAAAAAATGTAACCAGTTGTGTTTGGTGACACAGAAATAAAACGATTTTGTGTTTTTATTACTTGCACGTTGTTCTTATTGAAAAATGTTGAGTTAGCATAGCTTGAAAATAGTGTTTGAAGATGGACGGTGCGAACGGTGATTCTGATCACTCTATGACTTGGGAGGACTTTTTCGGTAAGTAAAGATGGAACAAATCAATTTAGCTGAACATTGAAATACCGTTTTGTCTCACACAAGTGTTCCAAGTAACTTGAACAAAGAAACAGCCGGTGCTCTACTTAAGACGTGTTTAAAAAAAAACAACAATAAAGTTTTTGCTATGTTTGAAACTCCATGGTCATGAATTTCCCGGGGCGGGAAGAGACTGGTTTCGCTCAGCATTTCCACATAAGGCATGTGTGGATTGCGTTGCCTGTGCCTGCTTGCATCAAGCTAAGCAGTATTAACATTAACCACTACGTGATCAATCATTCTGTGTATTGAAAATACTCGTACCTTGTAGTATAGTATACTAGTGATAATAATAGTAATTTATTACTGAATACATATAATAAAATAATCATATCATTTGGAAGGTACCTATAGTCAGCATCTAAAGTTGATCGTTGAGCAAAGTTTTGTAATAATAAGTTAATAAGTTTATTAATGAAAACCTGTTCATAACATTTTTTGCTTTTCAAATTTTGATAAAGCCTGCTTGCTTTGCTTTCTATTATGAGATATAAAACCGGCCAAGTTCCGTAGCATCATACCTACAATATTTAGCAAAAAACGCCGAAACAAACACGTTTCTTGTACGGGGACCCCCTTTAATTTTAAACTGTTTTTTTAAATTATTATTTGTTGTTATAGCGACATTAGAACATTACACAATCTGTGAAAATTTCAACTGTCTACCTATTATGGTTCATGAGATACATCACGCTGACGGACAGCGGAGCCCGAAGGCTTAGTAATAGGGTTCCGTTTGGCACCTCTCGGGTACGGAACCCTAAAAATAATGGCATAAGTCCCATGATAAATAAATATAAGTACCAAATTTTTCAACTACATACTTAAATAATGATGCTGACAGTACCTAAATTCGTAATTTGATCAGAATTGAAAATTACTGTTGGTTTTTTTTTCATTTAATAAATAACACTAATTTGTACTTTTTGGGATCGCGTGTTTCGTTTCAAATTGGGCTATTAATATCAAACGTGATAATAATAGGTTTCTGTAACATTATAGCCAGGTATTATTACAAACGAGCTGTTCTCGTGTAGAAAAAATATTAGACTGGCTGTAGGTAAGTAACAGTACCCACCGATCGCAAATTATATTTATTAAGAGCATTTATTCTGAAAGTGGGCAACGTCGCTAATAGATGGCAAATATTTCCCTGTTTTGATTAATTTGGCAATAAGAAATAAGAAAATAAGAAATGTGGCTAACTAGCGAACTAGAATATTGATTATGAAATGATTATGAAATGCAATAATTAATATCCGCCGAAGATTTAGTTATAAATGTAAAAAAAGTATTTGAAAACTTTGCAAATGCCTTTTGTACACCTAAAACGGTTACAACATCACATTCAATGTTTTAATTGCAATTCATTACTAATATTCTAGTTCGCTAGTTAGCCACATTTCTTATTTCCATACAGTAATATTGCCAAATTAATCAAAACAGGTAAATATTTGACAGCTATTTGCGACGTTGTCATTTTATTTTTTCTAAAATAAAAGTAGCCTACGATACTCATTACAACATCAGCTATATGCGAGTGGAAGTCCCGTCAAAATCGGTCCAGCCGTTTCGGAGATTAGACGGTACAAACAGACAGACCGAAACACAACAATTTAAAAAATGATTTTTTTGCTAATACATAGTACATTTTATGCTTTTTAATAAGCATTTAGTAACAAGCTGTATATTTTGACAATTTACTCACACACAACAATTTTATTTAAAAATACTGCCTCGTTGATCTAGTCGTCGCGAGCATTACTGCTGAGCATGAGGTCCTAGGTTCGATTCCCAGATCGGGCAAAGTGCTATTGGGTGTTCCATCTGGAATTTTTCAGTAGCACAGCCTGGAGTCTGCTTTGTGCCCGGTTGATGGCAATAGGCTCGCCCGCTATTACATGGGACTTAAACATAACTGGCCAAATGTGGGTGTACTATTGGGTGCCACACCTACTCCTCTGGATAGCCCTTCGGGGAATACAGGCGCGATGCTGTGTACCTATGTAGTATGTAATACAAAATAAGATTGAGATACTTAGGTACTTTGTTCATTTCACAAATTTAGATACATAGGTACTTTGTTAATTTCACAAATTTCATTTTTGTTACTTATTTTTCGAGTTTTAGCATCTTGATCAGGGATCAGCAAGGTTCTGCAGCGTGACTCGTGGTCGTCCGTAGCCGTTGAGCTATTGTTGCGTTCCTCATAAAGTTTAAGAAAGGATGCATTATACCTCTTAACCTAAGTCGTTCTGTGTTTCTTTATGTAACTGGTCGCAGGTCATCTACCTACACGTTCACATCTAAATTACGATAACACTAAACAAACTGAAGTCTCTCAAGTCACCTTGGTATTGCCATAGAAAAAAGTGCTAAGCATAAATGCTTTGGATTTTCCAGGAAACCGCACAAAGCTGCCTAGTAAACTATTTAAATGCCCAACATGAATGAAATTCTCCAAATATCTCCATTACTAAATCTAAAATAAACCACTACGCGCAAACTGCACGCAAACTAGTACTAGATATTAGATAGTAACTACTATCGAAGAAGGCCACATTGAATCGATGAGTCACTAGTCACGCAAGATACACTACGGTTCAGCGACGATACTTCAAAGTAGCCATTATACTCAGAAAAATATCTACAATAACGTTGTATATATCTCAATAATGAGTTATTGAGTAACGCAACACATGTAAGCAAACATAATACGCGTTTATCTCCACAAGAATGTAAGCGCAACAGATAAAAAACCGTCTGAACAGTCTTTAATAACACTACCTGTTTACTACGAAGCATGGAATTAGTATGTACTATCTTGCTACAAAGAGACACCTTTCAAACAAAACTGATTAATCAACTTCATTGTGTCACATTATTCTCAAGATGGAGGGAATCAGTGCCGCCATTGTATGACTGAATTAATGGTGTGCGCTTCCTCAGAACGCAGCCGTTGCACCGGAAGTTCGATTAATTTGAAATTCGACAGTTGGCGCCTTTTATACGATGAAGGTTTAATCAAATGAGTCCAAAATTGGATTTTATTTCGAGCCTCATTTATGCGACTGTTCAAAAGTATGTTTATTTATTGAAACTGACATGTGTTTGTGATGATTGCATTTAAATCTTATGTCAGCAGCGCGTCATTTTTCCCCTTTCTCTAGTTTGTTTGTGCTGTCATTTTGCAAACAACATTATTTCTCAATTGAAACAATCGCTTGTATAAAAATTACGCGAGATCGTAGGTAGGTACCTACTTAAAAAACGTTCACACTCTAGTCGCAATCTGTCAAACTTGTCAAAATTTTTGGTAAATTGATTGTATTTTTGACAGATTGCGAATGAGATGCGAATGCGAACGTTCTTAAAAATTACGGGAATTGCCCCTCTGATCCGCATCCGAAATATCAGTCGATGAACTTAGCAATATTCAATTATGGTGACAAAAAGATTGCAGATACATAAATGTTGCACGATTGTCGTTGACGCCTAGAATAAAGTTTTTCTATTAGGTTATAGGCACTGGCAATGGCACTATGGTATTCGACCTAACGATAGACTTAATTATTTATAACCATCGATTTTTCATGAAGAAAAACTGGAGCCTGATAGGCGTAATTGTTCTAGTGTAATGGAAATAGACCTGAACAAAGTTGTTTAGGTTGATGGTCTGTACCAAACCCATAAATCTTAAATATGTCTACACCCTTCTGACACATGCCATAAAGTGAAGAAAAGTAATCCCTACTAGTGATGTACAGTTGCATCAGACTAGCGCGACGCGACTAGAACAATACAATTTCTAAGAAAACTACACGGTTTAACAATAATCGGTGTCGCGACGCGCGAGTCTGCACGAAGCTAAACAGTTAGTTTTTTAATCCTAGAGACTAATTTGACAGGTGCAAATGTCAATCTCTAAATTGTAAAAACAAACAACAATCACGTATAATGCAAATTAGTCTCTGGGATTAAAAAACGAACTTTAGGTGCATTACGTTGAAGATATTGCTTCTGATTAATGTAGTAGATACTAAAGAAGCTCCGAAATCCTTGAAGTATGGAAGTAATACAAACCTAATAACCAGGTGTTTTGAATTCCATCGATGAAGCAATCATATTTGAAACACGTGTCTAGCATTTATCACTGGCTGTCGCTTCAAAAACACAAAAACGTGACGAAAATACACGTTTTTAATCAAATTGTAATCACGTTCCTATATTAAACGAATGAAAAGTAAATATTATTATTGAGCCTTAAAGTATCGACCAATGTTTGATATTTATTTGTAAAGCTTCTGCAGAAAGCACGGAAAGATAAGCCAGATGCCGCAGACAAATTCACGATTTCAAACAGAACTCAGTCAAAATATACTCCAGGGTTTGAATTCATCTTTAAACCGACCGAGCAATAAGAAGTCTGAAGTTCTTGCAAAACGTATCTTTCGACAAAAGATAAAACTGAAGCGTATCAAAATCAAAAGTCATGTATTCAAACTAGGCTGAGAATCAGCACTTTTCGAATGTCAAAATTATTTAAGACAGTCCCCCAAAACGCCTCCCCCTCACCACTTCCTAGTGCTTTAGCTGGGCAGAAGAAGTGGCGCAACAAACTCCCCAGCAGGGGAGCAGCTATGGAATGATTGTGTTTGGATATACTTAGGTAAAACCCATAATAGTCTGAATAGGTTCTTTTTCATACTGCAACGACCGCAAATTAATTGGATGAGGTCAAGAGAATGATAATAATAACCTTGTTTTTCATAGTTCTCTCACCTCCTATACGATAGTTGGCATTTTGATCGTTTAAAGGTCTTGCTTTTTGTCTTCTGGGTCTTATTATAATAGAATTAAAACAATATAAACCGCACAATGATCAATTAAAATACCAGCAACATTCCTATAAGAATGTCAAGTAGGTTCTAAGGAGTGTCACGCGATTCGTGCTGATGAATCAATACTCCTGCTAATATTGAGCTAGTACCCAACGCATTGTCTGCGATCATTAGTCACTTACTTGTGCAATCTATTGTGCCCGTAACTTAGCTTTAGGTGGCTCAGTATTGCGACAATAACATTACAACTATTGCGAAAGCTTTATATATCGAAAACAGTATATTTGAGAAGATTTTGCATAAATGTCGCCAAAATTACGTTTTAGTCGATTTTATTTGGATCTTAACAAAATTTCTACAGCCTCAAGGTAAAAAAAAATACGAGAAAAAGAAACAAAAGCAAAGACAATAAAGCAACCAAGGAAGACTCTTCAATCTGCATACTCATTACCATAAACAAAAGTTAATGATAAGTTTCCATCTTGGAACACTAAGCGGAAATCGACGCGCGTTGTTGAGTGCACTTAGTGCATGAATATGAAGGGCCAAGTCTTTGAAGTCTAGACGAGGTGGAGAGCGTCTGTATTCCGTATCTGTGCTCTCTATCAAACCTATACAATTTGTTTAATCAACTGTCTGGAGGTAACACAAAGCATAAAATCGAACGCTGTATGGCTGTACGATGGAAGTCTAACTTTGTTCTGTTTATAAACATTGTATGAGTAACCGGTTGTAAGCTTTGTTATTTATAGTATTGATTATATTTTGTAAGTGGTGAGTAGGATTGCCTAAAGAGCTAAAATGGTTCTCAATAAGTCATTGAGGTGTGTAGCTAAACGGCATACTTCAAGAGGACTGGATTACCAAAGCTTCAATACTATTCAGGGTGAAATATAATATTATTTGGAACTTATATTTACCAACACCGTTTAGAGGAATAATAGCAACTTGTAGACAATAACCACATCTTGGATAAAACACACGCCTGTAAACTTAAAAAAGAATACTAAAGAGTCAAAGAGCTGGGCACCATAGTGTAAAACAATAAGTAGGTACAAGTGTTATATACTCTAAGAGGTACAACCATTAAGCAAGGACATCGACATTGCACTAGTAGGACTAAAGATGCAATAAATAATTTTATATTGAGAGAAATACGTTGAAATTAACCACCTGAGGGCACATGATAAAGGAGACTAATAAATATGAAGATGAAACGCATCTTTCATATCGTTGGCTAAGACCACCGGCGCCAGCGGTTTCCTGCAGCCGACCGAGTTTCAGATTGCAATACTAGAGTAGGTTTGGTTGCAAACCTTGGGCCCAATGTTGGTATCTTATACAAACTTTAAACAAATAAATATGACCGATTGCCGATTCTGTCTTCATTTTCTGTGATGATGTACAAGTAAGTTGCCGTTTCTGCTATTAATGCTATTGTAGCTGTACTTATTCTACTAGGCATTAAAAAAAAAACGATACGTTTTAGAAGTTACAAACTTACAACGTATCCTTTCATAAGTCCAAACTTAAAAGTAAAACAGAACCTGTCACTACTACTGCAGTATTAGTATAGATTTAGATTTCCACTTGTTCCATAAAGAAAAGCGTTTTGTCACGTCCTTTGCGTTTGTTTCGATTCAACACCAAAATGCACCATCTACATTTGTTCCAATCTTTATAAACAAGGCTGTCTCAAACATTGGCCCCAACATTTGACGGAGTAAACCGAGTGTTGTATGCCATGTGTCGCAACCGGCGTATCAAGTTAATCGTCAGCGGCAGAGGTGCGTTTGCGCAGCCTTACGAACGACTATGACTGATGACGCGGATACATGCGTCTGACATGACATAGTTAATATAGTAGGAGTTTAATATTACTGATCGCTTTACTAATTGTCGAGGATTTAACGTAACTTACATAGTTACGTTTGCGTGTAATTTATACTTCTACGAAAACGTTTAGTAACGTAATTCGAGAACGGGTTTTTGTAGACGTTACTTTTTTACTGATCAACAACGGCTTTTCGCTTCTGCCGCAAAAAATATCCTATGAAACTTCGTGCCAGTTTTAGTTTTTCTGTAGTTGCAAAAAAGCACAATGATGATTCAGAATGGTTTTAAATGGCACAATAATAGATTAGAAGACTCGGATTCGTCAAAAAAATTAAGATTTGATGTTAAATAATTGACTCAAAAGACTTTAAGGAATCATTACAAGCGTCTTTATTTTAATACCATGCTGTAATGTCAAGTTACATGAACGAAACAAAACGCAGAATCCAACCTCTCCACATGTCGCCGCCTACCATTAGCATAATGATAGGTCATACAGTCGGTTGCCATTCGACCTGCGTTTGGTAATCTCAGGTATTTATTGCAGAATAGAACTGCTATTGTTGTACTGTTATGTCTGTTATGTAGTAGGCTGTGTTTCGTCAGGGTGGTGACAAAATCAACGTACCTAATGAGGCTTATTGGCGATTTGTGATTGGAATTGATACGACAATGTGAGGGAAGTGAGAGGGAGTGAAATGGGTGACCCAGAAAACTATAAAGTTAATAGGAGTATTTAATTTGTTGCAGTGATGCAGTTCCCTTACAAGCATCGAGTTATCGATCGATACAAAAGTCAATAACTGCAGGGTGATTACGTGACACACATAAAATTACAATTGATCGCAGTTCCTTTCATTTTGACAGTTCGTCAAAATGAAAGGAACTGCGATCACGAGCCACGTTCATTGTGTTATTTTCGTTGTTGAGCAGACGAATTTTTCGAACCTATGAAGCAATGGATTAGGAATTTGCTTCGAACTGTTGGATGTTTTATTTCTGTATTGTAGGCCTGGCCTGACCTGGCCTGGGTTGGATCTGGTTATCTGTTTGGTTGGGGTAGCGGGGTTGTTTGGTAACACCTAACCTACAAACAGTTTTACACGTCTACATTAAGTAAAAAAATGGTGTCCAGTAATTTCACCAAAAATTAATTTATAAATTGACAAATAACGATTGGCAAAAACATGATTGGTTATTTTATCAACAACAAGTTTGCCAAATAATTCACTAAAAAAAATCATTATCCGATAAACTTTTTTTTAATCGTATTATTTGACAAACAATTAATTTTTTTATGTTTATTGACCAAATAAAGAATCTTTACATTTCCTTAAAAGTAATACAAATAAACTATTCCTAATATTAAATAATATGTACAAGTATATAAGAAAGGGGTTGGGGGGGAACAATCATAGGGCATCAAAAAATTCGTCCGCATCGTTGTCAACAGGAAAAGTGCCCAAAAGGCTGGCAGCATTGCCACGCTGTATGGCAATGCTGATTCTCTGGCCGAAGAATAGGCCAGCCTTCTGGTCACATGAAGAGTCGACCAACCGCTTTGCGATGTCTTGAAAGACTAAGTGGGCACTCGGACCCCATGGCCCTAGTGTTTCAACCCCAAACGGCTCAAACATATAAGTCCCAATAAGATTGGAGTATTTGCGCCGTTTGAGGTTTTCCGCACCTGCAGCAGCAGCCCCAGCACAGCCCACCGTGCTAGGAAGATGGGATGGCGCAAGGGTGTCGACACACGTTGCATCCCACACCAATGGCCTACCTACCTTCCAAGGCATTATGGTCATTCCGTCTGGTCTCTTCCCATCGTCGCGTGCCAAGCCGTTGGGTTCTAGAACAGCTGGCACCCCGGCGGTGACAAGAGCACGACGGATGGTGTCATTAATGCTGGCGTGCCGTGCTCTCCGGCCTGCGCTTTTACTGCAGGATAGACCATGGTGTCCGAGACAGTCGACTGCTTCACCGCATTGACAGCGATGCGGGGCCACACAAGGAGCGCCCAGACGCAGACAGGTAGCGAGCCGGAAAGTGGTGTCACCCAGCATAGTCCCTATGTTGGGTGACGGTAGCGCCTGAAGCCAAAGGCCCGACTCCCACTCACCCACAGCCAGCAGGCGGGCACGCTCAGCAGTATTGGTGGACGTATTAATAAGATTGTTCCGTACCAACCTGCAGAGCGGCTCATCCCACTGCCTCTGGGAGGACAGGTTCACAGGCCGATCTGTATTCGGGCAAGCCGTTTTCCAGGCGTTCTCCGCATCAGTCAAGCACGGCACTTCAGAGTCGACCAGGCAGGGGGCTAAAATTTTCCCGGTCAACTTTTCAGTGCTGTGGACAGAGGACAGGAACGCGGGTAAGCTAATACTTGTAATTTTGCGGACACCGAGGCCACCGAAACGGATGGGTAGTGTGGCTTGCAGCCACGCCCGGTCGTCCAAGGCCACATTTAAAATGGATGTTAGGGTGCTGCGAATAATTTGGTCAATTTTGTCCAAGAGGTGTGGCTGCTTCCATAAAGGTGAAGAGCGTAAAAAATATATGAAATTTGGACCAAAACAACAGTATCTGATCAGGGTGAAAGCCGAATGTAAGTTAATTTTAGAGAGTCTGTCCGAAATGTCGTTGAAATTTTTGATTTTTTCGTCGATGAAGGGAGAAAAGCTGTCTTCTAAGATTGGGGAACCTAGGAGCTGAAGTGAACTTTTTTTTTTAATTTTGATTTGTGGGGCTATTGCATTAAATTTCTCAAGTGTCAATTGTCTGTCGGTAATGTCAGAAAGGTAAATTTCGCATTTTGATGGGTTAAGGTCCAAGCCAATGGATTTAAATTGTTGTTTGAGGAGTTGTAAGTCGTTCAAAACGGTGTCTACATCACCTCCTAGTGTTCCATCATCTAAATACCATACGTTAAATTTTGAATTTAGTCTCTGGATAATTGGATGAATAGCCAAGCTGAAAATGACTGGCCCGAGCGGATCACCTTGTTGGCATCCTACTGCAGATTCCAAAACATTGTCCTTGTATAATAATTTGGAGGGGTACCTGTAACACTGCCACATAAAACCATAAATTTCGGGTAGTTCTTTTTTTATTTCAGCCAACAAAGTGTCCCTGTTTACAGAGTTAAAGGCATTCTTAACGTCAACCTTGAGGATAACCTCACCTTTGTTCGAGTTCAAAAAGGTGGAAAGGGCATGCACGGCAGCCTCACAGCCCCCTCTCGAGCCGAAACCAAGCTGCAGGGGCTGAAACTTGGTTGTGAGGGATTCACTGTAAAGCTTACAGCATATTTTGGCTGCCGTACGCCTGTAGGTGCATCCAACGGCGATGGGACGAATGCCGCCGTCCTTCTTTCGCAAGGCACATAGGTTGGCCCCGTATAAGACATCGACGACAGCCTCGTTCACACCGCCGGTGAGCATGAGGTTAATCAGGGCCGCAAGCTCCTTCAGAAGCGACTCAGCAGCGTCCCCGGCGCCTGAACTCAATAGATCCTTTAGATGTTGTGGAGTCAGGCCGTCGAGGCCGCCAGCGGAACCGCTCCGGAAGGAGCCGACGGCTGCAATCAACTGGGGCGCCGAAACATTTAGGAAGGTTGAATTTAGGTCGGGAGGGTCGGGGGGATCGGGGAAGGTGAGATTATCCGCAGGCGCTGGATGTTTACTCTCTAGGGCTGTTAGTGTTTCTGGAGAGTAAGGCGCCACCACATCGCTGCTGAACAGTATCCTGGCCGCTCCCCTGATGTCACCTTCACTTAATTTGGATTCCACATGTGAACATAAGCTTTTTCGTGATTGGTTATTGAATGCAGGTAATTTTGGATCTAAAATTAGGGTCGAATTGTTACAATTTTCTTTAATTTGGTTCGTTAAGTTTTTTTTTGTTGCCAAATTTTTTTGGACATGCAGAATCCTATAAGGGAAGGTAAGTAATTGCTCCCAGGCACTTTGTGAGTTCTCCTGGGTCGCAAGGCGGAGACATTGTGTCAAATTCAGTGCGACAGACCGTCTTGCGCCCCGGGGAACTCTCTTTAGCACTGGGGTAGAATTTTTAAATTTTGCAAGCGTTTTCCACAAGTTTTTCTCTAGACGTGTTGATGTTGGTAATGTGGCTGGGGGGCACAGAGGTACACTATGTTGTTTGTGAACTTTGCCATAGTGTATCCGTAGCCCCCGTTCGCCTTTAAAGAAGCGCGGCTGGGAGCAATGGGGACATCTCACCTGGACATCGAACAATGTGGCAGGTTGACTAGCTAGCGCTATTTCCGGCGTCGCTACAGCCGGCATTTAACATAAATGTATTAATAAACTTACCTAGATGAAAAAATAACCATTCTGCAAAAAAATAATCACTTAAACACTTATTTATAAAAAAAATCACAAAATAAAACTATGCAAATAAATTTTGTCAAATGTCACTTTTTTTTTGACGGAGGTGGCGCACCGACGCAGACGCGCGGGCCTAGGGCGCCGCGCGTGTAGGATGCAGCCTTCTTGTTCTTTTTACTATAGGTATTCGCCCAAAAAGTTTCACAATTTTTCTTTGATCTCATTGGTTTGCATTTTATTTAATAAACTTGATATATGAATATTTGTACGACTCTGGTTTCGATATACTCGTACGAGTACAGTTTAAGATTATCGGTTTGCGAAACTTCCAAGTCAGAGATTGAGGTATTTGCGTAGGAGCTTTTTTCCAACTGTACGGCTCCGACAGAATGTTCTTTATGAATCTACTTAGAGATATGTATGTAGAATCTCATTATCATTATTATTATCTTTATTTAAATTATTTTGGGGTAAAATCACAACTGGCATCTTTGACAGTTCAATTTCCAATATATTTTATATTTTTTTATTCATGTTATCTCATAAAACAACGTTAGAAATAAGAACGTTTTACATATTGCATTACGCAACTTCCTAAAAATTTTACTCGGATACTTAATTTATAAATCAATAAAAAATATTTTATTAATAAGTTTAAAAACCAGAAACGACAAGTGCAAAAAAATAATTGTAGGCTACCCGGAACCGAACTAGTTAGATTAGGTTAAATATTTTTACTCGCAAAAAAGGTTAAGTTAGATTAGAACTGCGACCCCCTACGAAAACGACTAGAATATATACGGAACTTCAGTACTTGTCTGTAAATTATTTAACCAAAATGGAAATTGCAACTATAATCACTTTGTGACTGGTTTAGAAAATGTATTATTAAATTATATTTATTATAAACATGATTTTTCCAAAAGAATCTAAATAATAAATGAAGAATGTATAAATGATTAAATTTCATGCGAAACATTTGTAAAAAGAAGTATTTGCTAAATAAATGTTTGTAAAGCAAGTGTTTATATATAAAACATTTGCGGCATAACTAAGTGGTTTGTAAAATAAATCCGATCACCAATCCGTCTTGAGCAAGCGTGGTGATCAATGCTCGTGCCTTCTCTATAAGAGAAGACCTTTTGCCCTGCAGTGGGACAGTAACAGGCTGGTATACTATTATTATATATTTTTATTAAAATAAATAGTACATATACGAAACGTTAGTTGTAAAATAAAAATTTATCAATAGTGTTTTGGTGACACATTAGTGAACTACCGACTACTCTGAGAAGAAACACGGACAAAAACTCAGAGGACAGATTTCCTGAAAGATCCTAGCACCCTGATTGCGTAACACACGATCAATCATAATCTGAATAATTTTTAAGGATATTGCTAATCCATTGCTTCATATGTTCGAGAAATGTGTCTGATAAATAAAGCAATGAATGTTGTTGAACTGTCAAAATGAAACAGAATGTGATTGAAACAGAATGTGATTGATCGTGTGTTATATTATACGCAACTAGGGGCTAGTATGCTCAATGTAATGTAGTGGTCGACATTGGTGAATTCTCGAAGTCCCTTACCTACTTAATATTTTTTAGTTTGTTGTCCCTACACTACAGCCTTCAATGGACAGCCGCTGTTTTCTCATCATTTCTTACCATTAAAAAAGATTTAAAAAAAAATATTATGCAGAGTGGCAGTTATCGACACTTTTCTATGAAACAGCAGATTTAAAAAAAAAAAACCGACGAGACATTTCAACGACCCCTGCGTTGAAATGTCTCGTCGGTTATTGTTTTTGTCGAAAAAATTCAACGCTGGTGTTTCAGAATCATGTACTGAATCCATGGTAACAGTTTTCGCGTCGATATCCCTGCCACCCTGTATAGTGTTTGATTTATTTTTTGTTATGTATTTTTGTGGTGTACAATAAACTATAAATAAAGAAATAATCAGATAGAGGTATTATCTGTATTTTTTTTAATCTTTAATATGGAGCTTGGTCACAATACTGAAATTCTGAATTTCATGTTGCTTTTCTTTTGAGGTCCTATAAGAAACTCTTGCAATACTTACTTAAGTTAATTGATCAATTTCTGTCTACATTAAGTTTACAGCCATTTAAATAAGCAATATATCTCGAGGAAATTATTTTTATTTATTGCTTCTGGTACTCACTTTCGTTGACTGTAACACGCGTTTAAATAAATTGCTGCGATTTCGAACCGGTGCGGTGTAAGTGTTTCGTAATAATTGCAAGATTACTGCGCCCGCGCCAGCGCCAGTTGTAGATAGGTACTCACAAGTTTTCCTGTCAGGATGTACGCGGAGCAATCATTTTGTTAATTAAATATTTTAACGATTGAGTAGTTAAGAAAGTGTAGTGTAAATGTTTGGGCGTGTTTTGTAATTTATCTTTATGTAATTATTACCGCCACCTGCACCGGTTTAAATTAAAAGAATGAACAGAATGAAAGAAAAAAGAAAACTTATTTTGAAAATAAATGGGAATAGCTCATCTGTCAACTTCAAAAAAAAAAAACTGAGCGTTCCGTATGTCTTCTGAAATTCGAAAAAACTCTTCTAAAATTCGAACACAACCTTTACATGCTGTAAAAGTTGTGTTCGAATTTTAGAAGAGTTTTTTCGTTATTTTGCAAATAAAACAAAAGAGAATCCGACATAATATCGCAACCACAACTAAACTTTTTTTTGTCTAATTTAAACGCCACTTGCACTTGCACTCGCACAGTGGCGGCACACGGTGGATCGAAAATCGGCTGTAGAAGACATAGGATCTCGATTTCTTAAATGTATTTTTTTTTTGCTGGAAATGACTTCTACTGATCATTACTATGTACAAAAATGACACCCGAGTTAATTCTGCCCAAAAACGAAGGAAATATTTTTTTTTTACTAAAAATTTGTATGAAGCTAGTATGAAAAATCGAATTATCTCCTAAACGGCATGTTTAACCGTAATATCCTTGGAGGTGGTCATAGTGCTAATTATTTATGATTTTTTGGTTGCCGATTTGACGAAAAATTTAATGACGTTTTTTTTTAAAAAATCGTCAAAATATTTTTATTTATTTTTACATGTAAAACGATCCCTTTTAGTGTCCAAGTTAAAAAGTTCGATATGTTATTAACCCAAATATTAAGAACACACAAAACAAGAAAAATTAAATAAAAAAATTGCTGTTTTTTTGACACATTTTTATTAATTTAAATAAAAAAAGATTATCAAACTCTTATTTAAGTAACATATAAAGTTATATTATATACAAAATAATTTAATTTAAGGAATTAATACTAAGCATTTGTAAAATAAAGTAAAATAATTAAAAAAAAAGACAAAATATCATTAAATATTACAAAAAAAAACCCAAACAGACTCAAATACAAATTTACAAATAAGTACATATATAATTTTTTTACAAATTTTCCTTATCACTCTCGTTGTCAGACTCCAATTCTGAGTCAGCATCCAGATTGGATATATCCAAAAACTCGAACTCAGTTTCCTGAAATTGAATTAAGTCGAGAGTTTCAGCAAAAAAGCTCTGCTTTTTCTTGGCATCTAACTTAGGCCTTTGTGCACTTAGCAAAGGATCCGAAGAAACAACAAGCATATTTAAAATGTCTTGATTGGAATCCTGCCTGCTTCTTTTCCGTGAATGATGTTCTCGAAACCTCCTAAAATCTTTGTTTCGAGACTCTGAGGCTTCTTCCGAGAGAGTCCCAATCGGCACAATATTATTTTTCTCAATTATGTCAGCCCCATGGATTAATAATTTATGAACGGTTGACGACATGTAGTACCAGTCGTATAATAATACGTACTTTTCTGCTGTTTTGCGGGCATAATCTCTAAATTTTATTATATCGACCTGCTCTCCAGACGTAATTGCTTGTAAAATTACAGCAAATCTTTTGATGAGGTCTTCATCCAAACCGGTTATAGCTCCGGTTTTATTAGGAAACTCAAAGAATTTTCTTGCAGTATTCCCGTCATTGGTGGAACTACCAATGACGGGAATACTGCAAGAAAATTCTTTTCCGAGCCTTGTTTTACTATATCAATCAACAGATTGAGCTCATCTTTGAATTTATTTTGAATTATTTTCTTCCTTGTCTGTAGCATTTCTTTGTGCTCATCACTTCTCGCTGCCCACCGTTTGAAGTCGAGCCTGTATGCAATGTGTAACAGACATTCCATACGATTTATACGGGCGTGTAGGGATGACAAGCCAAATTCATACAGGTCAGAACACACAATTTTTGATGTTACAGCATCTAAGCGGTTCATTTCTGTAGGCTTTGCTAAGCACAGGTAGCACGATGCATTTGATCTAGCTTCAGAAAGGTAAGTGCAAACTTTAGCGTCGATCATCGTCATCATTAATTCATGAGTCATCCTATTATTATTATTGCACTCTGTGGGGATAAGGGCCTCAATTTCTTCATCCATTTGTTTTTTCAGCTCAAGGACAACTGCTTCACTCTCCTTTACAAAAGTAAACTGAACTGGACGACAATACAAAATTGAGCATGGTTTTGGGTTCGTCCATAAGATGTTGTCTCCATCTGTCAGTTTAAGTGGCACCAAGGAGGTCATGAAAATGCTCGAGTCATCTTCCTCACCCTCCATTTTCTGCTTGTATCGGCTTTGGTTAGAAGCACCATCAAATCCTCACTTGGATATCAGCTTCAACTGCTTGTTATGCTCTTCCTTAGAAAGGCTTTGAAGGATTCTTGTAACTGTGATATCAAGTAAAGCTTGAAGTGTAATCCTAGCCGATGAATCAGTAACTGTCACTGATTGCTTCGGAGGGTAGCAATCAAGCTTAGTTTGTTGCACTTTATAGTAAGATGGATAAATATCCTTAGCACCTTCCCGAATGGCAGCCTCTCGCAACGTAATATATTGCCACTTTGAGAGTTTTAGCGAAAGAAGCAATCCAAGCGCCTTTTCTGACGTAAATATGATTGTTTTCGCTGGTTTCTTAAGCGTTTCATTTAATTTAGCGGCTGCTTCAGGATTTTTCATCATGTATTCGATGACAGAGGCGATATCTCCATGTCCTTCTTCTTTTAAACGTGCTGCAGCTGCATATGCCAATTCACTGGAATCTTCGCCTGTGTGTTCATCAGATCTTCTCTTTTTTTGTTTACTTCCCAGATCTTCGAATGGTTTACGGGATCTTTTCGTCATTGTTCCAATGGACGTTGATGTCGACGGTTCTGGAGAGACTGAGGGCGCTCTTGGTATCTCATCAACACTTGGTTCTTGATTAACTAAAGTTTGCACAAAACTCGGCCAATCAATATTTGCTCCCAACCAATTCTCGTACTTTCTCCTGAAATTATCAAGGAATCGGTTGGATTTCTGCCACCTTTGTAAAGCGGCTCGCGTAAATCTCTGACAAAATTCTTTGAGAACAACACGATCTTCGTCAGACAGGCAATCGCCTATGCGGGATACAACTGCACTGAACAATACTTCATGATCAAATGAAGTACTCTCACTTCGTAGAAGAACAAACAAGTCTAAATTCGTGATTAAACTTTCCATTCTAAGATTTTATAGTCGCAGATTTAGTGTTAGCAGTTACACAGTTGTGAACAAACTAAATTATAAAACTAAACTTTAGCCTTTTTATTGCAAAACGCCAATAATTAGGTAACTACCCTCATTAGTTATCTTCTCATTAGCTAATGAAAATTTATAATTGTCACTAACTATTCTTAGAACTCATAGCACTGCTAATTAACAAATTAGCTTACTTATCAGGAAAAGTTGAATGTAATCCATAGTTGGCATTGTCGTGAGATATTGAAAATCATTAAATCACCTATAAAGACTCATTAGAAGACCTAATCAGTGTAGTTACTTAATCACTTCTTTTCGGACTCATTAGAAGAGTAAACAATTGGTAATTTGGTTGTATGAAAAGTTTTAAAACTCATGATGTGTTGATAAATATCTAGCTCAAGCATAGTTGTCTACGTGTGGGTGTACTATAAACCTCTGCCAACTCCTTCGGAAATATAGGAGTGATGCTATTTTATGTTACGTGTAGTTAAAAGTCCGTGTTCTTCAACATAAACACTAAAAGGAATCGTTTCATATGAAAAAACAAATGAAAATATTTTGACGATTTTTAAAAAAAAACGGCATGAAATTTTTCGTCAAATCCGCAACCAAAAAATTATAAATAATTAGCACTATGACCACCTCCAAGGATATTACGGTTAAACATGCCGTTTAGGAGATAATTCGATTTTTCATACTAGCTCCATACATTTTTTTCTTATAAAAATTATAACTCTTCCATTTGTGCACACATTTACTTCATATGACATTTTATAGAACAGTAATGATCAGCAGAAGTCATTTCCAGCAAAAAAAATAACATTTAAGAAATCGAGATCCTATGTCTTCTTCAGCCGATTTTCGATCCACCGTGCGGCATACCTTTTTTTTTTTTTTTTTTTTTTTGGGTGGGAAATCATCAAATGACTCCTCCCGCTCTGGGCGGAGCGAGAGGGAGTGTCAGACTTTTACTGACTAAAACCCACCCATGTTCCTTCCGTTGCCTGTGTGCCGGGGCCGCGATATCCCTTTCGGACAAACTCGCAACCCTGGCAGGCATTGGCCCTTACGGACCCCGTCAGTTGGTGCTGACATCTCTTTGAGGCGCGCGTGGAACACAACGCGCCGTCGACCCGGGCCTGGTCCTAATCGGACGGCGAGCTACCCATTGCCCACCGTCCGCAAGCCCGCGCCTACGGTGGCCGGAAGTCGGCTCGCGACTCCCGACGCCCGGGGCGTCTCCTGCGGCGACTAGGGGCGCGAGGGCGCGCATCTTGCATTTCCCTCGCGCGCTCCGCCTCCTCCTTCGCGAGCATTACTGCTTCGCAGAAGGAAGTGACGGCTTCCCATGCACTCTCGCTCCGGACCATGGCCTGAACCAGGGCCGGACGCGAGAGATCGCCGCCGCCGATCGCCTCCGTGAGGACACGGCGGTGCTCCGCCCAAGCCGGGCAGACCTCCACCGTATGCTCCACCGTGTCCTCCGGGCGTTCCACACAATGGTGACACCCGGGCGTTTCCTCCCGCTTGATCCTGAACAGGAACCTCCCGAAGCAACCGTGTCCGGTGAGGACCTGCGTCAGGCGGAAGGTGAGGACGCCGTGGCGCCTCTCCAGCCACTCCTCAAAGAGGGGACTTACCGCCGCAATTGTGGCGTGCCCAGCGCTGGGTTGCGACAATCGCACACTCCATGCCGCCATGAGATCCCGCCGGAGCTCTGTCCGCTGTGCCGCGATTTGTTGCGGCAGCGGAGTTATACCCCGGCGTTTCGCCTCCTCGCGCAACTCCCACATGTGCGCGAGGACCTTCGCCTCCAGATCCCATGGCGGTAGTCCGGCAAGGAGGCTCGCCGCCTCGCGGGAGACCGTGCGGTATCCCCGGACCAGCCTGATGGCCATGACCCTTTGGGACGCGTTCAACCGCTGGGCCGGTCGCAGCCTCAGTGAACGCGCCCACACCGGTGCCCCGTAAAGGGCCATGGACCGCACGATCCCCGCGTAGAGCCTCCGGCAGGAGGCGTTTGGACCCCCTAGGTTGGGCAGAAGCCGCTTCAAAGCAGCCCCAGCCCTATCCAGTTTGGGAGCCAAACGTCGGAAGTGCTCCACGAAGTTCCACCGGGTGTCGAGGACGAGTCCCAGGTACTTCATCGTCGACTCGACACCGATGTGAACCCCTCCTGCCGTTATCTGGGAACCCGACAGTGGCGCGTTCCGAGGACCATAGAAACACATGGCCTCGGACTTGTGCAAGGCCACCTCGAGTCCCAGTTGCCGGATCCTATCGACGATTGTCGCAACCCAACCGTGCGGCATACCTAAGCTTTATTTTGAACGAACATTCAGCCACAGTTGCGGGTTATCTAAGCTTTATTTTACACGTTCAACGGACTGTGTAATCGCACTGGTGCGCGGCACCGATCATCCGCAGAACTGGACAACACTCCTACTGTACTTGCTGGTCACATGATTTTAAACTTTATCAAGTGAAGTTTAAGTTGAATTTATGTTGATAACGATGTTACTGGTGCATTGTACCGTGGTGGCTAGTGTAGAGGTATTAGGTAAGCGGATTGCGAGAGGCGTGAGTTGTTGTCAGTGATTTTAAATGTTGGTGTCGCAGTGTCGGTTAAGTGGCTTTATGTTTCATTGGATCAAGGAGTTATTATAATATGAAACAAAGTGACTTGTCCAGGGCAAGCAGAAGAAATGAATGTTAAGATTTTTTCAGTAAGGAGAAAAACCATTATTATTTATCAGTGTGGCCACTGTCGCTACTGGTAAACGCTGTTTTCGGATAGAAAACAGCGTTTACCAGTAGCGACAGTCTCTTAGTCTAAAGTACTCTTCTCATCACTTTTAACAATCTTAACCTTATAAATGAAATTCAATTCATATTCAAGATAAAAATCCAGGCAAAAGACTGGTTTTATGTTTTAGGTGCGAAAAAACACTATCGCTGCTGTCGATTCAATAAATCTATCCAAAATAAAGTGACAGTTATCTTTCTATCTCGTGGCCCAACGTTGTCTGTTGTTGTTGTTTTTTAATTGATGACAGGCATAATTTCTCGTTCGCACGCTATGACGTCAAATTGGTACTAAAGTAATTACGATCGCCACGCTTAGCATTATTACACGTATGTAAATTTAATAAGATTTCGCGGAGAGGCGACTTGGTTAATTATGTAAATGACAGATAAATAAATTGCAACATGTGTGGAAGAGTAGAATTACAACCTTTTTTTTAAGACACTTTATGGCATTACGCTACTGTAACACTTTCAAAAAGTTTGTTCAGGATTTAAAAAGGGAACACTCACTCGACGGTCGGGTTATTCTCCAAAGATTTATGTTGTCTCTAGAATTTTTCAAAGTTAATCTAACTAAGGACTAATAAAAGTTTGACCGTGTTGTAAAACTTGACCGTTATAGGACGATTGAGGCCAATCAATATTGCTTTTACATACCTACATATTTCCCCAAATAACTGGGCAGTGCCGACGTCAGTCGTTTAGCTCGGAACGGTTTATTCTCAAACCCATTTATTTTAACATCACATTCGCTTTGTTGGGTTCACAAAATTATTGCCCCATCAATAATTTTGAACACTATGACCAATTTAAACTATTACCCAAATTTTTACTATTTATTACCCATTTGTTTAAATTGAATTAACCATATAGCGGTAGGCGGTAAAAAGTGCATGAATACCGATATAAGTCATAATAATTTGATTGAAGAGTGAATATAAAGAGGTTATTATTAATTCTAAACATATTCTCATTCAAACGTGCTGACTTTTATCTTTATTGTTCAATTAACTATGCATCAAATTTCATTATAATGTAAACAAAATGGTTTATTGCAGTACGCATGCGCGGCAACGCAGACGTACGTCTAGACGGGGAGGCGATTCTCATACGTTTTATATTTTAACGGACCGGCATAAAATGGCCTCTCCGTAGTTGGACCCCGGTTTATGCATATAGATAACAGGAGGACAGTGCAAGGGTCATTTTAAAATTGCTAGAGTAAACGTCGAAAGTAAAGATTTCGCTAACCTTGGCGAAAGGCCAAGGTTTACATTACTTTAATGTAGTTTATTTTATTTTTTGGGAGTCTGTTATTTAGCTTTCACGTGCACGCACACCAAGCATTTTTAAAAGCTCCTGACAGATATTATTAAAATTGCATTGTCCGGTATCAACCCAATCTACCCATAATTTTACATTAATAAAGGAAGCACGACTAAAACAATAAGCGGATCTTATAAACACACCCACAGACGAGTATAAAATAAAAACAAAACCCATCTATCGCTTTTACGACACATGTAATTTAGTCGTTAACAGTATTTTTTACTGGACCCAGCCTTTATCTCTCAAAATTGATGTCCAATGGCTGGGAATAGTAAAGGCCTGCGCCCACTTCGGCACGGCACGGCACGGCAAGGGATTTTTATGCGACGAATATAAATTAACTTAATAATAGAGACAGACCAAATAAAAAACCAAGACAGAGCGCTGTCAACAAAGAAGTGAAGCCGGTTTCGTAAATATGTGTGCACTTCGTGTGGTGTAGTTTGATTGTAGTGTCATTGTAAAAGCTTGTAAATGCGTGCGTGTGAGCGTGTATGCACAGAGCGGTGTAGTTTTGGCATGCTTCACTGTATTGTTCGCAGCACCAGCGCTCTGTCTTTGTTTTTTATTTGGTCTGAGAGTACGACAATAAAATTAGATTTCAATGATACGGATTGCCTAAGCATACCGCAGCTTGGTTTCTGTACCTATGATGACTATACTCCTAATCGTCTCATAAAAATCCCTTGCCGTGCCGTGCCGCCCGCTAGTGGGCGCAGGCGCGCTAAAGGACTCCCAATGCGGGTTTGTTGATAACACGGAAACAGAACAGGACAGGGAAACAGGACTGCAGTGAAATAAGGGCGCCATTTTATTATCTGGGGTGTGGAGAGATAAGAAGCAGGGCTGCCACATGCTTGCCGAAATTTGTTTACGTTCACTATGGTGGTGAAATTGTGAAATGTTTGGCTTAATTTTTGTAATACCTACAGAGACTGTTCGTATGTAAATTCGTAAGAAAATTATTATCAGCAGGCAGGAGCGATGAAGGAGGCGATTTATTCTGCCAAGCTGTCAAAAGTGCCAGGCAGAATAACAGCTCACTTCACCAAGTTTTCGCGGTGAGATTTTTGCAGAATAGATCGGCAAATATAATTTTAGTTAAGACCTTCACCTACACAAGAGAACATTCTTATTTACCTCTTTTTATCAAGATTTGTAGATAAGAGCGAAATAAGAAATATGGCTAACTAGTGAACTAAAATATTGGTTATGAAATGCAATCCTAACTAATAATATAAATGCGAAAGTGAGTTTGTTTGTTACGCTTTCAAGCTAAAATGGCTGAACGGATTTGGATGAAATTTGGCACATGGGTAGACCATGACCTGGAGAAGGATAGAGGATACCTTTTATCCCGATATTCCCACGGGATCGAGACTTATGCGGGTGAAACCGCGGTACGCAGCTATAGTAATTAATATCGTAACACCAAATATTTAGTTTTAGATGTAAAACAAATATTTGGAAACGTTCCAAATGCCTTTACCTAAGACGGTTACAACATCAAATTCAGTTTTATAATTGCAATTCATTATTAATATTCTACTTCACTAGTTAGCCATATTTCTTATTTCCATACAGTAATATTGCTAAATTAATCAAAACAGGTAAATATTTGTGAGCTATTTGCGCCGTTGCCAACTTTGGATGGATGAACGCTCTTAAATAATAATCATCTTTCGTCCTTATGAATTATACAGCGTATCTGAATGATTGAGAAGGCTTCGTTTGAATAACAGTAAAGTTTTATTGCGGGTCGCAAGCGTAAAAATGTCTGACACAAAATTGAAAAATAAATTCTTTCCGAAACATGGCGAGCGCCCAGCTCAAAGCCCAGTCACGATTTTATTACTAATAATTTGCTGTAAATAAATGTTAGGAGCTTAAAGCTCACGGCTACATTTAGCACGTTTGTACAAGTATCTGAAATTCTATCTGTCTGTCATCTCTGTCGTTGTCTGTATGGCTGTCATTCATGAATCTTTGACAGTCGTTACGAGTCGTCAGAAGCCCGAAAGTCTGACACCAGTCTTACCAAGGGGTATCGTATTATCCAGTTACTGGGTTGTGGAGGTCTGGTAGGAGGTCGCTCCATGTAAAATACTGGTATTTCAGCTGCATCCGGTTAGACTGGAAGCCGACCCCAACATAGTTGGGAAAAAGCTAGGCAGATTGATTGTACAAGTATCTGAAAAATAGAGTTTCACACACACACATTCTGGCACACGAGGAGCATTCAAAGAATTCTTTGAAAAAGATGTCGTCGTACTTGACGGCGAAACCTTTTTTAATTTGAGTTATTATCTTGCCGCCTCAGATAAATTTGAATTATGCGGCGACGTCGGGACAAATAAAACATGCGTTTATTACAGCCGAGACGTTTCTGATTAAAACTGCATTGTGATATCCATTTAGCAAATATTTTGCATGCCTTTTATTTTGTTTCAAAGTTCAACGTTCAGACGTTTTGTAAAATTGGTTTTACTGTTAACTTGTTAGCGCCTTAATGAGATGCTAGTCTGTTTATTTGAAGTTTATAATTAAACTTATTCTAACTGAACAGACAGCTGCCATGTGCTGCTGGGGAGTTTGCTGCGCCACTTCTTCATCCCAGCTAGGGCACTAGGAAGTAGTGAAGGGCGGGCGTTTTGAGGGAAAAAGTGCTGAGTCTCAGCCTAATTTGATTTCGATTTTATTTGAACACGTTTTTCGACCATTCGATCTTTAATAATGTCAATAATGTTTTCTAGGACGGAACTGTTTATTATCATTATTCATATTAGGCATTAATATGAAGCTAAGCACTGCTTAATATTCAATTTACACCTGTTTCACGTGTTCCTCAGTTTATCTATGCCTACGGAAACATTATTTAAATAATGAGCAACTGACACTTATAAAAACGTAAAGAAAATCGTGGTATTAAATTCAGATTTCTGGATATTTATTCTGTTCAACAAAACAGACTTTTAATATTTTTAGCTGATGAACTTTTTTACCAGCTAAAGCACTAGGAAGTGATGAAGTGTGTTTTGAGGGACTGTCTTATGTAATTTTGATGTTCAAAAAGTGCTGAGTCTCAGCCTAATTTGATTAAATCACTTTTTAATGACTGAAGGAGTGTAGATTTACTGATTCATTCATTCAGAAAACCATTCCCGGTAGCCGAAAAAGACTAGTGTCAGAAAAAGTCAATTTCAAAACATTTTTCACAAACAATTTCCATTTTCATCTCATAATTTTGTTTCGCGTTTCCTTTGTCTGTCACCCTTGGCCAAGCGTGTCTGTAGATTGGGATAGGTCGGGTCGATAGCCGCGCCACCCTCGCCACTTTGTAAGCATAATGTTACGACTTTACCGGCCGTAATGTCACAGTCACACGTTCCAAAGATTGTATGGAACTCATGTGTTATTTGTTGACATTGCTCGCTAACTTTGAGTAGGAAATGAGAGAACGACAGAATGGACGATAAAAGGTAATTGCTGACAATTATGATAACGGACAACTTTCTTGTGTAGTCATGATGGTTTATTGCCAGATTTAGTTGTTAAAAGAACAAAATAAGCAATATTTTGAATTGCTTAGTTAGAGCGACTGCTGGTCTGAGTCTGACCCTCGGTTTAATCCCCCATAGCTGCTGTCGGTTTACCCTTAGTCGACTCTTATAACACCTCCGTACAGGGAAGGATAGGGCCCGAATAATCTTTCCCGGAAACTTGAGCGAACATAAATAGTTAAATACTTTTTTGCTTGTTAATCTGAATCGCTTCTTTACTCTCTATTACCTTATTCTAAATCGGTATAACGTAGCAGATAGATGTATCTTATAAAAAGTAGGACTATTCCGTTTTAGTCAAGTCTAGTCTTGATGGGAAATAATGTTTACAGAAAGTAGCTCAATGTAAATACACTGGGGACAGACGGCGTAAGTCAGGGTGGTTTATTATTCTATTCAAATGCCAGAATTTATGCACAAAACAAAAGGTTATTATGACCATTGCCACCCTCTCAAAACGTAATGAAAACACGTCGGACAAAATGAAACGTACGCCAAATACATTAGTTTAGTGCGGTAGGATTGATTTATTGCTAAACACCCTCTGATATAGGAGCACAGAATAGCGCATTACTCAGGGGAAACCGATCGTAATTTGTTCCAAACAAAAATACCGCTGCGTTTGACGTTTCATATTTTTGCAGAATAAACCTCTATTCCGCGCGGTTTAAAGTCCACAGACTAAAAAACGTGTACAGATTATGCATAATTGAGTAAAGTTTTGAAAAGGCCTTACTATAGTGGCCAGTCTAATAAGATTCTGTGTTAAATTGCAATATTGAAGTTCAAGGGGTCTACGTGTATGGTACTCTCAAAATAGGTTTCGTTGTAAGCGTTCATTGTTTCGGATTTACGCTAGTATGTGCGTATATTTTAAACCCTATGCCGTCGTAATAAGATTCATTATAGCGTGGCATGTGGTAATCCTGTGCCGCATGCATTCGTGGGAAACAGGGATCGATTTTTGTTTTATTGCGAGACGTGTGTTTGCTCAAAACCATTACATTTTTATGACTGGCACGAGAAATATGAGTTTTAATATTTGATGAATTTATGAATTCTATAGCTGTGTTTACTCTTTTTAGCAGGAACCATGGGAAAAATAAAAGAATTCTGTTAGACCGTAATTTCAGATTAGTCACCATCACAGAGCAGTGGTGGCCCAGTGGACACGACCGCGACTTACGAGTTACAGGTTCGAACCCAGGCAGGCACTTTACTTTGTGTAAATTATTTCATCACCATTGCTCTCAAAACGAAGGAACGTGAAGGAAAACATCGTGAGGAAACCGGCATGTCCTAGAACCAAAAATTCGAAGACATGTGACATCTACCAACCCGCACTGGGCCCGCGTGGTGGATTACGGCCCACTCCCTCTCACAGAGAGGAGGCCTGGGTCCCCGCAGTGGGAATATTAAGGCTGATTTTTAAGTGCCTTAGGCTGTAAGTAATTTAAAAAAATGCTATAATTTTGTGAGCCTTTTCTTTCGAAATATTGGGTTCCTATGGATAATCGTAATGGGTCATTGGTTCCTTCACTATGAAAAAGCATACCTACCAAATAATTTAAGAGGTACCTCACTTAATAGAGTAAAAAATATATCTCTAAAAAAGGCCCTAACTACAGTCCGGTCGTCGACAGACTGCATTCTTGACATCTGTCAGTTTTATACTAACGAGTATGTGTTTTGCGAATTTGATCCCTATTACTACTAGAAATTGCCGCAACTGACAGGTTTCAGGAACTTATTCTCTTGTTGGCTGGATTGTAGATAGATAAATCGTTTATATACGGGAAAAAAAATAGAACAACACAGAAAAGCACAATTGAATGATAACAAATTCCTACATGAATAGTACAGTGGGCTCCAGAGAAACCTCAACCCCCTTGCATTGTTTTTTACATTGCTAGGGTGTGAGGTTTCTCTTGAGCCTACTGTACCTGTACTAGTTAATTGCGTAGTACACGATAAATCAGAATCTGAATCGTTTTGAAACAGATTGCTAATCTTTCATAAGTTCGAAAAAATAAATCTGCTCAAGAACGTAAATAACGCAATGAATGTTGTTGAACTGTCAAAATGAAACAGATTAGTCGTAATGGTTTACGAAAATATGTTGCGTAATTAGATAGCTGGTCGACCGAGCTCTGCTCGGGTGAAAAGAGATAAACATATCGTCCAGGTAATATACTGACGTTTAACTATAGTCCCATCTTTTGTTTCCATAATCTGCAATAGTCCTGCACCAACCGGGGATTGTTCTTGGGTATACTTTCTGGGATAATATCACATTCCCGAAGCTGTGAAAATAGAGAAAACGAATTTTCCGAGATATGAGACCTAGCTAGATCGATTTTTCACCCCCGTAAACCCCGAGACGTTTTCGAAAACGTGTTTACAAATATTGCTCATTTAATAGTTTAGGATTAAGAAAATGATTTGTGTTTCCAAGTCCTGAAACAAAGCAACAGTTAAAACATCTCTGTCTAAACTAAACGGTAGATCTCGCCGTACGGTGCCAGTGCTGCAGTGTCCAAACAAGGTAGAATAATACCCCGTGTCTATTTATTCCCGGTCTTTGCCCCCGGTCCTGAAGACAGTAGTAGTTACAGTACAGTCGAACAAGCTATTTTGGTGCACAGGCAGGTAACTTCCAACTGTCCTGAGTACCTAGTCACTATGGATATTCTCAGAATAAATTTATTTGTATTAATTTGCTGGCATTTTTTTCGAAAATAGATATTTCGGCCGAAAACCTAAAACGAAATTCTGTCGGACTCTAGCTATAAGCTTAACACTTTCGACTCCAACCACTTTTCATAGAACTCATACGCCATGCCGCCATACATATTGGAAGTGAACACTCCGTGAGGGTTACCGGCATTACTTTTGCGCTAAAGTTAAGGATTGCGGACGGTCAACGGCATTAAGGCCTGTGCAGACCAGCGCGACTTGTCGCGCGACGCGACACGAACAATACAATTTCTAAGAAAACTTCACAGTATAACAATAACCGGTGTCGCGTCGCGCGACAAGTCGCGCTGGTCTGCACAAGCCTTTAGGTTAAAAACCGTGTTTTAAAACACTGTAAAACGAAGTAAAATAGTTGTTTTTTAAAACGAAGTAAAATTAAAAGTGATTGGATTTTAAAACCAACGCATAAACTACCAAATCTTGTTAAAATATACACCAGAATTTATTTTCACGGTTTATAGTGCTGTATTCGCTAAGAAAAACTACATTTAAAATGAGCCCTCCGCTAGGGCTCCCGGCATCCCATATTCGACTAGGTGAACCCTCCAGGAGGGCTCCCGGCACTGAACGTCTTTAAAAGTTATTATGTAGTGTAGCGCACACAATAAAAACGGTATTTGACAGTGTAGTCTGTAGATAGCGGAAAGATCAATATTTATACCAGTATGCCAAATAGCTCGTTCGACTGTACACAGTGGTATTAGGGGCTATTCGTGGTCTAAACTTGTGAACAGGGCGATTCGCGCGCCCAAACCTTGCTGTTAATAAAATTAATGATGAAACGAATGAGTCGTGAATTAGAGGGTCAATGTTCTGTTTAAATTGTAATCAAATGATTACGATTTGTGTTAGGAAACGGTGAAATGATTGCGTGGGCGAAAGTATTAGTTAGACTTAGAGCATATTTTTGTTGTGAATGAAAGAAAACTTCAGGTAATTTATTCAGGGAGAAGCTGTGGGATTTCATATCGGAAAAAATTACGAACTTGCTTGCAAAATTTCATCCCCTATTCTACCCCTTTAAGGCGGAAGCGTCAAGGTAGCCCGCGAAATTCAAATTTTGTTACGTTTTTTACAATTTGCAGGTCAGTATCATGTTGTAAGTTGATTTAAATATAATTCGCGGCCGTATCAAATGTATATTTATAGAATTGTAATCATAAAAATGATCAATACAACTCTATAAGTTTATATAATTCCATTGAATTTCTATTTCATGAAATCATGACATTTGACATTTGTGCTTACTTATGGAGTTTGTATTCCTGATTGTAATGATTATAATTATCTAAAGCCATGTTTGTTACGGTCGCGAATCATATTTTAATTAACATACAACCTGACACTGACCTGCAAATTGCAAAAAACTTAAGAAAATTTGAATTTCGCGGGCTACCTTAGCGCATCCCCCTTAAGGGGCGAAATCCTTCCTAGTGCTCACTTTCGTTGTAATATAAGGAACTCGTGCGCAAAAAGACTATGATTTTTATTACATACATAAATGTTGAATGCTAAAATGGACTACACACTTCAATAAAAAGCTTCAAGATTGAAATAATGTTCCCTGGCGGTTCTGCCAGTTGCTTGTAAATTCACAAGTCTCATCTTTTAACGCGAGCATAGCCAAACTGCTTGGTAGCAGAAATAAGTACAATACAGAACTTCGTAGTGGCCTCATAATGTAAAACATTTTAAAAGAGTAACGGTGGAGTTTCTTGCCCATTCTTCTCCATACGAAAACTACATTTTGGAAGAGGCGACTAGAATCAATTCTATTTTTTTGTAATTTTGACGTTAAAAAGTACGGTTCAAGGACCTATTTGAAATAAATGATTTGACTTTGACTTTTACATCTGCGTGCTCCGTGGATGAGCCATTTCATACAAAGCTACAGCCCGATTCAAACTTAATGGCGACTCTGAACATGAGGCGAGTCGCTGCGCAGTAACGAATTCATGTGTCAGCGGGGGTGAGGGGTGCGGTACTGCGCAGCGAGTGGCTAACTTCAGAGCCGCCATTAAGTTTGAATCGAACTATACAGATAGTGACATCCACGAAGACGCGCCCCGCTCTGCGATGACTGTACTGTAAGCTGTACTTTAGTACGGAGTGGAGCGGAGCGAAGCGGAGCGCGTCTTCGTGGATGGCACTATCTATAGTTGTTATAAATCTCCTCGTGAAAAAAAACATGTGTGCAATTCACACGTAGTAGAAGTGAAACCTTCAAAAATTTTGACCCAAGCAAACCCCCTCCACTCGTGTTTATCAAGGCATAGGGCCTTGGTAAACACGAGTGGAGGGGGTACGAAGCAGAGCACAAAGAGAACTACGAATATAAGAAACACTGTATAATAATAATATTTTTTATTTATTTCTCATCACAAATGTTGATTTGTACAGGAAGTGCTTAATCTAAAAAATTGAGTTAACATTTGTGAGAGACTGGTGCCCGAAAAAGGCATAAAATACCTGTTTTACAGGTCACCAGCGTCCTATCTCACTCGCAATGCTTCCAATCTCATTTTCTCCCACGTTAAATCTTATGAATTTATGTGTGTCTCTTTTTACTGTCGCTTTTTCGTTTCATCGACTTTCAAATCAACGATGCTAAAGAAGTTTTCACTTCAATAACATTTCCCGCCAAGGACAAACATAGCACGAAAAAAATCAATCAATCTGCCTAGCCTTTTCCCAACTATGTTGGGGTCGGCTTCCAGTCTAACCGGATGCAGCTGAATACCAGTATTTTACATGGAACGACTGCCTATCTGACCTCCACAACCCAGTAACTGGGTAATACGATACCCCTTGGTAAGACTGGTGTCAGACTTTCGGGCTTCTGACGACTCGTAACGACTGTCAAAGATCCACGAATGACAGCCGGGACCAACGGCTTAACGTGCTTTCCGAGGCACAGAGGATTCTCGGTATGTAAAGATGGTCACCCATCCACTGACCAACCCCGGCAAGCTTAGCTTAACCTGATGGATCGACCAGTGCGGCTGTTGTTACTTAGCCACGAGCTCCTCGACAAACATAACACGAGTTACAATAAAAATAATATTATGCATTCGCTACACAAAATATTACATGTTATGATGACAAACTTTCTCTTACACAATTTTACTAAAACAAGAAAGCTCATTACAAAATTACAATAACATTAGCTCAAGTGCCTAAGTAGTGCATTTGATCAATAAAGGAGGACGGGCAAAACATTTTTTAAACTGGTGAACTATGTAGAACAACAGTCGTTAATGGGATATATAGTCTCAGTTCGCTGTCCGTTCAGAGATATACAATCTTTAACAATAAGTAACATTTTTGTAAGAATCATATCGGTTCCCTACAAAATGGTTGAGCTGGATGGTGCTGATCCACGCGTCATGTTCGTGAACGGGCGCCGTCAGTTGTGACTGGTCATCTCTTATCTGCCAGGGCTTATTTTTAATCTTATATTTTGAATTTGTTTTGATTATTTATTGTACATTGTTCTCACATATAGAAGCAACAAGAATAATGTACCCAGGATTTTGTAATTTTATAAGTATAGTTAAAAGATCTACGTTTTGGAATGGGCAACTAGCTTCAAGTTTCTTACTAACTGACGCGACTATTTGACAATTCAAAAGTGCCTTTAAATGGTTTAATTGAAATATGAGTTTGAGTTTGAGTTTGCATATTATTTGCTTTAAAGTCTAATTGTTACAGTTTTGAGTTACTAAAAATAATTAATGATGATAAATAAAACAAGTTTTACAGTGATAAATTGCACTGTTTATTCAGAGTTATTCGAATCACACACAACCATTTAAAGATAATGGTTTAAACTTAATTATCAAAGAACGTGTCTATACCGTTCAAGTTACAAAATAAAGAGAAAATGAAAATGCGTACAGAAAGTAAAACTGCAATGTCTCGGTCGTTCATTATCGATCGCAGCTAGAGGCGCCATGCGGAACCCATTGTGCCGCGTTGTCGACAGAGCGCCACCCTAATTGTGCGAGTTCAAGTTCACTGACATATCGACTGCCGCGCCCTCTAGGGTCGGATACTGACGATAATTCGATTGTGTTGGCTTGTCATCTTCATGTGATTATGGTGGCTTTAATGGCTTCATTCTGAGCTGATTTGCTGGTTGTATGGATCTGAGGGTTATAATTTTCGTTCGGAACAGTATTGTTAAAAACAGTATTGTTAAAAACATAGGGCGAGTGCTGTAATTTGTCTACGTCTCTGCGATCAAGGTTTTTCTCGAGGGTATTCCAAGCTTTGAAGGTATGCTAACAGAATGAAAGAACCAGATTCTATTAAGGAAACATGAATGGGTGGCGTTTGGTAAAATAAAAAAAAAAACAAAGTGAAAAATTTCTTGAATATTCGGTAAGTACCTAGTCGGTCTCTTTGGTTTTGTAATTTGTCACCGACCGAAAATTTATACGAGACCGCCGCGCAAGCTTCCTCTAAAAAAAAACAAAATCGGTTCACAATTGACAAAAATATCAAAGAACAAACTTACGTAAAAAAAAAAAACATTTTCGCAATTCCCACGTGGTAGAAGTGAAACCTTAAAAAATTTAGGCCCAAGCGAACTCCCACTATGCCTTGGTAAACACGAGTGGAGGGGGTACGAAGCAGAGCACAAAGAGAACCACGAATATAAGAAACACTGTATAATGCTTCCTATCTCATTTTCTCCCACGTAAAATCTTATGAATTTATGTGTCTGTCTCTTTTTACTGTCGCTTTTTCGTTTCATCGACTTTCAAATCACAACGATGCTAAAGAAGTTTTCACTTCAAAAAGAAAAACTAACATAAGTACAGCTATTTGCGTAAAAAAAATCGTTTCGTTTTGACAGTTCAACAACATTCATTCTGTTATTTACGTTGTCGAGCAGATTTTTTTTTCAAACTCAATGGATTAGCAATCTCTTTCAAAATGATTCAGACTGTGATTCATCGTGTATTACGCAATTAGGGTGCAGATGAACATAGAACTTCGTAATTTTTTGAAGTCGGTTAAAAATCAACATAAATTACCTTATTTCCTTCATATGCTTCGTGCAGACTGGCGCGAGGCGACAGCGCGACGTGACTCTAACAAAACGATTTCTAAGAAAACTTCACGGTATAAAAATGACCAGGGCCTGAGGTCAATTGCACGAAGGTTTAACTAGGATATTCTGTCCATTATGGACTCTGAAAAATGGTGAGGAAAGTTTTGAGTACGATGTTATATGGATGATAATAAGAGTGGGGGAAGACCACAAAAACGATGGATGGACTGTGTGAAAGATATTAATTCTGGCTAGTTAATTGATTCAGGCGTGACTTTGCGGAAATCCATTATAAAATACAATAGACGACGTATATTTAGTAACCTAATCCGCTTAACCGTTCTTAAGGAGTCATAAAGAACCCTGTAAGAAATCGACACGTGTTTCACCTCTCAACGAGGCATCCTCAGGATGGCTATTGACTTGTTGCGAACCCGGACCCGACGTGTGAACACGTCAAGCGTCGAGAGCAGTGAGTCAATTCGCCCGCCAACCCCACTTATATAGGATTACTGCCCCGAATTAAGTGTATTGGATTATAAGTGGGGTTGGCGGGCGAATTGACTCACACTGCTCTCGACGCTTGACGTGTTCACACGTCGGGTCCGGGTTTAATTATGGCTAGTAAGTGGGTGACTATCGAGATGACGACTAATAGAGAAGAGACTAATGAAAGTAAAAGACATGTGGCACTAACCCCAAAATATATTGAGATAAAGGCCAGAGAATGATGATATGGATTCTAGAAAACTCGTCTGTGTTTGAAGAGTGGAGCATTGTCCTTAGATTTGCCGGCAGAAAAGTTCACTCAACTTTCTAGATCATTACGTCATGAACAGTAAAAAAATGAACTTTTTTTTTTAAGCTTTTAATTTTAATAATCATGCATTGTCACGAGAACCAAACACGTACGCCAAATTTCAGCCCGATAGCTTCAGTGGAAGTGGGTGAAATATTGATTGCAATATTCCAGGGCATACATACAAGTGAAGTTAAATAAAAGCTTTTAATAATTAATAATCATAATAAAATAATTTTTATTGTCATAAAAAATGTGTACAAACAAAGTGAAGCCTTGACTCCTGCCTGCGCTACGTGTTACACCTGTGTTACAGGGGCCAGGTTCTTCTGCGAATCAGTAGGTTCTGCCTTTTATGCAATCACATCATTTGAATTTACTAGACAAACAAAAAAATATTATTAAAATAGGAAAATAGTAGTTACACTAATTATTAAAATGGTTATTAAATACATGATAATAAAAACAGTATTTGTCGCACAAACATTTCCCAGGGCTCCAGTCTGTTATCCAGTTACAGAGAGAGCACAGAGTAGCATTGTCCCTAGATTTGCTGGCTGAACTCTCAAAAGTTCACCCAACGCTCCAGACGATTATGTCACAGTATAAATAAGTAACAGTATTACACTTCATAGAAAACGGACGAAACGACGCGCTTCGAAATCTCAGTGTATATCAGTACGCAACAGTATCGAGTGTGCGGCAGTTACGCACGGATGCAGAAGTTTTCACTGCCGAGATATAATATTGTGATTATGTCATCAAAAGTAGGTACCTAGTTGTCACAAACATTTCCCAGGGCTCCAGTAGTCCAGTAACCGTGAGAGCACATACTACGTTACTCTAGCCACACACTACGCATGCTCGCATTATTACATTATTCAATACTTTACCTTTCATTGCTTGATATTCCACGATTCTTATTTCCCGGTACACTGTGGGACACGAAATTGTACACCTTATTGAGATTTTATAAAGAACTAGCTTTTGCCCCCTGCTTCGGCCGCATGGATTGATTTACTGAGATAAAAAAGTATCCTTCTTTTAATTGCAGGTTATAAACTATCTGTGTGCCAAATTTCATCCAAATCCGTTCAGCCATTTTATCGTGATTGATTACACATCCAAACATTCAAATTTTCACATTTATAATATTATTTTATTTTATTAGGATTTTAAATTGATAATCGCTTTTATTGAGTGATCAATGTTTAAAGATACGGGTTAGTTAGCGTCGGTTTATTTTGAAATTAAGATAACAGTGTTGTCGTTAAAACGGTAAATAAACTTGATACAGCTACTGGAAGGAATGGCTTCTTAATTGATTGTGTTTATAGCGATAGAATAGAAATACTCTTTATTATCGACACCATAAAAATTACTGATATAAAATAAGAAATCCTATGCAGCGATAGTTTAGGAAGACTTGGTGAAGCTGCAGTTGTTGTTAGTGCAAGATGATGACGGTGACGGTGATTATGACTTAAACATAGATAAATAAATATAACAACTGTTGTTATATTTATTTATTTATGGCTCTCCAAGGACGTATTCTCTATACACATGCAGTAACTAATTTTAGACTTGAATTAAGGTGACACTTACAGGAGTGCTCAGCATTTGCAATAATAGCCAAAGCAATACATATTATAAAGCTAAATTAAATCGGGTTGCGTTTATATATATGTAGATACAGTCGATTTGTCAGCTTATATTGAACATTTTCAAACAATCACTTGTGTATTCAGCTTACAGCCTTGAGGGTAGGATGTGAACAATAGGCCCTAAAACTAATTGAAACGAAACACGTGTACATACATCTACTCTAGTGTAGTACTACAGTTTAAATAAGTAATAGCATTATTTCTTCATAGAAAACGGCCGAAATGACGCGCTTCGAAATCTCAGTGTATATCAGTACGCAACAGTCTCGAGTGCGCGGCAGTTACGCACGGACGCGGAAGGTTTATCGACCGAGCGGCCGTAGGTAATTATTTCAAGGTCACTGCCGAGACAATACTGGTACTTTATTATACTGTGCCACAATATACCTAGCGTACACTAAACATTGCTACTAAAATCCACCTGTCTAATTAGACTGGTGTGGGCGTTGTTCACCGAAGTGACAAGTGACCACCGATCGATATTATTAATTTGTGTAGTGTAACGCTGTCTACTAATCACATTAATTAGATTCTGTCTACGATTCTTCGTATTTAATAGTTAAATTGAACGCTCAAGCAGCATACATTTCAAACAGATAAGTGTTAACCAGTTTCAGTCAATATGATTTGAATGACGATACAACATGGAGGACTTTATTATTAAAAAAAAACATTCTTGTAATTGGAGGACCCATGTTTCCTAAATAATAAATGATTTGATTCGAATGTGTCAAAACCTCAACCAACTTTTAAAAAGCCACAATTCTAATCTCAGACCCTAATTGAGAATTGCCATTTCTTGAATTGTCTTTGTTTTCTGAGTCAGAAATCAAAGACCCTCCTAGTTCAGACAGAGTGGTGGAGGAAAGTTTGACAGTACCTAATATAATGTCAGATAGTACAATATTATTGTTAAAAAATACTGACTGGCTTGTTGGTCAAGTGGTAACTGACGAAATGTAGGTTTACAATAGGTACACCTCTGCTTAACCTTTCGGGGATTTCAGTCGTGATGTTATGAGCTGTGTTCGCAAATATTTGCTTGTTAGGGCCGCAGCAGATTAGCTACTTTTAGCATCGGCGATCGGCAATTTAGCCGCTTTTTAGAAGCTGCAGCGACCAAACATTGCACACCGTAAGATAACGCGTCGTTGTTCGGAAGCTCGACACAGCGGCTTAACACTCCGCACACATTCGGATGCCGGTCGCATCGATTTGGCATCTGCGGAACACGACTGCAAAAAAATTTGACGAAGCGTCCTTACGCGCACTCCCCCTCCCTTCACCTCTCCAGCATCGGAGTGGTCGCTAAAACGCGCGATTCCGATACCGCGTCCGAACGCAGGAAGTCGCGAAATCGCGATGCAGCATCGATAGAATCTCTAAAACGCGCGATTTTAATAATGCGATGGGACGCAGAGAGTCGCCAAAACGCGACACAGCATCGATACAGTCGCAAAATCGCCGATCACCGACGCTAAAAGTAGCTAGTCTGCTGTGAGTGCTGTGACCCTTAATCCTTCCTGAAACTCTAGAGGCATCACAATTTTACCTCCATAATCTTTTCAACCTCCAAACAGCGCAACAATATTTCGTGTGCGGTGTGCCTCAAGTGTACTTAATGATTATTTCATAAGCCCGTGTTATGAATGAGAATGGCCACTATTCCTATACTAACGGAATTTTCACGACCTCCTTAATATTCGCGAGATGTGTATTATCGTGATTATAGAATATTCTATTACAGTTTACTCTGGGCGGTATTTTTAGAGTATGATCTTGGTTATTGTGAGAAAGGAAATAACTGGTTAGACTGTTAGACTCATTTCCTTTGCAGATTTTGAGCTCGGTCGTATTTTTAACCTTTAAGTACACCTGTATGTCTTGAGAAGTTGAGATTCTTTTACGGCCCACTCAGAGCTTACAAGAGGACTATTAAACGGTTACTGAGCTGAGCTATATTTATGTAAAATAATGTTTAGCAAGAATATGTTTATAAATTGGTAAATAGAACAATTAATAGAACTCTCATTTAATTTTTGAGTGAACAAAATGAGAGTTCTTAGTTGCCATTCAAAAAACAAACTCGAATCTCAAAATTCCAAGGTTCTCTTTAAAGCTTCTAAAAATGGGCTTTCCAAAAGTTTAAAAATGTTTGAAAACAGAATTCCTCGCCGCGAATCAGTTCACTGTTCGTTCATTGGTCGTTTGTAACTCGAAGTTATTGTGTCACCTAAAATTAGTTCACATGACAAATATTCTGTCTATTGCCTATGGCAGATGAGATTAACGTGTGCTCTTTCAGATGCATTGGAAGTTGGAACTGAAGATTGGTTAGCAGCCATTTATTTTGACTAATTACAGTAAGAATTACTACCTATCTAAGCTGATATATAGCACAAGGCTTCCAGATATCAATCATAAGATTTTGAGAGGCCGAAAATATTAGTTTGGTATGTAAGTAATCCACTTAGATGTCAAAGTCGCTTTGAAAAGCGATTTTTGAATGGACGATATATAGTTTCGGGAAAGCTTTCTGATAGTTGCACCTCGTCGTCAAAGGGCTTACTCAGTTGCATCATGAACCCAACCAGAGTATAAAGACAAGAACATATGACCCATCACCCTTCAAAGCAAGAGTGAACAGGCATCTTCTAGGCTTGGTCGTTCCATCGTAGACTTCATCCATCGCAGTAGTAGTATTATAGTTTCCACCAGCCGCAAAGTGAACAGCGGGCTCATACCGCAATTTAAAAAAAGTGCCATACAGTAAAATCAAAAACACTCAAATAAGGAGGTTATTATGTTCGACGCGTATATATGTTTTTTTTTTATGTATGCCCGCCTATTTCTCTGTCAATGTGGACCTATTTTGTAAATTCTTTTTTTTAATGAAAGGGTATTATGCTCCCGGATTGGTCCCATATAAATTTAATTAACTTTGCTTGAATAGTTTTTGAGTAAGCTTCAATAATACGTATTTTTCCCACTTAGTATATGTGGATGATATTATGTTGATAACTTCATGTGACTGTTATTTACATAGCAGGTACTGGTATTCGAATTTATGTGGGGTAGGTACCACAACTAAAAAGTGAAAAATAAAAAAAACAACCGTCGACGTCCGAAAAAAAACACTACAAAGTGAAAAATAACTTTAATTTCGGAAGTCGGTGTCAAAAAACGAAAAATCAAAACCAAAGACACCGACTTCCGAAATTGAAGTTATTTTTCACTTTGTAGTTGAACGTCAAAATTACATAAGACAGTCCGCCAAAACGCCGGCCCTTCACCAGTTCCTGCTTTAGCTGGGAAACAGAATTGGCGCAACGAACTCCCCATCTTCCAACTTAGAAGATTCGTAAACAAACTGATAATGAAATAGATATTAGTCACGCGCGTGTTGAATCTACAATAAAACAAACACGTGACCACAGATATGCATAACAGTTGCTACACCGAAACATACTGCCGTGTTAGTAAATATTTAGGCACGAGATGACATTGTCCAGATGGAAGTGACACTATGAAATTGCATAACGTCATCACGTCAATTCATCACTATGAAATAGATTTATCCATGGTCTAATAAAACAAGGTCTGGCATTCCGGGACGAACACATGCCTACGTCACTATCCAGTTGCCACTCTATTGCAACAAAACACGATTAAGGAAAGATTTTCAGAAACCAAAGCTTTTAAATTATCGTTTCGTGTGTCTAATCAAACGAAACAATTCAATTTAAACATAAACCAACGTAATTGTTAATTAAAACCTCATTGTTTTATCGGATTCGCACAGGTAGTAAAGGTGGTTGGGGAGTTATTATTACAAACTTCTGGTAACACAGATGTGATGACGTAGACTTGTGTTGCCCACGTAACCACTCTGTTTCGGAATGCCATACCTGGCGAAGTATATTATTATACCATGGATTTATCTTTCTAACTGCCGCGACACAGGCATCCTCTATGTAAAAGGGAATGGCGTGCCCAGTGCGGGTTGTTGCCGTTGGTGGATGTCATATTATGTCTTCCAATTTTTGGTTCCAGGTTATGCCGGTTCCCTCACAATGTTTTTCTACCCACACTACTCAATGAAAGAGAGAAAATATAGGTACTGTCGCTTAGGCTGCTTTTCCACCAGAGATGTGCTATGCTACGTTGCTATGGATGCGTGTGACATCTACCAATCATATTCATTCGCTATGTGGACCAATAGGGGACCAATGAATATGATTGGTGGATATAAAACGCATCCATAGCAACGTAGCATAGCACATCTCTGGTGGAAAGGCACCCTTAATGTGGATTAGGACTAGCTACCTTGTTATGTCAGAAAATTTACATATTCCTCTGTCCTGGGCAAGGTGAGTGGCCAACCCTGGCGTTGATTGGTCTTTGGTTGCCAAAAAATTGCTCTCTTGCTATCGAAGTCTACTTACATGCATTGACAAAGAACACGAAATGAACTAACTTGAAAATGCAAGAACCAAGAGGTGCTAAGAAGTATATTTTTTTTGCCGAAGACTCATCAACGATAACAGAATTAAGTGTATGCTTCCATTAATGTTACAAGATGTGTGAAGGTCTTGGGAAACCGCTGGATGCGAGAAGCATAGGGAAAGTCGATGTGGCGACGCTTGGGGGAAGCCTATATCCAGCTGTGGACGTGATTCGACTGATGATGATGATTCTATAAGTAGTGGTATAAGGACGATTTAAACATTTAACTATAAATACCTTTTACAAAAAAAATAAAACACTACAAAGTGAAAAATAAGTTTAATTTCGGAAGTCGGTGGCAAAAAACGAAAATTCAAAACCAAATATTTACACCGACTTCCGAAATTAAAGTTATTTTTCACTTTGGGTGGTTTTTTTTTGTTTTTTTAGTTAAATGTTTAAATCGTTATTATTTTTCACTTTTTAGTTGTGGTAGGTATACCCCACACAAATTCGAATACTACTACCTAAATAACAGTGACAGGAAGTTATCATCATATGATCCACATATTACGTATAACAAGTGGGAAAATACGTATTATTGAAGCTTACCTACTCCAAAACTATCCATTTATGAGACAAACTTGAGAGCATACCCGTTCAAACACAAAAATAAAATAAAAATCGGTCCACAATTGACAGAGAAATGGGTGGACATAAATAGAAAAATAAAACATGCTACGAACATAGAACCTCCTCCTTTTTGGAAGTCGGTGTAAAATAAGCTAAGCTTTATAATTGAAACATCAAGGATTGAAATTCCGGTGCAGATAAAAAACTACTTAACGTTGCTCCATAAGATTTAACATTCAAGTCGAAGCCGTTTTTAGGGTTCCGTACCCAATGGGCGCCAACGAGACCCTTATTACTAAGGCTCCATTGTCCGTCCGTATGTTACAGCTGGCTGTGTCTTTTGTACCGTAATATGTAGTCACCTGAAATTTTTACGGAGTGTGTGTGTGTCGGGCCGCTATCATGACAAATGATAAAAATAAAATAAAGTTAAAAATTAAAGCGGGACCCCCGTTAATAACACTGTATAAGAAACGTGGTATTTTTTAACTTAAGTATTTAAAAATAAATGTATTCCGGCCACCGGGTGAATCCGTTGCTGACACCTGTCAGTTGAGTACAAAAAAATACGTGTTTTACGAATTTATACTTTATTTGTTCCGAATCGTATCCAACTGAAAGGAGTCAGGTCAGTCAGGTCAGTCAGTCAACGCATTCCCTCGGCGGTGGCCAGAGTTTAGTGTTAGATATTGTACGACGACGGTGGTACGGAACCCTTTGTGTGCGGGTCGGACTCGCGCTTCGCCGCTTTTATTTATAAACATTAAATTGTCTTTATAAAAGCACTGATCGTTATGTAAGGCTCAAGCTGGCATGTTTTGTGTCAAGGACAGAGGTCTACAATATGGCCACAACGATCGGAACACAATCACTGAGCACTGAAAGGGTTAAGAGAATTAAATTGTCTCTGTGAAGTGCTACTGTTTATAACTTGATCGTTTGTGGTAGATTACAAGTGCTTCTTTATCTCTATGTCTATCTAAACTACGCTACGCTACGCGATAAGGTTTTCACCATAATTTAGAGAATCTATTCCGGAAGGTTTATATAAATAAAACATTAATAATTATAATTGAGAATTATTATATTAGAAATATTATAATAGACCTATTTACTTACATAATTATAATAGAGAAATATCAATGTTTTGCCAAGTGGTAAGAAACTAAGAACCGTGCAAAGCTTAAAGATTTTTTATTTTTGATTTTATAACCTCAACTTTTATCGATGAGTTTTCAATTAAGTACAATTTATTACTTAATGTTACAATAACTGTTGGAAAAAGTGGTGATATATAAAATTAAAACCTTCTAAATACGTGTTAATAATTCCATTTAATGACTGATTGCGGAAGAATTTATCCTGAACAGGGTTTGTTTACACGTTCATCTGATACTTTTGGAACTGATCATATCTATCACCAATTTGTTCTGTTGTTGAGGTTATTGTTTATTTATCTACACTGTGCGTAGTCCCTATAAAATAAAACAAGGCATTGTTTGTCTGTTGGCGTTTTTAAGACATGACGTCATAGAATGCGTAGTTGATCAAATATTGGCGTCAGCAGTAGCACTGTCACGCTAGATTAGAAGGCATCAGTCTGATAAGGTGCGTGATTGATTAAGGTTTATTTATTGCAAGTTATGTATCGCACTGTCTAGTAAACGATCACGAATCAATAAGACAAACGTGATGTGACTACTTATTTAAACAAGCTGTAGATATAAGTAGGTATTTATGCATCATTTTAAAATACGGAACAAAAATTTGACTTGTCACTCGGGCAGAAGTCCGCGGAATGACAGCGGATTTTTTTTAATGTCTAAATCGTTTTCGACCGAAAATAAGACTGAAGCCGAAACTTCTTATTCGTTTTCAGTACTAAATATTTCGTGTAGTTCGTGTGACTAAATATCTGTGCGTGCACTACCTATAGCAATTTTTTTTTTTTTTCTGAAACCACAGTCTAACTAAGTAACTACCTTACAATAAGTCAACGGGAACGTTCTCGCAGAGCAATCTTGCGTAAAAAATATGTCATAATTTTGACATTAGTCATGTCCTGTCAAAATTATGGGCGATGAACCACTGTAAGTTGACTGTGCTGAAATTCTGTAATACTGACTGCGATGCGGAAATAAATCGAATTTTCAGTGTTTCAACTTCTGAATAACCTACTTTATGACTGTATCAAAAACAAACGCACTAACTCTTGTTTTTCTTGTTCACAGGTAATTACCAGATAGCTGATAACAATGATAACAGATAGCCTGTAGCGGTCAGATAAGGATGAGTAACGTTAACTAAGTAACTAAGAATGTAGCAACAATTTGATAAAGGTAATTGATATCGAAACTGATAAGCAGGATTGCAATTCTATAAAAATGGTTGCAGTTTTTGCAATTATTTTCAGACATAAAAGAAATAAAAATGTTTCTTGATCTATACTATAGTAAAGACCAAGAAACTCTTTTTATATCTCTCTTTACTGGTATACTTTTAATGTAAGTTTTTCAAGTAACAACTTTAATCAAATAAAATACTGTCTTGGTATATACTGTGGCGACATCTACATCGCCTCATGCGACCTACGCATTACACTGACGTCACACAAATTTCCTGCATCGCGCAAGTAGGGTTTACCGCGCACTCGTCGGCCTACCAGACACGACGCCCGTCCTCCTCGTCGTGATCCTCTCTTTTCTGTGGAGGATCAGTGAACTTTACACCCTGTTCCTCATGCCTACTCCTACCGCGGTCGGTTCGTGGATGGTTGACCATCCATTACTTACCAAGACCCCTCCGTGCTTAGGGGTTAGACGGAAAGCACGTTCAGCCGTTGGTCCCGGCTGTCATTCGTAGATCGTTGATACTAGTAAGCAATTCAAAAGTCTGACAACCAGTCTTACCAAGGGGTATCGTGATAACAAGTAACTGGGTTGTGGAGGTCAGATAGGCAGTCGCTCCATGTAAAATACTGGTATTTAGCTACATATAGTTAGGCTGGAAGCCGACCCCAAAATAGGCCGATTGACCTACTTAAAGGTTTTCAAGTGACAACCATGGTATAATAAAACAAGGTATGGCATTCCGGGAGCGACACATGCCTACGTCACTATTCAGTTGCCACTTTATTGCAACAAAACTCGAATTTAAGGAAAGATTTTCAATCACCATTTTGTTAAAAAATATATACAAAGCATTGAAATTGTCGTTTCGTTTGTCTTATCAAACGAAACAAACATATACCAACGTAATTTTTTATTAAAACCTCATTATTGTATCAGATTCGCATAAGTAATAAAGGAGGTTGGGGAGTTATTATTACACACTACTGGTAACACAGAAACGGGCTGTCTAATTGGCATTCTGACATTTTGTCATGTATCGCTATTCTTGTCGAACCCGTATGTTGGTCTCACTCAGTCCCATTGTACACAGTGATTCTCAAACATTTAGTTGTGGACGTCTAACAAGTTGGTTTGTTACATTTTTTTCTTTGACCACAATATCAATAAAAGCTTTTAAAATGGTTCGTTGTTCAATTCGGAACTGTAAGAATAAAAGTGTAAAAGGCGGTACAATAAGGTTTTTTTCATTTCCTCTAAAAGAATCTGTAGCCAATGAATGGCTGCGCTATTGTGGACCTAAAACACAAAATCACAAAAAATGGTAAGTGTGTAAAATTACTAATGTATTATTGTAATTGGTTGTGGTTGGTTGCATTCTAAATCGCTAATGCTAAATCGCGGTAAGGTTATTACTGTTTTTATTTAAGCTAGAAGTAATTTAATAATTATGTCAATGTTTTATAAAATTTCCCCAAACTAAAAAGTTTGAGAACCATGGATAGCGGTGATGACGTAGTCTTGTGTCTCCCACGTGACCACTGTGTTTCGGAGTGCCATACCTTGTTTTATTATACCATGGTGACAACATTAATCACAGTTTCAAAAAGGCAGTGTCTGTCAGATTAAGTAAAGGCTCGTGCAGACCAGCGTGACGCGACGGCGCGACGCGACTCGAACAATAGAATTTCTAAGAAAAGTTCACGGTATAACAATAACCGGTGTCGCGTCGCGCTAGTCTGCACAAAGCTTAAATAAAAAATTACATAATTTATATGACGATAAACTATAAAGGAAAATATGGTGAAGCACTATTCATTCGGCATGTCTTGATTCAATAACCAAATTAATAATAATTAACAATAATAATGCAGTGATAGACTAGTGGTATGACCATCGGACTGCCAAGTCCATAGGTCTCGAGTTCGAACCCAAGGCACGCACTTGCTTCAAAAACGGTGAAGGAAAGCATCGTGAGGAAAACCGGCATGCCTGATAAGAGATATTTCTTGACGGCATATGAAGCCAAGTCAGAGGCCCATGGGTGGGTTTAAAACTCTGACACCAGGTTACTCACTAACCACACGAAAGAAGAAGAATAACCAGAATTAGAAGACCTGCACGCGTAGCATGATAACCATAGAAACGGGTTTTCTACGGGGGTTGTCGACGGAAGAATAGACAAAATGAGAGAATGAAAAATAATTGAGTGAAAAATAATACTTACCCGATTTAAGGCTTGTGCAGACCAGCGCGACAAGAACAATACAATTTCTAAGAAAACTTCACAGTATAACAATAACCGGTGTCGCGTCGCGCGACAAGTCGCACTGGTCTGCACAAGCCTTTAGTATGTAACGCAGGGGGACGTCAATATGTCATTCCATAGGTAATTGCAGAAAACCAGCGCTGTTGACGTTAGGTTCGTCCGAATTCGCAGCATTTCGCTGAGCAATGACACAGATGCGACGCGCAGCATAATTTTTCTTAATATTTGTTTAAAAAAAGTAGTTAACTCTGTAATCAGCATTTTGTTTTTGTTTTCATTTGCATAGGTCGCAAGAGTAAATTAAGCAATTTTGTTTTTGGTCCGTGGCCTTGACATCAAGCAATGAACAACATTGTTTCTATTTTTTTAGTTTTATTTATTGGTTGAATACGAGGCCTTTGGCTACTTTTGTATGTGTGTATTTTATGTCTTTTGTCTTTAATGTACGTTTTGTTTGTGCAGAATAAACAATTTTTCTTTCTTTTTATCTTTAGATTGTGATTGTTTATCTGTCATTTTGTCTATTCTTCCGTCGACAAAACCCATTTCTATTGTGGTCAAGCTACGCGTGCTGCCAGGGCCCGCGTTGTGGATAACAGCCCACTTCCTCTCACAAAGAGGAGGCCTAAGTCCCAGCAGTGCGAACAATAAAGACTGCTATGTTACGCACACAACCACGTAAAAAATACTCCGAATATAATCATGTACTGGTTGTATCAATGCCATTTATCGATAAACAAGTTTGCTAACTTTTTATAAACTTTTACCTTCGCTTAAATGTCGCCGGTGAAATTTTGAGGCTGGTCAGACTGGCTCCAAGAATCGTGAGTGATGTCTCATTAGAGGACAGCTGAGCTTGTCGCTAACAATCTTTGCTGATCAGAATGTATATTAAGAGAGAGAATAGAATAGAATACTAATTCAATGTACAGATATAAAAGTATAATTTTTACATAGAGTGACACAATGGGCGGTCTTATCGCTAAAAGCGATCTTTTAACACTTTCGACTCCACCCAGTTTTCATAGAATTCATACGCTATGCCGCCATACATATTGGAAGTGAACCCTCCGGGAGGGTTGCTGACATTACGTTTGGGTCAACGGCATTAGCTATTCTACTTCATAGTTCGCTATGCCTTGTTTAACAAGCTTCCGCATCATTGTCTGCTCATCTTTACATGCTCGCGACCATTACAAAACAAATGCTCATCGTTATAAAAGCAGAATACATGCTCCTTATTAACGCTATCTCCTCAATGACCTAATTGATCTGAGTTAACGGCGACGGCGACAAGATTCTGATTAAAGTGTACCAATGTCTTGAACGGGTTTCTGGATCAGCCCACGCACGATTTTGTGTGGTGTGAATGTTGCTTATGTAATGGATCGGATGTCCACGGCTGGACAGAAACTTAATGATAGTTTTAAGGGTTCCCGTCCCGAATAGTGCCAAACGGAACTCCATTACTAAGCCTCCGCTGTCTGTCCGTCTGTCTGTCAGCGCGCTGTATCTCATGAACCGTAATAGACAGTTGAAATTTTCACAGTTTGTGTATTTCTATTGCTGCTATAACAAAAAAATAAAAGTTTAAATAAAAATATATATAAAGGACAAGAAACTTTTCGGCGTTTGGGACATCGACGCAAAACCTGATATCAAGGATTCAGTACATGATTCTGAACCCCTGTGTTGAAAATTTTCTACGGTTATAACAAAAAAAAATCTGTTGTTCCATAGAAAAGTGCAATACCTGCTCGGTCAAATGTATGGGACAGCTGATTTAAAAAAAAAATTACCTACGAAATATTTCAACGCAGGAGTGTTTAGAATCATGTACCGAATCCATGGTATCAGTTTTCGCGTCGATGTCCCTGCCACTCTGTATATAGTACGGCTTTATTTGCGAGTCTGATTCACACTTGGCCGTTTCTTTTTTGGTAGTTAAGACGGGGGATTTTCGGCTTAATTAAGTCACCATAATCAGCCTTTGGCAATCCGGTGCTGCTGCGGATAGGCCTCTCAAATTTAATGCCATTTAGTAACTCCATTGTCAACTAGCTGCTACCATCCACCTTTCGAAGATCATCGCTCTACCTTGCCTGGGGCCTGTTTGGCCATAAAGAAGCATAATGCTGGCAAATAGCTTACATGGTCCTGCCTTTAAAAGACTGGCTGTTTAAAGTCTAAGCAGCTTTATGATACTTAGATTCAATATCATTGATTCCAACTTTACATGTCGTAAAATTTTCAATTATGTTTTGAAGTACAATAACAAAAGTTATGTGCTTTCGAATGCTACTGCCAATAAACTTGATAGATTCAGTTATAAATGTGATATAAACAACCACAGGTTAACTGGTAACATAAGTTTAGTAGCCTTTACCGGATCACAATCACAGTTTATAGCAGACTATTCCATAAAACACAAACCTCTTTACACAGCACCTCGTTCCTCTTTTGCTACACAACCTCTTTTTCCAACCTTTTTCTATAAATAATGGCGCCAAGTCGGTGCGTAAGAAAACGTGCTGGCAACATTAATCCGTGTTGATTCCATTCGCGATTTATAGTGAACTGGTACCGATTTAAATTGAGAACAACACAATCGCGCCGTAGAAATGGTTTGACACAAGTAGGTATAACGGGGCTGTAGGTTCCGATGAAAAATGTATCATAGACGACGTACGACAGATGGAGAACAGAAGTCTCACTGATCCAAAAATAACTAAGTATAGGGCATAGAGCATCAGTTTTTTTTATATTGGATTGCCATCAAAACTTCTCGTGGATTCAAAATTTAAACCAATCGGTTTATGAAAAATTACTGTAAAATCAATTACGAGATTCGTATTTTTGTTAAAGGTTTCGAATTACAAAGTAAAAATTCGAATGTGTACCTAATATATGGAAATAGTATGTGGTTCCACGCAGGAAAAGCATTGTGCTTTGGATCTAATTAAGATTAAAAAGGCGTTTCACTGGTCAACTAAAAAGAACACAGCTCTTTTCCAGATTGATATATATTACCTGTTAGCTTGCTAAAATGTACAAAGCCTTTCTCTTACGTGGATGCATTTACGTGCTTGGGGTGCAAACCAACCTGTTGACTGCTTGTAAGGTAAGATAATCGCTCAAACGAACTTGAAACTGTTGGCTCCAGCTTCTGCATACATTTGTTGCACCTACAATAGTACAGGCATCGAGGTGCCTGTAATAGGAATGATGCCGGAGTAAAAAAAAAACCTATTTAGTCCGTCAGTCAGTTAATAAAAAAATATTAGACACATATTTTTTGGTTTATCATATTAATAAAAAAAAATACTTAGATAAAAGATTGGGGGTCGCTACGTCACAAGTAAGTATAACATCTACAATTCGACATAGTCGTGACGTCATACCACATTTCAACTCAATGTATCGCCGTAATCTTTTGATTATGTAAAAAAATAAAAAAATACGTGTCCAATATTTTTTAATAATCTACCTGAGGGAATAAAAAAAATGTCATCATTTCTATTATACTCGTACCAGCACACATATTCCTCAAATTGGAACAACTCAATTCACCTCCATAAAAAACTCTACTGCTACTAAAATACATATGAAGATTCCTACTGAACGCTGTTAAAATTGCATCAGACATATCTTCATGATTCCAAACATGTGTATCTCGTTTGTCGCAATAAACCCGACATCGTATAAAATCATAAAACAACTTACCTTACTGCGTTGCCTGTTGCTCGCTGTCGCCCTGTAGGACAGGCTGCACCAGTCCGCCCACGTCCTGGTACTTGAATGACTACTTACTACCGCGAAATGTTCACGCATCCGTGTACACTGTGGCTCTGTGGTCTTAGATAACTCAGAGACAATTAAAAGAAATGAATATAGATGATGGTTGCGCTGATTGTAGTTTTAAAAATCGAAGACTTTGTGTTTACGATTTTTTTAATTTTTTATTTGAAAGTACTTCTCATGTTATTTGAACTTGTTCTCTATTCGACCATGTGCATTATGATCCATGTTGCAATTACTCGTAAAGTGTACTTATTTTCTTTACTTGTTTTATTGGGTAAATTAATATGGCGTACAACTTGGATTACAATGACGAGAAAATTTATTGGTGGATTTTTTATTATTATTCGTTTAACTTGAAGCAGTCATGTTATTCATTCCTTTCTCTCATTCAAGTTAAAGTGTGTGATTGCGGCTTGCTGTGAAACCTCGTGATTTGTATACCGGGTTTGTTTACAAAATAAGACATGTAAGAAAGAGTACTGGAATGTTTGACACTCTGAGCTTTCTACTCTATGGCGGTTTGTCAACGTCAATTTTGTCTAGACGCCCGATGCGTGTGTAATATTTTATGCACTTGTGCAATTATAGCTAAAGTTTATGCACAAATTACGCAAATCTATTAGAATACTTAGTATTATAAAGAAGTAAAATTTGTGAGTTTGTATGTAGGGGGCTCAGACAAAATAAAAAACCAAGACAGAGCGAAACCAAAACTACACCGCCGCCGCGCCGCTCTGGGCATACACGCTCACACGCACCCATTTACAACCTTTTACAATGACACTACAGTCAAACTACACCACACAAAGTGCACACATGTTTCCGAAACCGCCTTCACTTCACTGTTGACAGCGCTGTCTTGGTTTTTTTATTTGGTCTGAGGTAGGGGATAATCTTCGGAACATCTGGTCCCATTCCGAAAATTGTTTTACTAATGTGAAGCCACATTATCCCTGAGTCCTGCCAGAATTGCGAGTTTGTCCGAAAGGGATATCGCGGCCCCGGCACACAGGCAACGGAAGGAACACGGGTGGGTTTTAGTCAGTAAAAGTCTGACACGCCCTCCCGCTCCGCCCAGAGCGGGAGAAGTTATTTAATAATTTCCCAACCAAAAAAAAAAAACCCTGAGTATCCTAGGATATAGTAGTAGGATATAGGAGTAGTAGGATGTAGTAGTAGAGTCCTAGGATATATTATCTTGACACAAGAAATTTCACGCTTACAAAGTCGCAGGCGGAAGCTAGTCTTGTATATCTACAAAGGGATTGTGAAAGGAAGTGTTGATTTCACGATTAATCGGACACGATCGCCATCTTGGGATATAAATAGATCTAGGTCTTCAACCTAGTCGTGTGGTTTTGCTTTAAAAATGGTGTGCGATACAAGGTTTTTTTGATATCTCTCTTTCCATTGCTCTCGACTTCGTCCGCGCATCCTATGACAC